>OW026519.1:174447945-175647945 GCA_932274085.1 Protocalliphora azurea
CCTTTTTTAAGATTTTGGAATTTTTTTCATATTTCTGCCAAAGGTATAATATAAGAAATTGGTATCGCATGGGAAGTCTTTTGGAGTAGCATTTAATGACATAACAAAAATTTGGAATCAGGTCCGCCTGAGTCCGAAATATTGCAATTTTTCACAAAAAAAAAAAAAAATTTAATAATTGAATTTTTAAACATAATTATTTCAAAAAAAATTAGACAAAAATAATACAATATAACGCTATAGCAGTTATACTGGAAACAGTTTTTTAAATTTGAACTTTTTCGAAACATATTTTCTTTTATATACATATGAATATATGAATTTAGTATCAAAATATGATTAATTTTGTAAGCTTTTCAATGAGATACAAGACTTCATAATTCTGTTGACTAAAACCGAAATAAATCAAGTTTAAGTGAAATAAGCACAAAAATTATGTTAAGAAGTGTAACAAATACAATTTGTTACACAAAGAGTAATTTCTTATTTTGAGTATCAAGAAAAAATTGTTCTCTCTGTGTGTTACTTAACAGGCATAACTGTAAACAAATACATTTCTAAGCATAATTTTTGTGGTTATTTGACTTAATTTAATTTATTTTAGTCAATAAAAGTATGAAGTATTATATATCATTAAAAAGCTTATAAAATTTCGCGTATCTTAATACTAAATTAATTTAATATCTTCTCATATAGAAACATTTGTATATAAAGGAAATTATGTTTTGAAAAATTCGAATAATATTCGAACAAGTTCGAATTTAAAAGACGGTAAAAAACCATTTCAGTATAACTGCTATAGCATTATAATGTATTAATTACTTGGGCCTTATTTTTTTAAATAATTATGTGTAAAAAATTCAGATACCCAATTTTTTTGTGAAAAATTACAAAATTTCGGATTCATTTGAACGTAATGACCCAAATTTTTGTTGTCATTAAATGAGCGTCCCAATAGCCTATTTTGCGATACAAAGTTTTTATATTTTTCCTTTGGTAGAAGTTTTTCAGTTTGATCCAGCTCACGAAAGAATAACATCACGACGAAAATTTTGAGAAACATTATCTTAAAATGAAGCAAATTTTCATTTGAGCTGGGAACATCGCCACTTTCCATTTTGGTACCACCCTAACATACATATTTAAAACTTTGTTGGTTTATATTTTTATTTATTTTGTTTTTTTAAAGCAGAATGTGTTTAGAGATAAATATGCATTTGTTTAAGATTATGGTTCTTTTGTTTAGTTCTAAATACGGGAGACAAGTACTGAAGTTATATAATCTTCACATAGATTTAATAATATTTTGGGATATTAAATAATATAGATAAATAAACAAAATAATCTAGTGGAAATTTTGAAGTCATTGCTGTAATATATACTAGGATGGATCGAAGAAAAAAGTTGTGCCAGTCACCCCCTAGAATGAAAGAGTATTAAATGAGGTTTCCAAAAATGAAAAATTTATTTTTTGCTTCGGTTTAACAACAGCTTAAAATTTCTCTTTGGTGATTTGTTTAATATGCACAAATAATAAAATTGCAAAGATTTAAAAACTCTTTAAAGCAATTTCATTTAACAAAATTTAAAACATACTGTAGTTAAAATAGTTTAACAAATATTTTTGATGCGACAAATTTTTATTTTTTGCGTCATTCTATAACTTCTACAATTATTAGCCAAAGTTAAGACATAACCACAAATAAATAATATTTTTCAAATAATAGATTTTTTAATATAACTTTGGTATTTCAACAATTTTGTTAAGAGAAATAGGTTTAAGCTTACACAGCTTATACAGTTATTATTTATGCATAAAATGAAATATTTTAAAAACTAAAAATAGTAGGTTTACAAAGAACTTATTACATATGAAAATAATTGGATATTAAGGGGAATGTATCCGAGACACCAGAAGTGACATCTGGAATTTGATTTCAAATTCAAAAATCACCAAAGAGAAAATTTTAAGCATTTGTTAAACCATTAACAACGATGTATCACTTTCAACAATCGGACTTAAAATGGCGACTCTATACAACAAAAAGAGCGGTATTTTGGGGCGTGGCAAAAAAATAATTTTTTGTATTTTTGAAACCCTCATATGACTGGCATAACTTTTTTTTTGTATGGAGATCGACCCGATCTATTATATATGTTTCGCAGTTTACTTTTTTGGGGGTATGAGTGATCAAAAATCAATAACTTTCGAACGGGTTAACATTATTGTCCCCGACTTTTTTTGTGTTATTTTGCACAAAATTAGCCATCGCCAACAATACATTAATCATTACAAAATTTCCAAATTTACAACAAAAATTATGTAATATGCATATTACGGCAGAATTCATTAAAGGCATTTAAATTTTAAAATGCATAGATCGGGATATTGTAGCACTATGTTTATAACTTATAGATATAAAACTTCAACCAATGCGGACATCTTCAGACGGACGTAATTAAAATATAATATGGTTATCAAATAACGTATAAAGGATCTAAATATTATCTGCTATCGTATCTTCCATATGTCTATAAATATTCATAATATTTTCATACTATGTTCCTAAAATATAAACAAAAGTGTTCTGGTAAATAAAAGATCTTCATACAAATTTCATATTTTTATTGAAAAATATTTTACTTAAATAAAAATTCTCTCTACCACTATGTACACATGATTGTGAGAATATTCAAATTAGCCGCAATTTAAACTAATTGGTGTTTAGGTTATTTTATGATTTTATGTACTTTTTTTGTGGTATGTTAAAAGGTTCCTTTTCTTTTCGAAACAAAACAACACGATTTTTTTTTATTAAAAGCATTCCTACATCCAGTCTTGCACTTTCTTGCAGCTAAATTATATATGAAATAAAACAAGATATAACCCATATAAGTAGGTCTCTTTGCTAGTTTTAGCAATATAGTTAAACATCTGGGAAAAATAAAAAATAAAGTTTTTTTTTTTTTGAAAACAAAAAAATATGTTGAAATTATCGAAAATTTAAAATAGAATTTTCCCTAGACTAAACATGAACATGGTAAAATTAATTTTTTATTCTTACTAAATTTAGTCGATTTTAAAACCAAATATCTTTTCAACTGAAAGAGATACAATAAAAATAAAAACAGATTTAAAAACTTCATCATGTTTTACATTAAGATCATTATTAATAATTTAAATTATTCAAACATTGATTTTTACGTTTTTACTTATTTTTGGACACTCACATCCCAAAAAAAGTTCATAAAAATTTTTCATTAATATCTGTTGGTCAATTAGGAAAATTATATCATTAACACAAATTTAAATTTAAAAAATAAGATTTTAATAATTTGAAAAAAAGAACACAGAAATGAGTAAAAATTATTAGCATTTTTTATACAAAATTCCACATTAAAAAAAAATTTAATAAGAGAAAAAATAAAATAACAGAAACTGATAAAAAAAAAAATAAGAAATTGAAATAAAATTCGAGCAAAAAAATCAATGATTATGATTTATGAATGTGGGTCATTGCTGTCAACAGCAGCACAGCGCCACTAAAAGCTAAAAAAATTTTTATATTAAAAGCCAAAATACACCCAACATCAGTTTAGATGGATGGATTATTTCGTATAGTTAAGGTTTTGGTGGTTTGAATGGAATGGAATGGAATGAACTGTTAAACATTTATAGATATTGTATTTTGTTTCTGACGATTGATTCGTTGATTGTTTAAACATGGAAACAACAGTTGTTCTTAATGTTTGTTTATAAACGAATTGCAACATCTAAATAATGAAAGGGGTTGAGGAAATTGCACACAAAAATATGTATCATACAAAAGTATATATATATATATATATATATATATATATATTTCTTTTTTAAATTTTTGAGTAAAAACACGTTTTTCTTTTTTATTTTAAATATTTATTATAGCTTAGTTTTTATTTATATCTAAATTATTAGTATTGAAACAAATTTTTTGTTCTTTCTATTTTTAAACATTACATTTTAAAAACATCAGCTATATTTCAAAAAAAAAAAAACATTAAATGATTAATGAGTTTGGTTGTTATCATTGAATCTATCAAAATGATCGAATGTTGTATAATTCTATGAAAAACAAATTTATGAAATACAATTTCGACTTTTATATCTCATAAAAAATAAAAGGGCAATATTTATTTATTTTATTATATCGTTTTCCACACATTATATTTATGAATTTATTGATTGTGTACATAAAAACAAATACATAATAATATATGAATACACAGAGAAAAATATTCCAGATATTTTTTAAATAAAATGATTAATTTACTTTATATTGAAATTTAATTATATTATTAATTAATGTAATTAACTTTCTAATTGGTCTACAATTTTTTGACAAAAATCGATAGCTCTCAAAAAAAAGTATAAATAAAAAAGAAAAAAAACTTATCAATGAAAAATATAGGAAGAAAAAAACTACTCGTATAAATAAATTTTCCACCATTTTCAATTATTTGCACTCATTATATTTATTAAAAAACAGTAATACGAAATATGTACATGATCAGGGTTGTCAGATTTTTTTGAGCCTCTATCGCCAAATTGTTTATCAAAAATCGTCAAAAATCGCCAAATTTGAATTTTATTTGGTTTTTTAAAGAAATACAAAAAAAGTCGTATAATTAATAAATGTAAATTCAGCTTTAAAAAAAGCCAACAATAATTGCAGTAGCTAATAATAATTGAATAAAAAGAAATACAACTTAAAATACACTTTTCTGATATATTGCTCCATTTTAGGTCAACAACTTTTAAAATTTATTGAACTTTATTATATTCTTTAAAAGAATAATTCTAACATTAATTGTTTCAAAGAATTAATTTATTCATGAACGTTTTTATTTCATTGGGACCGAAATTATTAATATTCTTAATATATTTGAAAGATAATGGAAAATAAATTATCAAAAATATATTTTTTGGGGATAAACTTTCATAAACTAAGTTGAAGCTATTTATAAATTAAAGCTCTTCATTTTGCTACACAGAGAATACGGTTTCGTTGTGGTAACCGAATTTTTAAACAATCGAATTCGGTCAGTTGCATGTACAATGTCAAAAAAAAAAAAAAAAAAAAAAACGTTTGCGATTACTGAATATTTTATTTACATGTAACACTTAATTGTTTGGTTTTAATGTTTTTTCAGTCAGTATGGCTAAAATTAATGCAAAATACAATTGAAACAATATTCAAAAATTCAGATCCTTAAATAGAATTTTTAAATAAAGAACAAAATTCATAAACATAATTCATATGTTTATATTTTATTTATTTTTATTATCAATAAAACATTAATGTGATTAATAAAATATCAACATATTCATGTTATCACAGAGAAAATAATGTTGAGCTTCCTGATGTGTGTGAAGATAAATTCGAATTTAACTAACAGAGTCCAAAACCACTTTCATTAACAGAGCTTATTTAGCAATTAACAGAGCAGTGTTAACACATATATGGAATATGGAATTAGACAGAAAAGGTATTCCAAAAATAAATAATGAATTACTGACATTCTTTAAAAATTTTTTCAAATTCAAACTTCGAACATACGTTAGTTCTGTGAGGGAATTTGGCCCAAATGACCAAATAAAGAGGTAGAATGGAATGCCACTATATGGAAAATGTAGACAAGGGCCATTACTATCTAAAAATAAAGGCGGAATTCCTGAATTGAGTTTGTGAGATTTTTATAAAATTTTGAAAAATCAAATATTCAACATACATGAGTTCTATGTATGTGAGATTTTTGTCCAAGTGGTCAAATGGAGAGGTGGCATGGACTACAACCATATGGAAAATGTGGACAAGGGTCGAGATTATCTAAAAATAAGGGTAGAATCCCTGAATTGAGCTTGTGAGTTTTTTGAAAATTCTGAAAAATCAAATATTAAACATACACGAGTTCTATTGGGGATTTTTGTCCAAGTGGTCAAATGCAGAGGTGGCATGGAATAACAACATATGGAAAATGTGGATAAGGGTCGAGACTATCTAAAAATAAAGGCAGAATTCCTGAGTTGTGTTTATTGGGGATTTTTGTCCAAGTGTTCAAATGGAGATGTGGCATGGAATACCACTAGGAAAATGTGGACAAGGGTCAATATAAGTATATAAACATAAGTATACTATATATTAAAATTTAGTTAGAATGGACTCTTACACACATTCTACATATATGAGTATATTATTGCAATTTCCATTTAAATACCAGTATAACACCAAAATTGTATAGAGTGAATCTAAACTTGATATATAATTTCGTCTTGCCATCTTATATATCCTATTGAAAGTCACAGATAATCACATGTGGGCTACATGAGAAATTCGACGTCATACAAAAATCTGATTTATATGTGATTATCGGTTATTTAATAGGGAGAAGAAACTATATACCAACTTTCCTTTCTCCCAATCAAATTAGGAATTTTCTTATTTTTTTTTCATCTAATTTTACTTATATTTTATCATTAAAATATTCATAATAACAAAATAAATAATTAGGAAGGATTTAATTAATTGTAGAAATTATTAATGCAAATCTTAGTCGATTTTAGGTAAACATTCAATCGTAATAGTCATTTATTTCATAACAAATTTAATTGAAATTTAAACCAATAAATCAATTATTCTAGTTAACTAATATTATCATTTTGGTGATTGAAGCCAAATCAAAGAAAAATTTCATGAATATAAACAATTTCATGATTGAAGCCCATTTTTATTTTTTTCTGTGTATTAAACGAATTTAATAGATTCAGTTTTAAAAACCTAAATATGTACATATTAAGCATCATTGTACAAGAAATTTGTATTAAATTTATTGTTGGATGAACACTAAAATTATATATAAATCATTTACTTCGCATTTATTGCCTCAAATTATTACAAATCAAAAGTCAATTTTCATTTAATTCCTCATATTATGAGCAATTGAAAGACAAGAGCCTTATAATTTTAAAGATTAGTTTATGATTTAAAACAGGTATGTGAGCCATTATCAAACATTTTAAAGCGCTATATCTCGTTGATGAGCCAGAAATAGTCAACACAGTAGATAGTCTCAAAGTTTGGAAAACAAAAGAGAAAAATTTTTTAAAAGAGTCAGTTTTTCACGAGGCACATTCATAGTTGCTAATGAAATAGCATGGATTAATACGTACTCATATTTTTGTTATTTTAAACAATAAAATCGAAGGGGCATTAAAAATAAATTTAATGAAAAAAATTTATGGATCTTTTGGAAATTACGCAAAACTTACACTTTTTGTTTTTGTATTTTTATATAGCAAATTGCAATTTGTTCAAATCTTTTATATAAATAAGAACGACGATAAATATATTTGATGGGAACCATAAATCTAAGTCAAATGTAGTTGATAGACTTTTGTCAAGAAAGATTTTGATAAGGAACATCATATGGACAGCAAGAAATTAACCATAATTGGCATAAAAGGTTGGAGTCTGTAATGCTTAACGGAAATGTAGAGGCGTATCAAAAAAATTTCGAAAGATAAAAATTTTATAGACCAAAAAAAATAAAAAAAAATACTTTATAATAAACTCTAATCAAATATATTTTTGTATAATACATGGAGACAAAACTTAGATTCGATGAGCATTTACGCGTAATTTTTATTGGAATTATACATAAACTTCTATTTTGTAAAAATGTTTTTATGTGCAACTTAAAAACGTTACAACTTTTGCGCCCCTTCCATGAAATGATTAACGAGAACTGATTCTGCATGCATTCGAATCATTTTTAATTTATGCAAATGGATTTTAATGTGCCATTAAAAAGAAATTATCAAACAATTTTGATAATGACCCATATATTTGCCAATGTGTTATATATGATGCATCTTATTATCGACGCACAGTGTACTTTTTTTGGATTAACATTTGAAGTGGATCAACATTGTTGCCGAATTTTTTATGTTATTGTACACAAAATTATCACACAATACAATAATCATTACAAATAATAAAATATTTTTTGTAAAATAACAAAAAAAATATATATATATGACGTAATATGCATATTTCGATAAAAGTCATTCAAAGCTTTCGAATTTTAAAATGTGTAGATCAGAAAATTGAAGCACTACGTCTGTAAGTTATACACTTGCGACTTGTCCCTCGAAGTCGAATGAAAACAATAACAAAATTTTAAATTTATTTATTGTTTTTCATATAAATTATCAAAACAAATTTTCCGTTCGACATCGTAGGACAGTCCGTTAAAACATCAACCAATGTGGGCAATGCTAACGGAACGCGTATTGAGTTCAAATATTTAAACTTTGGATGGACGTCGGGACGGACATATTTAAAACATCATATAGTTATCAAATGAATGAACTAAATATTGTTTGCTATTACCCGACATTACTTGGTAATGGCATGTAGTTACAGACGAATTACATAGAAGTAGTTTAGTAACTACTTATTTATTTCCCGGTATGTAATTACTTATTTATGATGAAATTTTTGAACATGCTACTTTTTATCGATTTTTTTTTAATTCAGTTTATCAATACATTTAAATGTACATATTTTTTGTTATTTTATTTTATATGTACATTCATAGTTGCAACTTAAAAACTTTAATTGGTACGTCAAAAAAGATATGTTGTTGTTAAGTTTTTGACATTTTTAATTCAAATTTATAAATTTTTTTTTAAGTATATTAACTTTTGTGCCTGGTTATGAATGAAGTGCTCAATAATATTCGTTCTCTTTTTTGCCTGCATATTTTTTTCTAACGTTTTTATTAGGAACTTTTTTTTACATTGTGGGTCTTCAGGTCAGCTATTTTTAACTTTTCTGATAAAAGTACTGATCAATTTAATGAATTAAAGATTTTCTCTTAAAATTCGTATTACTTTATGTGTGATCCTATAGTCTGTAAATCATTCGGCTGTCATTTCATTTTAATAATAACAATTATGTTATAACAACAAAATTTAGCACATAACTGCTGAGAATAACAAAGATAGATGTAAACAAATTAAATGTATTAATTTTCAAGTATAATAAAAGTTATAAGCATTAAAGGGTGCACCAATATTTTCGTACGCAGTCCTAAGTGCATGTTTATCATACGTAGTAGAGACTAGGTGAACTAGTCACTGAGATCATGAGATTTAAGACGGTTAGATTTTTGTGGTTTATTGTAATAGATCAGTGTCCTAGAGAAACACCACCAAACATGGAATATTGTGTCTAAATATTCGTTTTATAGAAAATATTTTATACCATTTAAGATGACGAATTTTGTATAGATTTTCTTTTTAGTCAAAAGCTTTAGAAAAAATACAACCAAAGTTAAAATTCTTGTAGAGACTTTTATCGAAATATGCATATTACGTCATATATATATTTTTTATTATTTTACAAAAAATATTTTACAAATAATCATTTTTATTTGTAATGATTATTATATTGTGATAATTTTGTGTACAATAACATAAAAAATTCAGCATCAATTTTGATATATTTCAAACATTCCAAGATATTTTGGATGAAAAATAAATGTTTAATGGAATACATATTTTGTTCCTTCAAAATCTCCCACTGTGAGGTTTAATAAAATTCTGTGTAATACTGGCAAAATTTTCACCAACGATTAACTCAAGCTGTTAGCTAATGCATACCATAGAAAGGTCACATTAAAAGACCAAAAAGATAAAGAAATTGAGGTTATCACCTACACTATAATCACATTACCACAAATGAAATAATTTTTAACAAAACCCTACTCTCTTAATTGCTAATTCTTTTTCATTTTTTTTTTTTTTTTTTTTTTTTAGCTCAGCCAAATATTTTCCAACCAACTGCTTCACATGTAGACATATTTGAAGTTCAATAGCCACGAAAAATGTTTATTTAAGACAAAACTAGACAAGAAATATTAAATAAAAACAGTTTCATATTAAAATTGCTAGTAAATAAAAAAAATTCTTTTATCCTTAGATTGATTAAATTATTCAATTACATACTTGTATTGGATGCGATTATGTTAATTAAGCAAAATACCACAAATATTAAACATTCAAGTAGACGACAGACACAATTCACTTCATTTAAACGCAAATCAGCAAAAATTAAGACTAAAAACAGATGTCATAATAACAAAAATATTTCACACTCATGCTTCTTCTCTCCAATGGCAATATTTTGATAATATTTAGTTTGGACTCATTAAATATGGTTTAATATGCTCAAGCGAAAAAAAAGAAATAAGCTCAACTAATCATTGGTATATCCAGACATTTAAATGTGTATATCTGTAGAAATTTTAAAAAGAAAAAAATATAATTCAAAGGAATTTTTAATTAAAATCTGTTAAAGAAAACGAAATTAAAATTTTGATAAGTGTTCAAGGATACTAGACATTTATTATATTACCAATTACACAAGCTGTCAAAATACAATTTTTTTCTACGTCAATTTGGATTTGAAAAGTACTAAGTACATAAGTCACTTTTCTTAAATTGACTTTGGTTCTTGCGATAAATCGCTATTTGTAAAATTGAAGAGGTTGCACTATACATTGAAGCTTATCTTGAAAGCGACTTGTCTGATTTGGTTCAATAAAATATCAAAAAAAAAAGTTCGAATTAAAATTGTCTTCAAGTTATACTCACATTATTTTTTAATACGCTCGACAGTATAACTTGAAGACAAATTTAATTAGAATTTTTTGATATTTTACTAAACCAAATCGGACAAGTCGTTCTCGAGCTATGCTTCAATATATGGAACAATAATTTCACAAATAGCGATTTATCTCAAGAACCAGAATCAATTCAAAAAAAGTGATTTATGTACTTAATACTTTATAATAACATGTATGTATCCAAATTGACTGAGATATCCCGTGTTACAAAAAAGAATCAATTGAAAAACAAGTGGTTTATATTCTTAGTACCTCATAATAACGTGCATCCGAATTGATTCAGAAATCCCGTGTCGCAGAGTGTTGCCCTGTGTCATTAGTTGGTTTTAGAAGTTTTCTTAAATTAATTTTTTTTTTTTTGCTTTTTTGTATAATACAGAAATTTTTTAAGCAAAATAAGAAAACGAAAGTCATTTCTTAATTAAATAAACTATTTTAGAGTATGAGAAATCTAATTTGAATAACATATAAACAATTACATATTCCATTATTATTTTTTTTCTATTAAAATTTATTAATCGAATACAAAAGATACTAAAGTTCATTTCAATTTATTTGATTGATACAATAATTATCTTCTCACATATTTTTATACTTTGATACTTTAGGAAAACACAGAATTTGAACATTTTCTTTTTTAAGCTAAAATTTATCACTTCCATTTAAATTTTCATTGTTATCGGTCTATTTTTTTAATATACAAAATTATAACATGGTAAAAAAAAGACATTTATCTGAACTGACCTTGGGATATTATATGCTGATTTGTATAAAGAAACAAATGAAAATGAAAAATATTTAGCAAATTGATTTTAGGAAACAAAAAGTTTTATAAAATCGTCATATAAAATATTCATGCCTACATGAGCGGAAAGTTTACATAGATTAATAATGAATAAAGTTCAACCAGTACTGCAACCAGTGGCTGTAATATTAAAAAAGGTCAGAAAATTATTTGAAAAATAGAAAACCGCTAACGGATTTACCCTCTTCTTTCCAACAAAATACTATTAGTAACTGACTGATATTCGGTTCTTTTTTAATTTGATTTTTTCCTCCAAATTTATCTTCTTAACATAGAAGTTAAACTTAAATAACATTATTGTCTTATCAATTAGGATAAATGGGAACAAATGGGAGCACTACAAATATATTTGTGGTGACCATAATCTAAGAATATATGATCAAAGCGAAAAATAGAAATCATTATACACTGCCTGCCACTTGAATAAGGAATCACATTTTTTTAACTTTAATTAAGTATATCTCCCAAACTAAAGTTCAGAAAAAAAATAAGTTTTTGCGCAACCAAATTTTAAAGTGTTGGCTTTAGTTTCCTGAAGAAATAAAAAATATAAATATAAAATTATTTACTAAAATTATGCACTTATTTAAAGGCATGTATTTCTGTGGTGCTATTTCATGTGTCATTTGAATAAGGAATTCTTTTAATATTAATCAGGAAGGCTATGATTTGAATTTCTTTCAATATAAACGGCTAGAGAATTTTTATTTAGATAGCTTTTAAATTGTTTTTATTCAAAATGGGACGTGGTAAGGCTCTTAATCACTCTGAAAAAGAAAAAATTCTGATTTTGAAATCTCAGGGTCAGAATCCGGTCCAAATAGCCAAAAACATTAATGGAGGAAAGACAGTTATGTACAATTATTTAAATAACGTGTAAAGGTATGGAAAAACATGAAAGGGCGGAAGAAAATGGGAACAACTCCAAAAAAAAAGACGAAAAATTCTTAGAATTGCATCAAATTCTGCCATGTCGGTATCAAAAATACGTGAAAAAAGTGCAGTCAGCGCCAGTCTAAGAACAGTGCACCGTATTTTATAGTCGTGCCCATACATAGTCCGATGAAAACTGCAAAAAAACACCACTTAATGAAAAACGCAAATCACAACGTCTACAGTTTGCCAAAAATACGATGACATGGTCAGACAAATGATTTAAGGTTGTATTTTCCGATGAAAAAAAGTTTAATATTGATGGTCCCGACGGGTATAACTATTACTTCCATGACCTAATAAGGAGGAATTATTTTTGAGCCGCAGGTACAGCCGAGAGGGCGGAATAATGGTATGGGGTGCCAAATCATTATGGTACCATAGAATTGGTTTTTGTATCCAACAAAATGATTACAACGACTTACTGGTGGAAGCATTTCCAAAATTTAATGATTTCTTTGGACCCATACCTTGGACGTACCAACACGACAACGCTCCGATTCATACCGCCAGAGCAGTAAAACAATGGATTAATCAACAAGGTGCTCAACTTTTGAATTGGCCCCCATATTCACTAGACCTGAATCCAATGGAAATTATCTGGGGTTGGCTTGCAAGAAAAGTTTATGAAGGAGAAAAACAATTTGAGACGATAGAATCCTTAAAGGATTAGAGTCATTATACAAGTCGATGCCAAAGCTATTCTATCTATTTATTTCTAAAAATGGGGGCAGTACTCATTACTAATTGAATGCTAGAAGATAATAACTTTCATTTTTATAACCTAAAATTTAAAAATAAATTACAGTTTGCTTAGTTTTAAAATATTCCTTATTCAAATGACACACGAAAAAGTACCACAGAAATACATGTCTTTAAATAAATGCATAATTTTAGTATAACAAAATATGTATATTTTTTATTTCTTCAGGAGACTAAAGCCAACACTTTGAAATTTGGTTGTGCAAAAAAATTTTTTTCAGAACTTTACTTTAGGAGATATACTTAATTAAAGTTAAAAAAAAGTCATTCGTTATTCAGGTGGCAGGCAGTGTAAGTAATAATTCGTTTTTTCATCTTATGATTCTAGTTTTTTTACATATAATTGAACAATCTTACTACATCAATATCCCATTTTATCAGATTATGATTTGATGTTATTATATTATCTTATTATATTATTATTCTATCTTATTATATCATTATCTTATTATGATTTCATTTTATCATATTATTATCCCATGTCACCATTTAGTTATCCAATCTTATCATATTATTATTTAATTGTTTCATTCCATCTTATCATATATTAAAATAAAACGTATGAATAAAAAATTATTATTTATATAAATGTTTAGGGAAAATGATAGAGAAAAAAGTACATTAAAAAAAAAAAAAAAAAACCCATGTAATTCAAGCAATATAAGATATTGATTAACTACCATTAAAGGGTTTAGTTAAGAAAACATATATTTCATTTATTGCTTGAGTATGGCTGCCTACTGAATCTAAACTAAACTTCATCGAGTATAACCAAACCTTGTCTATTTATATTTATTTATATATAAACTAAATGAGAATTACATTAAAAACAAAATGTCTTTAAAAACAAACAAGTTCACTAAGTTTGTGAAAAGGGTAATTATTATATTTATTTGAAACATTTTATTGTCATAGAAATAATAATAATTATAATATGGTTAAAGAACAAAGAAAATGACTGGAAATATTTATGGTTATAGAAGTAATAATGTGTTTGATATTAATAGAATTTTGTGACTGGTAAAAATATTAAAAAAAAACATAATTTTTGCAGTCAACCATATTAAATTTTTTATTGAGTGTAAATATTAAATGACAAAATTTAATCAAATTAACAATGAGAACATAATATTGCTATAGTGATAAATGTGTGTGAAGATAAATTTTAAAATTTATAACCCCAGACGCAAACCACGTTAGTTAACAGAGGTCTGTTAACTCGTTAACATAGCTCTGTTAAGCATGGAAAAACTGATATATTCAATAAAAATGGAATTAGGAACACATTTTTGGACCAAATGGGTCCAGAAAACCGTTACCATTACGAAATACACTCACATATCTTAAATTCAGGCAACTTTCTCAGAATTGGCTTTAAAACATGAATTTCACGATCATTCAAAATTTGGGATTCTGAGTGGGATGAATCCAGATTCCAGGGAAACAAGGCAACGTGGGCGGACAAAACTTTTTGGAGATGATAGATAAGGTATCCCACTATGTCCTCCACTTTTCAGATCCTTTAACAGTGTGAGTTGGAAGGAGTTATACAAATTTTTCAAAAATTTAAAATTTAGGATTCTGAGTGGGATGAATTCAGATTCCAGGGAAACAAGGCAACGTGGGCGGACAAAACTTTTTGGAGATGATAGATAAGGTATCCCACTATGTCCTCCACTTTTCAGATCCTTTAGCAGTGTGAGTTGGAAGGAGTTATACAAATTTTTCAAAAATTTAAAATTTGGGATTCTGAGTGGGATGAATCCAGATTCCAGGGAAACAAGGCAACGTGGGCGGACAAAACTTTTTGGAGATGATAGATAAGGTATCCCACTATGTCCTCCAATTTTTAGATCCTTTAACAGTGTGAGTTGGAAGGAGTTATACAAATTTTTCAAAAATTTAAAATTTGGGATTCTGAGTGGGATGAATCCAGATTCCAGGGAAACAAGGCAACGTGGGCGGACAAAACTTTTTGGAGATGATAGATAAGGTATCCCACTATGTCCTACACTTTTCAGATCCTTTAACAGTGTGAGTTAGAAGGAGTTATACACATTTTTCAAAAATTTAAAATTTGGGATTCTGAGTGGGATGAATCCTGATTCCAGGGAAACCAGGCAACGTGGGCGGACAAAACTTTTTGGAGATGATAGATAAGGTATCCCACTATGTCCTCCACTTTTCAGATCCTTTAACAGTGTGAGTTGGAGGGAGTTATACAATTTTTTCAAAAATTTAAAATTTGGAATTCTGAGTGGGATGAATCCAGATTCCAGGGAAACAAGGCAACGTGGGCGGACAAAACTTTTTGGAGATGATAGATAAGGTATCCCACTATGTCCTCCACTTTTCAGATCCTTTAACAGTGTGAGTTGGAAGGAGTTATACAAATTTTTCAAAAATTTAAAATTTGGGATTCTGAGTGGGATGAATCCAGATTCCAGGGAAACAAGGCAACGTGGGCGGACAAAACTTTTTGGAGATGATAGATAAGGTATCCCACTATGTCCTCCACTTTTTAGATCCTTTAACAGTGTGAGTTGGAAGGAGTTATACAAATTTTTCAAAAATTTAAAATTTGGGATTCTGAGTGGGATGAATCCAGATTCCAGGGAAACAAGGCAACGTGGGCGGACAAAACTTTTTAGAGATGATAGATAAGGTATCCCACTATGTCCTCCACTTTTCAGATCCTTTAACAGTGTGAGTTGGAAGGAGTTATACAAATTTTTCAAAAATTTAAAATTTGGGATTCTGAGTGGGATGAATCCAGATTCCAGGGAAACAAGGCAACGTGGGCGGACAAAACTTTTTGGAGATGATAGATAAGGTATCCCACTATGTCCTCCACTTTTTAGATCCTTTAACAGTGTGAGTTGGAAGGAGTTATACAAATTTTTCAAAAATTTAAAATTTGGGATTCTGAGTGGGATGAATCCAGATTCCAGGGAAACAAGGCAACGTGGGCGGACAAAACTTTTTGGAGGTGATAGATAAGGTATCCCACTATGTCCTACACTTTTCAGATCCTTTAACAGTGTGAGTTAGAAGGAGTTATACACATTTTTCAAAAATTTAAAATTTGGGATTCTGAGTGGGATGAATCCAGATTCCAGGGAAACAAGGCAACGTGGGCGGACAAAACTTTTTGGAGATGATAGATAAGGTATCCCACTATGTCCTCCACTTTTCAGATCCTTTAACAGTGTGAGTTGGAGGGAGTTATACAAATTTTTCAAAAATTTAAAATTTGGGATTCTGAGTGGGATGAATCCAGATTCCAGGGAAACAAGGCAACGTGGGCGGACAAAACTTTTTGGAGATGATAAATAAGATATCCCACTATGTCCTCCACTTTTCAGATCCTTTAACAGTGTGAGTTGGAAGGAGTTATACAAATTTTTCAAAAATTTAAAATTTGGGATTCTGAGTGGGATGAATCCAGATTCCAGGGAAACAAGGCAACGTGGGCGGACAAAACTTTTTGGAGATAATAGATAAGGTATCCCACTATGTCCTACACTTTTCAGATCCTTTAACAGTGTGAGTTAGAAGGAGTTATACACATTTTTTAAAAATTTAAAATTTGGGATTCTGAGTGGGATGAATCCAGATTCCAGGGAAACAAGGCAACGTGGGCGGACAAAACTTTTTGGAGATGATAGATAAGGTATCCCACTATGTCCTCCACTTTTTAGATCCTTTAACAGTGTGAGTTGGAAGGAGTTATACAAATTTTTCAAAAATTTAAAATTTGGGATTCTGAGTGGGATGAATCCAGATTCCAGGGAAACAAGGCAACGTGGGCGGACAAAACTTTTTGGAGATAATAGATAAGGTATCCCACTATGACCTCCACTTTTCAGATCCTTTAACAGTGTGAGTTGGAAGGAGTTATACAAATTTTTTAAAAATTTAAAATTTGGGATTCTGAGTGGGATGAATCCAGATTCCAGGGAAACAAGGCAACGTGGGCGGACAAAACTTTTTGGAGATGATAAATAAGATATCCCACTATGTCCTCCACTTTTCAGATCCTTTAACAATGTGAGTTGGAAGGAGTTATACAAATTTTTCAAAAATTTAAAATTTGGGATTCTGAGTGGGATGAATCCAGATTCCAGGGAAACAAGGCAACGTGGGCGGACAAAACTTTTTGGAGATAATAGATAAGGTATCCCACTATGTCCTCCACTTTTTAGATCCTTTAACAGTGTGAGTTGGAAGGAGTTATACAAATTTTTCAAAAATTTAAAATTTGGGATTTTGAGTGGGATGAATCCAGATTCCAGGGAAACAAGGCAACGTGGGCGGACAAAACTTTTTGGAGATAATAGATAAGGTATCCCACTATGTCCTCCACTTTTTAGATCCTTTAACAGTGTGAGTTGGAAGGAGTTATACAAATTTTTCAAAAATTTAAAATTTGGGATTCTGAGTGGGATGAATCCAGATTCCAGGGAAACAAGGCAACGTGGGCGGACAAAACTTTTTGGAGATGATAAATAAGATATCCCACTATGTCCTCCACTTTTCAGATCCTTTAACAATGTGAGTTGGAAGGAGTTATACAAATTTTTCAAAAATTTAAAATTTGGGATTCTGAGTGGGATGAATCCAGATTCCAGGGAAACAAGGCAACGTGGGCGGACAAAACTTTTTGGAGATAATAGATAAGGTATCCCACTATGTCCTCCACTTTTTAGATCCTTTAACAGTGTGAGTTGGAAGGAGTTATACAAATTTTTCAAAAATTTAAAATTTGGGATTTTGAGTGGGATGAATCCAGATTCCAGGGAAACAAGGCAACGTGGGCGGACAAAACTTTTTGGAGATAATAGATAAGGTATCCCACTATGACCTCCACTTTTCAGATCCTTTAACAGTGTGAGTTGGAAGGAGTTATACAAATTTTTCAAAAATTTAAAATTTGGGATTCTGAGTGGGATGAATCCAGATTCCAGGGAAAAAAGGCAACGTGGGCGGACAAAACTTTTTGGAGATGATAAATAAGATATCCCACTATGTCCTCCACTTTTCAGATCCTTTAACAGTGTGAGTTGGAAGGAGTTATACAAATTTTTCAAAAATTTAAAATTTGGGATTCTGAGTGGGATGAATCCAGATTCCAGGGAAACAAGGCAACGTGGGCGGACAAAACTTTTTGGAGATAATAGATAAGGTATCCCACTATGTCCTCCACTTTTTAGATCCTTTAACAGTGTGAGTTGGAAGGAGTTATACAAATTTTTCAAAAATTTAAAATTTGGGATTCTGAGTGGGATGAATCCAGATTCCAGGGAAACAAGGCAACGTGGGCGGACAAAACTTTTTGGAGATGATAGATAAGGTATCCCACTATGTCCTCCACTTTTCAGATCCTTTAACAGTGTGAGTTGGAGGGAGTTATACAATTTTTTCAAAAATTTAAAATTTGGGATTCTGAGTGGGATGAATCCAGATTCCAGGGAAACAAGGCAACGTGGGCGGACAAAACTTTTTGGAGATAATAGATAAGGTATCCCACTATGTCCTCCACTTTTTAGATCCTTCAACAGTGTGAGTTGGAAGGAGTTATACAAATTTTTCAAAAATTTAAAATTTTGGATTCTGAGTGGGATGAATCCAGATTCCAGGGAAACAAGGCAACGTGGGCGGACAAAACTTTTTGGAGATGATAAATAAGATATCCCACTATGTCCTCCACTTTTCAGATCCTTTAACAGTGTGAGTTGGAAGGAGTTATACAAATTTTTCAAAAATTTAAAATTTGGGATTCTGAGTGGAATGAATCCAGATTCCAGGGAAACAAGGCAACGTGGGCGGACAAAACTTTTTGGAGATGACAGATAAGGTATCCCACTATGTCCTCCACTTTTTAGATCCTTTAACAGTGTGAGTTGGAAGGAGTTATACAAATTTTTCAAAAATTTAAAATTTGGGATTCTGAGTGGGATGAATCCAGATTCCAGGGAAACAAGGCAACGTGGGCGGACAAAACTTTTTGGAGATAATAGATAAGGTATCCCACTATGTCCTACACTTTTCAGATCCTTTAACAGTGTGAGTTAGAAGGAGTTATACACATTTTTCAAAAATTTAAAATTTGGGATTCTGAGTGGGATGAATCCAGATTCCAGGGAAACCAGGCAACGTGGGCGGACAAAACTTTTTGGAGATGATAGATAAGGTATCCCACTATGTCCTCCACTTTTCAGATCCTTTAACAGTGTGAGTTGGAGGGAGTTATACAATTTTTTCAAAAATTTAAAATTTGGGATTCTGAGTGGGATGAATCCAGATTCCAGGGAAACAAGGCAACGTGGGCGGACAAAACTTTTTGGAGATGATAGATAAGGTATCCCACTATGTCCTCCACTTTTCAGATCCTTTAACAGTGTGAGTTGGAAGGAGTTATACAAATTTTTCAAAAATTTAAAATTTGGGATTCTGAGTGGGATGAATCCAGATTCCAGGGAAACAAGGCAACGTGGGCGGACAAAACTTTTTGGAGATGATAGATAAGGTATCCCACTATGTCCTCCACTTTTCAGATCCTTTAACAGTGTGAGTTGGAAGGAGTTATACAAATTTTTCAAAAATTTAAAATTTGGGATTCTGAGTGGGATGAATCCAGATTCCAGGGAAACAAGGCAACGTGGGCGGACAAAACTTTTTGGAGATGATAGATAAGGTATCCCACTATGTCCTCCACTTTTCAGATCCTTTAACAGTGTGAGTTGGAAGGAGTTATACAAATTTTTCAAAAATTTAAAATTTGGGATTCTGAGTGGGATGAATCCAGATTCCAGGGAAACAAGGCAACGTGGGCGGACAAAACTTTTTGGAGATGATAGATAAGGTATCCCACTATGTCCTCCACTTTTCAGATCCTTTAACAGTGTGAGTTGGAAGGAGTTATACAAATTTTTCAAAAATTTAAAATTTGGGATTCTGAGTGGGATGAATCCAGATTCCAGGGAAACAAGGCAACGTGGGCGGACAAAACTTTTTGGAGATGATAGATAAGGTATCCCACTATGTCCTCCACTTTTCAGAACCTTTAACAGTGTGAGATGGAAGGAGTTATACAAATTTTTCAAAAATTTAAAATTTGGGATTCTGAGTGGGATGAATCCAGATTCCAGGGAAACAAGGCAACGTGGGCGGACAAAACTTTTTGGAGATGATAGCTAAGGTATCCCACTATGTCCTCCACTTTTTAGATCCTTTAACAGTGTGAGTTGGAAGGAGTTATACAAATTTTTCAAAAATTTAAAATATGGGATTCTGAGTGGGATGAATCCAGATTCCAGGGAAACAAGGCAACGTGGGCGGACAAAACTTTTTGGAGATGATAGATAAGGTATCCAACTATGTCCTCCACTTTTCAGATCCTTTAACAGTGTGAGTTGGAAGGAGTTATACAAATTTTTCAAAAATTTAAAATTTGGGATTCTGAGTGGGATGAATCCAGATTCCAGGGAAACAAGGCAACGTGGGCGGACAAAACTTTTTGGAGATGATAGATAAGGTATCCCACTATGTCCTCCACTTTTCAGATCCTTTAACAGTGTGAGTTGGAAGGAGTTATACAAATTTTTCAAAAATTTAAAATTTGGGATTCTGAGTGGGATGAATCCAGATTCCAGGGAAACAAGGCAACGTGGGCGGACAAAACTTTTTGGAGATGATAGATAAGGTATCCCACTATGTCCTCCACTTTTCAGATCCTTTAACAGTGTGTGTTGGAAGGAGTTATACAAATTTTTCAAAAATTTAAAATTTGGGATTCTGAGTGGGATGAATCCAGATTCCAGGGAAACAAGGCAACGTGGGCGGACAAAACTTTTTGGAGATGATAGATAAGGTATCCCACTATGTCCTCCACTTTTCAGATCCTTTAACAGTGTGAGTTGGAAGGAGTTATAAAAATTTTTCAAAAATTTAAAATTTGGGATTCTGAGTGGGATGAATCCAGATTCCAGGGAAACAAGGCAACGTGGGCGGACAAAACTTTTTGGAGATGATAGATAAGGTATCCCACTATGTCCTCCACTTTTTAGATCCTTTAACAGTGTGAGTTGGAAGGAGTTATACAAATTTTTCAAAAATTTAAAATATGGGATTCTGAGTGGGATGAATCCAGATTCCAGGGAAACAAGGCAACGTGGGCGGACAAAACTTTTTGGAGATGATAGATAAGGTATCCAACTATGTCCTCCACTTTTCAGATCCTTTAACAGTGTGAGTTGGAAGGAGTTATACAAATTTTTCAAAAATTTAAAATTTGGGATTCTGAGTGGGATGAATCCAGATTCCAGGGAAACAAGGCAACGTGGGCGGACAAAACTTTTTGGAGATGATAGATAAGGTATCCCACTATGTCCTCCACTTTTCAGATCCTTTAACAGTGTGAGTTGGAAGGAGTTATACAAATTTTTCAAAAATTTAAAATTTGGGATTCTGAGTGGGATGAATCCAGATTCCAGGGAAACAAGGCAACGTGGGCGGACAAAACTTTTTGGAGATGATAGATAAGGTATCCCACTATGTCCTCCACTTTTCAGATCCTTTAACAGTGTGAGTTGGAAGGAGTTATACAAATTTTTCAAAAATTTAAAATTTGGGATTCTGAGTGGGATGAATCCAGATTCCAGGGAAACAAGGCAACGTGGGCGGACAAAACTTTTTGGAGATGATAGATAAGGTATCCCACTATGTCCTCCACTTTTTAGATCCTTTAACAGTGTGAGTTGGAAGGAGTTATACAAATTTTTCAAAAATTTAAAATTTGGGATTCTGAGTGGGATGAATCCAGATTCCAGGGAAACAAGGCAACGTGGGCGGACAAAACTTTTTGGAGATGATAGATAAGGTATCCCACTATGTCCTCCACTTTTTAGATCCTTTAACAGTGTGAGTTGGAAGGAGTTATACAAATTTTTCAAAAATTTAAAATTTGGGATTCTGAGTGGGATGAATCCAGATTCCAGGGAAACAAGGCAACGTGGGCGGACAAAACTTTTTGGAGATGATAGATAAGGTATCCCACTATGTCCTACACTTTTCAGATCCTTTAACAGTGTGAGTTGGAAGGAGTTATACAAATTTTTCAAAAATTTAAAATTTGGGATTCTGAGTGGGATGAATCCAGATTCCAGGGAAACAAGGCAACGTGGGCGGACAAAACTTTTTGGAGATGATAGATAAGGTATCCCACTATGTCCTCCACTTTTCAGAACCTTTAACAGTGTGAGATGGAAGGAGTTATACAAATTTTTCAAAAATTTAAAATTTGGGATTCTGAGTGGGATGAATCCAGATTCCAGGGAAACAAGGCAACGTGGGCGGACAAAACTTTTTGGAGATGATAGATAAGGTATCCCACTATGTCCTCCACTTTTTAGATCCTTTAACAGTGTGAGTTGGAAGGAGTTATACAAATTTTTCAAAAATTTAAAATTTGGGATTCTGGGTTGGATGAATCCAAAATTCTGTTTCCAGGAAAATAATTGTAAATAAGGAGTAAAAAAGAGCTACTTTTTTATTATTAAAAAAAAGTTCATTATATTTAATTTAATTTCAACTTGAATAAAAATAAAATTCTTAAATTATATTATCACATACATATGTATTCATATTTTGCAAAACGTTCAAATTAATTAGCTTTCATGCGAAATAAACAGTTTAAAATTTAATTTATTCGATAATTTAATAATAGTTTATTATTGTTCATAACATTATTCTTAAGCTTAAAAATAAAAGGTAAAATCAAATGTTTAAATATTTAAATATTAAATATTTATTACACTATGTTAAAAGTGTATTTATTTTTTTTATTTTTATTCTGTAGCACCGAGTTATTAATAAAAAAATTTGAACATTATTAATGCGCATGGATATCATTTGTTTAATATAGGATTAATAAATATACAGGACGCTGATTCTGGGTTGCGAATTTTAATACACGTGATCAGGGAGTACTAAGTCTGTGCTTACTTTTGTCAAATTACGAGGCATATTTTGTAAAACACTTCACTTTGAAAACTTTTTCATATGCTTTTATTTTTCAAAAATTTTTACGGACAAATTTTCAAATCGAAGTGAAAGGATTTACAAAATAATTTAGTATTTTGCTTGTCATTTCAAAGCGGTGTTCTACATGTGTCGTCCTTCATGATTACGTGTATTTAAAATGATTTAGAAAGTGAAACAAAATTCTTTGCCATCCTGTGACATTATTATATTTTATTTTTTACAAAATATTCATAGCTTTTCTTTTTCATTACACATGTAATGGTATTTAATGCAGTCGAAACATGCAGGGCGATTGCACTCAGAACATTGAAATGTAGGGTTTAGAACTTTATCACCGCAATGGACACAAATTTCACTCATGTTATCGGCATATTCTATTAGACACTTTTTAATTGTTTCCCTATAAATGTTAGGGTTTGGTAAATTCGTTAGGGGCTTGTCATGGAGTAAAACTTCAATAAAAACACCCCAGTTGTAGCTATCATTTTGATAGTCATGTTCAATTTCAATATAATTCCACGATTTATCATTTACATTATCCAAAAATGTTGAAATATTGTGTCAAATCGATTGTTAAGGGATAAGGAGCAATCTAATTTTTGTATACCTTATTATATGACAGCAATATCTAGCGTTTTTCGTTCATATCCCTTGGCCACGAGGAGATTTGAAATAATAATTTATCGAATATTATTTTTCGGTTAATTTTCCGTTTTTTTTTTTTTTTTTTTTTTTTTTTTTTGAGTCCTCTTCCATTGGTCTTCCTCTAATATAATTGGCTTTTGAACAGTCTTACTTTGTTTTTTGGTACTTTGAATACAAGCATACGTATTTTCGGCATCAGATATTTTTTCTTTGACATATGTATAGCTTTTTCGGACGTATTTTGTAGGCACCAACCAAACTTTTCCCTTGTAAGGTTACATTTTTTGTTATATTAAAGTAGCTCTCCACAGGTCTGTTGGAAACTCTTGTGTTGGTTTTGTCTACGAACTTTCCCATTATGCACAGTAGGGCAGAATCGAAATTTTTTGGAAATAAATCTGTAACTTCTGATCAGCTGGTTGGATTTTCATGAAATTTGGTACAGGCGTAGCAGAGGAGTATACAATGTTAAGTTTGGAAGGGCGGCACAAAAAACCCCTCAAGGGCGGAGCTAAGGGGCTCAAATTTACCTCTGACATAAAAAATTTTTAAACGCTTGCCAAATTTTTGTTTCTCGTCCGATTTCAAATATTTTTATATATTGTTTTCGAGTTATTTGTGTTTGAGTTTTTAAGCACCATAATTTTGCATGTTCTTGGTCCAGTTTTTTCATATATATCCAAGTATTTCCGAACGATTTATTAGTTTTTTTTCTTAACTAGTTAAAGAACAAAATTATCTATTGAATAAAAAAAATTTAAGTAGATATCTTTACCGAGTCCAAAAATAAACGATTTTGAATTTGAAAACTGCAAAAAGACAACTTTTTGTGTTTTTTTAGCCGAAAAAGTATCTACACTCTTTTTTATCTAAAATAAAATTTTCTTTAGCAACATATAATAATTTTGCACTTTTCTGAAAGGTAACTTCACAGAGATGACTTTAAGATAAAAAACAAGCCCAATAACTCAATTGGTCATGGTACACACCCTCCCGAATTCGACCCATTTTATATGAAAGTTTTGATTTTAGACCATATTTTCTCAAATCCCAAAGCGCAATGTCGATTTGCAGAATATATTTTAAGAATCTTCAATATGTTGTTAAAAGTTTTAAACCAAAATCTACGGGACTTCGGAAAAATGTGGATTCTATAGCTAAAAATGTAAAAAGCCCATTTTTGTGAATTTTTATTAGTTTTTTTGAGAATTCAGGAAAACTGTACCCCTGAATAAAATTTCGTCAACGCGCTTTTATTTACATTAATAAGATCCACATTTCCTGCAAATTTCATTAAGATATCTTTATAAACAAATATGTTATTACAATTAAAAAATTTGTATAACTCCTTCCAACTCACACTGTTAAAGGATCTGAAAAGTGGAGGACATAGTGGGATACCTTATCTATCATCTCCAAAAAGTTTTGTCCGCCCACGTTGCCTTGTTTCCCTGGAATCTGGATTCATCCCACTCAGAATCCCAAATTTTAAATTTTTGAAAAATTTGTATAACTCCTTCCAACTCACACTGTTAAAGGATCTGAAAAGTGGAGGACATAGTGGGATACCTTATCTATCATCTCCAAAAAGTTTTGTCCGCCCACGTTGCCTTGTTTCCCTGGAATCTGGATTCATCCCACTCAGAATCCCAAATTTTAAATTTTTGAAAAATTTGTATAACTCCTTCCAACTCACACTGTTAAAGGATCTGAAAAGTGGAGGACATAGTGGGATACCTTATCTATCATCTCCAAAAAGTTTTGTCCGCCCACGTTGCCTTGTTTCCCTGGAATCTGGATTCATCCCACTCAGAATCCCAAATTTTAAATTTTTGAAAAATTTGTATAACTCCTTCCAACTCACACTGTTAAAGGATCTGAAAAGTGGAGGACATAGTGGGATACCTTATCTATCATCTCCAAAAAGTTTTGTCCGCCCACGTTGCCTTGTTTCCCTGGAATCTGGATTCATCCCACTCAGAATCCCAAATTTTAAATTTTTGAAAAATTTGTATAACTCCTTCCAACTCACACTGTTAAAGGATCTGAAAAGTGGAGGACATAGTGGGATACCTTATCTATCATCTCCAAAAAGTTTTGTCCGCCCACGTTGCCTTGTTTCCCTGGAATCTGGATTCATCCCACTCAGAATCCCAAATTTTAAATTTTTGAAAAATTTGTATAACTCCTTCCAACTCACACTGTTGAAGGATCTAAAAAGTGGAGGACATAGTGGGATACCTTATCTATTATCTCCAAAAAGTTTTGTCCGCCCACGTTGCCTTGTTTCCCTGGAATCTGGATTCATCCCACTCAGAATCCCAAATTTTAAATTTTTGAAAAAATTGTATAACTCCCTCCAACTCACACTGTTAAAGGATCTGAAAAGTGGAGGACATAGTGGGATACCTTATCTATCATCTCCAAAAAGTTTTGTCCGCCCACGTTGCCTTGTTTCCCTGGAATCTGGATTCATCCCACTCAGAATCCCAAATTTTAAATTTTTGAAAAATTTGTATAACTCCTTCCAACTCACACTGTTAAAGGATCTAAAAAGTGGAGGACATAGTGGGATACCTTATCTATTATCTCCAAAAAGTTTTGTCCGCCCACGTTGCCTTGTTTCCCTGGAATCTGGATTCATCCCACTCAGAATCACAAATTTTAAATTTTTGAAAAATTTGTATAACTCCTTCCAACTCACACTGTTAAAGGATCTGAAAAGTGGAGGACATAGTGGGATATCTTATTTATCATCTCCAAAAAGTTTTGTCCGCCCACGTTGCCTTGTTTCCCTGGAATCTGGATTCATCCCACTCAGAATCCCAAATTTTAAATTTTTGAAAAATTTGTATAACTCCTTCCAACTCACACTGTTAAAGGATCTGAAAAGTGGAGGACATAGTGGGATACCTTATCTATCATCTCCAAAAAGTTTTGTCCGCCCACGTTGCCTTGTTTCCCTGGAATCTGGATTCATCCCACTCAGAATCCCAAATTTTAAATTTTTGAAAAATTTGTATAACTCCTTCCAACTCACACTGTTAAAGGATCTGAAAAGTGGAGGACATAGTGGGATACCTTATCTATCATCTCCAAAAAGTTTTGTCCGCCCACGTTGCCTTGTTTCCCTGGAATCTGGATTCATCCCACTCAGAATCCCAAATTTTAAATTTTTGAAAAATTTGTATAACTCCTTCCAACTCACACTGTTAAAGGATTTGAAAAGTGGAGGACATAGTGGGATATCTTATCTATCATCTCCAAAAAGTTTTGTCCGCCCACGTTGCCTTGTTTCCCTGGAATCTGGATTCATCCCACTCAGAATCCCAAATTTTAAATTTTTGGAAAATGTGTATAACTCCTTCTAACTCACACCGTTAAAGGATCTAAAAAGTGGAGGACATAGTGGGATACCTTATCTATCATCTCCAAAAAGTGTTGTCCGCCCACGTTGCCTTGTTTCCCTGGAATCTGGATTCATCCCACTCAGAATCCCAAATTTTAAATTTTTGAAAAATTTGTATAACTCCCTCCAACTCACACTGTTAAAGGATCTGAAAATTGGAGGACATAGTGGGATACCTTATCTATTATCTCCAAAAAGTTTTGTCCGCCCACGTTGCCTTGTTTCCCTGGAATCTGGATTCATCCCACTCGGAATCCCAAATTTTAAATTTTTGAAAAATTTGTATAACTCCTTCCAACTCACACTGTTAGAGGATCTGAAAAGTGGAGGACATAGTGGGATACCTTATCTATCATCTCCAAAAAGTTTTGTCCGCCCACGTTGCCTTGTTTCCCTGGAATCTGGATTCATCCCACTCAGAATCCCAAATTTTAAATTTTTGAAAAATTTGTATAACTCCTTCCAACTCACACTGTTAAAGGATCTGAAAAGTGGACGTCATAGTGGGATACCTTATCTATCATCTCCAAAAAGTTTTGTCCGCCCACGTTGCCTTGTTTCCCTGGAATCTGGATTCATCCCACTCAGAATCCCAAATTTTAAATTTTTGAAAATTTTGTATAACTCCTTCCAACTCACACTGTTAAAGGATCTAAAAAGTGGAGGTCATAGTGGGATACCTTATCTATTATCTCCAAAAAGTTTTGTCCGCCCACGTTGCCTTGTTTCCCTGGAATCTGGATTCATCCCACTCAGAATCCCAAATTTTGAATGATCGTGAAATTCATGTTTTAAAGCCAATTCTGAGAAAGTTGCCTGAATTTAAAATATGTGAGTGTATTTCGTAATGGTAACGGTTTTCTGGACCCATTTGGTCCAAAAATGTGTTCCTAATTCCATTTTTATTGAATATATCAGTTTTTCCATGCTTAACAGAGCTATGTTAACGAGTTAACAGACCTCTGTTAACTAACGTGGTTTGCGTCTGGGGTTATAAATTTTAAAATTTATCTTCACACACATTAGTGATAATACTGTAACCATGTTTTTTCTCTGCGTGATTTTACTCATATTAAACTTATTTTTACAAAATTATGGCTTGAATAAGATAAAACTAGAATAAAAAAATATATTAAATTTTTTTTCTTCTTTCCTTAGCATCCAACACAGTTTGTCTATTTTGCAAAATTAAAACTTAAAAATATTAATATAATTCTTAAGGCTAAAAAAAAAAACCTTTGCAAAAGTTTATCTCTACATTTATTATTAAATTCCGGCAGATTTTCTTTTTTGCTATGAATTAAAAAACTTAAAAAAAAGATATAAGAAGTTATAGTCGCTCAAGACCTGCCATATAATACTCTACACCATTAGAAATGAACGTCGAAGTGATGTTGAGATTTTCGGAGCATGTTTTATATGGTACCTGTGGCCGATAATGAATTGTATACTAACATTTGTATGGGATTAAAGCACTTTAAAGTAATTGTTAGAACGTAGGCTTATATGGGAGCTATGGCCAATTATGCACCGCTCTTCATGAACGCTAACGCTAGATAAATATTAAATTTAACGCATCAAAACCCAATTCCTATGCTATGTAATATAATGAAATGTTTTAAAATGAACCTATTTCAATGGACTTGGCCCTTGTATCAAAACAATCACACGTGCCAAATTTGATTGAATTATTTGATAAAATTACGAGACGGGCAATAAGAAAATGATTATGAATCAACGGTGTACTTTATGGTGAGCGTACAAAAGTTTTTTGCTGTGCGTTGCAAACATCAACACAAAAGTATAATACCCCAACCACCTACAATGGTGTAGGGTATAATTAAGACATTTTCCTTTTTTTAGCCTAAAAGTTTGCTTATGTACAAAATAGGTAAAAAAAAAAACAATTAAAAACCGTAGCTAACTTTCATAGCCATCTTCCACACTTAAGATTGCAACGGTCACTGCGGCCTCAGGACAGCTATTTCTCTTTTTTATACTTTCTATAAAAATTTAAAAAAAATCACGCATACACAGAAAGAAAAATTTATTGAAAAATGGTCGCAATAATAAAAATTAAAACTATATGAATATTATTATAATGAAATTTAGTATCACAGTATTATAAAATAGTTACCCAACCTTTATAAACGTTTATTATAAAAACTCTAATGGAATCGGAAAACACAACCTAATTATATTCTAAATTACATGTTTTATTACAAACTATCATATAGTATGCATCAAAATGTTATCAATTTATTTATTTAATTCATGAAAATAAAAATAAATGATAATCTTGCGAAGCTATACTGGATTGTCTGTAAGTGTAGGTAAAAATAAATATGAAACTATTTTATAGATTCAGAAATTATTTAATATACAATGTACTCGCGGAAACGTGAATAATCGAAAGTGTGAACTATCCAAAAACGTGAACAAATTTATTTTCACGCAGACTATTTTAAAACGTAAACGTATTGGCGCGATTAAAATACAACTCGGTTTTGATACTTGTATTTCGAGTTCCACAATACATAGTACATTTCTTATAAAATCGAGATGAGAATGAAGGTACATTTATACTTGTATTTCTTGTTAGCAAAGAAGAATTTTATGTAATATAACTGTCTAGAGCTAGAGAAAATATGTTATTTATGTCTTATAGAGGAGAAATAGTACTAAAAAATATGGTGCCGATTTATCCCGATTTTTAAATTTAAAAATAATAAAAAATTTACTTTTAACCCACACATAACCATGACAAAAATGAGTGCAGAGGGAAAATCTGTAATGTGATCGTAGACCACGAAAACTACAAAAGAATCAAAATTGCACTTTATTAAAGACTGTTAAGAATGTACCCTGAGATGTCCATTTTTTTTTAAATCTATCATATGACAGCAAAAGTTATACTGATTTTGAAATCTTGACTTTGACAGAAAACGTATGATCGTCAAAATCATTGTTACAGTTCCAGTCAAAAGTGGTCCAGGCTGTAACTGTAACTTTCTGAATGAAATTGTTTCTTCTCTCAGTGAAGGCAAAATTAAGGATTCAATATTCGTAGAACTAAATATAAAACAGTTAATAAAGAATTTAAAAAAATCACGCATACACAGAAAGAAAAATTTGTTGGAAAGTGGTCGCAATAATAAAAATTAAAACTATATGAATGTTATTATAATGAAAAATACTTAAATAAACCATAACTATTCACAATATGATAAATCGTTGAAAGCCTATCATAATATGAATGACACATGTCTTCAATAATACATTTTTTTGGAATCGCACTAAGATTTTTCTCCAATGACCGATCAGAAGGAATACAAGAGTCATCAAACAACAGTTATTGAGGGACAATATTAAGGAAAATTAAACCTAGATGTATTGGCTGACTATTGGCAACAGAAAATTTTACAGTTTATTTATTTAGAAGCTTATATTTACCATATAGGGCATCGGTTGTGTAAATGAAGAATTAATAAAAAGAAAATTGGAAAATAATTGTTTTTAAGCCTAAAAATGGTAGAAAATTGTTGGAAAATATCAAAATTAAAAGCCATTATCTGATAAAATTGTGACGTGATGGACATTTATTTTAACTATACCCACTATATCGAGTAAAGGGAACATGAATTGCATAGAATTGTTTGTGATAAATTTTTATCTACCTTTTTGTTGATTTATAAATCAATATTTATACAAGAATAAAAGGAAGTTTCTATATTTGAAATATTGCTAATAATATTTACTGATAAAAACTAATTTATGAAGTTAAGCAGCATTATTTATTTTGGAAATCAAAAACATGAACAATATCGAACAGCCTTTTTAAAAATTAGTTCACGTTTCCGTGAGTTTACTGTGTATAATAAAAATATCTTACTTCAATGTATTTATTATGTAATTCATTGCTGGTTAATGAAATATGTTTTGGGATTTTTTTCCCTATATTTAATATTCATGGCTTTTGTGAGGACTTCAATTGATATGCTGTTAAATATCTTTGGAAGCGCGACCGCCAGATTGCTTCTCCCATACTCATTGTTAATTTTTTTTACCCAATATCTTCCTCTCGTGTTCCTTCTAGTTTGGTATTGATAATCAATTATCATTATAGAACTCTAATGCCAGAGAAGTGTTGTACATTTTGATCTTTCGGCATGTTTATGTTCCGCTGTATATTCTGGTTTATTATTTGTGATTTTTTTTTTTAAGAATATGTGATTCAGCTACTTGCCTCATTAATGTATAACAACAAGACCGATCCTGAAAAATGCGCATTGCGGCTCGGTTAAAAAATAAATTTTATTTTAAATTCTCTCCGAATTTTTTGTTGCTTTTATTTTCTCACCAAAAATATTGCCATATTTTTTAAAAATGTATATGAATTTCGTAAAGAAAATTGAAAAGAGTTTGAAGTAAAAAAAAAATTTAAAAGAAAATAAATAAAATTATTGTTTATTTTCCGTTGCCGTCTAAGTTTTTGTTTAGTTTAACAATGTAAAGGAATCCGGATTTGTTATACATTCACTGTATTGTTTGAGCAATAGCTTAAGTGATGTAATATATACGAAACTCTTCTAAGTTTCTTATATACTTCCTCTATATGCATTTTCCATTAGAAGTTTTGATCAACGAATACTCCTAAGTATTTATATATATTAACGATATCCATTTTGGTGGTAGCAGTAACCAACAATTAATTTTAAAAATTATTTAAAATTTATATCTTTATGTATATTGAAAAAGAAGAAATCATTTGTAAAATTTAATTATACAAAAAAATGATATCATAAGAAAGAAACAAACAATGGATTGCAGCAATATGCAGTCTCGGATATAAGATGTAGAAACAAGGATTTTAGTTGTAAGTATATATTAAGAACGATCTGAAAATGTTTTTAAAAATCGAGTATTTTCTGCAGGTAGCTAGAAATGTCAAGTGTTCTTAACGTTATGTGCACAAACTTAAAGCCAATAAACATTTAAAGTGAAAAAATACCAGATAGTAACGTAGATGTTAGAGAAAATATTTCAGTAGAGTACCGTACCAAAAAGTAATCAAAATTTTCTAAAAAGTTTCTTTTTTGGCATGCCATGTGCAGCTGTGATAAAAGAAATGAATCGTATGTAACATAGGGCACAATAAACTGGAATAAGAAGACTGCTTACATTTATAAGAAAACATAGAATCTCAGCATTCTTTTGGACTTTTGAATCGTGTAATTACAGTAAAAGTACTTTAGAATGACGCAGTAAACATCATGTTAATTTTGTTCCTTAAATTACCAAGAACTGCAGCCAATTGCCAAAAGGTTGCACCCAAAACATTGACAAATTTTAACAACAAATGGACAGTTGATTCCAAAAAAGTTACGCAAAGTACAATCGAATTAATAATCATAACTAACCATCAGGGCAAATTTAAATATGCACAAAAAAATAAAATATGCACTTGAAATAGCACGAAAAAAATGGAATAATATGCACAGAAATATGCATAAAAACGGACGAATTCATTTGCTTTCTTTTATAAATAAGCATATTTATGCTTTTTTTCTAACTTTAAAAATTTGATGGTTTTTGATTTTTTATAAAAACAGATTAAAAATTTACGTGAATAGACTGTGCAGTCATATTTGATACGCTTAACTTTTTTCTTTACAATTTTTTATGGGATATTCAAAAAATGTACAAAATAATTTATGCTAATTAGTTAATCAAACTTAAAAAAATCACAAAAAAAAAAAGTAGCATTTTTGTTAAGAAAACTGATTTTTGTATTCATTATATGCAAATTTATGCAAAGATTAGCAAAAGATGCATCTTCGGCAATATACTTGTTAAATATGTAAAAGCTTGTTAATATGTAGCGCAAAGCTTGAAAAACTTGTCCTACTAATCATTGTCCTTTATTGTTACACGTAATAAATATATAAAAAAAACCCCTAAAATATATTGTGTCATTCATAATTGAAACTTATTCCCATCAGCTTTTATATCAATGTTTGCGTGTTATGTTTTATTCGAATGTACACTTTATGTATCGCACTAATATCTGTTTCTCGAACCGAATTAAAATTTCAATCATTAATTTCTACAAGAGACCAAAAATTTTGGATCAGAAAATCAATATGAAGGAAATTAGTTAAAAAAAACAACCTAAATACACCATTACATTTGCTATTTAAGCTATTGTGTAATAAACTTTTATTTTTGATTTTTATTTTATTTCTCCGAAATAAAAATTATTTCTGATTTTTATTTCATGAATTTCAAATAACAATTATTACCCACTGTTTTAATGAAATGAACAAGAAATTCGTTTCGACAATTTATATGGAAATCAACAAATAAATTTCAAAATATTTGTATAAAAACAAGGGGTTACTTATTTTTTAAATAAAACTCAAATTGTGATTTTTATTTTCCAAAAAAAAGAAAAAAAATCAGTCTATGATTTTTATTTCTTTACACAAGAAAAAACAATCATAAAACGATTTTTAAGTTTTGTAGCATAAAATAAAAGTCTTTTGCATTTATCTACAATTATTGTAATTAATAAATATACAGCGTTTATGTGCTAATTAATCTGTATGAATCACTTATTTTTACACGATGAATAAAAGGTCTAAACTTTGGAATGACTTTCCGAGTATCTAAAAATGATCTCCAATAAGTTTCATCCGCCCATCTCCTAGGATTTTTGAGCAAAGGACCAACGGCCTTTTTAATATGTCAAAATTTTATTTTTCAAAGAATCTCTAAATACAACAAATATTTGGGAAATTTTACTATTTTCTTATCATATAGACGTATCTGGTGATGACCTCCAATATTTAAAAAAAATGTATAGTTGTTTTATGAATAAAATATTATTTTTAATTATATATATTCATTTTGCAGACATTTACATTACTTCTGTTAAATGCTTAACATAGCACTGTTAATCTAACAGGTTTGTGTCTTGGTTAAAAAATTTTTAAATGTATCTTCACACATATAAAATTTCATATTATTAAATAGAGTATTAGAAAAACGCGGGGAAAAAAGGGGCAAAGCATATAAATGCGTTTAGACTCAGAAAATGTCAGCGCATTAAACGCACATATTTTCTAAGAGGCCAACAAAGGCCAAAATATAATTTTTCTCTCAAAGTATAATAAGTTGTTTGAAATGTATTACAAAACAGTTCGATAAGATTTCGCTAATTATTAAAGTTTTTCAATGTCCTTGCAAAAAACAGTCGTAAGTTTAATTAGAAAATAAACATTTAAGAAAATATAAAAAATAAATTCTTAACTTTGATGCATCACACACGGATCAGTAGATCATAAACTATAAAAGTAATTATGGAATAATAGAGAGAAATGTCTTAGTTTTCCAGTCATGTAAATTTTTTTACAAAAAAGTAATTTTTCAATATTGACTTCTTGCCAAGTTTCATTATAAAGTAAAAGTTTTGCTGATTTCAGAAATTTTAGCATCCCAGCAAAAAAACTTTTTGGTTTTCGGTAATGGCAACTATTTTTATTTTTAATGGCAACTAAAATTATCTGGTAACCTTGTAAAGTTTCGGCTGTGAAAATTTTTGTGTTGCGATTTTATAAACTTTTTCAATTAAAAACACCATCTATAATTGTCTTTTCTGGTTATTTTATTTAAGATAAGTGTTCCACATATATATCTTAATTAGTGAATATTGAAGTTCATTGAATTGGATTCGCAATTAAGTCTTAATTAAATTTGTTTTATTTATTGTTTTGAACAACAACAACAGTGGATATATACCTTAAGACTTATTTTTGCATGAATTTGTTTTTGTATTGTTCATTGACATACATTTGGTATAGTTCTATTTGTCAAATAAAACAACTGTCAGATAGAACATCTCCGTTTTATATTTTCCTTAATATTACCACTCCGTTTTCTATTACTAAGATCAATATTATAATTGGTGACCTTGCTAATTAACTGCTGTGTTGCCATTTAATTACATATTACTGGTTTTAATCCTAGATAATATTTGTATTGGTGTGTGTCCTTAATAAAGTTTTGAGATGGACTGTATGAATAAAAACTGCAGTATTTCCGGAGAAGAACGTATGGTTTCCTGTTGGTTGTGTTTGGGAAATTACCACTTAAAATGTAGTGGCCTCAAAGCTCGTGATGCTGATGCATTATCTGACAATGCCAAAAACTTACAGTGGACTTGTCCAAATTGCAGAGTAATTGGCATTGAATTTTACAATTTTTTCAAAAGCCATAAAGCAGAGTTCGATGGAATTAAAAAAGACTTTTCATCTCTACAAGGAAAACTAACTAAATATGGTGAACTTTTTTCTAAATTTACAAATTTAGATAGTTTTGCTGCTTCCCCGAGACCAAAACGTAAAAGAACTGCTAAGTCATCATCAACACCTCCTTATATTCCTAAAAATATAGGGGTTATTACTACTAATAATGATTCTATTCCGTTACCAACCGCAAATACAAGTAGTTGTCCTGCTGCTGTTGTAACTCCTAATACAAATAATTTTATTCCGCCTCATCATACTTCTAATGCTTCCAATTATAATATAATTCCGTCAGAGTCGACTTCAGTTACTCCTACGGTATCTAATTCGTCGATCTTGCCCATGATTCCAAATCTTGCTACCAGTAAGCCTCCAGAGCTTATTTTATTAACTCCCTCATCGTCAAACATCCCAACTAATTTAAATGTGGTCAACAATCCTCTTACAACAGTAACTCCAAAGCCTCTAAAAATTATTGCTCCAAGGAAAACCATATTTGCTAGCCGTTTTTCAGTAGATACAACAATAAATGATGTTGAATTCTATATTAAAACGAACCTTGGCATCGAAGATTATAATAATGTCCAAATTTATAAGATAAATGCGCGCAATAGAGCTTCATTTAAAATAATTGTCCCAGAAAGTATTTTTGATCGTCTTGTTAATCCACAATTTTGGCCAAAAAATACAATTGTTCGACAATTTATTTATCGTGATGATAACAACGTAATTCTTCCCAGGGCTTCTGATCCAAATCCAAAAAACTAATTGAATTAAATAATCCGTTAAATATTAATATTTGTCCAGAAAATGATTACAACTTCTCAGCTATCTCCATCGCATACCAAAATGTTAGAGGTATGAACACAAAGTTAAAATCCCTTTATTTAGAGAGCTTTGATATTGAGCATAATATCATTGTACTCACTGAAACGTGGCTCCGAAATAAATCTGATAAAGAAATTCATAATTCTGAAATAATGTGCAGTAAATTTCAAATCTATAGACGTGATAGAGTGGGCAAAGAAGGTGGGGGAGTTTTGATTTCTGTCTCAACTCTTTTTCCTTCAGAAGAAATATTTTTTAACAATGATCAAAATATTGAATTTATCGCCGTATGTGTTAAAGCTAAATTTAGAACAATTTTTATAACTTGCTCTTATATTCCTCCTGCGTCAAACATTCAAATTTATGAACAACATGCAAACGCGATAAAATTTGTAGCTAATCAATCCAAACCTGGAGACTCCATAATTGTTCTTGGTGACTTTAATATTCCAAATATTAAATGGTGCGAAACTCCTGATTCATGCTTTTTAAGCCCATCAATAAGATCGGAAACATCTATTGAATTACTGGATGCTATTGCTGATTTGGGACTATTCCAAATAAACAACATAGTAAACAAGCTTAGCAAAATACTTGATCTTGTATTTGTTGATCAACCTGAAGAAATTAATATTCTTCGCATTAATCCATTATTAACACCCGAAGATGCGTATCACCCCACTCTTGAAATAAGCGTAAACGTTGAAACAAAAATATCATTACAATCCAATGTAAATAATGAGATGGTTTTTGATTTTAGTAAAGCTGATTATTCCAAATTAAATCACCTACTTTATTCTGAAAACTGGTTTGAATATATTCCTTACAATAAAGTATGCCCTCGTAATATTGACATCATTTTGAATAAATTCTATGATGGCTTATTTAAATGTTTTAAGAAATCAATACCAATGACGAGAAAAAAAATTGCACATGGACCGCCTTGGACTACAAAACAGCTCAATGGCTTAAAAAATTTGAAAAACAAACATTATAGAAAATACAAAAAATCCGGTTTACCTATTGATTACATGAGGTACTCCATATCAAGATTAGTTTACAATTCGGAAAATATCAAATGTTACAATAATTATCTTTTTAGGGTGAAAAGAAACTTTAAAAATAATCCAAAATATTTTTACCAGTTCGTAAATTCTAAGCGTCGAGTTTCTGAATATCCGTCCATGATGAAATTTGGAGATAAAGAATCCTCAAACGATGCAGATATTTGCGATATGTTTGCTGCTTTCTTCTCATCCGCCTATTCTGATAAAGATTCACATGAACTTTCCAATTATCCATATCCAATTCCAGCTGCAACCCTTATAAATTGTCCAACATTAGATAAATCGATGGTACTGAGAGCTGTACAGAATCTAAAATATTCTGATAAATGTGGACCTGATGGTGTTCCAAGCTGTGTTCTTATAAAATGTTTACATTCTCTTATATCTCCAATAACATACTTATTCAACATATCAATATTTAGTGGTTACTTTCCTGAAGTTTGGAGGAAATCTTATATTATACCTTTGTTTAAATCCGGTAGCAGATCCAACATTTCCAATTATAGAGGTATTGCTAAATTAAGTGTTATTCCAAAACTTTTCGAAAAGATAGTTACTGAAATCCTTTCGCATCAAGTTGTATGTTATCTTTCGCCATTTCAGCATGGATTTAAAAAAGGATGTTCCATTACTACTAACCTTTTGGAGTTCACAACCTCAGTTATAACCGCATTTGATTCCGGTTTACAGACAGACGTAATATACACAGATTTCAGTAAAGCCTTCGATAAAGTAAATCACGATCTCCTACTGTTCAAATTGGATAAGCTCGGATTTTCTCCTGTTTTCCTTAAATGGATCTCCACATATCTTAAAAATAGATGCCAATGTGTATTATTCAGAGAATGTACATCAAAAACCATTCCTGTTTTATCTGGTGTTCCACAAGGTAGTCATCTCGGCCCCTTACTATTCCTAATATTTATAAATGATCTACCAGCTTGCATTAGGAATTCTAAAATATTAATGTATGCTGATGATGTAAAGCTGTTCCATAGCTTTAACTATTCCTATCAATGTTCCTTACTCCAATCAGATCTTGACAATCTTTATAATTGGTGTATGATGAATCTAATGGATCTGAATTTAAAAAAGTGTAAACACATGATGTTCTATAGAAGAAGTCCAGTACTCTGTAGATACACAATAAATGAATATCAACTTGATCTAGTCGAAGAATTTCTTGATCTGGGTGTGTTGCTTGATTGTAAACTATCCTTTAACTCCCACGTTTCACAAATCGTTAATAAGGCAAAAGGAGTTCTAGGTTTCCTCAAGCGCTGGGGAAGAGAGTTTAATGATCCTTATGTTTCCAAGCAATTATTCATATCTCTTGTAAGACCAATCCTGGAATATGCTTCCGTGGTCTGGGATCCTCAATACGAAGTTCATATAAAGAAAATTGAATCGGTCCAGAAACAATTTCTCTTATTTTGTCTTCGTAATCTTCCATGGAATCCTAATATTAATTTACCATCATATGAAAGTCGATTACAGCTTATTGATCTCCCTACTCTTGAAAGTAGGAGAAAATATATGAATATTTCATTTGTAATTAATTTAGTAAACGGTTCAATTAATTCTGAGTTCCTGCTTTGTAAGATCGAATTCGTAATCCCAAATCGTCCAACTAGAAATTATACTCCTTTAAAAATAAAATATTTTCGAACCAATTATGCCAACTTTGATCCCATGAGACGTATATGCAATCAATTCAACAGTTACTATCCATATATTGATTTCTCATTAAATCCAATCCGCATTAAGAGGAATATTTTTAACTTAGTTAAATAATAAGTTTTTGTTATTGAATAATTATGAAAATATTTTATTGTTAATAGCTTTAAGTATAATATATATGCTAGCCTGTAAGAAATTGTAATTTCATTGGCTATTAAATAAATAAATAAAAAAAATAAATAAAAAAATAAAATTTATTAAAGTAGTTTCTCGGTAATGAGGCGTCATTATTATTTGCCTATTCTGTATTACATAAATAAGTACTCAATCGTATAATAGCACAGTAATATTGCAAACACGTGGATGAGTTGGCTGAGCACTAGATTAGCAACCAGAAGGTACTTGGTTGAAACCCACTAATACAGTTAATTTTATACTAAAAAAATTATACTAAAAAAATTTTTTGGTAAATTTGATTATATACCTAATATTTCATCATAAATATATTTTAATAAGGAAATTTACAAATTGTTTTTACATTTTGAAGAAAAAATATTTTAAACATTTAAGTATTTTTAAGCTTTGTTAAAATGTTTAAAAATAAATCGTCTCTTGCTTAGTGTAGAGTACCTTTGAAAATAAAAATGGAAGCAGAAAAAGTGATTTAAAAAATGGAGGCAAAAACTTGAGGATTTTTACAAAAGCATTTGAAAGAACCATCCAAAAAAATGGTTTAATACATTTCAAGGACATAAAAAATACCAGAAATAAATAAATATATATATATATATATATATATATATATATATATATATATATATATATATATATGAAAACAACTCATCAAATATGTAATAATAAAATATTAAAAATGCATATTAAAATCAACAAAAGCCTTTGAGAGCTAAAAAAATGGAAGCAAAATATATAATATGTATTATATAAAGAAATATGCATGTACATATTAAAAAACCCAACACAAACATACAGCATATAAGGACTATACTGTTTGTAGAGATTTATATCTACATAGAAATTATGTATGCACATAAATACTTTTATATGTTTTAATGATCAAAATAAACTTACCGTAGAAATGTTTTAAATATCTGGAAAAAAATCAGAAAAAAATTAAATATTATTTTAAGTAAAGAAAATAAAATAACAAAAGGAATAAACAATAAAGTTGTAAATATTTGTTTTATGTAATAATATTTAGCATGTAATTTTATCCAGAACACTTAAATTTCATTTTAAAATATTTCTTTTATTTATAAATGTTACTTAATTTAACATTTTCTAAAAAAGTAACCAATTCAATTTATTTAGTTCATATTTACTTTGTGCTTTAGTTTTTATTACTTTCATTTTAATTTAATTAAATTTAATCATGTTATATGATACAAAAGGAAATTGTTAAGCCATTAAAACAGAAATAAATGAAAAAAATGTGTTGTTATAAACAAAAGTAATTTTTAAAAACTTAGAAAAGTGCCCTTGTAATAGAATACAGTTCGTATACTTAATATTGATATTAAGCATACGCCTCTTCTAACATTTTTTTTTCAATTTAATACAGTGCAAATTTTCTTACTTAAATTTTTGTTTCTTTTCTTATTTACTTAAATATTTTATTTTCATAATAAAGCAACTTCAGATAATGTAAGTTAAGAACAGTGTTGCCGATTTAGCACCTTTAGTGCACAAAAAAAATTAATCTAGCATCTGGCACTTTTTCTATCACTCTTCGAATTATTTTTGGCAATTTTTATCACTTTTTGCATATTTTCTATTAATTTTAAGTTTTGTAATATAAAAACATTATCAGTTTTTTCTTTGCTAAAAATTAAAACTGCTACTAAAATTTGCTCTTTTTAACAATAGTACTCGTAACTAAGGCGATCTTTAAAGAGTGTGTTTAGCAAAATAAACTTTGTAAAAACCAATACTATCAAATAAAATTTTAGCAGTTAAGTAAACTATAATTCTTTTGTTATAAGAAATAATTATGATAAAATAACTTAATAATTTTTAAATATACTTTGCAATTTAGTTGTGAACTTAACTGAATTGATATCATAAATTAAAATAAAACAAAATTTTTATTAATTTCGAATCTTCTTAAAAATTAAAATATACACATATGAAAAAAATTTTTATCCAATTTAAAACATCATAATATGAAATTATGGGCCGTTAGCTGATCAAATTTTAATACAATGTTAAATCCTAATTATAGACAAAATTATTAGTTTATGTGAAAAGAATGCAATTTTATATATTATTTAGGTTTCAACGAAACCAAAATGGATAAGACATCACAAATGCTGATGAAGTGTGCAGCGGCACAGAAAATACGTATTGCATTCTGCTGGTGTCTAATTATAGTCCACAAATTCTGCTTTGATAGTGCCAAATAGAGACAACAAAGCAATTTACGATTGCAAACTTGTTTATATACGATTATGCTTGAACACTTGCTTAAAATAGCCTTAAAATATATATATATATATATATATATATATATATATATTGAAGATAAAATTTGATTTGTTTCAATTGAAGAGAAATTTTTTTAAACAACGGCAGACGGCATTTCCTAACTTTCCATTCCATAGCTCTATAATCTGGATCAAATAATAAAAAGGTCATTTTTTTCTATTTTAATTTTTAATTTGAAAATACAACAAGAAATGATATAATTGTTATGTAAGAGTTGATCTTAGTTGAGTTTCTTAATTTTCAGTTAATGTTTCTTCCAAATAACACAGTTGTTTTACTTTGCATCTAAATTTAATAAATATATTCATTTAAATATAAAATAAAAATAAAATTTAATTAACATTTTATTTCTCACTTGAATTTTTAATTCATTCAATCATCTACTTGATTAATTTGATCAATTTTTTAATTAGAATACAGTTTTTTTTACAGTCTTTAATAGTTGATATATTCAATTAAAAAAGTTTTTAACTAAATGAATTATTTACTAAAAAAAATTGGTAACTTTTTTCTTTATACAAACAAATTTGTTTTTTTCTTTTTTTTTTTATGTAAAAAATTTAAAATATGAAATATTATTGGACGAAAAATTAAAATAAAAGATATATTTTAATAGTTTTTTTTTAACAAAATTGGACCAGAAAAAAGGCCTCGATAATTTGGATAATTCCATAGTCCGTATTGGGGCCTGGAATAATTATCCAGACTATCGAGTTGATACTGTATCTGGTTTTTAGTAATAAATGAGATTTTAAAAAGATTTTAGTTTGTCAACATGTTAACCTATATGTTATTTGGTATAGATGTAGTATATAACACATACTTGGCTACCTTATGATAAAATTAGAATTTTAAAAAATTCACTAATAAATTTTGTTTAATTTCTAAAGAATCTATTTCGGAATGTATTTTTATTATTTTCTTAAATGTTCTTTTATCTTTAGCCCTGAAAATAAATAATATATCTCTTTTTTTACAAATACAAAATGTTTCTATTCTTAGCACTTTTTTTTACCATTTTTAATTTTATCATTCTTATTTTTAGCACTTTCTAGCATTTTTCTTTTGTAAATTTCAGTACTTTTTCCCACTTAGATTTTGGTAACACTGGTTAAGAATGACTTTTGGTAATACATGTCAGACTCGTAGCATGTTAAAATGTAATTAAATACAAACAACGAAATAAAACTTTAACGAAATTATTTCATATAATTTTCTTTCCTTATTCCCCGTAGAAAATACACAAAATTAAAAACAAAATAACCAGGATAAAAAGCTCTTGTACAATTTTATGACATTATCAACAAACATATTAACTTAACCTTTATGTGCTCGGTTGACTACATTTGCAGCAATTGGATTTTTAAATAAAATTAAAAAAAAAAAAATCACACAGCAGGTCTGAAATTTTAAGTAGCTTCTTAAAAATCGATACTAAACAGCTTTAAATGCTAACAGTTTATGACATGTTAAAAACAAATCCCAAAAATATTTCGGTTCAATTATTTTGTTCATGTGAGCTGGATCATTTTTAAAATTCTTCTAAAAATATAATTTCCAATTGTGTACACAACTTTTAACTTTTTGTCAAAAAAAAAAAGGTTATGTATATATGTATATGTAATAGACGCATGTCAACTAATACTTAATCAGCAAAAAAAAAATAAATAAATAAGTTTTCATTCTCGTGAAATTTAGATTTTAGAGCTTCATTGGAATGGTATTATTCAGTACTATTGATATGTGTGTTCATTTAACCCTTTAGTAACAAAAGTAATATTTTGGAATCACGGGTATAAAATAGGTTAAGTTAATTTTTATGACAAATAAGTGGTTATTTAAGAAAATAAATGCCACAAAAACCATTAACTCTTTAAAAAAAAGCTTTCTTTTATTAGCTTATTTCTGTAGTTTTAAAATAATTTATTATATTTTTTTATAAATTCATTGATATTTAAGTATAATAAATACTTCCACATAACTTATTTGCTAAAATTTCTGATTTAAAATTTTAAGAACGAAATGTATAAAATTGCCCTTTTTGCTTTTAAAGGGTTAATTATATGTAATTTTCAATAGTATCAGAATAGACCTTTCCAATGGTACCTTTAAATCCACTATATGTTGAAAATATCCAAATATATGCACTAACATGTTTAAATAATGAAAATATAACAAAAAAAAAAAAAAACGTTAGTAAATGAATATTCCAGACCTTGGTACGACTCTATTACAATTTGAAGTTAATTTTCTTTTAAGCAAAATTTTGTTAATGAATTTGCAAGAAATACGAATTTTTAGAGGTGTTTCGAAAATGGTTCAGCTCACGTAAATGAAAGCTTTCAGACGTAATATTTTGAGAATTATATAAGAATATACTAATCTTCATTCTACGTTTGAAACTTTTTTTCGTAAGGCAGTTTTAATAATTATATGTGAAAAAAAAGAATTTTCAATAAACCTTAGTTTGAATTTTCAAAATATCACACACAATTTTCCAACGATTATTTCTTAATTTTTTGTTTTCATTTAGTAACAAAATTTGCATTCATATAAATACAATTCTTAGTTATTATCACTTCCGAAAGCAAAGATATTAAACCTTGAATTGGTAAATTGAAAAATGTTAATTCTTTTAATTTCTCTTACCTTGGCTGAAAAAGTGTATTTAGGATCTTCTTATCGAAAGTGCTGTATTTTTACCTCTATAAATTTAACCCATTTTTCATTAAAATTTCAAATTCATCGTAATCGTGTTTAAATTCGAAAGTTGCGATTATCGAAAAGAATTCATTTTAGGAAACCTTAATGTATTATAAATCTTTTCTTATAGATTTTTCTTCAAGATTAGGACAAATATGGACTTCAGGGGCATAGATAAGAAATATGTCTAATTTTGGGATTTCTACTTCTTTATTTATGAATTATGGGATTAACTTTGTCCCATTCTAAGTTTCTTGTATACTTTATTATTTCTAATAAAAAAAACATAAAATCAGATAAAAACTAAAAAAAAAAAACTGAAAGTATGCATTTAATAAAAATCTATATCACAGGCGTCCGACTTTGAGACAACAAATGCTTGAAAGGCTTTCAAAATTTATCCATATACTCCTACACTATATTTATGCGAAATTTTATACATGTTGGATCAACCATATAGAGAAGTTGCTTATTTATTTCTAAAATATTTTACAAAATTTTACACTCATTTCCATAGAAATACATGAAGGACTACAAATGTAGTCATACATATATATTCTACGTAAGTTTACATTTCCGAGTACTTGAAGATTAAGCAACAAAAATAGAAAATAATTGTTAAAAAAAATTTTATCTTGACTACAGACATTAATAAAATAATAGTTTAGCTGAGTGGTATATCGATTGTATTAAAATGTAATTTAATAAGTAATACATACTCACTTCAAAAACATTTAAAGTTTTAAAAGAAACTCTTCAAAAGCAACTAACTACTCTATTTACTTCATGAACAATTTGAAGAGAAAACGCCTTTTAAAGTATTCCATTCTTAAGGACCAGTGCCCAAACAACAAAGCTAATCCAGGTAATTACATAAATAAACAAATCCTCATACACAAAATCCACATAAAATACTTTTAGTTGTAGTTAAAAAAGAAAAATGTTTAAAAATAAAACTAAATAAAAACAACCTGCTTTGCGATTCATTCATTCACTTTTGTGTTGGTTTACAGAGGAAAAAAAAACATATGTACAAAACCAAACTGAAAAATGTTGTAATGAAAGAAAATCCTAATGGCAAAGGATAATTTTCAATGAAAGTGCACCAAAACCAATTAAAGCCCCTTTAGACATTTGCAAACTTCAAATATACATATATAAACAATCGAAAACATATGACTGACACACATGTATTTAAAACCGGAAATTTTTAACACTGTACCTTCCGACTACAGTTCGAAGCAGAAAGAGAAAAAGTTAAGCACAAAAGAACGTGGTCAGAGAGGTAGTTAAGTCTATATGGATAGCTCCATAAATGAAATTTATCTCCAATAAGGAAATTAACCTGGTCTAAGAAAATAACTAATGGAGGTTTTTTTTCTATCCGTCCCTCAATAATACATATATTGTCGAGTCGTACTGTGCTATCCAAAAATTTTAATGTATATAATTATGCATGAAATGAAATGCAATGAAATTTCACATAGTGATAGTAGTGTTTCCGAGTTTAACTTTTGAGTTTGGATTATATAATAGACCCACAGCGGGCAGGTCTACAGGATCCCAAAGTGGGACACCTCGGGTATGAAAAGAAACCCATTTGAAAGATTTTTATATGAGAGGATTCTGCTGATCGAGATCTACAAAAACGTAGATATGGGCTTCAAAGATTAAAACTTTTATCTTTTAATGTACCTTAGTGAAGTTTTTTTTTTGCTACAGCGAGTTCAAAATTTCACCCGATTTTTTTTATTTTTTTTTTTATTTTTTTTTTATTTTTTTTTTTATTTATTACTATTACTATTATTATTATTCTTATTATTATTATTATTATTGTTATTATTATTATTGTTATCATTATTTACAAACAAATAACAAAATCGTGTAAAGAAAGAATTTTGAAAAAATATTTACGGAGTCAAAGGTTATAGGCATTTAAATTTGAACTTTTGAAAAAAAAAATCGATTCTTTTTTTTTTGCCAAAAAGTGGTCACATTCTTTTTCTGTTATATAAAAATTTCCTTAAGTAACATATATAGTGTTTCTATTTTTTTGAAAGATAACTAAATACAAAATATTTTAAGAGAAAAAAAATTTCAAAAAATTATTCCTGTGAGAACCAACCTAACTTTTTTAATAAATTTCCAATTTTCGCACTTATTTCTCGAATCGAAAAACTGGAATCAAGAAAAAGTTATATTTTTTATGTAGCCTAATGTGATTTTAATTTTTTGGTAATACAAATTTTACTCCCCGATATCAGTTCGGAAAATAAAGCAAAAATTAAAAAAGTCCTATTTTTGGAAATTTTTGAAAAATTTGTTGAGAATTGCAGGATTTCTGTTGCTAAGCATCAAAAAGTCTATGTTACTGTAAAATTTCATTAAAATATCAATTAATAAAAGCAAATTTTATTGCATTATTAACATTGAATAATATGCACAAAATCTCAAATCAATACTTTTTCGGCATCTTTTTGCAAAATGTCTTCAATGAATTTTCCCGTTATAAAAAATATTTATAATATATATATATATATTTGAAAAAAATACAAAATTTCCTGAAATTTGGACCTGCTGTAGTGAAAAAAAAGAACTTTACAAAGGTATATTAAAAAGTAAAAAATTTTAATCTTTTGAAACTCAATATTTTGTAAACTAAAAGAGATAAGATATACATATCTCAACCAGCATCTCTATATAGTCCAAATTCTTCCTACACCTCTGCTATCGCTAAGTGAAATTTTATTGAAATCACAATGTGCGTTGCAGTGACGTGAGACCATTCAACGATCCTTTCAGAGCTCTTCCGCAGTCATTACCTGAGCTAGATTTGGCATGTGCCTTCAGAGCTTTGTTCATATGTCCGTCTGTGAGAAACATTTTCACCTCCAAACCATTTACCCAAATTAAAAGAAATTCATCATTCTTAATCATCTTGCTATTTAAAATGGCCAAAATGGGTCTAGTAGAAATATAGTTACAACTTACTTATTATGATATTTGCCTATACCCATTTCTAATTACTGAGGTATAGTAAACATCGTAACGTAAGTGGCGGAAATTCACTAAGTTATTTACAATTTATTCTGCTTTATTTAGAATCAAGTTGTACAAGTTATAAAATTACTTCAAAAATTAAAAGATTTAAACTGAAGTAGTCGCACTTACACATATTTTTGAAACCAAAAAAATGTATAAAAATATTATAATAAAATCTTTGCTCCCTCTTAAAGAATAACTCCGCTACTTCATTGAGCGTGGTCCAAAATGAAATGGTACACTCAGAGAAAAAATATGGTTACAGAATTATCACTACAAAAACTATTTTGTTATAATTGTTAATTTTTTTGAATTTTAATAACTCTGTGTATGTGATAAAAATATTTTTGTTTAAATTTTATCATTTAATGTTTACACTCAATAAAATTTTTAATATGTTTGACTGCAAAAATTATATGTTTTTAAATAATTTTAATAGATACAAAATTTTATTAATATGAAACATATCATTACTTCTACCACATTTAAACATTTCCAGTCTTTTTCCTTGTTCTTAAACCATACCCTGTTTTTAAACCATATTAATATTATTATTCCCACGACAATAAAATGTTTCAAATAAATATAATACATATCCTTTTCACAAATATAGTGGTAAAATTCATAACTTGTATGTTTTTAAATTTATTTTGTTTTTAATGTTCGTTTTCCAACTTCATTGTAATTCTTATTTAGATTATATATGAATAAATATAAATAGAAAAGTTTTGGTTATACTCAGTATGATTCAAGCATATAAGATATTGATTAACTACCATTAAAGGGTTTAGTTAAGAAAACATATCTTGCATTTGAACTACATATGGTGATACAAATTAATATAATTAATTGGTAATGAACACTTTTCTCTATTATTTTCAATAAAAAATTTATAAAAATACTCGTAGTAATTTTTTATTAATACGTTTGATTTTAATATATGATAAAACTGAATCATAATATGATAAAATGAAATGATAATATGAAAAGATTGGATAACTACATGATAACATGCGATAACAGTAATATGAAGAATGGCATAATAATATTATAAAATGGAAACATAATATGACAATGTGGTATACTAATATATTAAGAACAAAATGGAATCGTAATAATTATTACTTATAATCATTTCTATTTTTAGCTGTGATCATATGTTGCAATCGGAATATGTTGCTCTTAGATTATGGTCACTACAACTATATTTTTTCTCTGCGTGTATGTTTTTTTAATCTTGGTTTTATGTCGATGTTGCGGCAATCTGCTAAAGGATGATAATGAAGGCACTGGTGATGATGGTGAGAATGTGGAATGTCTGGGATTTACTGGTATTTGTTTTGGCAATATAAATGCCACATTAAGAACTACCACCAAAACTAAACTCTGAATAGACGACATCAATGCAAACAAACATTTGCTGGCATTCACCGTAATTTTAGTTCGTTTTCCATTTGCACAGCAAATATTTTTCGAATGCATTTAAACTGCAAACAAAACAAAAAAAAAAAGAGAAAATAAAGAGGAAATGGTGGTTTAAGGATATAAGTATACTAAATTTTAGTTACTGCATAGGGAGTGTTAAGCACGAACACACTCATTCATACTATGGCGAAAAAAATTCCCGCAAAATGTTCATTAGGAATTAAAATTTAATTTTTCAGTTTTAAAAAATTTTAATGTAAAACTTTGTATTATGTTTCCTCTGTAAAATTAAAAAAAAAAACTTTTTGAAGTGATGGATTATAATGATACGTGGGTAATTCCATAAAATTTAGACCCAGCTCGGATTTTTTACCAATTTTAATGAAATTCAACGCATATAATCAACACCTACACTATGCGCTTCATATGATGTATTAATCTTCATCATATCGCTAAGGGTCCCTATTCTATTCTAAGGTTTTACACCTCGAGCTTTTTGGTCAAAAATGAACTTAAAGTTTGCTCATTGAATAACTTTTATGTGCATTATCAGATTTGAAAAAACTTCGTATCATTGCAAGGAACTAAACTTCTTTATCACAAAATTATTAAAACTAAACATCTTCCTGGCACAAGGACCTCCAAAAATTAAGAAATATCCTTTAAACTTGGTTATTATGAAAAAGGGTCTTTTAATTTTCATTATTTTTTACACGATGTTTACAATCGATTTTTCGTTATAGTGTAAAAATTTCAAAATTGGATCTCAAGGGATCAGAAGCTACATAAATTTTTCACACTAACTAACAGATCACAATTTACTGAATTAAGTCGCATATAGAACAAATTCCTGATCCCGAAAAAATAATTTAATATTGTTTTAGAAGTTTTAGGAGCACATTAACAGACCTTTAACCCAATATAATCAAATCCACTAAATTATTTGTGACGATCTTAACGATTATTTACTAAAATTTTATACATGGGATAACAAAGACAAGATCTGCACACAACTTTTTTCCTCGTATAAATATCTGAAATATGTCGTATTTATGTAATTTCAACAAACATAAGTTTTGTACAATTATATATCGCTGTACCAAATTTTATAAAAATCGGTCCATAATTGATCATATCTTTCATATAGGTTCCACTGCTTAAATTATTAAAAACGCATAAATCCCACAGTCATGTTAGCATCAGTACAAAATTTTATATATTTGAGATGTATGTAAGTATAAATCATCATACACAATTTCATATTAATAGGTCCTTAATTAAACATGGTTCCCAAATAAATCCCATTCCTGAAAATCAATTAAACTTTGATAAATTTCACATAAACATCAATATCGAGATAAAATTTAACTCAACTAAGTGTTATATAAGTATAGGCCCCTCCACTAAATATAATAATGATCGGTCCATAATTGACCATAGCTCCCATAAAATTTACATTCCCGAAAATTATATAAATATACAGAAATCTTACACAAATGCCAATATCGAAATAAAATTTTACATAAAAAATTTTCATAAATTAGTGTAATAAATTTCATATGCTTGTAGAGTATTATATGGTCGATCTTGACCAACACTGCTTGTTTTATTCTTTGTTTGTTTTGATACTAAATTTAAAATAAAAGCATCACAATACTTAAAAAGATGTTAATTTGTTAGTAAAATTGCAGTAACAGCTATAGACAATCCGTTATAACTTCTAATAAAATTTAGATGCCATTTTGAAATTTTTACTCTATAACGACAAATTGATTGAAAATTAAAAGATTCTTTTTTCATTTTAGAGGTCCTTGTGTCAGGAAGATGTGTAACTTTTATGATTTTATGATAAAGAGGAATATTAATTAGTCCTTTGCATTGATACCAATTTTGTTAAAATCGGATAATGCACATACAAGTTATTTAACCTTAAACTTTAGTAATTTTTGACATAAATGCACAGTCCATAAAGGTCCATAAAGTATGAACCGTAAACGATATGGAACTGATTCATACTCGATAAAATGCACATTAATGAACATCCCAAATTAAAAAAAAAAAACCGAAGATAGAAAATTTTGCTTCGAAATTATTTGGAATTACTCACGTTTCAATTTACAAATTTACTTCAAAAAGTCACATAAAATTCAATAAAAGAAACATGACAAATAATTTAATATTTTTATAAAATGTGTTGCTTACATTTGTAGCAAGCGAGAGTTTGCTTTTGAGAATCTATTCAACTTTTTAACGCTTTAACCAAAAATGGAAAATTAATTTTTTTAAATATATACCCCATATTCACAAACCAATTTTAAATTTAAAATATATTTTAAAGGGTGGCCAGAAGTACTTTTTGTAATTTTTGAAACGCTATAAAATAACTAGTTTTTGCACTATAGAAAAACTAATGATACCCAATTAAAGGATTTATCACTACTTTGGTCCCAGATAACAACTAATGTTGAATTTTTATCCACTTTGAAATAATTTGCGATTTTGTGTGATAACCTCACTTTTTAATTTGGACACATACTAATCTATGTGCTGCAAAGAGGTTTTCAGTTAAATTCAAAATTTTTTTACAATACTTTTAAGTATCGGAGATCTACTAAATACTGATTTATTTGGAGCATAAAATGTCTTTAATTGGTTTAGTTATAGCGAAATCATATCTCATCTCATTGATAATCTTCAGCATTTTACAATTTTAGTTAGTTCTTACTAAATTAATTGGTAAGTAATTTAAAAAAAATATATGTCCAAATATATCTCGAGACCTGAGTTGCTCTAAATAGCACAAAAACTTTGTCTATCATGCTCAGAAAAAATTCTGTGCAACAGGTTTTACAATACTTTATTTATTGATCAGTTATGTTCAATATGATCATTTCTTATTATGCAAATATATACAGTTTTTAAGATAATTTACTCTTATTTGTATTACAGTGATCTTGTGATTATGTTTGAGTTTAATTTTGTGCAAAAATATTTTGCAACTCTAAATTTTCTAAGAATATCAATTATTCAAATATACAATTAGTTAGAACTAACTAATTTTTACCATTTAATAGACAAATTTATTTAAAATTTAAAATATATAATTCTTTCCACCAAATGTACACGTAAGAGTTATAATTGGCTCTAATTTAAATTAAACCCTAATTTTTACCAAAAATGCCTTAGTTGTTTTCTCTCCATTCCTCCAATTTATTTGGACTTATATATTATATGAGTTACTGAATTTTGGAAATGACTAAAGCACTTCGTATCACCATTTAGAGACAAAATTTGTATGAAAAAATTGATTTAAAAGGCATTTTATTTTAAAAGTTGTTTGCAAATACGGAGGTTAAATTATAGATGCTTTTTCCTCAGACTACTATAAAAATTTTTCATATTAATTTTATATTAAGGATATTATCCTTATTAATAAGGAACCAAATTCAATTGAGATTCCAAGATATTTAATCACAATACATATCGTTGGCTTAATAGAAAAATCGGTTTGCGCTACTTCTAATTTGTTTTTTTTTAGGGATAAATAATTATGATCTCTATAGATACAGACTTGCTCTGAAAAAAAAATTTTAATTAAAGTGGAATTGAGAGATATTTTCTAAGACCAATTTCTTAAAAGCGATTTCATAAAACTTTGATTCATTAAAATTTTGATCTTTTTTTAAGGCGTACCTAAAAAAATAATCAATTTGTTAACTTTGTAATTTGGATAATTTAAAAATTTTCATTAATTAAATTTTCTGTCAAATTCCAATTAAAGTTTTTTAAATTTATTAACTTTTAATGTGTGGTCAAAAAAAAAAAAAGCAAAAAATAGATATATAGCCCAACATTTATATGTAATATTTGGGTATAACTCCTTTTGTTTATTAAGTTATATTATTTTATTGAAATTCCTGAGAATTCCGGGGAATAACAAAATTTATTTTTCATTTTCGGGAACTCTATGCTAGATACATTCGATAACCATTCGTAGTCCTTAGTATTTAACAGAATGTGAGATTGACTTTTTTATTTTAGAGATTTTCAAGTTTCAGTTGTTCTTTTTATGAGCCTTTTGTGGAAGTTTTTATTTCCTTCCTAAATGTTTTGTCGTTATTACACAAAATGTGCGTATATAAGTATATATAAGCTTAATTATAATTAAATATAAGTTATAAGAATGGTGATAACTAGGGCAACCAAAAATATGAAAAATCATATTTTTTTCTGTGCTGCAAATGAAATAAACTGTTAGTTATTTGTACGTTTCAGATAATTTTAAGAATTTTTATATCAAGTTGTTACAGTATTTTTTTGCATATTTTGGTCATAACAGCATATTTTTGGATTTAGGAGCATATTTTGTCATATTTTCATAGTAAGGATTTTCTAGAGCAAATTTTAGCAAATTTAAACGGTATATTTTTTCATATTTTATACATAAGAGCATAATGTTATATCTATTACACTAAATAGCATAATTTAGCATATTTTACACTTAGGAGAACATTTTTTCTAAGTGCACTCAATAGAATATTTTACACATTTTGGCATTAGTGAAATTTTCTTTTTACTGTCACATATGTTTTTAAAATCCGATTCCCTAACAATTTTCATCTTATAAATTGATAGAAATTTTCTATCAATTTCTAATTTCCTGATAATTTCCTGATTAAATGTATTAGAGATGAGTGTTTTTAAGTACAAAATTTTCTAGCATTTGCTAATAAAAATCATGTATTTTCAGCATGAATAGTAGATAAATTAAAATTTAGCCAGAAAAAATATATTTTAAGAGCATATTTTTGATTTTAAAGGGCATATTTTCCAGTTTTAAGAGCATCTTTTGTTGCCCTGGTGATAACAGTGTAATTGAAACTTTTTTTTTTTGTTTTTTGTGCCAACTTTATATTTTAAAGAGAATCATATTTTTTGCTGAAAATTATATATGAGTAAGAAACCTTTTGCGTTGATAGGCTTATGAAAAGAAAAAATAATAAATTAAAATGTAAATTGTTTTCTCATGAAAAAATATTGTTGATATTCCAAAGACTTTTACAAAGCAGAACATAAGATTCGTTTATTTTCGAATTGTTGTTCTTGGAACCAAGATTTTTGTTTAAACAAAGTTTACAAAAAAAGTAACAAAACAGAAACTTTATGTATTTAAAAAAGTATATAACAACATAAAAAATAAAATAAAGAATGCGTAGGAAAACAATTTTTGATAAAACATTTTAGGTGTGTGCAGTGAGGAGCAAAACCATGATTGTGACACAAAATTTTTTGATTTTTTTTTTTTTTTTTTTTTTTTCTTAAATAGATCTACTAGAATTTACTAGTCGTAAATTGTACAATTCCAAAAAAGCTTTAAGATATTATTTTTTAACTTTTCTACTTTTACTCGCCACTGTATCTATTTTTTAAACAAAGTATGTGAACATTAAGAGAATGTGGTGAAATTTATAGATATAAAATTACAAAAACAAAATAACAAAAAAACATTTAAGATACCACAGGGAAAAATTAAATATGATGCTTTTTATAAGAAAACACACAACAAAAAAGAGTTTTCAAATTAACCTGTGTTTGAAGAGACATTTAAACTTTTATTAAATATGAATTTTCTCCATTTTTTCTATTTTGGTTAAATTTAGCAACAACAGAAATAAAAAAGTACAAGCATTTTAATTGAATTTGCTGTAATGATAATGGGTGACATTTTCCATTTTTTCATCTTTTATTTTTATTTTATTTTTCTGTATTTGCGCTTTTATTTTCTGTTAGAACATTTTTCAAGCCAAATTTAATCTTAAATAAACAATTTAAATACTATAACAACTAAACTTTTCAAAAATTGTTTTAATTAAATTATAACCTTTTAGCTAATCAACCTAATACAGAGCAAAATATTATCATTATCATCTAAAAAATATTATAATTAGGGGGCGTATACTACAACAAACATGGGCAAATTTAGCAATGTGTTCATCTAACACGTATGGCCACACGTACAAAACAATTTTTAAAATTTCCACAAAACAATTGTCAAATCGAAGTAACGTACAAGTACGAGTTTAATATAATTATTTCACAGCTGCTGGATGTTGCTGCTAATGCATTTATTCCTATTGTTGTTATGGTATTTTTATACCCTACACCACCATAGGTGTTTTGGAGTATTATGCGTTTGTGTTGATGTTTTTAACGCACAAAAATATTGGTCCTAGAGCCACCTTTAAGTATACCGAATAAAAGAATCTGAGACGATTTAACAATGTTCCTCTGCATGGCTAGCAATTCATATAAAACTTGTGAACAAAATCCAGATCGCAATTGTAAAAATTTATGAAGTTTGGCACAAAAATATATTTTGACACAAGGACGAAACATTGAAATTGGTTATGATCGATACATTATCTTACCTATCCCTCATGGAATGGTCCTCCCGACATATGAGTTTTACGATCATAGATGCTTTAAATATAACAATATTTTTATCAAAATTTGGTGCAAATAAGTTTTGTATAAGTATCAATCGTTATGCCAAATTTTATAATGATAGATATTTGTTTTCGACTTTTCTATGCCCCTATATAAGCTAGCGAATTCGTTTTTGTACAAAAAATTCGGAATCTTGTTTTTGAATGTTTTGCGGAAGAAATGAATCAAATCATTTCCTTAGTAACTGAGATATTAACTTTTTCTTAAAACATTAATATTAATTTTCTTAAAACATAAATTAATTTACTGCCAAACAATTTTGCATAATTTTTTCCAGTGCATTTTGTACTCTTTATACTCTCAGCAGCGACTAAATAAAAGAGCGTAAGAATACGTGTGTACTTAGACAGCACAATTGTACTATGAAATTGAAGCAACGCTTGCTATGATAGTTTGATTATGCGTTTACATTTTTTGTTGGAAAAAATATAGATTATTTTTATAAGTATAAATGTGAAAATATGAAAGCATACTCTAAGGCGTAAATTTTATTATTTGTTGGTAAGGTGGTGAAGTGTATAAGAGATCCGACACAGCCGAATATAGCACTCTAACTTGGTTTTTTTTTATAACAAACCACAACCACAGATGCCACAATACAAATGCCGCTTGATTAGTTGTGTGTTTGTATATTTGCAACACACAGTTACTCGATATAATTGTCTTCTCAACTCAGTAGTCGTAATAAAGATTTCATGATGTTGAACATATATATATATATATATATATATATATATATATACATTGTCATTTTACATTCTTTTGTAAAATGACAATAATATTAACAGTATTAATAAGCAAAACAATATCATCTACAACCTTTTTATGTTTAAGAGAAAAAAATATTAAAAACAATTTGGAAATAGTTTTATTTGTAAATAGAACAAATATGTATATTAAGACGACTCTCTATGGAAGGAAAACAAGTGTTTTTATTACCCCCTCATAATAAACCTACGCTTGTTTTATAGTGTTTCCCAAAATAATTCGGTTCTACTGATGACCCTTAGTGAAATGGACCATTTTTAAAAAGGTTATTTTTTTAAATCTTTTTTTAATTTTTTCTTTTTTTTTAATTTTTATATTTTTTCTCAAAGCATCGCATATAAAGTTTGGAATAATTTCAAAGGTATTTCCAAGAAGCTCCCATTGGTATGTAAAATATATCCAAGAGTGACCGCAATATTTTTAAATAGATTGAAATATTATATTTCTCAAGTTTTTTTTCACAATATTGTTTGTTATTTTTAATTTTTAAAATTCAAAATTTGAAATTTTGCTTTGTTTTTCGATATGAGTTGATGGTGTTTGTTTAATTTTTATTTCAATATTTTTGCAATTTCGAAAGCACTTTCATTTTAGTTTAAAAACAATTTAATTTTTGTTGGGGTCATACTAATGTGCATACCCAACAAACACAAAGTCAAACGTTTGAAATATGATGATTTTAACATTCGTTAACAAACATTTATATTCAAACATGGACCGGAGGTTTGAGTTTTAAGTTTGAAATCAAATTGATTTCATTTGATAAATGATAATTTTGATATCAAATGTTTAATATAAAAATATAAATTCTATTGATAAAACGTCATACATCCAAAATAACAAAGACTGCGCACGAAAAAATCCGTACGCACTTTAAGATTTATAACTTTTATTATACGTGAAAAAAGCAGCACCGTTAACTAGTTTACATTTGTTATAATTCTCAGTAAATCTGTGCTAAAATTTGTTATTATAGCATAATTAGTTTTTCTTAAAAATTAAAATTTTACAAAATTTATGCGAACGGATAATTAAATTTTATAATCAAAACGCAAATAGACCATATGAAATAGTTGCTAGAAAGAACAATATAAAACGGTGTGGAAGAAAAAGAATTAAATTTATATTTTTTCCCATAAATTTTAAATTTTCACCTTAATTTTTTACATTACAAAACTGGAATCAGAAAATGTTAATATTTTTAATATGAACTAATACATTTGCTTTTACTTTTGTGGTAATAGAAATTTTGTTTCCTGATGTTGGTTGGGAAGCTATAGCAAAAAAAAAAAAGGAAAAAAAATTCAATTTTTGGAAATTTTTTAAATATTTTTGAGAATTGTGTGATTTCTGTTGATAATTAAAAAAAAAAAAATTAACTCTAGTCTCGAATAAAGCGTCAAAAGTCCATACAGTTGTAAAATTTATATTAAAAATTATTTATTAATAAAAATTTTATTGCAAAATCTTGACTCAATTTTTTTTGGGAATATTTTGCAAAAAGTCTTCAACAAATTTTCATATTATAAAAATTTTTATATATATTTGGAAAGAAGACAATTAACAAAGTTGTTTCATAAAAATAAAATAGGAGAAATAGTGAAAATAAAATTAAAGTAAGATTTTCTTCTCATTTAAATTTTTAATTCATTCAACCATTAACTTGATTGATTTAATACACTTTTTAATTGAGAAATTTTTTCTGTTTTTTCTTTTACAGGTATTAGTAATTAATATAATCATTTTGGTGAGGGGCTCAAATTAAAAAAAAAAAACCAAAGGAGATTAGTCTTCTTAATTGACCAGACGTCTTTCCGTTTTCAATGTATTGGGTAATAGTAAAAAACAATATAGTAAAAACAATATCTAAAAAATTAGTTAGAGTTTTAAAAGAAGTGAACTCATTCCAACAAAAAAAGTTACTTGAATATAAAAGCCTTCATCATAATAAAAATTTCAAAGAGATTGACCTATTAGTTTATTTAGCATAAACTGTATTGTATGCACTAAATTTTTCGTGCGCAGTCCTAAACTAAAGAATAAATCGATTTGAAAGGAGAATAAATGCAAATTTTACGTGCAAAACACAGCAAAACTTTTAAAAATAAGATCCGTCCAAGACTACTAAAATGAATGAAATCATTCACAGTTAACAGATCTCCAGAATCAAAATATTTTTGAAACAAATTTATAATTACTAATGGGCAGATCTAATTTACATAAAATTTTACGCATAAATTAATAGCGCTTTTTTGTTCATGGAACTCACACACCTCTCAGGATAAAAGCTATGACATGCACAATTTTTCATTTTGAATTTAAAATTGAAAACTACAAATTTTTATGTTTCTTTGTTTTTTTTATTATTTTTTTTTTTTTAATTTTCTTAAACTTAATAAGAACTTATAGGAACAGTCCTCTTACTTGCTAAATTATGTGGGCGAATTTTTACAGTTTTGCGATTGTAATTTTAAATTGTAACTTCAATGAAAAATTTACACTGGCAGACCCCCTAAAATGGACCAGGAATCGATTTCTCGACAGGATGTGCACCTAAAAATGAGTACATATCTTTAAATAATGTGTGAAGAAGCGCTATAACTCCAAAACTGATATTAAAGATAAAAATGTATTTCAGCAAAAATTTTTTTAAATTTTTTTAAATCTATAAACGTAATAAATAAATATAATGGCATCGTTTCTGTGAACTTTAATAATTCGCTTAGCGTCACGTGATTATCGGTGACTTTTGACAGCATAAGACACCATAACGAAGCCAAAATGTGCGTTCAAATAAAATGTAACACATATTTTTGTTCATAATTTCGCCGATAACTGAGTTTTCTTTTAAGTGATGAATACATCTTTGAAAAATACTACAGATTGATAGCAGACAATTAGTTTCTAGAGTAGTAAGGAAGTTAAACAATGACCTTAGGAAAAAATAAAAGATTACAAAACGAACACAAAGCCAAAAACATTAAAAGTGCAAAAAGGAAAGCAGATAGAAATGCTGAAGCTGCAAAAAGAGCAAAGTTCCTGAAAAAAATAAATTTTAAATGTTGTGTAATGGATGATGAAACGTACGCCATTTCTGACTTCTCAGAGCTTCCTAGACAAAAGTTTTATATAGCAGATGTTAGCGAAAATGTTGGAGAAAAGTACCGTACTAAAAAACAACGAAAATTTCTCAAAAAGTTTCTTGTTTGGCAAGTTACATGCAGTTGTGGTGAAAGAAGTGAATCGATGTAACATCGAGCACAATAATCTCGGATGTTTATATCAAGAAGTGTCTAAAAAAAACATAGACTCTCAACATTCCTTTGGCCTGATTTAGCAAAGTACTAGTACAGTAAAAGTAATGTTAATTTTTTTCCAAAAAATATCAATGCTCCAAACTGCCCAGAACGTCGGCCAACTGAAAAATAGTGGGCCCTTGTCAAAAAGGAATTAAGGAAGACTAATGCAGCATCCAAAACATTGACAAATTTTAAACACAAGTGGTGAGATGGTTCTAAAGAAGCATAGTACAATCAAATTAATAATGAAGGTTGTTTAAATTCGTATCTAATCATTAATTTAACTTTTATTGCTACAGGTAATAAACCTGTGGAAAAACCCTAAAATATATTGTTTCATTCATAATTTTAATTATGAATGTTATATTTTATTCGAACGCACACTTAATATGCCAAAATTTGCTTTCCTCCATCAAATTACGAGCTTGAAGACTTATTTTTCTGGACTATTGTTTGGTTAAACAGAACATTAAAAAATGCCATGTCTATAGCTATTCTCGACCATATAACAAACAAATTTATTGTAATAGTAAAAAAAATTTGTGACAACAAAAATTTTTCTATTTCTGGGTTTCATATTTGTCACATCTACAAAAAGTACATGACAAGAACTAATGACTAACAATTGCCATGAATTCGAGTACTGTAGAAATAAAGAAATTTGATTTATTATTTTTTTTTTATTTTATTATTTTTATTTATTATTATTATTTTTTTTTTTCTATTTTTCTATTTTTTTTTTTTTTTTTTTTTTTTTTTTTGAAGAAGAAACAAATTTCTATATAATAATTTTGAAATGACTTTTTACGTACTAGATAAATTTAAAGTATCCTAATATATCTCTTATAAAATCTAGTGCTTACGATACGAAAATTTTTCTTTTTCATAAAAGAAATTAAAAACATTTTTAAATTTTCCTAACCAGATTTTTGATTTTATCTGGACAAAAATATTTTGTTGTCAAAAACAATGAATTACATGGTTGGTAAACAAGTGTTGACCAACCTTAATTTTTCTGCTGATAAACTCTGTTTATATTGTTGTAAACTAAAATGTCACAAACACAAATGCAACCAAATATAGAATACACACAAATATTGAACAGTACAATACTAATTCACTGCCATTTTAAAAACTACAAAAATAAATACTATTTCATGTTTTTAGTTTTATTTGTACAAATGTTGGATGCTGGCTGGCTGGTCGGTTTGGTTTTATATAAATATTTGCAAATAAATGCTAGAATTAATGTTGACATCAGTTCTATATCTATTTAATACCATTCATACAATTCTTTTTAACTTTTATTTTTTGACATGCACACATTTTCATTTACACCATTATTGGACGGAACTGGGCTCTGGAATTGTAACACATGAGTAGGTTTGCTATCTACAGGTACAGCAATGAGTTCGAAAATAGCAAATATTTTCTAAACTATTTTTCAATATTCCATTTATGTATTTTATTAAACATGACTGTAACTTGGACTATGTAAAACCAACATTTACAATTTTAGTTTATAAAACATTTTACCAGCATATATGACAATGGCTTACAAATTTTTCCTAGTTACTGATATTGTTATCTGTGAAAGGGAAGCCAAGCCTACTATAAGTAATGAAATTTATAAATTATAAAAATTTATTATAAATATAAATTAAATTTACTTCATCTTCGTAAAAGTATTCATTGTATTTTAGATGCATATTTTCCCCCAAGTTTCTTTCCCTTTATATTTACATACAACATAAATTTATGTCAAAGGATTACAATACTACTAACAGTAACTACAAATCGACAGTGGTTGATAAGAAAATTTTAAATATTCTTTTAAATGTTCTTCAATCTGGCACCCACCCAACCAGCAACAGAAGACTCAATATATTCCATTCCCCATTTATTCATTCATCCATAAGCTTTAGTTATATATGTATATGGGCTATTATAAAAATTTTTTTATTTTTTAATTTTTATTTATTTTTTTATGGCACATTAAAATCTATTTGTATAAATATAAAGTGACTCGAAAGCATGTGGAATCAGTTCACATTAATCATTTAGTGCAGAGGTCGTGAAAGTTATAGTGGTTTTAAGTTGAACATATAAAAATATTTACAAACTAGAAGTTTACAATTCTGGCAAAAATTACGCATAACATCAAAACCTAATGAATTATTTAAATAAAACGTATGATATTTTTAATGCTTCATGGCATTAGTGTAGCATATTTTACGGTTTCTTAGTAAAATTAAAAAAGATATAAAAATTTTCTTCATACTAAAAGTCGCGATATTTTGCAAAAAATGGGATCTAAGATATTTCTCCATATATTATACGAAAGTATACTATATTATGATCATGTTTTAACCCAAGTAGGTTTTTTTTTTTTTTTTTTTTTTTTTTGTTGATAAATTTTTATCTATTGAAATTTTTTGATGCGCCTCCAATTTCCGTTAAGCAATTTCATGCCGTTCATGCGATGTGCTTTAGCGAAATCTGTTTTGACAAAAGTATCTCATTTTTAACTACCAACTACATTTGACTAAAATTCATGGTCCCGATTAATCATATTTAAAATTGCAATTTGCTATATAAAAATACAAAAACGAAAAGTGAAATTTTGTGTAATTTTCAAAAAGTCCATAACATTTATTAATAAATTTATTTCTAATGTTCCTTCGAATTTATTTTGTAAGATAACAAAAAAACTAATTTCACGCAGTAACCCATGCTATTCATTGCAAACTAATTTTCGCTCTTGTTTTTTAAAACTTTGAGACTATCTACTGCGTTGACTACTTAGGGCACATCAATGAAATGTATAGAAAAATACGCATAATTATAACAAGTATCAATCTCTGTTTCAAATTTTTTATTAATTTGAGGGGACCCCGCCAAGAAAACCAAAAAATTTTAAAAATTAAAAAATTTTGTCATCAAAATTCGAATATATATATATATATATATATATATTTTACAACGCACAATGAATTTAGAGTAAACTGAGAAATTATGTAGATTTTCAATAGTTTGATCTTAAAGCCAAAACTATTTTCACTTTTTATCAAATATTTAACTTTGCATTTACTACACCATTTATTTTTTTTTTATCTAAATTTATTTATTGAATCTTCACAAAATTAAGTAAACTAACAATAAGTATGCAAATCTTAACTCTAAATCTTTATTTATATTAAGTCCAACCACTGCCGGACGAAAAACTATATATAATCAAAGGGTTTAGCTTAGGCGGAGATCTGTTATGTTCCTTCTTCTCAAACGGTTGTAGCCATCGCTTCTCATTATATTTCGAGCAAGAGGGTTATGGCGTACTTCTAGCGTCCTCAAATACGATTCTGCGTCTTTTCTTATTTCATCTTTGACAAGAGGAACATTAAGGTCCTTGTGAATGTTTTCATTTTTCACATGCCAGGGAGCTGCAGTTATTATTCGTAGTTTTTTTATTTTGGGGTCTTTTTTCAACATTTGAAGCTGAGGCCGTGCCCCATAGTTGGATACCATTGGCTTTATAATTGAATTTTTACCAATAAGCCAGTTAATTTGAAGTGATTTTAACTTCATTTTGGTTAATTTTGTACCTATATGTGATTAGGATTGGGGGGCACGAATCTGTCTGCAACGTAAAGGTAATATGTAATAATTTCTGTTCATTCACTTTTATTCTCCATTGCTTCAACCATTTTTTAGATGGAGTATATGATCTTGCAAGAGTTTAGATGCTTCTTGGGGGTTTTCATGAACGTTTAGAATAGCTGTGTTATCTGCAAATGTTGATATATAGGTTCGACTATTAGTTGGCGTATCAGAAGTGTATATTAAATATAAAAAGGGACCCAGTATACTGCCTTGGGGTACAGCAGCTTCAATGGACTGCGGTGAGCTTATAGTCTCCCTCTTGAAAAACAAACTTTCGATGAGTTAAATAGCTTTCCAGCAGCTTATACGTATTTAATTTTAAATAAAATCGTGCCATACTTTATCGAAGGCTTGAGAAACCACAATGAAGAGAGCAGAACAATATTTAATTTCTTCAAACGTCTTAGATATAACATTTATAAGGCTGTGAGTTTGTTCAATGGTACTATATTTTTTCTCCAAAACCAAATTGATGTGCCGGAATACAATCGAAACTGTTGAAAATCTGCACAATAACAAAAAAGTATAAACGTGCAAACAAATAGTGTAGGAGAATGGAAAAAAGTTAAGTGATTTTAAGACGTACTTCTAAGTTTTTGAATTTTGAACTAGAATCGTGACTTTAAAATGAAAACTATTGTTTTAAAATTTTGCACTATATTAGCCTCAAGTCTTGTGAGTTCAGATCTGCAACCCGTTTGTTTAAAATAGTATTACCACAAAACTTATTAATTAATTAAAGTCAGTTTCAGCCAGGTTAAATATTTTTGATAATGTCCCATATATGTATAGAGATATATGAAGGTATATACTCGTATATATGTATGTATATATATATGTATGGCTTTTTATTAAACTCATAAGAGGATTTTTATATGTCGTAAAAATATACATGTACCAAAGTTTTTTAAAAATACATAAACATAGTGTTATGAAAGAATTTAGAGCAAGGACATTAAGGATGTCAATAATTTTTGAAATACTTTTTAAGATTAAAAAAAGAAGTTATTCTTCTTAATTTAATATTACATTAATATTAATTTATATTAAATTTAAAAATGGAAACTAATTATATGGCAAAAATATACTATAAGAGTGCGTGCCAAAGGCTAGCAATGTAGGAAAGAAAATTTTTTTCGCACATAAAAATTTCACTAGTCCATAGGTTACACAAATTTTGTGACAAGTGAACAGAATATTTTAACTATCATAAAATTAATTAATAATAATAATAATAATAATAATAACAATAATAATACTAATAAAAGAAACAATAATATTTTTATGTTATATATCGTTTGTGCATTTTAATGTTTCTATTTACTAAATTGTTCTTTTTTATGAAAATAAATATTATGTATTGAAAAAAAATTATACAAAAAATACAAACATTTTTTGCATTTTTGTTTAAACAATTGTCAAAAATCATAAAAAGAATCATCTGGCAGAGCAATATTCCAAACTATTCACCATAGGAAAATTTAAATTTTCTTCAGAACTTTGTTTCCGTTTGGTGCACGCTCTAATAGAGACAAATAGATTTGAGAATTCTAGCTTAATTAATTTATAAAAGACTAAATTAAATTTAAAGTAAAAACCGCAAATATGCAATTGCATGTTTTTTTTTTGGAGGTTGAATGAAAACATCGATAAAATATTCATCCGTTTCAGAACAAATAAAGCATTTGGCATGGATTTGTAAGTGTATATTTTTGCATATTTTACCCTTACCGGCATATTTTTGCATTTAGAGACTTTCAGTGCATAATTATAGCATATCTTGCTATTTTTTAGAGCATATTTGACCCTTTTAGAGCGTATTTTGACATTTTATAGATATTTTTTTTTTTGAAATGAAATGATTTCAAAATTGATTTTATAAAAAAAAAACCAGTGAAATGTTATATTCGTCTGGGCTGAATCTATGTGCCCACCAACTGCATTTTTTTTAAATTTCTCCTTATATGGGAGGTAGGCGGTAAAGTCCATTTTTTTGTATTCGAGTTTACAATGCTTCTTGGACTATTTGTACAAAATTTCGTTGGTAAAGTGGGCGGAACACGCTCATTTTTACTTTCGGAGTTTACATTGAAGGTTGAATTATTTGAGCAAAATTATTTTGATGTATGTGCTTTTTTGTACAGGAGTTACGAGGGACACTTTAGAATTTGGTCCATAACTTTTTGCTTATGAACCGATTTTGCTCAATTTCAATACCAAAACAAACCTTATCTACGACAAATATTTGAGCCAAATTTCGCCCCCTAGGATGTCTGCCCCGAGCTCTATCCTGCTTTCAACAGACAGACGGACGGACATGGTTAGATAGTCTTAGATTTTCACGGGAACCCAGAATATATATACTTTATCGGTTTTTAGATGATTATTTCGACATGTTACACATGAAATGTCAAATCCATTATTTTTTAATGGTGGATATAAAAATACGAAAATCTAAAATATTTAGTATTTAAAATTAACTTTGATGGATACCATTTTATCGTTGAGGAGCTTGACGCGTAGCAACAATATTGAAAATTTAAAAACTGATTAATTGATGTTATACAAGACATTTTTAATTGATCTTAAGCTACTTTATTTGTATTTATGTTAAGATTTAAGAATGATTTGAGATTAACATTTGATATCCAAATAATAAAGTAAGAGTTATTTAACGCTTTTTGTAAAATGAACCAAAAACTTAAATTTAAACCTTTGGTCTATAATATAGAGTCATAGTGATATATATTTACACCTTTTAAATTGTTTGAAATTTGGAAAAGAAGTCAAATATTGTTGTTATAAAATATTTTGAAAAAATTGTTATTGTAATGCCTGAAATGTGTAGAGTAGATTGTGGTAATTTCTAAAAAACTAGCGGTATTTATTTCTGATATTAAAGGAAAAGTTTTTAAGCATTTTTTATATGAAAATTATTTACATATATTTTTTATATTTCTAAATTATTTACACAACTTCAAAAATCAATTATTTACGCTTAATAATTGCCAATGATAGTCCAAAATATTCTTTAAGATAATATGAAATCTTGTGACAAAAATAAGTCGCGAAAGTCTAAAAGTATTAGCAAAAATGATGATAAAAACCTTTTAGAGCCAAAATGGATTTAAATGAAAATTTGAGATGGTACATCATCATTAAAATTTGTATTACAGTATGAAAATGGCTAAAAAATCATGTAATATTTAATAAAAAAATCTCTTATATGAAAATAAAGAAAGAAAATAAAGAGAAATTAGCGAAAATCTGTCATAAAAATTTAATATCCTTTAAAGTATTTGAAATTAAAAAATAATTGTAATAATAGATTAAGTAATTCCATAAAATGAGTTAAGTTACAATTGATTTGGTGAATGAAGCGCCGCGGTCGAAAATTTTTATTAAATATAAATAATCTTGATTTTTGTGCGAATTGATACACAGAAATGCTTAAATGTAAAAATAAAATTAGTATATAAGAAATTATTTTCTTCTTTGTTGAAATACTAAAATTTTAGCTTTTTTAAGGCAATTTAAAGAATCAAAATAAGGCCAGAAAAAAGCTAAAAGCAAAAACGGAAATATTGAATCTAAAAGCAAAATAAAAAGGCTAGATTTAGCCTTAAAAAGGCTAACTGACAACACTGGTGACAACCCCTGTTTTTCATATTTAGATACGTTTATATACCTATCCAAACTCAAATTTTATATTTCACCATCATCTTGCTACAAAAATGTAGCAAAAAATGTTTTCTTTCAATATAAAATCCAATTAAATTCAAAATGAATTTCTATCGCTTCAGTTAGTTTTAAAACTTACAAGTTTACTTAACCAATTTTTGTAAGAGCCTTCACAAAACAAAAATGTAATAATAAAACAATACTCGAGGAGCAACACTTGAGAGTCATCTTGTTAATTATACTGCAAGTTAAATATTTCAAAAGTAACTAAAATATATGGAATAGAGTAAAAAGCAATACAAAATAAATTTAAAATAACAAATCCTATGGCTTAAAGGAAAGCATTTAATAACATAATAAAATTGGAAATCTAAAAAAAGAGAATTTGTGGAATATAAAAGATCTGAGCTTACATAAAATAATCCGGAATCTGAATTCTGTAAACAGATCAGAACCAGAATTATTTTCCATATATAAAATAGCACAGAATATGAGATTTCCGCATAGAAAATAAATCAGAGAACTTTATATTTATATCACATAATCTAAACTTTTTTTTTTTTTTTTGTTAAAAAACAATTTTGAGCTATTTGCCGCATAAAAATGGATAGTTCAGAATATGTATGTTATTTTTTAATACAATCCGCGATACTTTCAGAATTTTAATTACTTTCCGTATAAAAATACCACAATGTCTTTGTTATATTTCCAAATGAATATAACATAAAATCTGCGCTATTAACACTATTTGTTGACATATACGAACCTATTTTCTACAATTAGTAAAATTATATAAAAGTATTCAAACAAAACCCACATTTCGTATCTACAAAATGTAAGATTCTGTGTCTGATGGAGTTAGTTTTTTACACCATCCTACATTTTTTCACAAACCCACTTAAAATTTGTCTCATCATTTAAATGATAAAGAAATCTACAGAAGAAAAAAAAAATAACAAAGATTTTTTATACTGTTGCTCGTGTAATATTTTAAGATCATCTTTGATTTAAAATTTAACTATGTATGTACATCACACCACATACTTACAAACCCAAACATGCCACAAAAACTTAAGTCAAAAAAAAAAAAAAAAAAAAAAATAGTCAACTAACAAGAAACAATCAAGAACAGCAGTAGCGGCAGCAATGTCAAATTTTACATAAACTACTACAAGTATCAACTCTTGAAAGCAAATAATTGTTATTAAAATATTTTCACGTTTTTTTTTTCTTATTTTCTTGCCACTATAAGGCAGCCTCACATTTTCTATTTTTACATATTTTTCATTCATGCAATATTGTGACATCAGAAAAAACGAAAAAAAAATATTGTTAATAAAGCTTCACATCCGTATTTAAAAAACGAGAAAGAAAAATACCCTACACCATTGTGTACGAGCATAAAAATTCGTAAAGGGGACTTATATTACACCTGTGGCCAATTTTACTAAATTTAAAATAAAATATACAAATAGAGAATAATGCATTGGTACTAACATCTAGATGATTTTATGCACTTTGGAGCGATTCCTGGAAGCGTGGTTTATATGGGAGCTATGGTAAATTATGGACCAATTCTCATAAAATTTGGCAATGTTATTTCTACTGGCATAAAACTTATTTGTGTTGAATATTAACTTGACAGTAACATTCGTATGGGATTTATGAACGTTGAAGTGATTTTCGGAAGAAGGGTTTATCCGATCTTCATAAAATTTGGCACAAATATTGATACTTATACAAAACTTCCTTATACCGAATTTCATTAAAATATTGCTATATTTAAAGCATTTGTGATCGTTAAGCCCTTATTCCGGGAGGACATTTGTATGGGGGCTAGGTGAAATAATGGACCCATCATAACCAATTTCAATAGGCTTCGTCCTTGTGTCATGAAAATTCCACGTGACAAATTTCATTGAATTATCTTTAAAATTGTGTACTTTGTGCACAAGGTGCACAAGCCAGCCAGACGGACGGACGGATATCGTTAGATCGATATAAAAAGTGATTCTGAGTCGATTGGTATACTTTAAGGTATACCTTTTTCTATGCGTTACAAACAACAGCACAAACGGATAATACCCCAACCACCTATGGTGGTGTAGGGTATAATAATATATAGAAAAAAAATTTTAACAATTTATCCAAACATTCAGTCATTCGTTCATTCATTCATCCGTCCAACAATCAGGCATGAACAATATTTCCATCAACTGTTGTTTACAAGTCATTCATTCAGTCAGCTCAGTGTTCGTATGCAAAAATAAAAGAAAGGTTCGCTCATTCATACATTTATTTATTAAATAATAAAAAAACTGGTCCAGAATGTCACGTACATGTGGAGTGTAAAATGTCGAACACTTCATCTACAAGCTGGGCACAATAATTGGACCTGTAAGTCAAGTGTTAACACAAAAATTTGCAAGAAAAACTACTGTAATAGCAACAAGAATAAATAATAGCAAAAACAAAAATCGTTTAAAAATGTGATTTAAATAAAAAATAACATGAAATATATGCAAGTAACTTAAGTTGATCATAACAGTAAGTGTTTTATAGTAAAAAAAAATAGTTATTCGTAACATATTAAAAATTAAGTGTCGAAGATATTTTCGACATTTAAATCAATATAAAATTAAAACATGTATCCACGCTTATTTTAAGTATAGGAGCTCTGATATGAGCTAATTGCCTTTTTCTTTATTTTCCATTAAGAAATAATATTTCAAAATCTGTTAATATTCTAGCTCACAATCTATGCCATAACTATAACATTCAACCTGGGTAATTTTTCGTGTACAAAATAGCTCACAATCTGTACTATTTACGGTATAGAAATTAGTTCAGAATCTCTCCTATTTTGCATATGGGAAACAACTCAACACGTATAGAAAAAAGTTCAGGAACTGTGTTATTTTTTTATAAGAAACACTTTTCGTAGTTTTTAATCCATGCTAGAAAATACATCAGCATTTGTTGGATTTTCCTCTCAGAACGGAACTTTATTTTAGAGTTTTAAACATTTTATTGAAGTCCTTTCCTGTAGCGTTATTAAAACTTTTTTTATCTTTTACGACATAATTTAACTTTCGTTATATTATTGTTATTATATTATTTAAATGATTTTAATTCGTTAATTTATAATTACACTTTATTTTATTAAGTATTTTTGCCTTTGTATATTTGTTACAAATTAAGTGACAATACCTTTTTTTAGTAATTTAATTTAATTATGATGAGTGCCATAAAAATATATTTCTCAGCTTAATTAATACACATGCCAAAATATTCACGCACACGTTCATTCACTTAGTATCGTAATAATGAATTATATTTCAGTATCAATTCAATTCAAATGCAAATTTTATTAATATTTTTTAGAATTTTAAAAGAATATAAAAATAAATCAGAACGACTAAACGCACAAATAAAAATGCACTTATGTACATTAAAGTGTCTTAGGAAAAAAAGTTGTAAATGCACGCCTCTAGTAATGATTCCCAAAACATTACGTCTGAATGTTTCAATTTACGTGAGCTGGAACACTTTTAAAAAAACACCTTCAGAAATACAGATTTCTTTCAATAACCATTATAAAGATATTCGTTATAAGAAAACTAACTACAAAATATTATAGAGACATATTAACGCTTGAAATATGCATTTAAATAATTCAAGATTTCAAGATAACAAGATTTTATTAAAATTTTTTGTTATATTTTCATTATTTAAACATGTAATTTTTCAACATATACTTTATTTTAAGGTACCATTGGAAAAGTCTACTCTGATACTATTGAAAATTATAGATAATTAACCCTTTAAGGCAAATGGGCTAAATTTTATACATTAGGTTCCCAAAAGGCTAAATCAGCAATTTTTGTTAACAAGTTGTATGGAAATATTTAAGTATAATAAATATCAATGAATTTATAAAAAATAAAATAATTTTTTTTTTTAAACCGCGGTCGTAATTGAATAAAAGAAGGTTTTTGAAGTTTGGTCGCTATTTTACCCGATTTTATAGTTCTTTGACAAATGTATGTTTCTTCTGACATTTATTTTCTTAAATAACCATTTATTGGCCATTAAAAATTAATTTATCCTATTATGTACCGGTGATCCCTAAATACTACTTTTGTTACTAAAGGGTTAAATGAATGCATATATCAATAGTACTAAATAAGACCATTCCAATGATGCTCTAAAATCTAAATTGCGATGGAAATTGTCCGAAATCTTCAAACTTTAATAAAATTGTATTTGAAACAAAATCATAGAAAATTTTACTAAAAGAGAAAATTTTACTAAGAGAGAATGAAAACTAATTAAAAAAATGTTGGCTGATTACGTATTAGTTGGTATGTGTCTCTTACATATTGAAATTTTTTTGACAAAAAGTTAGAAATTATGTACACTGTTTATCGAAAACAATATTTTTGGACCGAAATATTTTGGGGATTAGTTTATAACATTATCAATCTTTAATTTTAAGGAGGTACATTTGCAAAATTTTTTGTCTTCATACAAATCGATGCACTTTAATGTACATACATACATACATATATGTTTGAAATTATTATTTGGAAATTATTTAATTGATTTTTGGACTTTGTAAAACAAATAAATGATTTTTCGAAAATATATTATTGATAGTTTTTGTTTTCATTGAAATTAAATAATTGTATAAATGTTAGTTGATTGATAATTTTATTGGCATTTAAAGAATTATGGAAAAAATAATAATAAAAGAGACAAAAGTTATAGTGTCCACAAAAAAAAAAAAAAAATGTAAAAAATTCAGGGACTGTAAATAATGATTATGAAATATTTTTTGACCAAAAAAGTCAATATGATCCAAGAACTTTAGGAACATGTTGTGGAACACTTTTTTACTTTTTTTTTTTTTGAACGCTCTTTTCAAATATGCAAAAAACTTTTATTTTTTGAATTATTAAAAAAAAGTCAATCAATAAAAATTATTTTTGATTTTTATTTTTGCTCAAAATAAAAGTATTGTTTTTAATTTTTATTTTTCGATTATAAAATAATATTTTTTTCTAATCATTACTTTTGAAATTTTAAACAAAAAAATTAGAAACTGGAAACGACCGAATAAAAGTGGTGAATACAGAAATGCAATGCACAACTTCTATCAAAATCTGGAATGATTTTTTTGAATTTTATTAAAAAAAATCAATTATAATGATTAAATTTATGACGATTATTTTTGATATTTATTTTTTCACTTCACATTTGATTTTTTTGCTCAAAAATAATGTATAGTTTTGATTATTATTTTATAAAAAATCTGAATTTGGTGTTAAATTTAATTTATATTCTATAATTTGTAATATAGTTTTTCAATACGAATTGGGAATACATTTTATTGTCTAAGCGAAAAAATAAAAATCAAAAATATTCATTATTTGTTGAGTTTTATTTTAAAACTCATAATCATTACGGTCATTGAATATAAAACAAAATTAATTTTGGGAGAATTTTTGAACATTTTTTGAAATTTTTGCATCAACCAACTTCTGGTCGAAAAAAAGTTAGCTTAGCAATGATAATTTCGGTATAAGGTACATCAAAGAAAAGACAATGTCATAATCTATCAACTAAAATGATATATAATGTACAAATCGATGTTCTAATTAGATTTGGCAACAAAAAAATGAATCGGTAAAATAGTTTAGATTTCAGTTTAAAAAATTTACATCTATTGTTGATATAGTGCTAGGCGTAAACTGTAAGAAAAATGTAAATTTTTATTACATGTTATAAAAAATTTACAAAAATTCTTAACAAATTATGTGAAAAAAGTGTGTAAAATTGTTTTTTTGAGTTTTTTTTTTTTAATTTTTAAATTCATTTTGTGACTGATAACTTTATACAAAAATAACAAACATATTTGTATTCTTTGGAGTCTGTACACCCAGAGAAAAAACGTCAACATGCGTGTTGAAAACGATACCATTTAGTGTCAATGGTAGATCTGACCCGTATGCGTTCAAATGCAACTCTGCATGTTCAAAACTTAACGAAAATCTATACCTAATTGGCATCAAGTTGAAAACATTTCGGTATCAAATTATTAAATTGCATTACGTTTTCTTTAAATTTGTTAACGAACGGTATCAAAAAGCCAATACCGTTAATTAGCAATGTGACCACAACCGTTTTGGATTTTGAATTGAATTTTTTCCCTCAGTGTAGTTTTATAAAAGTACAAATTTTTTCACATCCCCTATAGATGTTTAAATATTTACATATGAAAATGTAAAAAAAATATATGTTGTTTACATACTTTAGAATTAAAGTTAAAAAAAAAAATTAGCTAAATTTGGTTGGATGTAACATCCCCTGTATTTTTTAAACATTTTTTGAAAGCTAAGCTATTTTCCTATAAGTTTCTTAAAAATTTTATTATTAATCTGCACAGAAAAAATATGATCTATTAAACGATTTATCAAAGACATAAACTATTTCAATTACTTTTTTAATTATATCAATTATTCAATTAATCAAAATTCAAATTTTCTAATATTTTATACTAAAAATAAGAGAATTTATCGGCTTTCAATTATTTTTCCGATTGCATCAATTAATAAATTAATTAAATATAAATAAAAATAAGTGATATTTGATATTATTCGCAATTGAAATTGGATTTTAGATTTTTCTATGTAAAATTTGAATTTAATTTTTTAGAATACTTTGATTTTGAGTAATTTATTTAATAAATCATTTCAAAATTCTGATAAATAATTTAATTGGATTTTTTTTTTTTTTTTGAAATATGTTTTTCCTTCTGCGTACAAATTCTATACATATTTTTTTTAATTTAAACATTTTGGAAAAAAAAACATTTTAAATAAATCTTTTATTTATTCTGCTTTATTGCTAGCACATTTATTTACATTAACAATTATTTTTATTATTTATATTTCCTGTGCCACTACTGCCTTCACTCATCAAATTAATTGAAAAATGATTTCTTTCTTTACTAAAAAAAAATATGATTACTAGAAACTACCATCGAAATAATGATCCCCAAATATTGAAAAAAAACCCAGTGGATTTTTTTTGTAACAATGTTAAAGTGAAATACACACTTATTCAGTGATAGAAGAAGGAATGAAATAAATTTTACAGAACTACAACGTTGTCTGGGCTGGTGGTGGTCTTCATCATCATCGTCATCTCTTAATGAAAAATAATGGCAAAATTTCAAGATTTAACCGCAAACTCAACATTATTTTTTTTATTATATATATATATATATATATATATATATATATATATATATTTCCTTCTATTTGATTACAAAATATTTTTGGGGTTGTTATGCAATAAAAGTGATTTGAAGCCACATTATTCAAGCCATCCCAGGAGCAAACCCATACTTTACAGTGTATTGTAGCACAAACACAATGACAGCCATAGTGGAAGGGCTTCTCTACAACTGTGTTGACTGCGATATTTTCACCACATCAACAGAGGAAGAGCAATAAAGGCCAATGACTTTGAATAGCAAGGAGCCTGTTGGAAATACGAAAAACCAAGAGAAAAAAAATGTTACCGCTGCTGTTTTTATGCTATTGCAGTTACATTTACAATTCTTCTTCGGCATTATACCACCCTTAAGAAGAGATTCAGTCAGGACGCAATATGAAATAAACAAAAATATTTGAAAAAAAAGTACTGAAATGAAATCATTTAAGCTTCAAAAAAAAAAAAATGTGAACGCTTTTTTGCAGTGCCAACAAATAAAACAAACTTCATTAGTAGAATGTTAGAGAGAATCACTTTTATTAAAAAAAAAAAACCTGCAATATAAATTCATATATAAGGGTGTCTCCTAAAAGAGAAGAAAGAAAACTCTTACGATATCATTTTAACCATAATGCTATCTTAGCTTTAATTCAACAATATTTTAGCCACTGTAATCATATGACGATTGCTACAACCATACGACCATTTCTATGATTGAGAAGATTTGATCACTATAAAATTATTAATATTTCTTCAAAATATAATAAAATTAGGATAAAAGTGAAAGCAATACGATTTATGTAATGAAACTTGTACCTAATATAACCTTAACTTAAAACTCTCATAAAAAAAAAAAAATATTATCAAGGGAGACCCTTTTTTTGCAAACAAATCCAAAAGGTTGGTCTTTTACAATTTTTCTAACTCTTCGTCTAGCTTTATGTATTTTTGCAGTGATTTAAATTTTTTTCTTGCTATTCCTGCTGTTTTTTACCAACCATTATGCGAAGCCAGAATTTTTTCGTTTTCACCCTATTAAAAAACAAAATCCATATAAAAAACAATACATATTTTTTCTTTAGGTTTCATTTAGACGGTTTTTTTATATTTTTGTTCACTTCTTTAGCTTTTGTCGTTTTTTTTTTTTTTTCATAGTTGTTAAACATTTGAAGTGGGATTTTTTTACATTTTTATTACGATTTATTTGCAAAGATTTGTTCCCCCTATTTACAATTTTGAATGTTGTCATGTTTGTTGGAGCACTTTTGTCAGACTCAATGAATTGATTGAATTTCTTTTTAAAGTTGAAAAGCTGGAATTATAAAAAGGGATTTAAAATGAAAACTAAACAATTGAGGACGAAATATATAATTAACTGCATTAATTGCAGTCAGGTATGGGAAACGAAAACAATTTTCGATATCAAAAACATTTTCAAATAATACTTTTTTGGCCCATAGAATACTAAAAGTCAAATTTTTTATTATATATAATATTTTTCATATTTTTTAAACTCAAGGATTGTGTATAGAATTTGTATATCTAAAAAAAAATATTATAATAATATATGAAGCCTTAAAAATAGCCCTGCTCCTAAAACAAAATTACGGGGAAAGAAATTTTCGAAGATCATTTCCCTAAAAATGAGCACTTTTGCTTTATTTTATTTTTCTTTTCTTAATAATACATTATCGGAAAATTTTTACTTTTACTGAACTTTGATTTATAAAATATATAAACTTGAAATTTGTAGAAGAGATTATATGAGAGTGATTTTCGTTTACAGTTTTGAAAAGAACACTGTTAAATAAAACAACCGATCTATAGCAAAAATCTTACGAAATGTTGTTTAATTTGCTCTATAAACTTACATATATGAATTGTCTGAGTTACATACATATGGAGAATTCTATTTTTTCGTTTACCATTATGAAACCGACCTTAACCCTGTAACGGACAAGGCTTCCTCAGGGCATCTTTTCTTATTTTTATTTTTTTATTATTTTTGTAAATAACTTATATTTTAAATTCTTTTTATATTTTTTTATATTTGGCTAATTCATTGACATAATAAACTAAATATCTAAACTTTAGAGCTCTCAAAAATTTTACACTAATTATATTTTTAATCAGTAAATTTATTTTATACAATTTTACTCCAACCGTTAAGGGGTTGAAATCCAAATATTTTTTTTAATTCTGATTTTTAAAAATAACTTTTGATGCAATTGTGTTAGCAACACTTGGTGTAGTATAACAACAAAAACTCAATATCTGAAATGGTTGGTTCTATGTGGTACCGGCAAGCACTCAAATCTAAAAAATCAAAAAAAAAATGTGTTTGATAATAATAAGTTTTTTTTCTTTTGTTTGCTCTAATCGCATTTAACAAATGTGTCCTTTTCGCGAGGCACATTTACAACGTAATGTCAATAAAACCAAAGTATCACGTGATCAAAAGAGTTTTCAAACTTGAAATTGAAAATCACTATGGCACAATAAAATATTAATTTGCAACCATTTTATAACACATTAAAAACGATCTAAAAGTCTGCGTATTTTATATTAATATTTTTTCGCATTATACGTGAGTTTAAATTTATAATAAGTACATACAGTTTAAGAAAAAACTCTAAATAGACCCCACAATTTTGCGATTTTAGAAAAGTTATAAAGATGATAAGAAAAATTGGTGTGCTAATATTTCAGTTACTTTTAAGTAATTTTATTAATAAAAGAAAAAATAACAATATGCTATTATAAATACAATAATAACAAAAACAAATAAGAATCGACAGGAAAGAAGTCTACATACAGTGTGGTAACTCCATGCAGTAAGTAGAAAATTAAAAACAGAAAGGAGAAAATAACCGTTACTTTTTATTTTATTTAGTCTTAAAATCATTATCTTCAATTCATTTTACAAATTTAAGTGAAAGAAGTAAAATATCTGTAATTTTAACAATAAAAATGAAAGGTAGAAAAGAGGTACTGATCTCTGTTAGAAATATTGTGGTCAGTGAGCGAAAGGAAGGCAAATCTTATTGCGAAATTTCCAAATAGCAAAGCTTAGTCGCGCAACAGTGCAGACAATACTTAGAAATTATGAGGCAACCAAGAGCACAGGAAAATAAACCAGGCACTGGCAGACCTAAGAAGCTTTCAAGACGTGATGTTAGAAGTATGCTGAAAGAAGTGAAGCGTGATCCGAAACTTAGTGGCCCAAAACTAGCGTAACACCTTGCAAATTGCGAAAACTCGTAAGCTTTGGCTTGAATTTGCTCGGGCACATCTTAACAAAGATGTTGACTTTTGGAAGCGTGTGATATTTACTGATGAAAGTAAGTTCAACATTTTCGGAAATGATGGAAGATCAAAAGTTTGGAATAAGCCACTGCACTGGATCCAAAAAATATTATACCAACAGTTAGACATGGTGTCGGCAGTGTTATGGTTTGCGACGATATGGCATCTGTTAGAAATATTGTGCTCAGTGAGCGAAAGGAAGGCAAATCTTATGGCGAAATTTCCAAAATAGTAAAACTTAGTCGCGCAATAATGCAGATAAGAAGCTTTCGAGACATGATGTTAGAAGTATGCAGAAAGAAGTGGAGCGTGATCCGAAACTTAGTGGCCCAAAACTAGCGGAACACCTTGAAAATTGTTGCAAATTTACTGTTACACCGAGAACAGTTATAAACGTTTTGCACGACAATGGGTTTAAAAGCAGAGTGGACCGAAAAAAGCCACTAATTTCTGCGAAAATTCATAAGCTTCGGCTTGAATTTGCTCGGGCACATCTTAACAAAGATGTTGACTGATGAAAATAAGTTCAACATTTTCGGAAATGATGGAAGATCAAAGGTTTGGAGTAAACCTAACTTTGCACTGGATCCAAAAAATATTATACCAAGAGTTAAACATGGTGGCGGCAGTGTTATGGTTTGGAACGCCATGGCATCACCTGGAGTGTGTCGGTTAGTCTTTATTGAAGAAAATATGGATCGCTTTCAATATAAGAACATATTGAAACGAAATCTAAAGGCATCTGTTGTTAGCTTAGGCCTTGGTTATCAATGGATTTTCCAACATACCGCTCAAGTTGTACGAGAATGGCTTCTATATTGTGCCGCGAGGCATTAAATTCCCACCCCAATCACCTAATATAAACCCTATCGAGCATATCTGGGTTGTTTTAGAGAAAAAGATACGAAAATATGACATAAGCAGTCGTGAAAAACTTAAAACTGCTCTTGTTCGAGCATGGAACGAAATTACGCCTGATGTTACTGAAAATTTAGTAAATTCAATGCCCCGTCGCCTCCAAGCAGTAATTGACGCCTAGGGCGAATCGACAAAATATTGAAAATTATGTTTTTTATATCAAATTGTGTTTAATTTTATTTTGGGAACTCGAAATCAAGAATTTAATCAAGGGATAATGTTCATCATTATTTCATAATTACTTCTGAATACCAAGTGTCAGAATCAGAATTGAAGGTCTTTATATAAAAATTACATTATTATAGGTTTCTATTCAAAAATTAAATACTGTTTTACGAAAATTGGATTTATAAATTTGAAATAACTATTGTAGAATTTTTTAGTGTGTAACGTTTTCGAATTTTCTAGTTTACAACGTACAAGAAGTTTCCAGTTTGTAGCGTCAGTTTACTCGAATTTAAATGAAAGAGCTTAATTGTAGTTTATTTCAATTGTGTAAAAGAGTTCTGCTTACTATAATGATACAGAAAACTTTTTAACTTGCTTATGTGTTAGTGAGCAACTTGTATTATATAAGCTGTTGAATGAATTATTATTGTTTTTGTGTTGGTGCGAAGCTTAGTTTGTATATTGTAAGTTGTTATAGAAGAAAATCGTAGAAGATAATGTTTAGCTTAAACACTAGTTTAATAGTTTTCGCTGCTTAGTTGTGTAATATAACGTGTGTGTATTAAGGCATAAAGAGCTATGTATTTGGATTTAAAAACAAATTGTAGTAACGTATTTTTTATTTGCAAGTGAGGGAACCCCCAGTTTATTTGGAGGAAATAAACCAACGTTTTCAAAAAGTAAAAATGTAACAGTATTAGACATCTCCAAAATACATTTTTGGTAGTATTTCAATACTTTCGAATATTAAATAGTATCAAAACAGTACGATAGCAGTAACTTTTCCATCCCTGATTGCTATAAAAAATTATGTAATTAGTGCGAAAAATTGAGTTAGGAGTGTTTACATAAAAAATAAGAAAGAAAATAAATGTTCCAGCAGGAATACTATTACCCTTAGACTTTCTTACATTATTCTTACATTATTACTCATGAAAACAATTACTGATTAGTACAACTTTATACAAATAAATCTTAAGATGTTGGCACTTTTTTGGTGTCATATGGCGCACTGAAAAATTACCAAAATCATTTAATGAATTTGAATTTAAAAAAAATCTAAGTTCACTGTTTTTAATCAAATCTGTCAGAAATCTTTTCGTATTTTTTTTTTTTTTTTTTCCATAAAAAAAGAAAAAAAAATAAAAAAGAACAAAATTAAAATAAATAAACATTGTTTTTAATATTGAATCATAGCGTATATATCTACATATTTATTTCGTTCAAAATTAAAAGATAAAGGTCAAAAAAATTAACAGATAAAGGTCAAAATCATTATTGCAATTACTGCACACTTTTAACCTAACTAACCATATCCAATAATATTATTGTTACTTATTAACGTCATTTTTTTATGATCATCATTTGTTGTAGCAAGTGCAAAAAGCAGGAGGCGTGAATAACTGCACCCTCCTCTTGATAAATAAATGACGCCTTAAAAGCATTTCCGTTTTTATAAGATTTTGGTTTGCATAAAATATTTTCTTTCAAATTGTTTAATTAAATTTTAATTTATTTATTTATTAAGCCGATTTTTTTTTTCGCCACAAAACTTGTACAAACATGATCAATGAGAGTGAGTGATCATTCACTTTATTATTCGATATTGGGGTATTGTTTATTTATATTTTTGATTTAAAAATATTTAATTTAAATTTTTTGCCATTTATTAGATGTTTTTACTTTCAATATAATTTTTTGAATATAAAAACACTTTTATTATTTGGTAAAAAGTCTGGATAATAAAAATTTATTTATTTTGATGTAGCAGCAGACTGACATTCTTGACGTTTTTGTTATTTAAATATTAATTGTTGCTAATGGAATTTGTTAAATTAAAGACATCAAATGTGTAAGGAATTAATTCAAATAAGAGGTTATTTTAAATATTTAAAAGGTTATATTGAATTCATGTGAGCAGTTTTTCATGTGCCGCACTCAAAAAATTTTTAATACAATTTAAAAAGTAACTTTTCGTATTTTGTTTAATTTGGTTTAATTTTAATATATATATATATATATATATATATATATATATATATATATATATATATATATATTATAAAAATAAATGTTTTCTTACCGCTATTTTTAAATCTGTTTACAAAGTATATCGAAATCTGAAAAAAATAAAAGTAAAACATTTTAGGTTAAAATATTTGTATTTGAGATATGCTGAATTAAACAAAAAACATTTCTTTAAGTTGGAATTTGATTAATAAAAAATCTCTAATTGCATTAAATGTATTTAAAAATGCAGTAAAATAACTAAATCATTAACTAAAAAAAGAGATCCCATAGTAACAAATTTAATTAACATTAAATTTAATTACTTGCATTGTTACTTTTTCTGTAAATAATTTTTTTATGTAGTAAAAAATTACAACAAAAAAGTTTTATAATTAAAACAAAATTTTGTTTATATGTGTTATGTAAGAATAGAACTTAATTATTATGCAATAACATTATTAATAAATATAAACGTCATTTAGATAGACTGTTTCATAAAATGGCCCTGGTACAAAAGAAAAAACAGAAAGCAAATGTTAGGCTTGAATATTGGGTCATATAAAAAGTATCCGCGGTTTTCTGCCATATATCGGGTAAGACTAATACGATTATATCAACTGAGCATGTGTTTGAAAAATGACATTTCTAGTTATATTTTTGGTGCAGACAGTTCCTTAATTCGTCGCTCGCGTAAAAAATTATATTGATTTGAATATGAGTGCAAAATCTGAAGAAATACGCTATGTGATGCTTTTTTGCTACAAAAAAGAAAAAACGATGCAAAACATGGCGAAAAATTTGTAAAGTGTACAGTAAGAATGGTTTGAGTGAGCGCCGGACACAGGAGTGGTTTGCTTGATTCCGTTCCGGAAATTTCAATGTTAAAGATGCAATTACTGAAAAAAAATTATGAAATTTTGCAACTGGCGGAGCAAGAACGGCATGCAAGATGACAAGAGATAGCGGAGGCACTAACCATCAACCGTATGACAGTTTAGAACCATTAAAAAAGGCTGGCTACTCAAAGAATCTCGATGTTTGGGTGCCACATAAATTATGGTAAAGAAATTTAATTGACCCAATTACCATCAGCAAAACGACGTTGAAACGCAACGAAATCGAACCATTTTTTACGTGGATCTTTCCGCGCGATGAAAATTGGCTTCGTGACGAGAATATTAAGCGAATAAAAATCATGGTCGACCATACACAAACGACTTGAAAGCCTGATTTGACGTCAAAAAAGGTTGAGTGTTTGGTGGGATTGGAAGGGATTTATCCATTATGAACTGCTACAACCTGGTGAAATGGTCAATTCTGAATTCTACTGTTCAAAACACGACCGTTTAAATGAAACAATTAAGAAGGTGCGACCAGAATTGGCCAACAGAAAAGGTGTTGTTTTGGTCTCTGCAAAACTCTCTTGATGATAAAAAAAAAAATTAGACAACCGATGAGCCGCTGAAAATCACGGCCAAAATTTTCTCCCTTAACCACAGAAGTTCTACAATGATTGCATTACGATGCTACCCGAAAAATTACAAAAGGTCATAGATAATAATAGCCAATATGTATCTGATTAAAATTAATTTTCAATACAGGAAATTTTAAACGAAAAATTTTCCAAAAAACCACGGATACTGAACCAATACATTTAATTTCATAACGTAACAAAAAAAAAACTAAATGTAGACACGAAAACAATTGAATTATTGAATTATCTTACTTTATGGTTGAAGAATCAAAAATAAAAGTTTCCAGCTGATGTTGTTAGTATGAAAGCAATTTCAATTAAAATTTTCCGGTGTTTCATTAAACAAAAATCGGACGAATAGTTCTCAAGTTATACTTAAAGTACGTTCGGACTAGTTAAGTATGCGAAAAATATTTCCTAACTTAATTTTTTAATCAGGAACACAATTTTTACTTATTATAAATCACAGTTGACAATTTATAGAATTTTGCTTGACAGATAATTTTTTTGTAAAGATAGTGGCCACGCAATTTGGATCAAATATTCACCAAATGTGAACACAGCTTTAGAAATATTGTACAACCTCCTTAATTTTTTATATAACATTTTATCGAGAGAAACAGAGTCAACTAAGTGATTTATGAGCTTAAAACTTTATTATCTCATTGATTGATAAATCCTATGTCGCAGAATTAATTTTGCCCTATATATTTTTTTTTTCAAGTTTGAATCGACATCACTTTCAAATGAATAAACCGATTTAAATAAAATTTACCATATATTTTTATCGCTCACCCTATGGTAGAAAACATAGGTCAAAAGATTAATTGAATGCCATGTCTACTTTTTTATTAAAGATTTATTTTTTTCTTTTTTCTTCATGAACAGATGAAAAAAATGGCACATATGTATATCATGTAACTCCACTGGATACCACATCCTATTTTATGCTCCACTTTTGTAAACATCTTCTTCGAGTCACTGTAAATTTGGAAGCTAAAAGTAAAAGGCATTTCGTATGAATCTATTAAACAATTTAAACAACAGGGCGATTAATTACAAAAATTCGTCTTATATTAGGACTCGGCTTCTAATATAATTCTATTTATCCTTCCAGTAGTCATGCGTTATAACAAATTTCATTCAAATTGATACTGAAAATAGTCAAACCTAAAATCAGACAGTTTGAAAAATTTGCTTCTTTCGACACAAAATAAAATAAAATTTTTTTCCCCAACTTATTTTGGTGAATGAAATGTTTTATCATGCACTGAATCAGAGAAGCAAGAAGTAATTTCTTCAAATATAATATATAAATATAATATATACATATTTGTAGGGCCTAATATCATAAATAACTGGCCTCTCTTGGGTAGCTTAACAAATCATATACAATCTTCCATCCTGATTGACAGAAGTATCACCTGCTTTTGCACAGAAAAAAAAATAAAAATCATATTTGTTAACAAAATTCAAAGATACAAAACAAGCATTTTTTTTTATTTCCAGCCTATAAATATTTTTGTCATATTGACTAATAAATTTGTAGTTCTCTGCCAACTTGCTTAATTTAAATATCTGACAAAAAAATATTATATTAACTAAGAAATTTATTGAATATTTATTATATTTTTTAACAACGTTTTATTGCCAAACTAATCATGATTTTTGTTGAATAAAAATTAATTTATTAATTAATTTACAAATTAATACGTTTATTTGATTATGATAATTGTTAATTAATTTCAGAATTTTGACTAAAATTTTAGTTAAAGCAGCAAATTCTTTGTTGGATTTTATATTTTTTTTAGCTAAAGATTACATTTAGTTGACTAACAGTTTTATCAATTTTGACAAAAAAAAAATATCAATTCAACATTTTTTTTTTCGTTGAATTTTTTTTACTTTCAATTAAAAGTTTCATCATTCAATTTCACCCATTGAGAAAAATGTTAGAAAATTATTTTCTATTTTCTTCTTTCTTAAAAGAAGTATTATATAAAAATATATAACAATAATATATAATATAATATAAATATTTTTTGCCTGAATTAAGTGCATAAAAAAGATTGTATGGGTTGTAAAATAAATTTAACTCTTTAAAAAACTCCACATAAAAGATTTGATGGTTTTATTTGTTGTAACCTATTTTCTCCAGTGCAAATCCACTCTTTCATTACCAATATTTCCACTTCGAAGTCTGTAAGAAAGTATGTAAAAAATAAAAGAAACGCCAAATTCCTCGCGAAAGCTATAGTATCATTTTTTTCATTGAAAGTACTCTTTGGAATGTGTTTAAGTATAAAAATATTGCATCATATTTTGCCTCTTTTGCCAATATTGTAGTATTCCTGAGGTTATTTGATTTCAAGTTATTACCTAAATTATGTATAAGCCAAAAATGCATACGTACCAATCTTCTGAAGGGAAATTTGAGCATATAGATATGTATTTTTTCATGTCTAAACATTGAAAAATAGATTCCTTAAATTCTATGTATGTATTTGGAAATTGTATCAATGAAAGCAAAATGCGATGCTCTGTACTTATTATCAACAATATCAAAGAATTATTATTATTATTTCGTAAAATACTTCCGACCACTTTCAAATATAAAAGAACACTAAAAATAAACCAGGAAATTATCATTTTACAGTCGTCTTGTTTTGATAAAATCTTTGACACATATGTACACACGTCTTTTTATACATACATAGAATAGTAAAAAACCCCTTATAAAAAATTGACATAGTAACAACAAACAGAAAGAAGTTTTATAACAAAACACTATTTTTTTAGTCAAAACTAGCTCAAAATTTAAAATGATTTAATCAAATTATTTATTGGTTGAGGAACAAAAAGCTCGTCAAGATATTTTTTTTTAACAATTTTTTATTGAAAATTTTTTTTCTTTATTTTCGTTAACAAATTTTTTTGATTAATATTAATTTTATTTATTTATTTATTCTTTTTCAAATAAATTTATTTATTGATTTTTAGTGCAACACGTTTTTTGACTAAATTTTTTATCAACTTAACAATATTTTTAATCAAATACATATTTATATCGATAAAACGAAATTGTTGGCATTTTTAGATTTTTCTTTTTTTTTTTTGTGTGTTAACTAACTAGCTAAGGATTGCTAGCTAGTTGCTGAGGATTAGCGTATTCACAAACCGAAACCGGAAACCGCTTAACCAGTTTTGGCTTCTTAAAAACCCGACCGGTTTCGAATAATATGTATTTTCAAATAATTAGACAGCCCGGTTTTTTCAGCCGGTTAAGCGGTTATATGTGAAATATTATTTTTACTAAATAAATTGATATTTCCCATTTTTAACGTTGTTTCTGGCTTGATGCATTAAAATAATCAAAATTGTTTGAAAGTAAAATTTGTGTGAAAACTAAAGTTTTTTTGAGTTTGAAATTTTGTATGAAATTGTGTTTTTAAACAATTAACTGAATCAGGCCCTGAATTATTTGAAAGTATTTCTCATTTGCATACATACATATATACATACATACATACATACATACATACATATATACATACGTACATACAGGCATACACACATACACACATTATGATCTAATAAAGCTTTAAGTTTAGCTTTTTAAAATTTCTATTTTAATAACACGAGACATACTGAGAACTGAGATTTGTATATTTTTTAATTTATTTTTATCATTTGTCGCAAGAATAAAGTGAATTTCAGTGAATTGGTAAATAGTTCAAACAGAAGAAGCGTTATTACAATTCAATTCAAAAAAATACAAAATTTGAGCATGATCCTCTAGCTGCAGAAGAGCGATAGAACTTTTTATTTTTATGTTACTTGTCATTGCAAATGACATGTATTATAAGTGTACTTTCTTTAGTAAAAATAATAAACATTTTAAAAATATTTGTATTTATAATAAATACAGGTTAACTGGTTTTTTAAAGTAAAACCTTATTCGAAACACGCAGCCTATTCCAGGGAAAATATAATAATAATAATAATAATAATAATAATAAAAATATGCATAAACAAATCTAAAATCTTTTAAAAAATATATAAACAACATTTTTATGCTTTTCCTCTCCCGAATCGAATTTAAAGGATTTGAAGCCATTAGAATTTGATGGAATAGTAATGCTTAAAGTAATAAATTAGCAAACTTTTTAAAACCAAAAAATTAATCGGTGTAAATTCGCTTCCTAATCGAATACAAAATCAGTTTGATATGAGATTTGGAGAACAAAAAACCATAAAACCATAAAAACATAAAAAAACCCGGTATCTCCGCTTCCTAGAAATTTCAAATTTGTAGAACGAATAGTTTTATAAACCGAATTTTAATTTCCTACGCCTTCCGCTCTAGAAAGAGAAAACAATGCTTAGGAAATTATATATAATAATGCACGTATCTACGCTCCCTGATAGAAATTTAAAAATCTGGCTCCTATAGAATTTATGGGACGAATAGTTTTATAAGCATTGTTCGAATTTAAATTTTTTACGTCGTCTGGGAGCATCAGAAAGCTCTGGGAAGTGAAAACATACTTAAGAAATTATATGTAAATCCGGCTATCTTCTCTCCCTAATGGAAATTTCAAAAGGAGGAACTTCTATTTTCTATGTCATCTGGGATCTTTAGAAAGCTCTGGAAAGAGAAAACATGCTTAATAAATTACTTATATATACAGATATCTCCGCTCCCTGATAGAAATTTCAAAATCTGGATTTGTAGAATGAATAGTATTATCAGTAAGACGAATTTAAATTGTCTATGTCGTGTGGGAGCTTCAGGAAGCTCTGTAAAAATAAAAAATGCTTAGGAGATTATGTATATATATATATATATATATATATATATATATTTGATCATCAAAAATATACTAAAGAAAACTAATGATCATATGTAAACAAATACAAAAACAACAACTCTCTTAATGGGGTTGTAATCGCGTATAATCGTAACAACTATTAATTACTCATAACAGGGATGTCAATTGAAATTTTTAAATTGTATTAAACAGCTGTTAAAATTGTACTTTTTTTTCTCACAATTGTACCAAAACAGAAAATTGTTATAAAAATTTAAGAAATGCCGAAATAAACTGTGTTTTGTTATAAATTTCATACAAAATTTAAGTTTACATACGTTAGGAGTTAACGTGTAAAATTATACATGTTAACTTTAACGTCGATAAAAGTGCTCCCAATTTATAAATAAAAATACAATTATGAATATAAAAATGACAAGAAATGACAAAATATAAGAATAAATTAAATTCAAATAAAAAATTTGTTAATTTTATTTTTTATATATAAGTGCTCCCAAATCGGGTTAATGTCTCCTTTCTTTTTAACAGTCAACGTTGACACTCAATGGGAGCAACAAAACACAGTTAGTATTATGATGTAACCTTTCATGAATTACAATGATAGTTATATAAATTTTCATAAAAATTTATAATTCCTGTTAAATACAAATACTTTTTATTTCTTCTTTAATTCTATCATAAATATTTTTATTAATCTCTTCATAGTTTTAATTAAACAATTAATATTAATAATGCAAATTATTGATGACAGTATGTCTCTAAATATTAAAGCCTATAAGACCCTGATACGGGAATTTTATTTTAAAATAAAAAGCTGAGACTGGGTATCAACATTAATCATAATAATTTATCTTAACTAATTTGAGATTTTTTAAAAATTTTTGCAATTAAAATTGAGGAGACTTGGTTTCTAAATAAGATGATTTTCTATAGTAACTTATAAAAAATTGATTTAAAAACTAATTTAAATTGTACCAAATCGGTCATTGGTGTAACATTATACCATAAAAAGTACAATTGTACCTATTTTGACATACCTGATTCATAATAAATTTAAAATAATAATTTATTTGAATAAACGTCTAAATGTCTATTCATCCGCCTGCCCGTCTGTATTGATCTTACGGTTATCTTGTCTTTTAAAATCACTTAGTAAGCGTCTAAGTGACTGACTGTATAACTAGCGTCGTATACATAGATGTATGACTTTAGGTTATTACTAAATAATTTTTAACCGGTTGTTATATTTTGTTTGTATGATTATTTTTTTAATAAACGACATAAATAACAGTTTTGTGACATTTGACGTCACAAAAACGACGTTTGTACGTCATATGCAAATTAATTAAACGTGTATTTATTCGTTATTTTTTATAATTTTTTTTTTTTTTTTTTTGAAACGAAACGAATCGATACTTAAATATTTTTGTTATTTCCAATACTTGTAAGTGTTTATTCGTTATACATTTATACATTTTTAATTAATTATTAAAAACTACAAATATAAAATGGAACATAACAACAAAAGAAACTACAAAAATATTACAATCAAAAGTGAATAAAAAAAAAGAATACAAGCAGACAGTGCGATAGACACAACCAAAAGTTTGATTGGTTTTGTTGTTGAATTATTTATTAATAAATGTTTGTAAATGCATTTGTACATATTACTGAAAAGGAGATATGAGGGAATTTATTTAAATGGTTGATAATAAGCCCACTAAGAAAATAAAAATAGTGTGTTGCATTTAATTTAGTAATTCTATAAATAACAAAGTTTAAAAACTTCTGTAGGCGTAAAATAAGGATAAATACCGAAAATAGGTGTACTTCTGCATAAAAAAAAAAACAATGAAAGATATAGTCGGTTAAGCCCGACCATATGATGCCCCACACCATTGTGTATGTCCAACAAAATTCGTGGAGGGGTCTTATATTAGACATGCTTTTACAAAGTGTAAAATAAAATATATGAATACAGAATATTAAGTTAATACTAATACTTATATGACTCCCGAAAGTGGGCTTGTATGGGTGCTATGGTAAATTATTGATCCTCATAAAAGTTATCACTGTGATTTCTGTTTATATAAAACTTATTTGCGTCGAATATAACTTGATACTAACATGTGTATTTTATATGGGAGCTATGGTCAATTATGGACCGATTCTCATAAAATTTGGTACAAAGATTGATACTTATAGAAAACTTCTTTATACCGAACTTCATTAAAATATTGCTATATTTGAGGCATTTATGATCGTTAAACCCCTATTCCAGGAAAGTGAGGGAAGATAAATATGCCGAGTTAAATATGTTTTGACGAAACGCCTTATGTCATGCAACATATTTGTAAATACGATTTTTCACATATATGACATACTTAAAATATGTTTTCATATTTGCAAATATGCTTTCGTATTTGTAACATATTTGAAATATGTACATATTTTTAAATATGTAAAAAATATTTTGTGAAAATAAAAGAAATGTTAAAAATACTTAAAAAAAAACTCGAAACTTCTGTATGCATTATTTTTAAATTTTAACAAAACCATTTTTAACATTTTTAGCAATTTTTTTTCTAACTCACTTTTTTTCAAAAAACTTTTGAAGTATTAAAAAAAAAAAATTTTGAAATTTCCATATGTACTAGTACTAATTCTAGGAGAGATTTTTGGAAATTCTGGAAAAACTAAGATAGATTACGAGATTAGTCATACCTCGTTTTAAAGGATATTCAATAGACATTTGTAATCTAATTTAAATTTTTTCCAAAAAAAAAAAAAAAAAAACATTTGAAGTATTTTTAAACCATTTTTGCAATTTCCATATGTACTAGTACTGATTCTAGGAAAGATTTTTGTTAAAATTTAAAAAAAAATTAGGTAAAATTTAAATATTAAAATTGCATTGTAAAATATATACAAATTATTTTCATACATCTTAAATTGATTTGCTTCGAATTTCACCTTAAATGAAACACAATGAATTATTGTCTAGATAGAAACAGGAGTACATTATGAAAACGATGAAGATAATAACCCCTAAATTGAAGGGTATTTAGCACCCTAAATTAATAGTTTCATGCAGTTCAATTAACATATACTAATCCTGCCAACTACAGGATAATAATACGATTCACAAGAAGAGTTTGCTTTGTACCGAACAAAGGGTAAAAAAATGTAACAATAATATTTGCACAAGGTCGTTCATTGGATTGGTTGCTATTTTAATATATTAAATTATTTTATTATATTTTTTTCTTTCTTTTTTGCTTTTTACTTTTTTATTGTTGCTGGTTTTGTCATTTTGTTTTCCTAATTTTATTTGCTGATTGTCTACATTTACATTTTGGCGTAATTACAAACAATTGTTTATTAATTGATTGCAGACAACAAAGAGAGAATTAAAAATAATTACAAATAAAATAAAAAAGTTAGTTGAATATGTATTGCAAAATACCGAAACACAATGAAACTTTTATCCAACGTTACAAACTAAAACCCTAACTTTATTTAAATCTACTTCAAGTCTTCTTTCACTCTACTGAGACTGTAAGTCCACCATTATTCTTTTCTAGCACAATATTAACTCGACAATATCTCTAACCTAATCCTTATATAAATCTATTTCAACATTTCTCTGAATCTATTCTAACTTAACTCTAGCTTAACTTTACTTTAGCTTCACTCTAACTTTATTTTAACTTAACTGTAATCACTTAACATTTAACTTTTCTTATCATTAAACTCTTTGAAGTTTGCTTTAGATCCGCCTTAAAAGAAAAAAAAATAATAATAAAATAAGGACTGCCCACGAAAAGATTCGTGTACACTTTAAGGTTCTAAACTTTTAGTAAATAATCAAAACACTTCTCCACCATATAAAACCATTGCTAGGACTGTGTGTGTCATAAAAAATAAAAGGAGTTCATGATCAACGAAAGGAACCCTGATAAACGAAGAAAATATTGATTTACAAACTGTAAAATTACAAACAATATAATACGAATCGATCATTAAATTACTCTGTATCTTTTATCAGAAAAGTTAAAAAAACAGGCCTGAAGACCCACAAACTAAGAAAAGTTCCTAATAGAAACGCTAGAAAAATGATATGAATGATGCCTAAAATGTGATAAAAAGTACGTAACGATGGACTTTTTACAATATCCTGGTAGTGGGAAATGTATCCCATTGTGCCGTCAGAAAATACAACGAATTCTAATTTCTTTAGTCTCATCTCTCTTCTCATTATTACAACAAAAAAGTAACTGAGTGACATCAAACAAATGATGTTGCTATGCACCAAAGGAGGCCAGTCCACTAACTCTATCTAGAACTCTGTCCATTTTAAATGTATTAAGTGCAAAGAAAAGATAATTAAAAAATACATAAAGCTGACTAAAAACTAAAATAGAGTTTAACAAAAAATGGAGCCATTTCAACAAAAAAGTAAGCGAAAACACAATAAAGATACATAAGAGGGTATTCCAGAAAATATTAAACATTTTATTAAAATAAATCAACTTTTGTTTTAAATTTAGAACTTGAATATAATAGCTTTTAGCAAAATTGGTTTCATCTTTATAAGCTTAATTAGTTTACAATGGTGTGCTTCGCTATGCCTATTAATACGATAATTAATATTTACTTTTTATGGGGCTACTAATTTCCCTGAGCTTACCAGCCCTATTTTCATTTCAACTTCTAAATGTATTAAAATTATTATAATAAAATCTTAAAATTTTCTGTTTAGCAGTTCATTAAATAAGTAATAATAAAGATTTAATTTGTATGGGAGCTACCACTCCCCCTAGACCTACCTGTCCTATTTTCATCTCAAGAAAATTTCCCAACAAAATCTTAAGACATTCACTGTAATAGAAGGATATTCAAACAAAATTTTAAGACTTTCTCTGTAATAAATAATATTTGCTTTGTATGGGGGCAATCATTCTCCATAGACCTGCCCGCCTTATTTGCTTTGAGCTTGGTTAGAGACAAAATATTAAGACTTTCGCTACAATAATTCTTAAGATATGAAGTAATTTATAATTTCTTGTATGGGATTCACTTCCCCCTGCTCCTATCGAAAAATAAAGTAGCCTATTTTACTTTCGGGGCTGATTCTGTGAGAATTTGAGGAAAATCGGTTCAGCTGTCTGTCAACACACATGGCACTAAAAACCAACATAAAGTGTGCAAAATGGGATATTGAAATTAAAACCTTTGCCCTCAGGCAAAGCATCAAAGCTATCGTGCAACAAAAATCAGTGATATTGGGCCCAGATTGGAAAGTAATATTTAATTTGGCTAACAAATGGTTGTTTCGTGTATTGATAAAAAAAAATCAACGACAGGGACTGCGGGGTGAGAAAACGAGATATTAACCAAATTACAGAAGGAATTTCTTTTGGATTAATGTGCGATTGGTTACATTGAAATATTTTTAAAGTGTTTTATACATACAGAAAATAATGAAAAACCTTCTTATTCTTATAAAAAGGATGATTGAAACTAGGTCCATAAATTTACATATCGCCCTATCATAAATTAAAAGTTAACAGTTCTTGTTTTTGGCGAAAAAAGCTGGTCAAATATGACGTGGGCTGGTTTTATCATAGACCTTAATTATTCCTAGAATATGCGGAGGGTCATATGTCAAACAGTTTTTTCTGAAAGGAGCCGCTTTAAAAAATTAAACGACCTGGAAAGATGCATGGAGGATATTGACGTATATTTTGTCCACCGACTTCTTTTTCAACGATGCTGTGATTGGAATATGATGTAAACAATGCAGTTAGCCATAAAGACTACCAAAACCATTATAATATTGTATATACTTTTAAATAAAACATGCTAACACAATTTGTATGCTTAGGTTATTTCGTTCTAATCTTTACAATAGCATTTTATTTTCTAATAGTGATCTTAAGTTTTGAAATTTAAGTATCAAAATAGCTAACAGTAAATAGTTTTAAATAGAATGTGGAATATACTTTTTGGATATACAATAATTATGGTGTTTTTCTTTTATTTTTATTGTGTATTTTTATGTGTATGTTTTTTCGTGCACTGTATATTAAACTGCTGATAGTTTTTGTTACCAACTTAGTTACATTAGGCTTTAAAACCCCTTTACACTGACTGACTGTCATATCAGTATCATACAAGAAAATATAAAAATTGTATACTATAAAATCACATTACAATCAGCCGGCAGTCATGAAGTCAGTCATACACAATGAAACATAAAATACCACCAACCACACGAACAAGCTACAATTTGGTTAAAATGTTTTTTATAAATTTTTTCAATACTTTTGGTTTTAATAATGGAAAACGTATTAATATATTGTTTATTATTATTTCATGCTTTATTTTTTTTTTAATTTAAAATATCCATTGTTTTTGTTGTTGTTTTAATTTTATTTTTTATAAATTTTTTTTGTATTTTAGTTTGTGTTTGCCTTTTTGGCACAAGGTTACTTATTACGCAAAAATTAATGAAATACAACAATAAAAAAGTTTCAAACAAAACAAACTAAATTGAATTTCTTGTAATACGAAATTGAAGAGACGCGTTAAATTACAAAAACAAATTATATTATTTAAATATTTGCCTTCATTTAAATTTATTGATGGATACACGCAGAGGAAAAACATGGTTAAAACATTATCACTACAACAATATTATGTTCTCGTTGTAAATTTTCATTAATTTTAATAAAACTGTGTTCATTATAGCATTGTTTTTGTTTAACTTTTATCATTTATTGTTTACATTTAATAAAAATTTTAATATAGTTGACTAAAAATATGTTATATTTTTTAAAAATTTTTACCAGAAACAAAATTTTATTAATATGAAAATATATCATTATTACTACAACTATTACATATTATCAGTATTTTTACTTGTTTTCTTAAGCCATATAATATTTTTAAACCAAATTAATATTATGATTCCCATATCAATAAAATGCTATAAATAAATGCAATAAGCATGCTTTCCACAAATATGGCTGAAAATTACATAACTTGTTTGTTTTTAAACATATTTTGTTTGAAATATTTGTTTTTCAACTTCATTATAATTCCCATTTAGTATATATATGAATAAATGTAAATAGGCAAGGTTTGATTATATTTGATGTGATTCACAGAATGTGATTTATTGACTAACTATTAAATAATTTAGTTAATAAAAATATATTTTTACAATACATAATAAATAAAATAAATAATTAATGAAAAAATAATATTTGATTATAGGAAGATAAATTTGAAACATGTTATCAGAAATTTTGATCATTTCTTTTATATAATACTTATGATACAATTCATAATATAATAAAATTGAATTATAATATGATAAAATCAGATCATAATGTAATAAAACCGGATCATAACATGATGCAATTTTTATATACAATATTAAAAAAATGTGATCATAATATGATAAAGTTAGATTATTATTTATGACCACGAAAATTTTTGCAGTAACAATATAGTACAATCACAATATGTTGCTATTAGATTATGGTTACCGCAGCCATATTTTTTCTTTGCGTGTATGTCATATGTTTTACAGTTACTTTATAAAAACCATAAAGCCTAAATAATTTACACACATTGCTATTAGTATCCAAATTCCACAAAAACTAACTGCATTTAATAAAATTTCATAAGTTAATGTTAAAAATGTGAGAAAATTATAGAGCTCTATAAAGACGCTTCAGTTGTCAATTTGTTTCGTTACTTAATTATTATTTAAATTTGTAGTTTGAATTTTGTAACTATTGGCAAATATTTATTTTTTTCACTCTTTTTAGAACACTGATTATAAAATTACAAATTATTATATTTCCCTAGGTGGTAAAGTTATTATTATTATTTTTAATTGGTTTTGCTCAAGCATTTAAATTCAACAGAAATTTCTAAAAGCAATTAACAAATGTAGGTCATACCACACATTGAAATCAAATATTTAAATATAAATACGAATAATAGCAATAATTTGAAATGTGACACCTGCTATGAATTTTCAATAACACGAGTTAAATTCTTTATTAGAAGAGATGAAAGTAAATTTATTGTTAAAAATTAGGATTTATTTCTGCAACATCTTTATTTAGAAATAGCAAATTTTAAAAGACAATTGTAAAAGGAAAAACTTGGCAATTTTCAGATTATCATAATCCAATTCTTCTTTTAATAATACTTTATAGCTAATTTTGAACGCTTTTGTCACTTTAAGTTCATATCGAAAAACTTTTATCTAATTCTACCCCAACTCTACTCTAATTCCACTCTTATTCTTATCTAAATTTTACCCAACTAAATTCTGACTCTTCTGTATCTACTTTCAAACTTTTCTCTAATTTGTCTCTATCTGTTCTCCATCCACACTCTTCTGTAAACTTTCTCCAACTCTACTCTAGCACTTCTCTTACCCAAATCGAGCTCTGTTCTAAATATACTTTAACCCTTTTTCAAGTTTTCTCTAACTCTGCTCTAATTCTTCTCTAAATCTGGTTTATTTCTTCTACTCTTTCTCTAAACAGGGATGGAAAATTAAAAAAGTACTAAAATGCTAAAATTACCAGAGATGGAAAATGAAAATATTTTTCGGTATCAAAATAAATTTCAAATAGTACTTTTTCGACTCTCAGAGAACTAAAATTAAAATTGTTGAGTAAGTAGCTGCCAAAAATTTGAATTTTATTTCTCTGAGAGTCAAAAAATACTATTTTTTTATTTAGTGCAGGATTAAATACAATACCAACAGCCGAATTAAAAAATACTTAATACAGCTTTACTAACCATTGTTAAGCAAAATTTCTTAAAGTTGTATTAATGTACCTCTAGTAAATCATTTTAAACTTTAAATTTTTTAAACTATATTCGACCCTACTTTAATGCACCTTTAAGATTATTTTCACTACAAACATATTTAAATTTTTTCTTATTCAAGCGTAAATTTTTGACAAAAAAGTCGTAATTTTTAGTTTCCGGATGCTAAGATTCGTTCTGAAATTAAAAATGTCCCAATATATCTGTATAAAACTATATAAACTAAATTCCGGGACAGAAAACATATATTCTACTTTTTCCTTATTTGCTCTTTTAACGTAATTCCAAATGGTACGTTAATATGAACAAGTCTTAGGTTAAGATGCCATTAATCTAACGTACCAACTCCGGGTTAAAAATTACGCATTTTAACAGAAAAAATTATTAAAATGGTTAAATTTTAACAACATTTCAACAACAATAATGTAAACAAAACCAAATATGAAATAGTGAGGTTGAATTTATCACAGAATATTAGTTATTCGGATACTTAAAATTACAACCAACAAAAATTAAATACAATAATTTCATTTATTCATAATTATATTTACATAAGTTAAAAGATTTTTTTAATAAAAAACCTATTTATTATCAAAAACGTACTAGAACATCAAAAATAATAATGGAGTAAAACAGTTAACGAATAATCTATTCTAACTATTCACAACACTGACAATATAAATGAGAGAAACTTAGAAGAGTTGCCTACATAAAAAAAAAACAGTTTATTAGTTAATGTAGACTGCAAACTGTTTTTTGAATACGACTTTATTAATAAAGGTTTTAAGGGCTAAATTGTGTAGTAACTAGTTTGTGCTTTAAATATAAATAGATCTTTTTTAAAAAGACTGCAATAAATTAAATGATTTTATTCATGTTATATATTATAGTAAAATATGAAGATATTAATAAAATGTGGCCATGTTATTGAAATAAACTTACAAAGAAAAAAGATCAATTGCTTAAAATCGATCACTTCAGCTTTCAGTATCTGAAGTCCTTGAAATTTGGAATATTTTCACTTCAATTTGATTTACAGAGCGTAGAAATAATGTAGTTTGTTTGCCCTATAAACTGATTTGAATTGTCCTAATTACGTGTCAAATTTTTTGAGAACTCGAAGAACCGGCCTTTAAACATTGATAGTGTTCATCACAATTTAATTATAACTTCTGAACACCAATTGTAAATCTAAATCAAAGGTGTTAAGAAAAACATAGGTTTCTATTCGAAAATTATATACCTCCAAAATATATTTGCATGTAAAAAATTTTAATTCAAATTGTGAAATATCAAGTCAATCGTTTGACAGCATCAAATGAATCGAGGGAATACCTCGGTGGTACTTTTGAATGTTAAATAGTATCAAAAAAGTACTATATAAACTATATCAACTATTCCCATCCCTGAAAATTACAACTTCTAATATTTTATTTATTGGAAAAAATAAACATAAATATAGTTTTTATATCCAAAATGAATGATTGCAACACGGTACCAAACATTTAAACTTAACTAATAATATCGCTTACTTAAATAAAAATTATATTAATCGATCTTCCTGTTAACATATTTATATAAAACGTTATCCATTTAGACAATTTTTTTAATTTCAAATAAAACACTTAAAATATAATTGGATATTGGAATTTTTATTAAAGATAATTAAATTTTAAAGCTAATTAATTCAAATGTTCTATTACACTTTTATTTAAAATTTTAAAAAAGTATCTAAGTTGATCGCCCTATACTTAAATTATTTGCTTTTTTGGGAATTGTAAAAGCTCTACAAAATTTCAAGCGTTTAATCAAATGATATAGTTCAGCTATACTTAACATCATGTGGATGTCACCAATCAGAATCAAATTCTATAAAAGAAATAAAAAAAAATATTAATTTCGAACCGCTTGAGAGTATCAAATTACTCACAGGAGTAGTAGGGAGTGATTCCACGTCAAAACGGACAGCAATCGGATTTGTTTTTGGTTTCACAAATCTTAAGTTAAAAAAAAGTTAAAAACTTTACAAAGACTTGTTCAATTTCTAATAAATTCTAAAATATACATGTTAGATCTCTAGTTTTAAATTCATATTAAAAACAAAGATATTACATTTATAACGATATGTATACAGTTTATTTTTACATCCAAAGTTCATAGTTCAAAGTTGGACATATAAAAATCAAACCATTATATCTTAAAAAAGTGGTATTTTGAAAATTCTTAAAAAATTATATAATGTTAACAATATCTCGTGTTGAATATTTTATGAGAACAAAAAATTTTGGCAAATTTGATTTCTTAGCAATATGTATATGAGTTTACATACATACAGAAGAAATATAATTCTATTTACTGCAAACAAAAACTTATTCAACGCAATGCTATGGTACGTGTCGAATTGTATACTGACTAATTTACTAAATTACAATTAATTTATATTAAGCATTTTGATGTCAGTAATACAAAAAAGTACACAATCATTTTATTTTAGGCAAGAAAAAAAATAATCCTCAACATCTTTTTCATCACTGTCCAAAAGCTCACACAAAATTTAGTTGTTTTTCTATTTTACGATATGGTCAGTAAATTACAAAATAATAAAGTACAGAATGGACGAAGACGTCGCACAGTGGATCGAGCCCATAGAAAAATGGAAAAAAATAAAAGGAGCTACAGTCATAACAATTTTAATTTGTACGCTAATTTCAAATCTAAAATCAGATTTTTAAAATTATTAAAATGTATTCCGATATGGAGAAAAAAATAATTATATTTAATAATTACTAAAGGCTTTTAAAATAACCAACAGCAATTACATGCAGCGGTATTGCCTTAAAAGTGATATAAACTAAATTTTTATTATTACTATTTTTACTATTTTATTGAAAATAATTTACAAATTTTGTTAGTATTTATTATTTCTTCAAGTAAGTTTCAGCGTAAGGCATAACAGATAAAAAATTCTTGCTTTTGGCATCTAAGATGCCAATCTTTACTTACCCCGGAATCTTCAAATCTGTGTTTTTATACTTAATGTTTTTTATAAATTTTGAACTAAGGATTTAAAAATATGTTTGCAATTCTAGAGATCGACAACAGTAGATTATATAAAGATTGTAAATATGGAAAAATTTTAAAAACGTGTAAATTTACATTTATTTAAATACTTATATTACAATGAAAAACAGAATGCAAAAAAAAAAATTATTCAGACCAATTTTCGTTGGATTCCGATCTTTTCAAATAAAATTGCATTTTTTTTTTATACAAAAATCCTAAATATACGCTTCGTATATTATGAATTTTTACATAGAAAGAGTTTTGTTTTATGATTATGATTATTATTATTTTTTTTTTTTTTGATAAAAATTAAAATTTTATTACATATCATATGAAAAAGATTGTAGAAATCATATTACTATGTTTTTCTAAAACATAGTAATATTGTAATTTTTTAACAAAAATTATATTTTTCATTAAAACAATGAAAATTTATGAATTTTTTATGATATTACATAAAAATGATATTGATCTTCCATTTGCTTACCCATTCTACACATTATTTGTTCAGAATTTATCTTTATATATGCTTTCATTAAAAAAAAATTGTTTTTACAACAATAACTGATGTTAGTCGAGCAAGTTTTGAAGCTAAAAAATCCTCTACATTACATTTCAAAAATAGCTTTAATGAAAATCATTTAAAAATGGCTTAAATAAGATCAATTAATCTGTTTCTAAATCTTTAATCTTGTTGCAACAAGTCAAGCTTCTCAGTTGTAAGATGGTATCCATTAAAATTGATTTCAAATGCGAAAAATTTTTGATCTCTTATATTTTTTTATAAAATCTAATTTGAAAAACATCTCATAAGATATAAAGAATGATCTCCAAAATATTAAAATATACTCTAAAAGGGTTAAATATACTATAAAAAGAACAAAATATGCTATAAGTATGCAGTAAAAGCCGTTAGATGCAAAAATATTGGTAATGACATTCAAGGATAACACATTCAAAAAGGATAACACATTCAAATTAAAATTTAATAACATAATTTTTTTGCAAAACTGCAAAACCCTACAAATTTTTTTAAGACAAATCATTGTTTGTACCCAAATTTTTAATTGTTATTCCAGATCCATTTTTGTTAATATTATAATAGTTAATTGTTAGTAGATAATATTTATCACTAAACCGGACCTACGGTCAAATATGTAACTTCGGAGAATTTTTTTCTTAAGTTGTTTTAGAAATTTTAAGTTCGCAAGGTTATAACTACTGTAATGGTAAAAAATATTGAAAACAAAAATATATATTAAAAATACACAAACTCTTGGCTTTCCATTGATATATATTTGACAAAAAAAATCTTAAGGTAACAGAGACAATATTTTTTACTCTGAACGGTGCACTGTGCTTCGACATGTTAAGTGTGGTTTATGGCAACTGTTCCTTTCCGTTTCTTATAGACACTATTTATGTTGACTTCTTACATGTTTTCATGTAATAAATTGGCACGAAATTTTGTATTAACTAAGGAAATTATAAAGAAGATTTCCTTAGGGGGATGATTTAAGAAAAAAATTATATGAGAAAATATTTGTTAATATAATTATTTACTTTTTTTTATACAAGTATATTCAATGATTTTATATCCTTCTTTATTTTTGAAAATAATTGCCAATAAAGCTTTGAACGTTTTAATACATTTGTTTCGCTAATTAAAAGAATTTTTCAAATTAAGCTTCCTTAATTTATATCATAAAGAAACATTTCTATACAGTTATTTTTAGAATCTTCCCATTTAATTGTAATGAATTTAAAGAACGTAGAACTTAAAGTTTTCAAATAATCAATAAGAAAGTTTTTAACTTAATAATATGGCATAGATTTAGTCAAAAGTTGACAGCAGTTTTTTAATAGTGCTGACAAACCTATTATACATTCACGATATGACCTTTCGAAACTAATAATTAGGGGGCGGATTTTAATGCAAGTGCATGTTTTTTCCGGAGGAATTAAAAATTACCTTATGTAGTTATCTATCCGAATCACATATTTTACTAAGAAAAGGCATCAATTTATTAGTGAATATTTTTGTATATTTAATGGAAAATGCATATTTTGTCATATTTTTCTTAAAAATGCATATTGTATACGTTTTAAATATTAATATTAATTTTTTTCACTCTTTTGCTAACATTTTTTTATTTTCTTCTTTCATTTTGAGGTCAAAACCAACAGAAGTTCTAATATAAGATTATTTTATTCATTTTAAACTTCCTTAATTGATGAATATTAGTGCTAGTTTTTTATGAAAATATTTACATAGTAAAATTTGGAGGAAATATTTCTTTAAATTATAAAGAAAAGTTTATTGAATCAATATTTTTTGAGTATAAAATGCCGAAAGTACGATATGTGTTGCAGTTTAAAGGAATTTTTAAAATTAAAAATTTAAAGTCAGTAAATTATGAAAAGAAGTTTCTTGTTCATCAGCACGTAAATAGCAAAAAACATTAATCCGATTTTATTGAATTTCCTTAATACACAAATGAAAACATTCCATGATAATCTACGCTCAGAGAAAATTATATGGTAAAAGTGATACATATTAAACTTAAAAAAATTAAATCGTTTTTAAAAAACAAATTTATATGGATAAGCATGGATGAAACCACATACATTACCGAACGATATACTGAAATGTAATTGTTGAAGTTTTGGATCATAATATTGATGCGAGAAAACAAAAGTTTCTGATTTCTATTGCACAAAATGAAGGTGTAAATCACTAAACAATTGCCCTTACAATACATGAGCCGTTTAAATTGTATGGGGATTATTTTAATAAAGATAAAATTCTCTTATATTTAGCGGACGGCGCTCGATATATGGTAAAATCAACGTTGATTCGTTGATTTCATTTCTGTACTGCAATTATTCAAATACATCTGATGACGTAAAAATATAATTTTCATTGTATACAATTTTTTTTTTATTCCAAAAAAAAAAACATTTGATAACTTAGTAATGTACGTATATGTTTTTTATATAAATAAAAGTTTGTGTCAAATTCAATGTAACGAATATAAGTTTTAAAAATTAAATATAAAAGATTTGCAAAAAAAAAAAGCAAGAAGAAATAGCATTACTCTTCTAAAACATAAATGTACAAAATAAATGTATTACATTGCATAGCTTACCATGCACTGATTTTTGTTTAATTTAAAGGATGGTCCGAAGTGCTTTTTGTCATGTTGGAGCGCTATGAAATGACTAGTATTTGCACTATGGAAAAACTAGTGATACCCAATTAAAAGTGATTAATAATTCTACTTTTTACTCAAATTAAAATTAATGTTGAGTTTTTATACACTTTGGAATAATTTACGATTTTGTCTTATAACCTCACTTTTTAATTTGGACACACACTAATCTATGTGCTGCACAAAGGTTTTCAGTTAAATTCACAAAGTTTGTACAATATTTTTGTGTATCGGAGTTCAATATCTTTATATCGTTAGTATAAAAACTACACTAATTAAAATTTGGGAATGTCTAACACATTGACTATAATGACTGATCGCCAGACATATTCAAATAAATTAACGTATGCGGAAAAAATTGCAACAAAATTAAAAATGTTGTAATTTTTCCAAAAATTCTTTCAGAAGATAATTTATTATGTTGTTTATGTACGTCCAATATTTAGATCTCTTTTGTGCACTTGTGGAGCACTTCTGGAGGACTTATTTATCATGAGTTTAAAAGTTCGATGTTGAAACTTTCCGAACTTGTTATTGGGTTATTATATCCTAGTTTACCTTGGAATTTTGTCGATAGCATTCTACAAACTGTCCTCTATTTAAATTGGTCCAAAACTTATCTATTAATTTATAATTCTTGGAATATTTTTAATTTATTTCATTCCGTCGTTATATTCAGATACTGAAGTAGTTTAGAAGATATACCTTTATTGGATAATATACATCGATATTTCTTTTTTATGAAATTCATCACCTCTGCATTATACAGCTTAATATATTAATCAAAAAATGTAGTCAAATCGGAATTTTGAAAAGATTTGGATCTATTCGACAAAAATTTACTTTGATCCATAAAATTTTTTTTGGAAAAAGTACTTTGCCTATCAATGGATTTATATCTATCGAAAAAATAAATTTCTTTGACACTCTTTGCTGCGTTAAAATATAAATCACCTTATGTGAGTTAAATATAAAAATAATCTCAAAAAATTACACATTTTTTGTACAAGTTAGTTCCTTCCTTTCTTGTTACCATTTTAAAGAAATTGCAACTCCGATTTTCATGCAAATTAGCATATTATATATTATGGGAAAACATGTAGTCATCTAAAATGAATTATAAAATCTCGTTATCATAAGTATACTATTATTAAAAAATTAAAGTAAAATTAGATTTTAGAATTGTTCCAAAAAAAAGAAAAAAAAATTTCGCCTCAAATTGACATTTTTTTCTTCGAAAATCTTTTGACTGTAATTTTTTTTTTTCTATTTTTTCTATCAATGGGCCTATATCTACCGAAAAAAAAAATTCTTTGACTGCCTTTGCTATCTAAGTTAAAATATAAATCATTTTTGTGGTGGTGTACATATAGAAATAATTTAAAAAATTACAAATATTTGTTCAAGGTAATTCGGCTTTTATTAATATTTTGAGAAAGCTAGAAGCTCAACTTTCATAAAATTTTCACAATAATATGGTGAAATGACAATAATATGGTTATCCAAAATTGATAATAAAGAGTCTTTATCATTATTACACTGTTTTTAACCAACGCCGAAAGTTTTGTTGTAATTTTATTTCGCAATCTTTACCATGATCAAATTTTAGTTAAATCTTGCTATACTAATTGATGATATCTCTAAATAACATCATTTAGAAATTATTCGTAACATACCAGCAAATAACCAACTGAAAGGATACTAGCTTTTTAAGTAAATAAAAAAAAATACGTCTAAATATATCTTGCGTCTCGAATTGCTCTAAATAACACAAAAACAGAGGCTCGGAATAATTTCTGAGCATGGTAATTTATTGCTGAATTATGTTCAATATCAGAAGGCATTCACATGATCATATATTATTAACCAAATGTATATAGTTTTTAAGATATGTATTTTAGTGATTTCAGGATTATCGGGCATAATGTAGAAATCAAAATGAAGTGGATTTAAAATCGAATTTTAAAAACGGCAATGCAATGAGAGTTCATAAAAATATTAATTCTTATAAAAAATTCCCGTTCGTATATATGTGTATATGTATGTATGTATGTATATATGTATATATATATATATATATATATATATATATATATGTATATATGTATATATGTATATATATATATATATATATGTATATATGTATATATGTATATATGTATATATGTATATATGTACATATGTATATATGTATATATGTATATATGTATGTATGTATGTATGTTTCAGTTCAATTTTGTATATAAAATATTTCGCAACTATAAGTTTGTGTCAAATTCAATGTAACGAATATAAGTTTTAAAAATTAAATATAAAAGATTTGCAAAAAAAAAAAGCAAGAAGAAATAGCATTACTCTTCTAAAACATAAATGTACAAAATAAATGTATTACATTGCATAGCTTACCATGCACTGATTTTTGTTTAATTTAAAGGATGGTCCGAAGTGCTTTTTGTCATGTTGGAGCGCTATGAAATGACTAGTATTTGCACTATGGAAAAACTAGTGATACCCAATTAAAAGTGATTAATAATTCTACTTTTTACTCAAATTAAAATTAATGTTGAGTTTTTATACACTTTGGAATAATTTACGATTTTGTCTTATAACCTCACTTTTTAATTTGGACACACACTAATCTATGTGCTGCACAAAGGTTTTCAGTTAAATTCACAAAGTTTGTACAATATTTTTGTGTATCGGAGTTCAATATCTTTATATCGTTAGTATAAAAACTACACTAATTAAAATTTGGGAATGTCTAACACATTGACTATAATGACTGATCGCCAGACATATTCAAATAAATTAACGTATGCGGAAAAAATTGCAACAAAATTAAAAATGTTGTAATTTTTCCAAAAATTCTTTCAGAAGATAATTTATTATGTTGTTTATGTACGTCCAATATTTAGATCTCTTTTGTGCACTTGTGGAGCACTTCTGGAGGACTTATTTATCATGAGTTTAAAAGTTCGATGTTGAAACTTTCCGAACTTGTTATTGGGTTATTATATCCTAGTTTACCTTGGAATTTTGTCGATAGCATTCTACAAACTGTCCTCTATTTAAATTGGTCCAAAACTTATCTATTAATTTATAATTCTTGGAATATTTTTAATTTATTTCATTCCGTCGTTATATTCAGATACTGAAGTAGTTTAGAAGATATACCTTTATTGGATAATATACATCGATATTTCTTTTTTATGAAATTCATCACCTCTGCATTATACAGCTTAATATATTAATCAAAAAATGTAGTCAAATCGGAATTTTGAAAAGATTTGGATCTATTCGACAAAAATTTACTTTGATCCATAAAATTTTTTTTGGAAAAAGTACTTTGCCTATCAATGGATTTATATCTATCGAAAAAATAAATTTCTTTGACACTCTTTGCTGCGTTAAAATATAAATCACCTTATGTGAGTTAAATATAAAAATAATCTCAAAAAATTACACATTTTTTGTACAAGTTAGTTCCTTCCTTTCTTGTTACCATTTTAAAGAAATTGCAACTCCGATTTTCATGCAAATTAGCATATTATATATTATGGGAAAACATGTAGTCATCTAAAATGAATTATAAAATCTCGTTATCATAAGTATACTATTATTAAAAAATTAAAGTAAAATTAGATTTTAGAATTGTTCCAAAAAAAAGAAAAAAAAATTTCGCCTCAAATTGACATTTTTTTCTTCGAAAATCTTTTGACTGTAATTTTTTTTTTTCTATTTTTTCTATCAATGGGCCTATATCTACCGAAAAAAAAAATTCTTTGACTGCCTTTGCTATCTAAGTTAAAATATAAATCATTTTTGTGGTGGTGTACATATAGAAATAATTTAAAAAATTACAAATATTTGTTCAAGGTAATTCGGCTTTTATTAATATTTTGAGAAAGCTAGAAGCTCAACTTTCATAAAATTTTCACAATAATATGGTGAAATGACAATAATATGGTTATCCAAAATTGATAATAAAGAGTCTTTATCATTATTACACTGTTTTTAACCAACGCCGAAAGTTTTGTTGTAATTTTATTTCGCAATCTTTACCATGATCAAATTTTAGTTAAATCTTGCTATACTAATTGATGATATCTCTAAATAACATCATTTAGAAATTATTCGTAACATACCAGCAAATAACCAACTGAAAGGATACTAGCTTTTTAAGTAAATAAAAAAAAATACGTCTAAATATATCTTGCGTCTCGAATTGCTCTAAATAACACAAAAACAGAGGCTCGGAATAATTTCTGAGCATGGTAATTTATTGCTGAATTATGTTCAATATCAGAAGGCATTCACATGATCATATATTATTAACCAAATGTATATAGTTTTTAAGATATGTATTTTAGTGATTTCAGGATTATCGGGCATAATGTAGAAATCAAAATGAAGTGGATTTAAAATCGAATTTTAAAAACGGCAATGCAATGAGAGTTCATAAAAATATTAATTCTTATAAAAAATTCCCGTTCGTATATATGTGTATATGTATGTATGTATGTATATATGTATATATATATATATATATATATATATATATATATGTATATATGTATATATGTATATATATATATATATATATGTATATATGTATATATGTATATATGTATATATGTATATATGTATATATGTATATATGTACATATGTATATATGTATATATGTATATATGTATGTATGTATGTATGTTTCAGTTCAATTTTGTATATAAAATATTTCGCAACTATAAGTTTGTGTCAAATTCAATGTAACGAATATAAGTTTTAAAAATTAAATATAAAAGATTTGCAAAAAAAAAAAGCAAGAAGAAATAGCATTACTCTTCTAAAACATAAATGTACAAAATAAATGTATTACATTGCATAGCTTACCATGCACTGATTTTTGTTTAATTTAAAGGATGGTCCGAAGTGCTTTTTGTCATGTTGGAGCGCTATGAAATGACTAGTATTTGCACTATGGAAAAACTAGTGATACCCAATTAAAAGTGATTAATAATTCTACTTTTTACTCAAATTAAAATTAATGTTGAGTTTTTATACACTTTGGAATAATTTACGATTTTGTCTTATAACCTCACTTTTTAATTTGGACACACACTAATCTATGTGCTGCACAAAGGTTTTCAGTTAAATTCACAAAGTTTGTACAATATTTTTGTGTATCGGAGTTCAATATCTTTATATCGTTAGTATAAAAACTACACTAATTAAAATTTGGGAATGTCTAACACATTGACTATAATGACTGATCGCCAGACATATTCAAATAAATTAACGTATGCGGAAAAAATTGCAACAAAATTAAAAATGTTGTAATTTTTCCAAAAATTCTTTCAGAAGATAATTTATTATGTTGTTTATGTACGTCCAATATTTAGATCTCTTTTGTGCACTTGTGGAGCACTTCTGGAGGACTTATTTATCATGAGTTTAAAAGTTCGATGTTGAAACTTTCCGAACTTGTTATTGGGTTATTATATCCTAGTTTACCTTGGAATTTTGTCGATAGCATTCTACAAACTGTCCTCTATTTAAATTGGTCCAAAACTTATCTATTAATTTATAATTCTTGGAATATTTTTAATTTATTTCATTCCGTCGTTATATTCAGATACTGAAGTAGTTTAGAAGATATACCTTTATTGGATAATATACATCGATATTTCTTTTTTATGAAATTCATCACCTCTGCATTATACAGCTTAATATATTAATCAAAAAATGTAGTCAAATCGGAATTTTGAAAAGATTTGGATCTATTCGACAAAAATTTACTTTGATCCATAAAATTTTTTTTGGAAAAAGTACTTTGCCTATCAATGGATTTATATCTATCGAAAAAATAAATTTCTTTGACACTCTTTGCTGCGTTAAAATATAAATCACCTTATGTGAGTTAAATATAAAAATAATCTCAAAAAATTACACATTTTTTGTACAAGTTAGTTCCTTCCTTTCTTGTTACCATTTTAAAGAAATTGCAACTCCGATTTTCATGCAAATTAGCATATTATATATTATGGGAAAACATGTAGTCATCTAAAATGAATTATAAAATCTCGTTATCATAAGTATACTATTATTAAAAAATTAAAGTAAAATTAGATTTTAGAATTGTTCCAAAAAAAAGAAAAAAAAATTTCGCCTCAAATTGACATTTTTTTCTTCGAAAATCTTTTGACTGTAATTTTTTTTTTTCTATTTTTTCTATCAATGGGCCTATATCTACCGAAAAAAAAAATTCTTTGACTGCCTTTGCTATCTAAGTTAAAATATAAATCATTTTTGTGGTGGTGTACATATAGAAATAATTTAAAAAATTACAAATATTTGTTCAAGGTAATTCGGCTTTTATTAATATTTTGAGAAAGCTAGAAGCTCAACTTTCATAAAATTTTCACAATAATATGGTGAAATGACAATAATATGGTTATCCAAAATTGATAATAAAGAGTCTTTATCATTATTACACTGTTTTTAACCAACGCCGAAAGTTTTGTTGTAATTTTATTTCGCAATCTTTACCATGATCAAATTTTAGTTAAATCTTGCTATACTAATTGATGATATCTCTAAATAACATCATTTAGAAATTATTCGTAACATACCAGCAAATAACCAACTGAAAGGATACTAGCTTTTTAAGTAAATAAAAAAAAATACGTCTAAATATATCTTGCGTCTCGAATTGCTCTAAATAACACAAAAACAGAGGCTCGGAATAATTTCTGAGCATGGTAATTTATTGCTGAATTATGTTCAATATCAGAAGGCATTCACATGATCATATATTATTAACCAAATGTATATAGTTTTTAAGATATGTATTTTAGTGATTTCAGGATTATCGGGCATAATGTAGAAATCAAAATGAAGTGGATTTAAAATCGAATTTTAAAAACGGCAATGCAATGAGAGTTCATAAAAATATTAATTCTTATAAAAAATTCCCGTTCGTATATATGTGTATATGTATGTATGTATGTATATATGTATATATATATATATATATATATATATATATATATGTATATATGTATATATGTATATATATATATATATATATGTATATATGTATATATGTATATATGTATATATGTACATATGTATATATGTATATATGTATATATGTATGTATGTATGTATGTTTCAGTTCAATTTTGTATATAAAATATTTCGCAACTATAAATTTCCTAAGAATATCGGTGAAAAAATATAAAATTCTACATAAATTATATAAACTTGTACAATTAATTAGTCTAATATACTATTAGTGAGAACTGATTACTTTTTTCCATTTAATAGTCAAATTTTTTTCAAATTTAAAATACATAATTCTTTTTACCTAATGTACACGTAAAAATTATAATTGACTCCATTTTAAATTAAACCACAATTTTTACCCAAAACATGCTAATTTTTTTCTTCTCTCTTCCTATTTTTGTAATAACTTAGTAAATACGACTCCGACCAGTATAATATTTTACACGCATATTATTTGGACTTATATCAGTTAGGTTGTGAAAGAATTATAAAAAGTATTTGTTAGTTTCTGAGTTATTGCATTTTAAAAATGAGAAAAGCACCTCGGACCACCATTTAATAATTATAAAAGGAACAAGTGCATGTTTTTGAAACTTTTAGGGTATATTTGGAACTTTTAAATGCATTTTTAGGTGCATATTTTCAAACAATAAATGTATAAAAATCCGCCCTCTACTAATAATTTTATCCTAATTAAATTTCACCAAATATATTAAAAAGTAAAGGACATCATGTGTCACACTTAAGTGGTCAAATAATTTCTAAGTCTTAAGATTCTTGATAAAGAGATCTTATATTCCTTAAGCATTTTACCCATAGCACTTTCCCTTCTTTCATTAATTGCTATTCCGTTTTGCCTTTCTTTGCTTAGTGTGTGTGTAAATAAATAATTACTTATTCCCCGACTTATTTGGGCAAAATTCCAAATAACGAAACTTTTTAATTTAGAAAATATTTACGATGACATGCCAAAACTTCCAAGACAAAGACTCAGTCAGTCGTCTTAATCTGTCAATTTATGGTGCAAGAAAAAAAATTAAGTATAAAAGAAACATAACAAAAAATACCAACAAATTTAAATGATTGAAATTACTGTGGCAGGAGAAACTAAATGAAACAGCCAGGTAAATTATGACAATGAAGATACAAATAAAAATGTAACGCCAATAAATGTTTATACCATATATTTTTTTGTTTTCCTTACCAGACAATGTGTTTCTTCACAATATATACAAGTTAGACAAAGAGAGAGTACAAAAGTACAGAAACCAATATAAATTTATTAAAAGGTTCAAAAAAACAAAACAAATTATAATAAATATAAAAAAAGAAAATGTTGAAAAGAAACACGTAGAATTTATGAGCTCATAAAGAAAGAATTTCGACTGTAATGTCCCTGATATTGTCATACAAATGACGTAAACTCATTACGTATAAGAGTCCTATTAACCCGTAAAAAAAGGAGTGAGAGCTTAAACATTGTGGGACAAATTTTCATCAATAAATACCTATGTATGTGAGGGAGATGATGACAAGGAGAAAAAGGATTATAAAAATGTTTTGTTAAATTTGGCAGCTTAAAATAAATAACATTTAATAACAAACATTACATTTTTATAATGTTTTCTGATAAATGAGCTTTAGTTGTTTTTTTTTTTATAACATAAAAAGTTTAAAGTGGAGGAAACTACGTTCTTTAAAAAGTTTAAAAGTATAACAAAAAAAATATCAAACATTATAAAAGTTTTCTTATGACATTTATTGTTAGGAAAATAAGCATACAATTTTATAAAGCTCTATGAAAGGATACCACTCATGAGATACTTTTAAATGTTTTAATAATTGGCAGTTTCTAAAGCAATAGTCTCTTTATGAGTTTAACTCTTTCCAGGGCGGTGGTATAAAAAATATACCAGCTATATAAATATTTTTTGTAAATTTTGTGCGTATTTAGTTTTTGTTTCATAAAAAAAAAAAAAATTATTTCATGTGCAAAAGAAAATAAGAAATAAGTAAAGAATATGATAGTCGAAGAGGAATAAAAATATTTCCGTCTTTTAGTAAATTTTTTTATAAAAAATCAGTTTGTTGATGAAAAAAGGCTTCGGAATTCATAATACGCGTGAAAATTGTAATAATTTTCATTATTACAAGTAGGGAGTTAGTATAATATCGTACCATGTGGTTGCGCTGAATCCTGCAAGGATAACATTTATTACACATTTATTATGGTGCCCGGAAAGGGTTAAAGAGAAAATCTATTTAACTGAGCTTTTCCTTAAATTTTTGTATTGAAAACACTGTTGCCAGATAAGTATAGTATAAAATCGTCAAAATTCTAGGAAAAAATCGTCAAAATCGGCATAAAATTTTTGAAATCGTCAAAAAATCGAAAAAATTAAAAAGCATATATTTTTGGCTATTTATATTCATATTAAAAAAAAATATTATATTAAGTTTTGAAACTGTTTGTTTATTAAAGAAACTTCCAGCACTGTTTTATATTATACAAATTTTGAAAAATAGGAACAAATTAAGATTAAAACAAAATATTTTTTGGCCGCACTCAGAGACTTTCTTCTATATTTATTGGCCGAATAAACTTTTTTTAGAAATAACAAAATTTTGTAAGTATATCAATATAAAATGAAAATTGCATAAATCATCTCAAGGATTTAATAAATATGGTCATATTATATATCATTCCAAAGCTATTTGAACGTTTAAATATTATTAATATAATGTATTAATAAAGATATTCAGAAAAATATATCAAAACTTTAGAGATCCATAACTTGTAAACATTTCTTTAATCACAATTAAAAATAGATACTACTGAATCATTATAAAAATTTTTCAAAAATCAAGTGGGCCAGTGAACCTAATTTACTGCAAAATAAACTAAATTGAAATAATTACTCAAAAAATCACATGTATTGGTTTTAGTTTCAATTAAATATTTTATTACTTAACACGTTCTTAAACTTGTTTATTTATAATCAATACTATTTCACTTGCATACATATGTATATAAAATAACATTTTTCTTTTAACACAAAAATTTTGATTCACCAATAGTGATTAAATTGCAAACCAATTTCGAATTAAAAGTTTAAACTTCTTATAGTGCTTTTCTCTCTCCCCTCTCTCTCTCTCTCTCTCTCTCTCCTACTTTCACACCATCCACTACAATACAAAATCAGATTGGAACAAAAATCGTCAAATCGCACTTTGGAATTTTTACAATAAAAAATCGTAATATTACAAATAAATCGGCAAATCTGGCAACAGTGATTGTAAATACCAAGAAGTGACATTAACTGCTTAAATAAATTAAAAATGTAAGCTTTTAAATGTAACATGAATATTTATTTCTATTAAATATAAACATACCCTCGGAAATAAAGTTGAAGAGCATTATTTTAGTTTATTAAAAGATATAATAGAGCTTAAATATTTCAAAAGTTTTTTTTTGCAAAACTCACTAAATATTATTATATCTTAAGCATGTTTTCTAATGACATCCCTGGTAAAATATTTTGTTTTTGTTTTGCTGACTTTTGACTAAATATGTATGTATGTGTATTATAACGTTATTATGTTACCATTGTACCAAGAGTATTTCTCAAAAACACCAACCTTTGAAAGCTTGTAGTTCGCCTTCCTCAAGCAAAATGTTGAAAGCAATTTAATAAATATCATGCCCATACGAGAACGAAATACTTTATATAAGGAGGATATAGAATTCAATTCAATGAAAATAATTAGAAAATAAAATTTGATTACATAGACATTTCAAGAATTACTTAAGTTTGTAGAACTTTGTGACAATGACAAAATTATAACAAAAATAATCTTTTTGACATTTTGTTTTACTGAAAATTTGTTTTTTAATTGTAATTTGTTATAGTTTTATTATTAGTCATAAAGTTCTGAATACGGAATAAAGTGTAATTCGGTCTAATTTCTTCACATTTTAACCAGGAACTTAAAATATACTATTTAAAAAATTTTTTAAAATTGGCCAAGTTTAGAAGGGGCTTGAGGGGCGACTGTTAGCCAAAATGCTTCCGGTTTTATTTTATAGACATTTACGTCGTTTTCTTTTAAAAATTTTAAAAATATAAATGTTATTTTGAAACAGAAAAATACTACAACTATTTTGGGTTTATGTCTATCAAAAACAAAAATCTTTAAAAAATTTAAAAAGTTAAATATGTATAAAACAAAGTTAAAATATACATCATTTTTGTTTGGGGTATATATAAAAATAATCAAATAAATTACTAATTTCTTTTCAAGGTAGTTATAATTTTCTTATCATTTTAAAGAAACTAAAATTTCATAAAATTTACACAAATTTGATGATAAAAATTCTTTATCAAGAGTAAACTATTTTTAACCAGCGCCAAAAGTTTTATTGCAATTTTATTCCGCATACAGGTAATGCAAAATATAGTTCTAGTGGCCATAATCTAAGAGCAACATATTATGATATGAATAGATATAAATTTAAATAAAAATTGTTATGATTCTATTTTATCATATTGTGTCGATTTTATGGTTCGTTTCAAACTAAACCCTTTACTAGTGGTTAATCAATATCTTATATTGCTTTAATCACACCAAATATTACAAAACCTTGTCTACGTATATTAATTCATGTATAAACTAAATTAGAATTATAATGAGGATGAAAAACAAAGGTTAGAAAACAAAATATATTCAAAAACAAACAAGTTATGAATTTTGCAACCATATTTTATTTCTAACATTTTATTGTTATGGGAATAATATTAACAAGCAAAAATATTGCTAATATTTAACGGTTCAAAAAATAATGATATTTTTTATTTTAATAAAATTTTGTTTCTGGTAAAAAAAATATTCAAGAACATAAAATTTTTGTAGTGGGCTATATAAAAATTTTAATTGAATGTAAACATTGAATGATAAAACTGAAAAAAACATTGTTATCATGAACACAGTATTATTAAGATTAATGAATATTAATAATGAGAACACAATATTGTTGTAGTGACAATGCTATAACCACATTTTTTCTCTACGTGTACGTTAGCACAGTGAGAGCCTTCAAATTTCGTGGGAACCTTAATACGAGTTCTGTCACATCGCATTGATAAAGTGAAAATAGAAAGGATAGTTCCAAGGAGAAAGGTAGCCCCCGCAGGAAGAATATATAAATTTTCTCATCTAAAGGACTATTACATTGAGTCTTAAAGTCTTAAAAGTAATTTTCATATCAAATATCGAATAGGTTGAATAGGTCCAGGGGGAGTAATAGCTCCCATATAAAGTAAAGTTCGCATATCTTTAAGAAAAGTATAATCACTGCTGTGCAGAACAAATATTTTACAAATATACGATAATATTGAATTAGAAAAGGGTGTGATGGAAATTTGTGGACCGATTTAACTTATTTAAAAAAAAAACGAAATTCTAAAAAAATATTTCTGATAGATGTATGCAAGAATGAGGTCCATAGGAGTTCACAAAAATTCTAATAACGCGTTTTGGCCTAGAACTCGGTTAATACTGAATCTACTTAGTTCAAGGAAATCTCTAGCTTACAAAGATGCATAAAAAAGTTTAAAAAGCCAAATATGCCTTAGTTTATTGTTGTTGTTTTTCAGTAGCCATGAAAACACCAACTATAAGGGAAACATACATTAAAGAAATAAAAAAACAGATTTGCCGATAACTCGGTTGTTTATGAACCGATTAGAGATTGATTCAAAAAACCCAAATTCAAAAAAAATATTTGTGATCAATATATGTAAGAACCAAGTTCGCTGCTTATTTAGGATATAAAATACATAAAATACAAAAATACATTTTGGTCTAAATTATGTTTCGGTGGAATTCATAAACGCCATTTCAACCGTCAGACGGACATCGTCCTATCGACATCATTTCTTATAAAGATCCAGAAAATATTAATTTTTTGCTCTCCGATGAAAATTGTGGAAATTACAAATGGAAAACAAACTTATATATATCCTTTACACCTGTGATGAAGGCTATAAAAATAGCAATTACTACTACTATTATAAGAATATAAAATTATATTAAATATTAATGTTGTTATTTAATCATTTAATCGCTTTTAATCAGAGACATGAGCAATTTTGTCAGAATATTGTTGCTAGTTTTTAAAAATTTTTGTGAAATTTTGCAATAAATAAAATTTAATTAACCGTGGTAAATTATTACTGATTTAATATATAATAATTAGTTTTGGTATTTATTTGTTTTTGTTTACTTCAGTTTTTTAACAAAATATCTGTTTTTTGCAAAATTAATTTTTAATTTAATCATGCTCCATTTTACACATTTCATTATTTTTATTTCATTTACTTTTTATTAATAGTAATGATGGCTAGACCTCATAAAAATTAAATTATTAAAAAAAAATGCAAAAATCATCATTATTGTGACCACCCGCATAAATTCGGTCAATAATGAAAAAATTAAGAAATTTATCATGAAATCCTGTAAATTAAACAATAATGGTTTTGGCGGGAATGAAAAGAAAAAATAGAAAATGTCTAAATAAATATGTGAGTATAAGACATTAAATACAACTCATTTAAAAATAAAATAAAGAACTTTACAAATGAAAAGAAAGACATTTCCCAAAATTTTTTTGTATGCTGATTATGACAATATTATAATATATTCAATATTCCAAATTTAAACCCTCCAGTTTGTAGTGGACATTATTCATGGCTATAAAAAACTGCTTTAGCATAGACATCACCTACAATGCAAAAAAAAAAATATTTTGCATACAATTTTAACAAAAGAAATTTTGATTATTTTTTTGCTTTTGTTCTATTATAAACAATAATGACCTTGTTATATTAACAAGGCTACTTGATGGCTGGCTGTGACTTTTTGATAATGGTCAACAAAAACCAAGAAGAAAAAACAGCATCACAAAAAAAAAAGTAGCAATTCAAACCACAAAAGTCATAAAACAAAAAGCCGCTGTCAGTTTTTGTTTTTAATAAAAAACAGACATACAGACCATTTTTCTAGCTATCCGTTAAAAAAAAAAAAACAAGAAACGAAAACAAACTGAACTGAAATTCATACCCAGTGTTGCCATATTTTATTTTTAAAAATACAGTTTTTATGCCATTTTAGGTGTTTAAAATGAAATTTCAAAAGCAAATCTCAACAGATTAATAAAGTAGCCAATATCGGCAGAACAAAGTCAATAAAAATATTTGCATTGATACATTTTATGAATCATTTCACATAAAAATTTATTCTTTTTCAGAAAACGTTCCGAAAACAAAGCAAATTCAAAGACTGGAAAATGTATAAGTTATATTTATATACTCTAAGGTGTATTATTACGCAGGTATATACTGATTCTACGGCATAAAGATAAACATTTAATCATAAAGATAAATTTGTTGCAAATAAAACAAATCATATTTCATTCAAATAAATGCATAAATTATTCACAAATTAGTAATGATATACATTTACAAATTACATAGAAATATTAAAAAAATACAAAATAAATTTGATTTATTTTTTAAATATTTCTATGTAATTTGTAAATGTGTATCATTACTAATTTGTGAATAATTTATGCATTTATTTGAATGAAATATGATTTGTTTTATTTGCAACTAATTTATCTTTATGAATAACGAATAACAATTGGCATTTTTGACATTAACGAATTTTTATGATTTTTTGGAAAATATATACATATTTTTTTCAAAGTAGACTGTTGATTGTATTGAAAAATAATGTGAGTATAACTTGAATATAATTTTAATTCAGACAAGCAGTTTTCGAGATACACTTAAATATAATGGTATAACCTCGTTAATTTTACAAATACCGATTTATCGCGAGAACTAGAGTCAATTCGAAAAAGTAATTTATAGCCTTAGTACATATTAATACCGTGTATCCGAATTGACTGAGATATCCCGTGCCTCAGAAAAAAAATTTTAGTTTTGTAAACCTGTGTTATTGAGGAAACTGCTATTATTTGGAAAAAGTTGCAAAATAACAATTTTTCAAAAATCTTATTTTTTAATTCAAAATCTTTAAATTTTTTCATACATACGGCAATACTGCTCGTACCCATCGATCGTAATTGTTTGTAGTAGTTGTAGAGTAAAATAGATAGAGTTATTAAAATGCTCTAAGCCATTTAATTTGCCATTCATCAAAATGTTTTCTTTAATAAAGTATATTTTTTTCAATTTTGTTTTTACTTCAAAACAATCCAACTAGCACTTGGGAGTTTAGCAAAAAAAAAAAATAATAATAATAAAAATTCTGGTAGACAGGCCGACCGACATTCAAAGCACTGGCTTTGATGGAAAACAAATAGCAGATATGAAAAAAAAAATGCCTTGAAGTAAAATTTAAATTAGATTTTATCTATTCACCACTAAATGATTTATTAAAACTAAAATTTAAATTATTGATTGTAAAATTTTGCAACAGGGAGATTATATTTTTGAGTTGCGTGTTATGCTGGGAGATTAAAAGCAATAAATTTTTATTAAAAATTCATCATTTAAATTATTTTTTTTTTTCCACAAAGATTTTTTATTCGTCCAAAATATTTTTACATTTGCAAGCAAAATAACGATTTTTTGCAAGGAAAGCTAACAATTTTTAATTTAGTTCGAAAAAACATAACCAATTTTGTAATGATTGAATGACTACATATACGATCTCTTAAATTCATTAAGACAAGAAGATTACGAAAGGTTTTACTAAATATATGAAAATCGCACTATTGATAATATTGAGTCTTATATGGACACTGTTCGACAGAAACATGGAATTTCACGTGCTAAACATGAATCTGCTTTCAGTTTTTTTCTATCAAGTCTTGAATTTTCTTTGTGGGCATGTCTAATATTTCTCCCTAAATAGGGCGTTTGCACGAGTATATTTCAATAATTCGAGAAGTATTTCTCCCATTCTGGGTAGATAAAACACCAAAAGATGCGAACAAACAAAAAAAAGATTTTTTTCATGCAAAACTGAAGATTTTTTTCTTTAAAAGTTCTTCAAAGAAATGAAAACGACAAAATTGTTAAGCTTTTTATCCTTTATCATAAAGTTGGTAATGCTACGAATAAAATAAGCTATATATCATCAAAATTGGTGCACAAATCTTAATTTTATTCACAATTAAGTAAAACTAGACGCATTCATTACACTCGTGGGCAAAAAAAAAAATAGGTGCAATAGATGGAATCACCTATTGAATTTTTCATGGGCATGACTAATATGATCTCCTGTCACGGTACTATAACTCGGGAACGGTTTATCCAGTTTAGATAAATAAAGCTCCAATAGATGCTGACTTCAATCTTTTATGAAAAATCCGAAGCTATTGAGCAAATAAAAAAATAATGTTCAGCTGATTTGAAGACAATTTTGGCATCTTTTGGTGTTTCACTTATCTGAATACAAATTTTTCTTGAGTGATGGTGAAATATACTCGTGTAATCGCCTTATTAAGGGGGAATATTAGGAAAAAAAATTTGAAAGCAGATTCGTGTTCATCATGTCTGGTACACTTATTTTTGTTTAAAGAAGGATAAAAGAAAATAATTTTTTGCCGACCAGTGTGATAGATTTAGTTGGGTGGATCCTTACACTGATCGATTTTGATATTTTCAAATTTTGACATCTTCAATTTACATATGATCAGATGCAGATTAAAATGCCTTCATTTATATGGAGACAAAAAATGTTGCAAAAAACCCCCTAAAATTAAAGAAAGATATGTTTTAAGCTAATCCCCAAAATATTTCGGTTTAATTATTTCGTTCACATTAGCTGGACCATTTTTAAAACATTTCCAAAAATATGGTTTTCGATCAACAGTGTACACAATTTTTAATTAAAAAAAAAAAAAAAAAAATACAACATATGATAGACAGATGACGTTTAATACATTATGAGTAAAAAATTTTTAGAATTAGTTTCCATTCTCGCGAAATTAAAATTTTAGTAAGATTTTCTAATATTTTATTTTAAATACTTTTTCATTAGAGTGTGAATATTCTGGACACTTTCCACCGTAATTTATATTTTAGGGCATCATTCCAAAGGTCTCATTCAATACTATTCATATATGTATACGTTTAACCCTTTATTATAATTATGGTTAAGTAATAATTTAACCATAATTGGTTAAGTTAATTTTTGTGCCAAATAAATGGTTAGACAGCAAACGTCACCAAAAGCATATAGTTATCATAAAAACTGTAAATTCGTGTAAAATAATGACTAAATTTCAAAAATCTCTTTAATTCGATTATTATCGCGTTTTTAAAATTGTCCTTCTTGTTGTTAAAGGGTTAATTACGTGGAATCTTCAATAGTATCAGTATAGACCATTCCAATAATACATTAAAACCCAATATATGACGAAAATTTTTAAGAATATATAAAATTATATGTTTGAGTAAAGAACATATGACAAAAACGTTAGTAAAATCTTAATATTCCGCAACTGAAAAGAGACATAACAATTATTTAAATGGATATTCATTCCAGGCCTTATTACAATTTGAAGTTAATTTTCTGTTAACGAAAATTTTGATGATGATATTGAAAGAAATGTTTTTTTTAGAGGCTTTTTAAAAGTAGTACAGCTCACGTAAATTTAAACATTCAGATAGGAACAGACCTATCTTCATTTCTAGAAGGGTACTTTTGCAACTTTTTTTCGTGAGGCTATTTAATGCAGATGTGAATGTCTTTTTCGAAACCGGGAAAATATTTAGCTGTAAGTATTTTCTGAGATAAGTTTTTTAGTTAGTAGAATACAAAATTTTACAGTTATGAAAACAAATTAACAAGAGCTGTTTTAAATAAATTTTAAGTCTTTTCAAATTATTTAAATTAATTAAGAGTGATAATCAGGGCCAAAAGGATATAAATTAAATACTTTAAATTAAATTAAAATCAATACATTTAAGGTTTTTACGACAAAAGAAAGTTTAGAAATATCGTTTACGGTTATGCTATTAGGGCATTCAAATAAAGTGGCAATGGTTACCTTCTTCACTATCATGAATGTCCATAATTCTTAATTTCAATTTCTTTACCACTAAGTATCCAACAGATATAGGGGTCGCGAATGATTGTTGATGGAATTACAAACAAAATAACTAACTCATGTCTTTTATAGTATACGATATAGAAAACACAAACTTTATTATTCCCATTTCAAAATATGACAAAAGCAAACTGTTATGCTTTCCTTTTTAACACTATAAGCTCATTAAATGTAATCTCTGGCATAAATTCAATTCTAATTTCTTTTTGGAAACAAGAAAATGCCCCACAAAAAATCTTCCAATTATATCACTAAATAAATTTTGACATTTTGCAATTGTTAAAGTGATTTTACTGCCTCCACGCATTACCTCTGCCTCCCTGTCTGACACTCTTCAATAAAAATAAATAAAAATATTTTGATTTATTTACTATAAAATCACAGCGATTAAGATAAATTTACTGTGATATTTTGATAACAAAAATACAATAATCATTATTATCTTTTCTTGTGCAATCTTTTGAAATGAACCAATTCTCCAATTTTCACTTACATTTGAATAAATAAATTCCCACAACAAACAAAAAGTATTCTGTTTCATTGTCAAAATATTTATTTGAGTTTAAAAGCTTAAGTGACAGGAAGAAAAAAATAAGTTACCTTTTTTATACCCACCATCAAAAAATAAATAAATAAATAAAAAATGGCGGTATATTTGATTTGTCATTCCGTGTGTAGCATGTCGAAATAATCATCTAAGACCCCATAAAGTATATATATATTCTGGGTCCTCGTAAAAATGTAAGACGATCTAACGAAGTCCTTCCGTATGTCTGTTTAAAGCAGGATTGAACAGGACATCTTGGAATGGCGAAATTTGGATCAAATATTTGTCTTATATAAAGTTTGTTTGGTATTGAAAATGAGCAAAATCGTCAGATATCTTTTACAAAAAATCATGTACATCAACAAGATTTTTCATAAATAATTCAGGGTCCAATGTAAACTCAGAAACCAAAAATGGGCGTGGTCAGTCCATCTTCCATATAAGGTGAAACCTCAACGAAATTTTGTACAAAGAACCAATGTAAAATCGGAAACAAAAAACTCCCACCTCCCATAAAAGATAAAATTTTAAAAAGATGCAGATGATGGGTATACAGATTCGGCCAAGCCGCTTGTTTCTTTTGAAAATAATAAACAAAATTGGATCATTTGTTGTTAGCTCTGATGCACGTGTAAGAAAACTAAGATAAAGATTTATTTTCTACACAAATCATGATAAATAATACATTAGAGTGATCCACAAATATATGGGATTCTGAAACGTTATTTTCTTAGGGCTCCACAAGGCTGCCATCAAAATAAATGTGTATAGTAAAAATTACGCCAATCGGGTAATGTATAAAGGTCGCTATAATTTTCGATTTTTTTCCATATAATATTATATGAAGATAAAAATATGATACGAAATTATGGTTTTGTTAACATTAAGAGAAAAAATTAGACAATTATAAATTTTATATATACAAAGAAGAAAAATAAATATTTCAAATTTTAGCGACCCCTAAATGTTGTTGGATTTGTTCAAAATTTTAAATATTGTTTTCCTTTATCGAATGGAACTTAATGTTTTTAATGATTTTACAAATTGAACCACTCTAATGATACATACACACAACCAAAAAAAATCTACATTTTGGGCAAAATTTAATTTGTGAGCCATTTTTTTTTTTTTTTTTTTTTTTTGCTACTTCCTGGCTTTTTTTTACAGAAATATTTTAATATTTTAAACAATGACTGTTCATCAACTTTTGGTGTTGAATAAAGACTTTGTCAGGGTGTTAATGAATGTAAAGGACATTTTTAACAATGTCAATTTAATGAAATTTTTTGGTTGGGATGTTAAAGGATTTTTAAATTGAACGGTTGTCATAGAAAGATAGAAAGGGTAATTAACATTATTTTGAAAATAAGTAGTAATTTAGAACTGTATTTAAGGGGTGGAATATTTTTATCATTATAAATAAAAAATTAAAAGAAAAACAATTAGTGAAAATATAATTAAAAAATAAACTAAAAATATATTACAAAAATTTCTTTTTATTTTATAGCATTTAACAAATCTTACTACATTTAAATTACGTATACATTACACGCAGATAAAAATATAGTTACGGCATATATATAATGTATATAATATTATGTTGCCATAGTTATTGTTTATAGATTTTTATAACACTGTGTCCACGATATAAGTTTCTTTTTAAATTTAATCATTTAATGGTTAACCTCAATCAAAATTTTAATATGGTTGACAACAAAAATATATTTTATATACATATATTTTATATACATGCAAAAATTTAATTATTTCTATAATCATTTAATATTGTTTTCCTCAAAGATAGAATCTTTGTTTTTATTTTCAGACCATGTTTTGTTTTCCACAACTATTGAGTGTTTGCTTTTAAAACATATATTTTTTTCTATTAAATACACAATTCAGACGTTTGTCAGTAAGCAATCTAGTTATTTGTAAACACTTATGTTTTTTTATGGCTTGTCTAATATGACCCTTTATTAGGCGATAACTCTGTATAACTCGAGAACTGTTTTTCCAATTTACATAAATAAAAGGCCAATAGATGAAAAATAAAATCAAGTTATCTTAAAAATATTATTCTTTTTTACGCTCAATAGTCTTGGAAAAATTAGTGGCAAAAATATCAATTTTTAATGCAAAATTGGAAAAAATATTAAAGATTTAAGAATGGCGGTTTTTAATCATTTATCATAAAGCAAATTAAAAAGACACCTTATTTATCTCCTGTTGGATTCCAAGATTAAACAAAATTTATTAAATCTTTTGGTATACATACATTTATTGCTAGTGTAACGTACATATTTGTTCGTTAAGAACAAGATATAGATAAATTATAAATGTATCTATTTATAATTAAAATGTGAAATACGTAACAAAGAATAAATAGTTTTAAAGCGTATGAAAAAGCAATGTCCTGCGACATATTTAAAAAGTATTTATTAAATCCCACTTGGAAACCCAAAATATAGATATAAAACTGACTCTCAGTGTCCCAGTCCCAGTCATTCATTTGAAGGCAGAACAAGTTCGTTTAATATCGCAGGTCATCCTTTTTCATAATACAACCAAGAACAGATAAATTTGTTATAAGGAAGCTACAATGAGAGTATTCCGTCTGAGGGCACAATAAGCTGTATAGAACTACCACCCAAAATATAATTTTATAAAAATCAATCTATCATTGAGGCAATAGCCGTCGAAAGAAATTTATTGCCAATATAATTGCTGCAATTTTAGATTCAGATGGAGAAACATTAAACGCTTTCCACAGAAGGAATTAAATTAATTTAAAAATACAACTAACGCGGTAATTTTCTATGGTATGTAGAACAACTTTCAAATAGATTAAATTCAAATAGATTAAATTCTGCATTTCTAAATAAAAGTAAACTCTGTTTATCTATTCAAATTAATAAAGTTTTAATTAATTTTTATATTCACTGCACATTTATTTTTTATAAAATAATAATAAATAAAAAAATAAGTGCATATTTTATTCGTTTTTACGGCATATTCTAAATTTTTAGTGCATATTTTAATCGCCTAAAACACACTTTTTAAATGCATGAACTTCCTGTCCCTAATTATTAGAAATGTTATGTTTTCCTCAAAGATAGAATCTTGGTTTTTAGACCATGTTTTGTTTTCCCAAACTATTGTGTGTTTGCTTTTAAAAGATATTTTTTTCTCCACAACTATCGGATACACAATTCAGATATTTGTTAGTAAGCAATCAAATTATTTGTGAATAATAAATGTTTGTGTACTTATTAAATGTTCGCGAACAAAATAGTAAATATTTATAAAAATTAACTTTCAAGTTGCATTTTATATTATATTAAAAATTCAGGTAATCAATAACATAATTCTACTAATTCCATTTACATTCAAATATATTTATATTAAATAAATCAAGAAGAATACTAGGATATTTATTTTTCTCTTACGCTTAAATCATTAGAATCGAATTTTATGGTCAACATTTCCAAAGAAATAAAAATACTGAAGTAAGCTCCCATGTAAATGTTTTTATGTAAGTAATTAGTATGTAAAGAATTAATATGTAAATTAATATTTACATCTAATCAATAATTTTTTCTATTTTTTCCCTTTTGTAAAATGTGTAATGGACTTAATAAAAAATTAATAAAAATAATAATTTACTTGTGTGTTATCCATATTAATATTATAAAATGAAATGTGTGTTTTTTTATTTGTTTGTTTGTGACGCAATCACACCTAAACCGAAATTTTAAATACAGATGCATTTTAAGGTGGTAGGAACTATAGGATATAAATTAATTGCATATTGCTGAAAATGGTGAAAATATTGCATTATGGAAAACATATTTTTTTTTTTTAACTTTTAGATTCCATGCAAAGCAGGAGTAGTATATTAATAAATTTAGTAGAGGAAACTTATAACTCCTGATCATAATATGATAAAATGGTATTATAATATGGTTAAATGAAAGCATGAAATGATTTAAGAGAATTATAATATGATTAATAATGATCAAAATATAAAAAAGCACCACAATGTGATAAAATGGGATTATAATATGATAAAGTCGAATCATAAAATGATAAAAACACACAGGCGCGGATCCAGCCAAAGCTTTTGGGGGGAGGGCAATTTTTTTTTTTAAATTTGAAATTATGTACAAGATTTTAATGGCTAAAAATAAAATTTTATACAATATTTTTTATAAGTGACTGTATATATATATATTATATTTTACTTCATTATTCCTTGTTAGTTTTTGAAATACAAAATTTCAGGGAATATTCAATAGATTTTAATAATTTTAAGGTGTGATTTTATTTTATTGTTAACCACTAAAGCATTTCAAACAAATAAATGCATTTCAGTGAAATTAATTAAAATGCATGAGCTATGTAGGTTTTGATACTTAGAATATCAATTTTACTTAAATAGATCTAATTATATTCTTTAATATCGAAAACTTACTGATGCAAAAATTTGAAACTAATCTGATAAAGGGAAACGTACCGAAAATCGATATTATTTTACAAAAATAAAATAAATACTTTATTTTTATTTGATTTCAGTTAATAATAGCTTTGCTCCATTACTTTTCTTTACAAGTTGTCAAACGCGAAAGACTAACAAATTTTCAAAAATTCGAAATACCCTGTAAATTTTGAGATATTTCGAAAAAAAAGAAAGCGTTTTGATGATAGTTGATGCACTAAAGATCTCGTAGCTACCTAAATTTTAAGTCAATTTTGAATTTAATTGAATGAAGAAACCAAAAGAAAATAGCTTTTAAACTTTATTTTAATATTTTGTATTTACTACAAATAAGAAATAATTTATTAATATTTTTTTTTAAATTAAATTTGCTTTTCTATTTCAAAATAACGCCAAAGATATCAAGTTTTAAATGCTGTTTCATTTACAATAAAATGACACGCCAATCTTTCAAATCCTCTAAATACTCAAACTTATCACTTTATTTTTAATATATTTTTAAGCAAATCAGTTTATGCTTTATTTGAAACATTCTTGGGGCAAAAATAAAAACGTATTAAAAGTAAAATAAGTTCTAGAATTTTTGTCCAATTGATACAATATGATGAAATAAGTTCATAATATTATAAAACTGAATCATTAAATGATAAAACGAAACAAAAATATGATAAAATGGAATCATAATAATTATTATTTCTAATAATTCTAATTTTTGAATGTAATCATATCTCAACAAACCAAATTATATCGTAATGTTATCATAACGATATTTATCATTTCGGTGATAAAAAAAAAGCCCGAGAATAATATTATTTATAATTCTAAAATGATATAAGTTGCTTTATAAAAGGTATACTTGAAAATGATATCATAGTTTTTGAAGATAACAATATTAGTTAGAATTTAAGAAGCGCTATAATTTAGCAATATATTCCTGAATATATACATATGAAGACTGGTTGAATATATAATATTCTAAAACTATGTTCAGACTTTTGACGAAAAAGACATAACCACTAAATAAAATAACTCTTAATTTCTTCCTTCAATTTGGAAAATGTTTTTTAACATTTGCAAGATCAAACAGCGGCAAACAATTTTTATGTAAAACTAGTGGTCAAGCAATTTCGATCAAATATTTGCCAAGTGTGAACATAGCTTAATTATTTTATCGAAAATTAAAACGAGATAATAATCAACTAAAGTTCATCCTTCTCCAAATAATTTTATATGTAATACGAAACTTCATTAATCCCCTTAAAATCCAAGCTGCTATTGATTCCTTTATTTTATCCCTTTTATTTTTTTGCGATTCATTAAATTATGCTGTAAAAATATAATCTTCGTATAATACATAACATAAAATATATATATTTTTTTTGAAAATGTTTGAAGTTTTTTACTAAGAAAAAAATATTTTTTATATTTTATCATATAATTTTAAAATTATGATATCGTTAAAGATACTGTATCGTTTGTTGGGATATTCTAATCATAATATGTTGCTCTTAGATTATAGTCTGCATGTACTAAAAGCATATATTTAGCAAAAAAGCTTTGGCCTCAATTATTTTTTATAATTATTTTTTTTTTTTTCGATATATTTTTTCAAAATATTTTTCTTTAATTTGTTTGTATGTTTTCGTCAGCTGTTCATCACACTTCATAAAACTGGCAATTGATTATATTCTAAATTGAATTACTTTGGTAATAAACTTTATTAGAAATTAACTAGACAACAACAAACAAAATCAATAGCTACAAAAACTTAAATAAAAAAAAATAAAATGTATTCTACGAAAATAAAAAATACGAATACGTAATTAATTTATATTCATAACACTTGTGTTTGTGTTTGTTCTCGTTTTATTATTTATGTTGTTGCATAGTAATAATATTTTATAAAACTAAATTTAAAATTACTTTTTTGCGGTATTTGTGTTTAATTAGTCATGTAAAAGAAATTCTTAAAAAAAATATATATTTTTATCTTGATCATCGTCATTACCATCCTCATCATTATAGTATCATAACTTGAACCTCACTATTATATTTGTATTTAATTATTTATAAGTATTCGATTAAGATGATGTCGTCCTTTGTAGTGCTTTCAGTTTGAAAATTACAAGAATATTTCTTTGCCAATTTTTTATGCAAAAACTTTAATCACATAAACAGCAAAAAACATCCGTTGCCTGAAAATATATAAAATGAATTCATACAGAGAAGAGAAAGTTAAGGCACTGTACTAAAAAATTTTTTAACACCAAATGTGGAATTTCAATAATGATTAGGTTTAAATTACCAAAAGTTAAAAATAGTCTATGTTTGTACAGCTTAAAAAATAAAAGCTTAAAATGAGCTTTTATTTTCTAAGCTAAATTTAAATATAGCATAGAAAACATGTTTATGATCCATCCCAAAGAGTTTTAAATAGCATTGCGAAAGAGAATTGTCAGACGAAGGAGCAAAAACTAAATATATCAACTAAGGACTGCACACCAAAAAGTCCGTACACGCTTTAAGGCTTATAACATTTATTATACCAGAAAAAATTAGTACCGTCAACTTGTCGACATGAACCATATAAAACAATTGGAAGTAATGCAGAAAAGTCGCGAAATAGTTTCTTGAGTCACAAAAAAAAAATACAAAGAGTTCAGGATATTAGAAAGCAACTCTGATAACAGAAGAAAAAGTTGATTTACAGACTGCATTATCGCAGACAAAATAATACGTATTTTAAGGGAAAATCTCTACATCTCTAGACTGAATACGAGTTATTTCTTAAATGGCTCAGTGTCTTTTATCAGAAAAGTTTAAAAATGTGACCTGAAGACCCACAAAATAAAAAAAAGTTCCTAATAGGAAAATTTCACTGGTCGGCATTTTGTCCTCCAAAAATAGGTGAACAAGATGGAATTGGACGTGAAACACCGAAAGATACAGATGAAAATTGTTTTCAAGTCATCCTAATATTATTTTTTATTTGCTCAACAGTTTCATAGCTATTTATAAATTATGGAAAATTTTTTTTCTCAAGTTCTTTTAAGAAATTAAAACGGCAAAAATGTTCAGTTTTTTATCCTTTATCAAAAAGTTAATAACGCTACGATTAAAATAGACCATGTACTATCAAAATTGATGCGAAAATCTTGATTTCATTCACAATTTTGTTCTGCATCTTTTATTGCTTCATCTATCTAAATCGTACAAATCGTTCTCGAGTTATGGTGAAATATACTGGTGTGATCGCCTTATTAAACGGGAAATATCAGACATGTACATATAAAAAATCAGGACCTGATAGAAAAAAAATTAAAATTGATTCGCATTCAGGATGTGAAATTCCAACTAGTTCACCTATTTTTGTTTAAGGGAGCATTTTTTGCCGACCAGTGTTATTGAGATTGTTTTTTTTTCCAAAATATGAATGCTGCCTAAAGGGAAAAATAAAGTACATACCGTTGAAGTTTTTACAACATCCTGATCAGGAATTCCATATCATCCGTAGATGTTATAGGAAATGTAACAGATAAATATCGTGTAAAAAAAATCTGAATTGTAGAAAAAAATTTTGGTGACACTTTCAACAGATGTACGCAAATGAGTGCTCTCGGAAATGATTGTTTTCTATCATTGAAAATCACAACTAACTCGAGTTTTTCTGGCCTGATGTCCCATCTCATCAAACAAATGGTATTGCTATGTACCAAGGGAAGCCAATCCACTAAACTGTGGAAAACTCAGTCAATTGGAAATGTATTGGTTTATAGTAACAAAATATTTCAAGAACGCTTAGAGCTAAAGGAAAAATAAAAGAGAGTTGAAAAGGAATAAAAAAGTAACCAAAAACACAATAAAGCTTTTATCCAGGGTATTTCACAAAATTTAAGATTTTATTGAAAACGAAAAAATAAAAAATATATATATTTTTTTTATTTAAAACTAGAGCGTTCTAGAAAACCAGAACACTCATTAACAAGGCAAAATTTCGAAAGGTTAACCCATTGGTATCATTTACATAAGCTGAATTGTATGGACTTAATATCCTTAATTTAAAAATTATGTAGACTAATAATGAGCACGACAACCATTGTTTCGTATATGTTTTCCTTCTAAAAATAATTCCATACAATTAAAACCTAAGTCAAAGACCATAGGTTAACCATCCCGTCCTTAAAAACTACACATGCATAATACCCAACATTAAAAATGTCCAAAAAAGAAATAAATAAAAAATAAAAAATAAACAAGAAAAAAAGATATAGTCGATCAAGACCGACTAAACGTTACTCTACAACATTGTGTAGGAGCATAAAAATTCGAGAAGGGGACCTATACTACACCTGTAGAGTGCACTTTAGAGTGATTCCTGGAAGTGGGTTTATATGGGAGCTATGGTAAATTATGAACCGATTCTCATAAAATTTGGCAAAGTTGTTTCTACTTATGTTCATGTGAGATTTATGCATTTGGTACAAAGATTGATACTTGCACAGAACTTCTTTACACCGAATTTCATTAAAATAGTCTTATTTTTAAAGCACGTGCCAAATTTCATAGAATTATCTTTAAAATTGCGACCCGTACTTTGCGCACTATGTTTACATGGATAGCCAGCCAACAATCCAACCACTTTAAGGTGGGTGTTGGATAACTTTTTCTATACGTTACAAACATCAGCACAAACGCATAATACCCCAACCACCTGTAGTGGTGTAGGGTATAAAAAACGTTACGTATCATTAACATTATGGATTCGAAAGAGTATTAAATCTAGAAATTCCACTGTTTTGTGCGTATGAAAGTGTAAAACATAAGTATGTACTGTCATTCGGTTATCCGATTATTTTTGGTCGACTAATTGTTAGAATAATTTAAAATTGTCTATTTTCGAATAAACCAAATAATTTATTTCGAGTAATCGATTAAGCGAAATTTAGTTTTCTGGAGTTAAAAATTTATATATTTTCTTTTTATTTTTCAGATATATTTATGTTAACTTCATCTTTTTTTTTTAAATGTCGTTAATTTTTAGGGAAGTACTTTTTTATTATTTTCAAAGTACCAATAAGTATTCCTTTTCTTGTGCTTAAGAAGTAATACAAACAGCATTCAAATATATTATTAAAAAGAGATTCGAATTAATTATTCTGCTATAAAACGTTGAGATTCGGTTGTTATTTTTTGTTACTAAAAAGAACTTTTTATGCAAAGTTTTTTAATAAAAATGATATTTATATAAAAATTAAAACTAATTTCCGTGCGCCAATAAAAAAGAATTCGGATGTTCATTGCAATTTTGCATGAAATTGTGAATTCATTGGAAATTCAGGAACTTATTGACTTTTTTGGTTGTTTTTTTTTTTTTTTAAGAATATTTAATAAAAAGCGACATGAAAAGATTAAAACATCATGAGATCGTAAATACTTAAGCGTGCGCAAATATCAATTCAAAAGTAAAGTAAATTCGAAGTTAATGTATAAAAACTACAAGTCCGGATTGCTTTACATAGCCCGTATTGTTAAATTAAACAAAATCCTAGACAGCAGCGGAAAATAAACAACAATTTTATTTATTTTCTTTACATTTCTTTTTTATTTAAAATTTTTTTCAATTTTGTTTACGAAATTCATATAAATTTTTAAAAAATATGGTAATATTTTTTATGAGAAAATAAAAGCAATAAGAAATCCGGAGAGAATTTAATATAAAATTTATTTTTTATTTTTATGGAAATTTCCGAACCGGTCTCGTTGTGCTTATACATAAGTAATAAAAATTTGAATTTTCATCAACAAAATGTATGTAAAAATACCAATATTAAAATTTAAATTTATGACAAAAAACCATTCCCATACAGAAAAAGTTAAAAAGACTTATTAATAAATTAAATTAGGAGAATATTTGGTAGTATCAAGTCAAAAAATGCAAATTTTTCATACAAATGGGCAAAAGTGCTGATAAGATAAACTCTTTATGAAATAATTTGATCTACATTATGTTTCTAAATACTAAATTTAGTGTTATTTATATGGTTTACGTGTATTACTAAGACTATTCGGTTAATAGAATAATTTGCTATTAATCGTATATTAATCGATTAACTTTTAACTTCGAATAATTATTTGTAGAATTAATCGATTAATATGAAAACCCGAATAATTGTATACTCTAGTTTATAAATATGTGTAATTATTCATATTAAGGTATCTACGTTTAAGACAAAAGGCAAAACAACCAACATTTAGTATTGAGATTAAGTCAAAACACCATTCATCCATCCATCTGCAGCAAGAAACTCACGCTAATACAAATAATCAACATATTTGCCATTAATGCACGCACACATACTTACACACTGAGAAAAATACTAACACAAAAAATCAAAGGACAATGACTATGATTCGAAAAATAAAAAACAACCTACATAAAGCTTAAGTTTAAGCTAAAAGAGATAAGTTAATGTAGACCATGTTGTGTTACAAATTCATAAAGGTAACAATACAACAAATACAAACAACAGCCTTAATATTCATGGGTGGTCCTAAGAATTCCTTTAGTTGTGTATACTTTATGTAGCCTGCTGTTTTTTTTTTTCTCTCTGCTGATTTGAGTTACTCTATGTCTTATTGAAATAACATACTGGTGCTGTCCCGGCAGGCGGCTGAAAGCTATTGCTGTTGCTTCATTCTTAAGCTTTGAGCTGAAGAGGGTTCACAAAGCGAAATCTCTGGTCTTATAAATGTCTTCAAAAGGTATTTTAAATATAATTTAGATTTAACACCGCACAAGTACAGTGAAGTAGAAAATTTGGTTTATCCATACAATAGGGGCTTCTTCGGGATCAAGTAAATATGTGGGATTTGTTTTTGAAAAATATTTTATTATAAGAGATTAAGATAAAGTTTTTAGAACAGAAAATTTTTTAAGAATTAAACATAATTAAATTGTATAAAATATCTAAAATTTAAACTTTCAAAATCCTTTAATTTATTAGTCCTGAAAAAAGATTTTAAGAGCTTTATCATTTTTTTTCACAATGAATTTATTGTAATAAAAAATTAGAACTTGTGTCGTTTTAAAAATTGAGATCTGTGATCGCCACGGATTTCTTTTTACATTTCTAAATAGACTTTGTTTGCACAATGGGTTGACATTACCACAAGGGTTATATTTTCGTTTAACAAAAGCAAATATTAATAACTGAAGTGTTACATATTTCTAATAAAAAAGTGGCCAAAACATTTCCGGGAATATAGTTGCTCCACTTTTATTTATGATTTATACAAATGATATATTTTCGAATATTACTTTTTTTCAATGTTACATATACGCTGACGATATTCAGCTTCTTTCCTGTAACGAAGCTTATGATGATACCTGTTTTGAATAAGATATTAACAGAGATCTATCCTCCATTTTTGAATGGTCTAAACTAAATTTTTTGAACTTAAATCCTTCTAATATTTCGTACCGAAAACCGAAAGTTGAATGATATAGAAATTCTATACGTTGATTATTATAAATCTCTGGAATTTAATTTAATTTTATTCTACGGTTATGGGTACATTGCTTCATGTGGTTGGTTACAACCTTCCATTAGAAATTAGGAAGAGAGTTGCTTTATCTCTCTGCCTTCCAATATTCTTATATGGTATTGAATTTTACTCCGGAATGTCTCGGAATAATCTAACTAGGCTTAAACTGTGTTTTCATAGGGTGGTAAGATTTATTTTTGGTTTGAAGCTACATGATCGTGTATCGTCATTCTGTAGAACTTTACTTGGCTGCGACTTTGATGACTTTATATCCTTGAGATTAATGATAACGATTTACAAAATAATTTAAGCAAATTGTCCAACTTATATAGCTGACAAAAATTCATTTGAAACCTCCTTTCGGACGTATTTGTTCTTAATTCCATCGTATTCATCCCTTATAAAAGGAAGATCATTTGTAGTTAGAGTAGCCCGATTTTGGAATACTGTTATATCTATTCAAGAAAGACGATTTTCGAACTCAGTGGAAGTCTTCGAAAAAACTCTACTGAACAATTTCTCAATTTTATTTATTAAAAGAAAGACAAATAACGACCAACTATACTGGCTGTCGTATCATAATAGTCTTGAAATTTACTTGAAATTTTTTATATATTTATTCTTTGCGTTTTATGTATTAAAAGTTTAAATAGTTTAGTGCTTATTAATAATGATAAGATAATTATAAGTTTAATAATAAAAATTGTATTGCCAATGATTATTGTGACAAATTTGTCCCCAAGGGCAAATAAATGAAATGAAAAAAAAAAAAAAAAAATAGTGCATACAATTCAGTTTATAAAAATGAAACCAATGAGTCAATACTCAGCGTTGCCAATTTAGTGCTTTTCGCGCTAGATTCAGCGTTTTTTTGTTAACCCTGTTAGCCCTTTTTTAAAAAAATATAACGATATAACGATTAGGCACACGTTTTTCCGTCCCTATTAACTAATAAAAAATAGTATCTTAGGACCTCTGTGAAACGGTAGAAAATTATTATTATTTTTGATAAATTACAAACAGCTATGAGTTAAGAAAAATTTCACTAGGTCATAAGACTAGTAGAATTTTTATAAAAGTATATAAATTTTCGACGTTTTAAAATTTATAAAAAACGCAATGTTTTAAAATATTTACATTAAATTTTACTTCATATTCACTATTAAGTGCCCATTCCAAAATAGAGTGAAGCTTTCAGAATGGATTTAAAATGCAATCAAAATATTTGAAATTTGTTCATTCATATCTCTTGTTATTATTATTATTATTATTATTATTATCATTATTATTATTATTATTATTATTATTATTATTATTATTATTATTATTATTGTTATTATTATTATTGTTATTATTATTATTATTATTATTATTAATATTATTATTATTATTATTTTTATTATTATTATTAATATTATTATTATTATTAATATTATTATTATTATTATTATTATTATTATTATTATTATTAATATTATTATTAATATTTTTATTATTATTATTAATATTATTATTATTATTATTATTATTATTATTATTATTATTGTTATTATTATTATTATTATTATTATTATTATTATTATTATTATTGTTATTATTATTATTATTATTATTATTACTATTATTATTATTATTATTATTATTATTATTATTATTATTATTATTATTATTATTGTTATTATTATTATTATTATTATTATTATTATTATTATTATCATTACTATTATTATTATTTATTTATTTTCGAGTTCACCAAATACCAAAACGATTTTTCATTTCATTTCGAAATGTTAAAATATATCTTCAAAATAATTTTCTTTAAAGTTGGGAATCGCCTTTTTTGGAAAACAAAATTAGACTGATTAAATCAAAGGTTTGCACTAAAATTAAAAATAAAATTAACCGAACATAACAGTTTTATAAATTTGAATTCTTGGAAAAAAGCTGTTACTTCTGTAATAAAATTAAAATTAAATTTGATTCACTATTTATGCTGAAATTAAAATATTTAAAAAATAATTTTAATTTTATTTTATTATTTTTATTTTTTTTCTATTTTATTTTTTTACTCATGTTTAAGTATTCTTTAAATATTTTCTTACTTTGACCCAATACATTTTATTTATAAAAAAAAATTTACAGCTAGCACAATGCAGCATTGAAAGATGCAAACAAAAAAATTTTGATTTCAGAAATTATTTTTAATTACTATTTCATCGATTCAATAAAAAATATAGTTTGATTATCGTTCCAAAACTAAATAATAATAATTAGCATTTTCAAATACCATGTTTTACAAATAGTATATTTTAAGAAGAAAAAAAATTTGTTCTTCAATAAAACATTTAATAATTTGAATTTTTTGTTTTACTAATTTCGGGATAGGTCCAATTTCAATAAGAAAAATATTTGAGTTTAAGAATTTATTAATAGAATACAAAAATTTAATTTTTTCTGAGTACTTTAAGATGATTTTCGGAAGTAAGCCTTATATAGGAGCTATGGTCAGAATATAAAATACGAATACGTATTATATTATAACTGCTTAATTGTATTCCTTATCTATATATATAATGGACACATACATAATTTTAAATGTTTAGCATAATTAAGTTTTATTCATATATTTGCGCAAAGTCGAAGGAAATATTTTATCTTTGTATTGAAGAATACCAAACAACCCATTTTGTACACATTATTTTAGAAGAATTATACCTATAAATAAAATTTACATTAACTTACATACCTTCGTTTCAATGATGTTAACAAACAGTTTGTTTGTTATGGTGCAGGCTAAAGTGTTTAAAATTTTGTTGATAACATTCAACAGTCTACCTTTAGTTAATCCTTTATGTTGTTAATTAACTGGTAAATATATTAAACATTTCTGCAAAGTGTTTCATACAAATTTAATTTTGTATTTTATTCTAGAAAAGAAGGAGAAAGTAAAAAATTTTTAATTATTTGGCAATTATAATTTAATTATAATTTAATTAATTATAATTTTATAATTTAATTAAAATATAAATTTTTTATATGAATACATTTCAGAAGAAATTAAATTGAAAATTTAGAATTTAGACAAGATTATTTTTGGTTTGTGATGATATAATAAAATAGCATTGAAAATATAATTTCTTCTCAAATATTTTTTTTCGAGGTCCTTAAAATATTAGTTTGGTCCATAATTTCATCGTTGGAACTTTTTTCTTGGCCATATGGGGTCGCTTTCTTTTTAAATCCTCATTAAAACGGTCTAATAAGTTGGCATAATATTCGCCGTTTATTGTTTTTCCGTTTTGAAGGTAATCGATGTGGATTATCCCGCGTGCATTCCAAAAAACTGTTGTCACCACCTTATTGGCCGACAAGCTTATCTTGGCCTTCTTCGGAGCAGGTTCACCCGGAGAAATAGTGTTGCATTTCATATAACTACGAGGGAAGTTCGAAAAGTCACTGACTTATTGATCCGCCCTCGTAGCTTACTAAAATATACATAGTTTTAAGAGCTAAAATTTGTTGTGATTTAAAATTTTTTAATATTTAGCAAATATTTTTTTCCTAGAATTTTCTTCCTATTTACTTTATTTTACATTTCTTCTAGCAAATATAAAACAAAATAAATACAATACACAAAAAGAAATATTATCATGTTGTCAATATTCTTTTTATTCCCTTTAAAAACATTATTAAAAAAATGAAACAGAAACAAAATAGTTTTCTTAAACTTTTGCAGAAGAAGTCAAATATTCAAGTATAAAAATACTTTTGCGAAATGTATTGAAGCAAATTTTAATATAAAATATACAGCTTAAGAGTGGGTATGAGTGTCTCTTAATATCATGATATATTACTGGCATTTTTATGGCGTTATTTTTTTCGTTTTTTTTTTTTTTATTTATCTCTTCTTCGTTTTGGTGTATTCATATTTTTCATTTATTTGTTTTATTTTTTTATCACACATCGTAAAACAACTGTTTCATTAAAAAGTAATTCTTTCACTTTAGTTTTTTTTCTCTTTGGTTGCGTTTAAGCTGCACAATGGGTTGTTTCAATTAACTGAAATTGAACTTTTGGAGAAATTTCTCAAAATGTTTTTTATACAATATTTATTTTCAATACTTATATTGTCCGCATGTCTGTTGAAAACAAGTTATCGAATATTTCATATAACTTAGGAAATGTGTGATGCATGCTTTTTGAGAAGTTTTGACCAAAAATCTTAAAAAAAAAATATACTTCTAAAGGTCCGTTTACCATGCAGGAACCAGTCAAAGATTAATAATTAGAAAAATTAAAACCCGTTTTCTTAGAAAAATATGATTTAATAATAAACCGGTCTGTTAACTAAAATAAACTGGGCTTTCCAGTAAAAAAAAAAATATATATATATATATATATATATATATATATATATATATATATATATATATTTCATTAAAACTGATTCAAAATAGGCATTATCATAAAAACATAAAAAATATATCAAAAAATGGATTTTCATCTAAAACGCTTTTTCTTAAAAAGTTCTGTTTTGTATATACAGTGGTTTCCCGGTTTAACGAATGATATATTGTCAGGCCAATTAGTAAAATCGAAAAATTCGTTGAATCGCGAATATTTTTGCTAATAAAAATACTTTAAAAGATTTATTTTAAAGTCCACATTTTCACTTTTTAACGTTAAAACACAATTTAGTTATCTTATAAAAACAAAAGTGAAAAAATTAATTTACAAAATTAAAATTTTTAAGAGTTTTTCATAAACATTTCATTTTTCCTTGAATAACAGATTTTTCCAACACATTTTGTTGTTTAAATTACAAAGAATAGTCAGACGCATGGGCGTTTAATACTAGAGAGTGGGTTTTTGAACCCAGTAACTGTTCTGAAATATTTATAATGTTAAATTGACTCAATAAGTAATTATGAATCGAATGGATTCATAATTACCAATCATTTTTCAGCATAAACGCATCACATATGGTGGTACCGGTTAAAATGATATTGTACAGAATACAAACGAAAGCATATTTAAAAGGAATGTAACTGTTAGGAATATAACTATTTTGAAACGTATTTTTAATTTGATTTCATTTACTGATTTTTTTATTACAAAATAATTCTCAAATGAAAAAATCTTGTCGAAAAAAAATCATTTATTATCTTCCTTTCGAATAATAAGTGGAGTAGTACTCTTTCATATACTTATTTTTATCACATTTTTGGAAAAATTCGTTATATCGAGTACTAAAATATATGAATTGTTCGTAATATAAGGAAAAAATCAATGGAAAAAATTTAGACGTACGTTAAATCATGAATTCGTTAAATTGAGTATTCGTTAAACCGGGAAACCACTGTATGTATTAAAAAAATCACCCATAAAATAAATTCTCAGCAATAATCAAGCTTTTCACAAGAAAAAATTTAGGTTCCTAAAATCAGGTTTCACCACAAGAAATAACTTTCATCAAGAGAAACTTTTCAGAAAATGTCTTTATTTAACAAAAAAAAAGTCTTTTATTCAGTTTTAAATGATTGATTTTCTAATCCCATTGTGCAGTTTTGGTTATTAAATGAAATTCATGTTTGCAGTTTTTTTTTAATACTTTTTAACTTTTATGTATATGACCATAAGAAGAAGAAAAAACTATAGCTGTATTTTAATTTACGATTTCAACAACAAAAACAAAAACTCTTTAAATCCAAATGTATGAATTTTACTTATGTATTTATTAATTAATTTTTGGGAAAGCAGTTGGTGACATAGAGTAATAAGAAAATGACCTCATAAGCCCAGTTAATTTGCAATTTTTTCATGTACTTACCGAGTGAAGCTGTCAAACTGTTTTTGTATTTCTATGTAAAATTTTCATTCATTTACATCCATATGAGTGACAAAGAAGGAGATGGCCAAATATGACCAAAATCCCTCAGAGGTCACCAGAATCCATTAAATTTAATTTTTAAAAATTTTTTAAAAATCAAAAAATATGATCAAAATCCTTCAGAGTCAAGACTAGTTAAATGTTTTATTTACTGACATATGTAAATATAAGTTAAATATGTTTTTGACGCTTGGGCATAGTTAAAAATAAACATATTTAACTTAAAAGTTAAATATGTTTCGACGTAAGTCGTTACGTCAAAACATATTTAACTCGACATATTTATCTTCACACACATAACTTAAATGCCAAAAAAAAAATCGAAAAAGATCAACATCAAAATTGTTTAAAAAATTAGAAAAACAAACACTCTTTTCGTACGCAATATTTGTTGGCTTGTAGAAATATAGAGTAAATAAGTAATAGATACATTTTTGTCTATGTATGAACAATTTACCAATAGTATATACTGTATGTATGTGTATGTGGTCATAATGCTCATGAAAGTTTATATTTTAATCCAAATTATATTGATTTGTTTTATTAATATTTTTTTCTTTCTTTCCAGTTTAGTTAAATACGATAAATAAGTAAAATAAATATATACTTACAGTGGGTTAAAAGGTAGACTTTTTTTTATAAAAAATAAAGCTTAATAAAAATATGTTTGTTATGGCGCTCGTTAAAAACAAAATTAACAAGATTAACCTTCCTATAAACTACAGTGAGCAATATAACATTATTGCTTTATATATTTTTAGTTATTACAACTTAGTTTTAACTTAAATTTTATAATTTTAATAATACGGCAAGACAAAAGCAAAAACCAGGTAACGTAGTGAAAACATGAACGTAATTTCAAAATAAATGATTTAAAAAAAGCTAAAAGCCCACGCTGGAATATATGTATATATATGCAAAAAAAAATTACTAAAAACTGCACCGGAAATAATGTTTTTCTCTTTTTCTTTTATAAAGCAGAAAATATGGCAGCTCTAAATGCATAAACCTTACCATAAAAGTTAAAAGTCAGATCATAGCGAAATGAAACAGGTGACAGCATTTCCACAAAAGCAACAATATGTCGAATTATTTTTTTTTTTTTTTTTTTTTTTTACATGGAGTTTGGTACTTCAGCGGGTAAGCAAAAAATTGTGCTTATATGGAGTTTGACGGTTCTGTCACCTAATTGAGGTCACCTATTTGAATTCGCCTTTGGTTAGATGTTCTGTCCTTCACGGACACTTAACGGTCACTTTTGGATTAACTTATATTTATAACAATTAAAATCAGTTAGTGTATCCGATAACATCCTAGTTTTAATTATTGGAAAGTTATAACAAAGCTATAAGGACGTTTAATATTCGGCCAAAATGATCTCATGAGATTTGTTGTAAAACATTTATATTATTATTATTACACTTTGTAAATTTAGTATGTCGAATGAAAATGAGTCGAAAATTCGTCTCAACAATTTACATTGAAAACAACAAATAAATTTAAAAAATTATTTGTTTATATATTCGAGCAACAGGCATTAAAAATGGTTCTCTGCTTTGGTGACCACTGTGCAACGACTATTATATCATTTATACGCACCTCTTACACGCTATTAAAAATATTACGATATGATAATTTTGCCGTAGAAACGGCGAGTTAATATTTTATATACGAGTTATTAACTCACGAAAACTAAACGTGATTAGTGAAACTAATTGCAAAGAATGCATACAGCGTTGCCACTTTGTTTTACGTTCATAGAATTTTCTATAACCATAATTGTATTTTTCCAATCTGGCACAACAAAAAGGAAAATATATTTCTTTATGCAATTTGCGTATAAACGGTGAATTAATTATTTGCAAAAATCGTGCGTATAAACGTAATATATGTTGTATCATAAATGCCATGTGCTCGTATGTCTACTAACCGATAAAGTCGGCATGTTGTATATTGTTCAGTTAATTATTTACAAGTTATTTTTATTTGCAATAATCGTGCGTATAAACATAATATATGTTGTATCATAAATACCATGTGTTTATATGTCTGCTAGTCGATACAGTCGACATGTTGTATGTTGTTGCGTATGTTGTACAAATAAAATAATTTAATACAGGCCAAAATTGAAAATAATACTAATATCAAAACTAGTAGTAGCAGTAATAATAACACAATACCACCTCCGCCACCACACCTCATTGCTATCTCATCAGTGCCACAATAGATGTCGACACCAAACGCTACCAATGTCTAAAAAAAAAAAAACGTCAATGTTAACGTTATAATAATGGTATCGGCCAATAAATGGATATCACATCAAGAAGAAGAGTAGTTGAATTTATTTGTTATTTTATTATTATTAAAATAGAAAACCCCCCTAGAAGATACGGTTGGCACAACTATAAATGAACAATTTTCGTCAAGTACCAATATAACAAATAGAAAAAATGTAGAATGAAATGTAGTGTATTTTATGAACAATTTATTAAAGACATCAACAAAATAAAGTAGGGAGCGGCATTTTTTTAATATGATAAGGTTTGTAGCACTTTCAAATTGAAATGAGAGAAATAAAGGTAATATATTTTATGTTCGATATATTGTCGAACTAAATATATGTTTTTTAAAGATACACAAAAGGGGAAAGACTTTGTTTAGGATTCAAGAAATACCAATTAAAAAAGAATTCTAAAAATTATGAAGTATGTAAAACCTCTTCTTCGGTACCACCAAACATAGGTAAATATAATAATTAACGGTTAGGTCTTATTTATGGTCCTTCCAACCGGATGCCAATTGACGACGATAACCATCATTAACAAAACCCAACTAGAATATAAAATATGAAGAGCAATTATAATCTATAAATTTTACTTTTGTACCGCCAATAAGAGACAACAAGGCAATTAGTGATTGTATCTTGTTTATGGTCCTATGAACCGGAATCTCGTTGACGACGATGCAACGACAAATTTGGTTATAAAATGACAAATTAATATAAAAGTCAATGCAACCAACTATAGCTGACTTCGACTTTCTTTTATCAAATACCTATTTAGGAAACACATTTATGCTTGCGAAATACATACTACACAAAACCACTTTTTCTTATTTATTTATTTTATTCTTTTTGAAACCTATACAAACTTATTCAATTACTCAGCTAACCGTTCACTTATTTATACTCTACCTCAATAGAATTCACATTTACCGAATAGAAAATAAAATTAAAACGCAAAATTTAATCTGTATGAGTGCAAATACAAACATATTCAAAGACGAACCAAATCAAAGAAAACAATTGATGTGCTTAATATATACAAATGGTTCGATAAATAAATGAATGAGCGGATGAATGGTTGGTTAGTTGTGTGGTTTATTGGGATGAATGTATAGATGAACACGCAAGTAGAGTAGAATAGAGTACAAGTGTCATTCCTTAATAAACATAAGCCAAATTGTTAAATAGAAGACCACTTGCTGTCGTCTCATTAAAACCAAACGTAAGAACGTACACTATGTAGCAAAAGTGAACACTTTTCTTGTTACTATTTACTTTTTGAGACTATATCTTCTTAACGACTGAAGAAATTTAAAAATAGTTATTAGTGTAAATTCATCAGGGTTTTATTTATAATAATAACATTTTAAATTAGTTAAAATTAATTTAGTTACTCAAAAAATGAAGATATTTTTAAAATATAAAAGTGTTTAGTTTTGTTCCATCAAAGAAAAAATTAAAAAAATATTTTTTTTTAACAAGTCCTTTGATTTTACGAATTAAATCCATAATATGATGCGTCATAATCTCCAAAAATATTTCACAACGATTAAAAGCAATTTCATTCCACTGTGTCTTTCATTTTTAATACGAATCACATTTTTAAATTAGTTTTAGTCTGCCACTTCATGTTTTAAGCGAGTTTTCGACAGGTTTTAAATAAGAAAGAATTTGTGTTTAGATTGAAGTTTTGCGATCAGTATTATTCTTTAACGCAATGCCTTCAGTATTATATTTCGAGAAACTGACAAAATTTCGGCGAATAGTACAAAAAAATTTTCCTAGCACTCAATGCCAATAATTAATATCATCGGATCAACACTTAAGTATGGGAAACTTCTCTAATCCATTAGAAAACCATCCCTTTGTTTTTCTTAGCCTAGTAATACTGGCAGGCAATTCTTATTTGAACCGAAATCAATTGCTATATTCAAGCAAAAAAAAATCGAATGGCTAGTTTTAGTTCTTTGGGTATTTTTGTCACAATAGTGCCATTTTTCTTAAGATATCAGGATAGATTTTAAACGCTAGCATTGCAGTTATTAATTTTAATAGGTTTTTTCGGGGGCTTTAATTTTCCCCGATGTTAATAGCCTTCATATTTGTTTAGCATTTCTTCTTCTAAATATTCTTAATTACACATTCTTCAAAAATTCTTGAATTTTTGAGATAGTTTCGTGTCCTAGCAAATTTATCTGGAGGAAATCTAACTGATATTTATACCAAATATATGAATATGCATTTTTAATTATTTTTATATTATTAAATTATTAAATATAATATTAAGTTAATATAAAGAATAAAAAAAGAACAAGAACAAGGAACAACTTCGCATTATTCATAGAACTGAATTATTCAACAGAATATGTTCGTTCATGAACAACCCAATTCTAAACCGAAACCTAATGTTTATTTCTTCACTAGACAATCTTAGCTGAAATACATATTTTTATGTTACTTCATTCGCAAATTCAAAACAACAGAGATAGCTGTGGTTATTAATAAAATTTGAAAGTATGAAAATATTTTATAGATTTCGTTATTTTTTATATCAGCCAAACGAATATATTATATTTTAAATTAAACCCTACAGGGTATATTCTACTATTTTGATTTAATTCGGATCAGTCATTAAGAAGATTAGGCATTATAAAAATAAATTGTCATAAAAATGTTTTCACTTTTGCTCCATAGTGTATAAGGAAACTAAAGGATCGATAGCAGAACATATAAACAAAAAATTGTACTTGTTCAATTTATTGAATGACAAAAGACGTTTAGACAAAAGACAAGTTGGTTTATTGATGATTGTTCACCATCAGCAGGGAGGTAAAATTTTGTAATATTGTACTCTTACCCAGCAAAAACTTTTTGGTTTTCGGTAATGGCAACTACTTATTAAAGTAGTTTCTTGGTAATGAGACGTCATTATTATTTGCTTACTCGGTATTACATAAATAACTACTCAATAATAGCACAGTAATATTGCAATCAAGTAGATGAGTTGGCTGGTTCAACCCAATTCTGATGCTGTTAGTTTTTTATAACAAAATGTCTAAAAACATATATTTATACTAAAAAAGTTTTTGTCACTTAGAAAATTAAGTGCGAGATGGTGTACTGAGTAAGACGTTAGTCATTAAAAATAAATGATTAATTTGTGTCCAAGATCAAATCTCACTGACGGCAAAATTTTTTTTGTTTTTTTTTTAATTTTTATTTTTGTTTAAGTACATATTTTTGGGTACCCCTAGAGTCTAAAAATAACTACAAGAATTTGTGGACAACTCGTACAAAAATAACTAGTTATTCAGGCAAAAATAAGAAGTTTATTTTCGTTTCCAATTGTACATGCTACACGCAGAGAAAAAATATAGTTGTAATGACCATAATTTAAGAGCAACATATTATGATTGAAACATATGATCACAGCAAAAAATAGAAATGATTGTAAGTAATAATTATTATGATTCCACTTTGTCATATTGTATCCGATTTTATGGTTTGTTTTTTATGTTATGATTATAGTTTTACATATAACTGAACAATCTTATTATATTTTTAAACCACATTTCATATTACCTCATGTTATCATATAGTTATCCAATCTTATCATATTATTATTTCATTTTGTCATATCTTAGTATATACTAATAAAAATTATCTTAGTATATATTAATAAAAATTATTATTATTTTTATAAAATTTTTATTGAAAGATTATATATATATATATAAGTTTGTGAAAAGGATAAGTATTATATTTATTTGTAACATTTTATTGTTATAGGAATAATAATATTAATATGGCTTAAAAACAGAATATGATTTAAGAACAAGGAAAAAGGCTGAAAATATTTAATGGTACTAGAAGCAATGATATGTTTCATATTAACAAAATTTTGTTTCTGGTAAAAATATTTATAAGCATATAATTTTTGCAGTCAACCATATTCAAATTTTGATTGAGTGTAAACATTAAATGACAAAATTTAATCAAAATCATTATTATCATGAACACAGAGTTATTAAAGTTCAATAAAACTAACAATGAGAACATAATACTGTTGCAGTGATAATGTTGTAACCATGTTTTTTCTCTGCGTGTAGTTTACCAGAAAAGCAAAGTTTTTGCTGTGTAGTTCCATATTATAGTTATAATAAATTATATATGAATAATAATTATAATAAATAATATGAAAGAGAGTTTCTTTATAATCAGTACATTTTGAGTATAAATAATTTTATAAAATATAATTAGATAAATCACATTAATTCATAAATTCAAAAAGACATAAATCATCAACTACGGTTTTAATGCAATATAATGGTTTAACATCTGATACCTTAGAAGGCTCTCTTAATTTATTTGCTAAAATAATTTCAATGATTATATTAATTATTTTGGATTTGATCTTAGTAATGTGGCCTCTTATAATGATTTTTGCTTTATGAAAATTTCAAATGAAGATGTATTAATTGAAATTTCTAAACTTTCTAACTCATTTAAGTGTACTATGGATGGAATTTCCGCTTAAAAAATATGTTCTCTTCAATCATGTTACGATTGATAATAATTTTTAATTATTCACTATGGTAAGGTTTCTTTCTTCAAAAATGGAAATTTACCATCGTTGTTCCTATTTTAAAGTCTGGTAATAAGATCTTATTTTCAAATTATAGACCATTTTCGAAATTAACAAAAGTTGCTAAAGTATTTGAACATTTTATCTCTGATAAATTATTTTCCACCTTATAAGATAAATTTTTTGTTATATGCTGCTGATCGTAAAACATTTAAACTAATTTATACTATGGCAGATTTAATTGATTTTCAAGAGGATATTAATAGAGTTGTTATGTGGTCAGATCTTAAAAAGTGCCGTTATATGATTTTTCGTAGATGTCGACAGATTTTAATTAGCCATTATTTTATGAAAAATCAAATTTTAGAATTAGTAGATGATATACTAGACCTTGGTGTCGTTTTCGATCAGAAGCCGACTTTTGTAGATCATTTAATATTATTCCTCGATCTTACTTTCTATTAAATTTTATAAAACGAAATTCCACCAATTTTGATTATTACAATAGAACTCCAAATAAAAGATCTATATTAGAATATGCATCGTTTATTTGGAGTTCTAATTCTTACATTCACATTAATCGTTTGAAAAAAGTCCAAATTAGATTCTTAAAACTTGTATTTTCTTTTTTTTTAATTTTTTAATATCTCTTAAATCTTTTAAAAATAATTGTATTTGAATATCAATGATATCATTTGAAATTCGAAGAAAAATTTCTTCATTATTATTTCTTCATGGCATTATTTCAGGCAATATGTATTGTTCAATACTTCTCAATTGCATTTAAATTTCTGTTCCTCAGAGACAATTAAGAAAATTTAATCTCTTTCATATTGATAGACATAGAACTGATTATGGTATAAAAGAACCAATAACTAAATCGATAAGTTTATTTAATAATTTTTATAAATATCTAGATATTAGCGATTCAAAAAATGTATTAAAAAACCAGTTAAATAAATTATTATAATTTTGTAATTAGATTTAAGTTGCTAGTCTGTAAGGATTTGTATTGCTAGTCTTTAAGGATTTGTATTCCATAGACTAAATAATAAATCAATATTTACAATCAATAATTCCAAAAAAATATAAAATAATGATAAATTTTAACTCAAAAAAGTACTTTAAACAGAAAATTTGAAATTCAATTTTAAAAACGTTAATTTTCCCATCTCCGTTTTTCCTGCTGTGTAATATTGTAAAAATGACCCAAACAGAATGTTCGTCATTGTAGTTGCTTTAGCCTCTTTATTCACCATGTTTTGCGCCTTCATTAATGTTGCTGTTTTTCTCTCCCCGATAACTAAACTAAACTTTTTTTCCAATTACTTAATAGTGTTGCCGCATAAACTCTACTTAATTAAGTTTTTTTTACTTCATTTTTGGGTGGTTTGCAAGTGTGAAGGAGAGAGTATGCTTTCAACCAGTGTTGCCAGAAAGAAAATATTTTTCTTACCAAAATTTTCTCTAAAAACTACCAAAACATACCAAAATGTACCAACATTTCAAATAAACTTTTTTTTGCGAAAAAATATATTTGAAAATTAGTGCAATCAAAACATCCAACAATAAAAAAAAAATATATGATTATGTATATACTTTTCATAAAATTAAATTTTTCACCTCTTCGAAAATATCTTTTTAAAAAGTTAAAATATATAATTCCAGCTTTTAACACTTTCGGGAAACTATTTTTATTTAAATATTTATGCTTCAAAAAATGAAATGAAGTACCAAATTTTTAAAAAATATTTTTATAATGGTCTAGCACTATTTCAGGAACTCTTAATAGTATTTTTTTCTATTCTGAATAATAACAATGAATAAAGTCTCAGGAAGAATATAACTGAAAAAGGGTTAAAAAAGTTATGATTTTAACATTGTGTTGTCTTTGAAAAGAAGTAGTTAGTACTGAAAAATAGCTGCAGAATTAGTGGTTTTAAAACAGAGTTGTCATTAGTAGGATGTTCTTTTTTATGATTCTTATTCAATGCTTTTCAAGTTCTTCTCTTAAAAATAGTATGCAGTTAAAAGTTAGTGAAAAAAATTTTCAAATTGGTGAAATTGCAATTTTGTTAGAAATTATTAACCTTGTTTTCTGCTTAAAAAAATAAAAAACAATTATTTTCACTTTTTTGGAAGTAGTTTTTAATAACTTCCACAAAGTCATTATTCTAAAAAAAAAAAACATAATATTTGCAACAAACCAACAACCAAACCTTCGAAGATTAAAATAAATCCACCAATTTTGGTCCAATTACACCAAAATGGCAACACTGCCTTCAACAAAACGTACAAGAATCACAAATTTTAACAAAAGTGTCAAATTTGTATAGGACGAAATTAGTTTGTTATCCAACAAACTACCACCAACCGTCATTATCACCACCACTAACACCATAGGCAAGCGTCGCATATTCTATGATGATTTTATTATTACCTGTTATTATTTCTATTTTTAGAAATTCTTCTACAAAGGATATTTATAAGGCAATCATTCTTCAAACAGTTGGAAATGAAGAAAAAAAAGAGTGTTTGAAGAGTGCAATATTGATTAGTCTGTCTTCCTGTTGATAAACATTAAATGTTGTTGTTGTATTAAAACGAAATGAAATGTTTATGGTCATCAGTGTTGCCAACAACCTAAGTGGGAAAAAGTGATAGAATTTACAAAGAAAAATGCTAGAAATTGCTAAAAAAATAAAAAAAGTGCTAAGAACAGAAAATGTTTTTATTTGTAAAAAAGAGATATTTTTTTAGTGTTGAAGCTAAAAGAACATTAAAGAAGATAATAAAAACACATTCTGAAATTGATTGTTTAGAAATTAAACCAAATTTATTAGTGGATTTTTAAAAATTGTAATTTCATTATAAGTTATCCGTGTATAACACATAATATATTATAATGTTATATGTATTCCCAGTAACATCCCAGAAAATAAAGAGAATACTATACAATAGTAAATTTCCTATTGCTAATGAACTCGAACTAGTTTCAATTTTGGTGAAACATCAATGAATTTAACACATGGTTGTCATAGGAGGGAAGTGATCCAAATTACTGAACATGTTATGAAAGATTGTTTTTTTGGTGTTAAATTTCATTAATAAAATGACATAATTAAACTTGTATCAGTGACAATCAAAGTGATTGTTAATAGGTCCATAAGCACTGCTTTATTAAAAAGTTTACAAAAATAAATTTGTTCAATACTTGTGAAAATTAGAGTCAAATTACTTTATTACAGTTACTTATATTTAACACATCTATAACTTGCTCGAAAGAACAGATTTGGAATAATTAATTTAGGACATTAACTTCTTGGTATTCAATGAAAATTTTGTGAATTTTGAACAACTTCCAATATTTTTTGCTGGGATATAGATTAACATTTTGACGAACTAAAATCTTATTTATTTTACCGAAAATTTTATTTTTCAAATCTTATTTATTATTAAAAACCATATACAGTGTAAACTCAAGAATTTGGATAATTATTGTAGACCCCAATCCGAATTGTCTAATTATCCAAATTATCGAGGCTTTTTTCTGCCCCAATTTTATTAAAAAAAAACTATTTAAGTATATATTTTATTTAATATAACATTTCATATTTTAAGTTAAGTTTTTTTTTATCTAGAAAAAACAATAAATTTGTACTCTTTTTACTGAATAATTGTTAGAAGAAACATTAACTTAAAATGAAGAAATTCAACTAGAATGGACACTTACATTATAATTATATCATTAATTATTGTATTTTCCAAGTTGTACTAAAATTTAAATTATTATTTAGTCCGGATAATAGTGTTATGGAATGGAAAGTTAGATAATGTTAAAGAAATTTCTCTTTAAATGAACCAAGTTAAATTTTTATTAAAATTCGAATTTTTAACTAAGTAAATTCAAATAATATTAAAAAATAATTTTAACTAAATAAACCTACATTTAACCAAGAACCAATATTTAGCAAAAAATAAAATTATTGAAAAAATTTGTCTTCAAAAAAATGAGTTAAAAATAATATTTAAAAAATAAAATAAAATATCATAGGACTGTTAACTTATCAAATTTTAAGCAAATGTTAAAAATTAACCATGTATAAAATGACATTCTTTTCATGTCTGATATTATGCTTTAACTTTGTTTTAAAATTTTATAAGTTAACGGCCCATATACATTTATTTTTTTCATTTTCTTTATTGATTAAAAATTACAGTAAGATCACTTTTTATCAGATTTTATTATAGAATTTTTATTGTTTCATGAAAAATATTTCCTTGGTTTTCAACAGTGCTGTATCTTGTAAAGAAAAAATAAATCGATCGAAATTCATCACAACTTTTTAAACCGTTCGATTTGAAAACAATCGATTTCCATCACATACCTGATGAAATTTAATAAAAAGTTGTTTAATTCTGTATAAATATTTTAATTTTAAAGAAGAAGAATTCGAAATTAATTAATATTTTGTTTTATTTTAATTTACCATATCAACTCAGTTCACAACTAAATTGAACACTATATACAAATATTAATAAACTATTTTATTATAATTATTTCTTATAACAAAAGAATTATAGTTTAATTAATTGCCAAAAAAATTATTTGAAAGGTTAACTTTTTGTAATTGTATTTATTGGTTTTTACAAAGATGATTTTGCTAAACAAAGTCTTCAAAGATCACATTTTGTTTAAATTTTTGAAAAAGAAACTGTTAATACTTTTTATAATACAAAACTACAAATTAAAAAAATGTGCAAAAAGTGCTAAAAAATGGCAAAAATAATTCGAAAAGTACTAAAAAAAAGTGTCAGGTGCTAGATTCATTTTTTCCGTGCAAAATGAGTTTAATAAGTGCTAAATTTAGCACTAATAGTGGTAAATTGGCAACATTGATGGCCATAAGCCATTAGGTTTTCTTAGCAGGAGAACGTGTTTGGCATATCAATCAATATTTGTTATCAAGTTTTGTTTACAATTTATTGTCTTTGGTAGTTTATAAATGAGGTTTCTTTAGAGAAATACACTATTTGTTAAATTAATTTGAATAATTTTATCATTATTATTTTTTAGTTTGTTAAAAATTTAGTTAGTTAGCCCTTTTTATCAAGCTATTACACGCGAACTGATTAAATTCTGTACATATAGAAATACAAGTCCTTATCGATCTACTTGAAACAGAAACAACACAAAATACTGAAGAAAGATGTGAAACAGAGATGTATGTATTCCAAAACATATCATAAGAGAGATAGTCGGTCAAGCCCGACCATATGACAGAGACCTGCGCCGAACGGCTTAAATTCGGCTAAGCCGAGCCGCCGAGAAAAATTTGGAAGCCGCCGCCGCCGTAAAATTTTCGGCTTTACTCGGCTTAAAAGCAGCCGCCGTTTTTAAATTCTTTTTGAAAAAATATGTTAAAAACGAAACTTTTTTATTATTTTAATGCAGTATTTGCCATTTATGTTGTATTTAAATATGAAAGAAAAATATTTGCATCATTTTGAACTTCAAATAATTATAAATCAATCAAATATTTTTGGTTACTTATAATCGATTATTTTTTATGCTAATACTGTAAAAAAATAATATTAACAGTTACTAATAAATTTTAATCAGCCTTAATCGACATCCTATCTAAGAAATCTCGTACACAAGATTTTGTCTGCTAATAAATTACTTCTATTCACTAACGATATGTGGTTGGGAATTATCAAAATAAATGATATAAATTCCATTATTTATTGTACTTTTTTATTTCTTTAGCATATCTTAAGAATTAATATTTTTTCATATCGGAGCAGACCATTTCTCATTCTAATATGCAAACAATTACTTTTTATGTAAAAATCCAAAAATATCCTTAGATCACTCGCATATTTTTTTTTTATATTTTTTCAATAAATTAATAATTCTGTTTATACTTTCGCTGGAAAAAACCTCGTCCTATTTTTATGAACAATGTTAATTAATGGGGCATGAAAATATAAAATTTTTAATTAGAAAAATATGTGTATAATATCAGCCGGCTGACAGCCGATTTTAAGCCGCCGTCGAAGCTTTTTAACACAAGCCGCCGCCGTCGATAAAATTCCTCGGCGCAGGTCTCTGCCATGTGTGTATGTCCATCATAATTTGTGGAGGGTTCCTATATTAGACATGTGGACAATTGTAGACTGATACTTTTACTGAGTATAAAATAAAATATACGAATACAGAAAATTACGTTAATACTAACATTTATATGAATTTATACACTTTAAGGTGATAAAATTTGGCACAAAGATTGATACTTATACCAAACTTCCTTACACCGAATTTCATTAAAATATTGCTATATTTAAAGCATTTATGATCGTTAAACCCCTATTTCGGGAGGGCATTTGTATGTGGGTGTAATGATAACAATAAACTTATTTGTAAGTTATTTAAAATAATTTTAGATATAGTATGTTTTGTTTGATTTGTAAAGAAACGAAAAAAATCAAAAAAAGATACAGTTTTTCGAGTTTAAGCTTTGATTAAAGCAAAGAAATATATATATAAATATCTTTTATATTTCTTTGCTTTAATCAAAGCTCAACTCGAAAAACTGTTTCTTTTTTATTTTTTTCGTTTCTTTACAAATTAAAACATATTATATCTAAAATTATTTTAAATAACAAGTACAAAAAAGGTACTGTTACTGTTACAGATGTGTTACAGATTAACGTTGGTACCCGCCAAACTGCTACACCTGAGTACCAATTTGAAGACATGTATTTGGTCATGCCTTCCCCCTTGGTAAGGATCGGAGCCCATCTAAAACTCCTTCCGATCTATGGGTCACGGCACCCGGTTGCAATGCAACTCCACACTGAGCTCACGCTCTACCCGCGATTTGGGTCTAAACCACAACCACCACGAAAGCTCCCCAAGGGGCCACCTCAATGTCAGGCTGGAACCGAAGTTCCAGGGGCTCCTGATACCCGTGGTACCAGTATTAAGTCACCGGTCGTACTTCGTAGCCAAAAATGACTACTACCAGTTGAACTCCAAATAGTTCGGGACTGGTGAACTGTTACTGTTACAGTCATTACAGGGGGCTAGGTGAAATAATGGACCGATCATAACCAATTTCAATAGGCTTTGTCCTTGTGCAATGAAAGGCCTAGGTGCATAAGGTTTACATGGACAACCAGCCGTCCAACCAGCTAGACGGACGGACATCGTAAGATCAAATCAAAAAGTGATTCTGAGTTAAGATGATGAATGATGAGTTGAGGTGGGTGTTGGATTTTTTCTGTGCGTTACAAACATAAGCATAAACGCATAATACCCCAACCACTTATGGTGGTGTAGGTTATAACAGGTAAGAACATGTAAGTAACATGTGTAAAAGTGATTTGCGGAGAAAGATTATTGGAAAATTTTAAAGAGTGAGTTATACACTTATAACACCTGTTTATGTCAATTATTATCTTCATACTAACATTTATGGCAGCGTTACCGGTGAAAATTTCTGAAGTGTCCAATAAAAGGGGATTTCAAAAAATAAGGTCGCCGAAAAAGGGAATTTTTTTCGAAAAAAGTATCCAATACCTAAAAAACTCCTCAAATTTTGTTTATTTCATAAAAAGAAAAACAAAGAATATTATATTTTAAGAAAAACTACTAAATTAAGTTTTATTAATAACAAAATAATTCATTTATAATAAAAAAAAAATAAAAATGAATTTATTCATAAAAATAGTTAACATAAAATTCTCTTTTTATTGATTAAACTTTTTGTACTTTTGTATGAGATCTTCACTCGGATTCCAGTTTTACAAATCCTCGTCTAACAAATTTAGGACTGAAAGCATGGATTCACAAATTTTGACCTTAAGTCTGTTGGACAATTTATTTTTAATTAGTGATAATTTAGAAAAAAGACATTCCGTCAAGGCACTGCTATAAATCAAGTTAAAAATATAAATTAGGATATAAGTATTGATCAATTTTTTTTTTTTTTAATTTTCACACTCCGATCCAAAAAGATTCGGTATTTGATGTTCATAAACTTTATCATCAGCTTTAGTTTTTAACAGTTTCAGTTCATTTATAAATTTTTCGGGGTCTTTTTTACATCACTGTACTGCGAAGCAATCTCAAAATAATAAATTTTGTCGGTGGAGTTATTATATAATGGGTCGAGATATTTCAAGCAACTTAGTTTTCGATCACATTCACCATTTTTCTTAAAAATTCCGTCCAGAGGGCATCGATATACTTTAAGACATGGGTGCTAAGAATCTATGTTTGCGTAGGGTACAAATCTCTTTCAGTAAATGCGAATTTTATTGCATTTAATACAACTCACATGTGGAACAAGCCGCTCGCATCAAAGAATAGCAAGAAAAAATTCACGGTATAAGCTGTCAATGTTGGCCAAACGACGTTTTAGGCAATTCGTAATTAAACATGGATATCTGATGAAATTTAAAAATTTTCTCTTAAAAAGTACAAATAGTACATTAACTACTGCTAATGATCATCAGTATTTTTGGTCGAAAAGTATCGTGAAATTAGCAGATTTTTGGGTCAGTACACGGTGTCCTACACAGAAAAAAGTCACCAATTATCAAATATATTAGTAAATAATACATGCAATTAAAAACTTTTTTTTAAATTTGCACCTCTCACCAAAATGATTATATCAGTTACTAAAAACTGTAAAAAATGGAAAACAGAAATTTTTTTCTAATTAAAAAATTGATCTAATCAATCAAGTAGATGATTGGAAGAATTAAAAATTTAAGTGTGAAATAGAATTTTACTTAAATTTCATTTTGTTTTTATATTTACTTGAATATATTTATTAAATTTAGATGCAAAATAAAACAACTGTGTTAATTGAAAAATTATTAGTAATCAAATATATTACGAAATTTGTCTGTTCCAGATTTCCTTACTTCTCAACCAAAAAAATTAACGAAATTGTTTTTTGGTAGCTGTATTAACTTCGCAATGTAGATTAACTTGTTACCGAAATTTGTTAGCTTTATTTGTACACAGAAAATATTATTAACGTATATTTTTCAATTAACACAGTTGTTTCATTTTACATTTAAATTTAATAAATATATTCAAGCGAATATAAAATAAAAATAAAATTAAAGTTAAATTTTAAAAATATTTCTCACTTAAATTTTTAATTCACTCAATCATCTACTTGATGGATTTGATAAAGTTTTTAATTTGAAAAAAATTCTGTTTTTCATTTTTTACAATTTTTTGTAATTGATATAATAATTTTGGTGAGAGGTGCAAATCATTTAACGAATTATTTACTAATATATATATATAATATATATATAATATATTCGATGATTGATGACTTTTTTTCTGTGTACGTAATATACATTCATCCAGAATTGTACATCATATAGAACTTACGATTGTACGAGTGTGGAATAAAACTCCTGCAGAAGTCTTTCCTGTCACTTGGTATTTATACACTGGTGCATATTCCTATAAACGCACATCAATTTTTTTAATCAACTTACTAAAAAATGTACATTAATTTTGTCATTGTAATTTTTATAGCTTAATGCCATTTTTACGGCATTTTTCTATATATGCACTTAAACTAATGAACCAATTTAGCATTAATAAGGTGTTGTTGAACCTTTGTTTTGGATAAGTTCAAAAATTCGGTTTGGCATTGATTCGACTAATTTTTGAAGAAAATCACTACGTTGTTATCATTATGGTGTACCCCCACAGATTCTCCACTGGATTTAAATCGGGACTGCAAGCCGGTCAGTCGAACAGTAGAGTACAGTAGAATGTTATCCTGTTGGAATATGCAATCTTCATCCATTTTTTCATCCATAAATGAGAGAAGAGCATTTTCCAACAGTTCATTATAAATTACACTGTTCATTTTAGTTGGAACAAAACATATTTTTGATATTTTTTGCAGCAAACCATAACACTGCCTCCACCTAAATTGCGTTTCGACACACGAATTTCGTATATATATATATATATATATATATATAAATATATATATATATATATATATATATATATATGTTTTTTTTTCTTTTGCAATACCGTTAGATCGCGAGTTATTGTAACAACACAAATTATTTTTGGTTAAGAATATACCTCAAAGAAAAACAAAAATTTAAAATGCGTTTATAGGAATATGTACCAGTGTATATAATTTTAATCTTATTTTTACAAACATCGCTTTAATAATCAATATTCTATTTTAATTGTCTCCGTAACATTAAAAAAAAAACTTTTTAAGTTTTTTGCAAAACATTTTAACTTTTTCTGACATACAGTTACGGACAAAAAATAGGGTCAAGTATAATTACTTTAAAATTTTTGAGTTTTCGACGAAGTTTTATGCAAAACAAAACAAATTATTACGAATGCATTAAATTATAAACCTATAAAAAAATAATGTCCTTTAATATTATTTCTATAACAATACATGATCGCAGGCGCAAATTTTCCTTTTTCAGTGCGGACAAAAAAAGTAGGGTCAGAGGAATTTTTTTTAAATTTAGTAAAATTTTTTTCGAAAGTTTACTTATTTTAAATCTTGACAATGATATTAACAATTAAAGACTGAAAAAGGATAAGAATTATTAGAGATCTTTAATTTCAAGTATTATTTGTATCAAAAATTATCCATAAAATGGGAACGTCAAAAATATCAGTACAGTAGTCGATCGGTATAGTTAGTTAATTTTATTTTCAATTAATAGACAGCATTCAGAAACATTTTGAAAAGTTTCGGGGTATAAAATGTACTACGGAGGAAAAAATAACCAAAAAAAAAATATCAAGTTGGGAGCTCTAATGGCATTAAGTCGATTCTAAATTCGCTCAGAACATAAATCTCTTCTAAAAATATAAGAAAACAATTGGTAAAAAGTAAATTTATTCAAAACTCTATTTTGTAAAGCCCTGTTCTTATAATATTGACCAGGAAAATCCACACATTGTTTCCTTGTATACCCAAAGTAAAAAAAAATACGTAAAATTAAGTAAAAAACAAAAATTTTTTATAAATGAACTATAAATATTAAATTTTATCACAAAACTTTCGTAATGATCCAAAATATACAGAATTGGGAACTTTTTATGCCGCCTGTACAATTAAGGATAACGGTGTTAATAATATAACGTTGTTGGTTACTACCATAACAAATTGTCATATATGTTAGTACCTCAGTACCAAGGAGCTTAAGAATGATCTTATAGAGAAATATTATTTCCATCAATTGTATTCTTAAATTCCCAGAAGAAAATTATGTTCCTAGTCGATTTTGAAACGACTTAATAGAATTAAAAGTTCCCAATATGACAACATTTTTTGAAGATTTTCTATTCCAGTTTAGCTTTATTTGCAATTTTATAAATTGCTGTTAAGTATTGCCATTTAATTAAAACTAAAAGTATTTAACTGTAAAAATTGATACTTAACATTTTTGACGATGTTATTCTATAAATCCTTTTTAATTGTTCTCATAATTAAAGATTATTAACGTTTCTTATCTTTTTCAGTTTGCAACTGTTAACATCGTCATCAAGATTTTAAAAAAAAAGTAAAATTTTCGAAAACACTGCAAAAATTCTACAAAATTTTAAAGAATTTATTGCTGACCCTATTTTTTTCCTCACTGAAAAAGGACAATTTGCGGTTTAGATGATGTATCGTTTTTGTGATAATGGCAAAGGAGGTTATTTTTATATAAATTTATAGATTATTTATAACCCAATTTATTCGCAATGATTTGGCATTACAAGTTTTATTATTTTGCTTTAAATTTTTTAGAAAACTCAAAAAGTTTAAAAAATATACTTGATCCTATTATATTGTCCGTAATTGTATGTTCATTTTCTTCTATTTACAACAATTGGCATGCTAATGGTTAAACTAATCGTTTAATTAAACCTTAACATCATTCACTTTTGTAAAAAATGCACTTTAATTAGTATCTAAACATAAATAAAGAACACATCTCCCACAGCATTTCTGCTGGAATATAAACGACCAGACGAACACGCACTCACTTTTTTTCTTTTGTTTCTGGTTTTATCACTTTATCATCACATTTTCATACATACAAATGCATCCATTCACTAATGGGCAATGAACACTGTAATTTACCTACCACAACGTTCAATAATTGATGATGGTGATAAAAATAATAATAAAAAACAAAAATGCAACAAATATAACAGCAGCAGCTATAATAACGGCAACTTATAGAAAGAAAAAACAACAACAACTTATGAACCTAATTCAAATAACAAAATGATTGGCATTTAAATTAGATGCCAGTAATTGTGCAATTTTAAAACTGATATTAGACAAACAAATACAGTTTAATTACCAAAGTAATGATACGCTTCTTAATAAATAACTATTAATTATAAATTATCTATAATAATTGCTTAAATATTTAAGATTTTTTTATTTAAATAATTTGTTTATAATAATATGGAGTTGTGGTTTATGTTAAGTGTTGTTTTAATTATTTCAGGCACTGTATTCCCATATCTAGTGCAAGTGTGCTTACATATTTAAAGTTATATTTTTGAAATTCCATTGAAAATGTGTTTTCCCCTATTTGTATTTCAACCATAGACCACCCACAAATACTTGGGTGTGAGTATTTGCATTTGGGAATTTGTGCGTTTTTAGCTGAAGTGTCATAATGTCAAATTACTGGAAAAAGGTTTAAACTTTTCAAGTAAAGTGATTTTTGTAAATTAAAATTTATATAAAAATTTTTAAAATACATTTTCAATTTTAAGAGAAGCCATTAAAAGAAATAATATTTAAAAATACATAATGCACCTGTTTAAGTAAAATTTAAAATTCACGAAAAATAATATTGCAGTTGATTTTCTAGCACATTTATTGAGGCATACAAACGTACGTATGTATGCATGTATGTATACATGTACGCATTTAAAAGGAAATCTTAATATAGAACTTGTGCTAAGAAAGATATTAATGGTGAATCTAGAACAATTAATATATATTTTTTTTTTGTAAGTAACAAAACAAATTTCAATGTTTGGAGGTAAAATTAAAGTCTACTGGTTCAGTGAACAGTCCGGCAGCATTCGTGCCTCAACAAAATGCAAGATATTTCAAAAACTATTGCAGATAATCATGGGATTATTAGAACAACTCGAGGCCATCAACTCCGCATAACACAAAAGACCTTAGTTTTTTATCAACATCAAGTTAAAGATTTTTTCGCCGTTATTAGGGAGTACATCCGTATTAACAGCAACTTTTTCAGGTCAACGCAATGTTTTTGATGATTGGATTCTGCTATTTCAGCACATACAAATCAGTAAGCATGATGTAATGATCCATGTCTTTTTTTTTTAATTCGTTTTAGAAACAATGAAACTGTAAACAAGACGGCGAAATATTTCATGTAAAGCGTGCCATAATCTTATCTTTGAGTATGTCTTCCAGATAGTGTAATTCGCTGGGTCATTTTTTGAGATAAAGTTTCGTTAAAAATTTAATATTTATAAATTCATTTCTAAATCCAGGTAAGAAACTGCGCCAATATGACAGACTATATTGTCAAATGAAAATTACAGAACAAGAAGAATTTGATTACAATTTACGCAATTCTCAAAGTATTTTATTTGAGTTATTGTATTATATGTTATTTGAAATAACACATTATTCAACACTTTTTAAAAATTTATATGGGTCATTATCAAAAATGTTTAACCTGGCCGAAACTGACTTTAATCCCTAAGAAATTTTGTGTTAATACTATTTTAATTAAACGGGTTATAGATCTGTACTCACAAAACTTTAAATAAATTAAATAGGGTGCAGAGTTTTTGCACCATAGTTTTCATTTTATAATCATGATTGTTGTTCAAAGTTCAAAAACTTGGAAAAAGGGCTTAAAATTACTTAACTTTTTCTTCTACTCTTTTTGTTCGTGCAATTTTTGATCTCATTCGATCTTATATAAACTAATCTACACCTTTTTTTATTATTATGCAGACTTTCAACATTTAAATAAAGGGTAGTCGAATTTTGATAACAAAATTTTGTAATTTTTAAAATTTTTAGATTTTTTGAGCGGGTTCTGTGCGCTCCTCAACGGAATACAAATTTTGATACAGGGATAATTATGCGTATTTTGGGTTATATCTGGTAGATGTGACCTAAATAGTCAACGCAGTGTATAATGTCAAAATTTGGAAAACAAGACCGAAAATTTTTAAAAATTTCAGTTTCTGATGGAATAGCACGGATTTTTATATAGCAAATCGCAATTTGTACAAAACTTGAATACATAGATATATGAACGGCGATAAATATGTTTGATCGGTACCATAAATTTAAGTTGAATATTGGAAATGGGAAACTTGTCAAAACAAAAAAAGGATCACAATATTAAATAGCATTTCTTTGTGATAAACCCTAATAAAATATATTTTCGTGTAATACAGTACCCAACGACATGAAATTTTTTTTGGCCTTAATTTTCTTTCCAAAAAAAAAAAAAATATATTGACCATTATGTACTAAATACATTGAAACCAAGACTTGGACTATTAAATTAACAATTTAAGCAGAAGCATTTTTTTATAAAATATACTTATAAAAATCAAAGGATAGTAAATTATCCCACTTGTATTATTTACTACAAAAAATCTAAGCAAGTTCTAAAAAAAATAATTTTTGGTATAAATTACAATTTACAAATTAATTTAAATTAAATTACTGCAATTTTCATTAAAAAAAATTCATATAAAAATTGGTTAAAAACGCCTTCGACAACTAATAAAAATCGCGAAAAATTCTAAAAAAAGGTATTATGAAATTTTACAGAAACCTTAATAATCCTTGAATTATGCTCAACAATCATCTAAAACGTCCAAAGGAATACAAAAAGTTTAAATTCGTTTTCAAAACTTGAGGTTTGAGTTACTCCGCGAATTTGGAAGAGCAAATAATGAGTATTTAAGCAAGAAAAATCTTTTCCAAAAAAATAATAAATGTTGAAAAATTATTTTATAGTACATAAACTATCTGATAGATAATATTCAGTATGTATATACACACATGCAAGCGCGGATATATGGGAGGATGGGAAAATGAAATTTTCCAAGTAAGGAAAAAGAAAAGCGAAGAAAAATTTTCCAAAGGAAACGGAAAAAATATAAATTCTTTTGGAAAAAATAATTTATCAAAAATAGAAAAAGGTAAAACGAATTTATCTACAACTAAACTTTTTCATATATTTTTTTTTTTTTTTTTTTTTGTTCGAAAATATTAAAAAAAAAGGTTTTAAAAATCGGAAATGCAACTGGTTTTGAGTGATTTTTTTTATTTTTAAATCAGCAACATAAACTTTTTATGAATTATTATAAATCGTTGTTCTATTTTGTCAACAGGCAAACATTTTGAATTTCATTTGTTTTTCTAGTTTTTCAAAACAATTTCATAAGTGTTATTAAATTTATGTTTAGAATTTATGAATGATTAAAAATTTCAATAAAAAATATTTTTATTGAGTTATACGTATTTGAAATTTAAATTTCATAATTTCGCAAAACATTGGTCCAATATTTTTAATATATGGGACAAATTTTTCAAACAACTTTTACGAGTCTACCCAAAACTTTGAACGAACAATTTTGTGAAGATGGAATGCGAGGAATAGCATTTAAGAAACAACACTGAAAAAAATTATATATGTTAAAAAATTAAAAGATCGATGGAAAAATTCGACTTTTTACCTTGGGTTTTCCGATTTTCTTCAAATTAACAATTTGAAAAATTAATTTTTATTTTTCTAAATTTTGATAAACTCGCGTGGTTTTTTGGTTAAAGAATTCAATTTAGGTTTTTTATTACAAAAATTTTTACTTTTTTAATAATTTTTAGAAAAAAAAAAATAATGACATTCTTTTCAATATAAAAAATATATATATTATTTTTTCAAATATTTTAGTGTTTTGTACGTTTTACTCAAAGCATGTACGAGTACAACTTACAAAATGTAAATATTATTCGCTTTACGTTAAATAATTCAAAATAAAATTTTCATTATAAAATCGGACATGAATAATTAAAATTACACACATAGTAAAATATTTTCTTTTTTTACGAAATTAAAAATGCGAATATTTTTTTGAAATTTTCAAATTATGTGATGTCCTATAGAATTCATGATAAATAGGTAGAAATTGAAATAATTTCATTCAACCCTTCATGATTTTACTTCATTTGAAAAAATAACAATTTTCATGTTTAAGCATTTATTTTTAAATATTAGCAATACATATCAGACTTGAAAGTTTCAGTCAGAATTTACAGCAAATCGTTATATTTATTTGTATTTTGTTGTTTTTCTGACAATTTCGAATTAATTCTGACTAAAATCTGTAAATTTTAATGGATTGGAATAAAATTATTAACTAAAATCAAAAGAAAATAAATGAAGTTTATAAATTTCAGACATAAAATAATCACAATTTTTTTTAAATTTCAAAAAAAAATTAGATTTTTAAATAATTTTCAATCGATTTTTGACACTGATACTTTTTAATAGATTATCACCAAATTTTACATCAATGAATTTTAGATATTAAAAATCAGAATAAAATCCACTTAACTTAAAAATTAAATTTAAAAATTTCTCGTACAACGAAGAGATAGTTTAGTTTGCTTGATATCCTATTTAGATTTACTTAACACAATCTTTTAAGTTTTTCAGATCCTGTATTTAAATGAAATTCATTTTATTTGAAATTCTTAAGAGGACAACAAAATACACCTTAAATCATTAAAGTCCATTTAATATTCCCAGAAATATTTCTATATAAAGAATGATTAGAACTTATACATGTTTAATGAAAAATCCATTCTTAAGAGTTATTATATTGGCTAAGTAAATAAAAGATTTTCAGTGATCCCGAAATTTTTAGAATAAAAAATATTTACCTCCAAATGCTTAGGCCGGATTCGCGCCTGCACACATGGAAAATAAAATAAATAAATTTCTTCAAGTGAAAATTTAAAAATTTTATATTTTAAAATTTTTTTACTTATATTTACATTTTATTTATTAAATACAACTATCAAAGGAATAAAAAAATACTTTTGAAATTTGCAATGGGTTTTGGAAATCTGAAGAGGTTTTTATGGTGTATAAATAGGTTTGTTCGGAAAAATTATAATTTACAAAATTATTTTGTACACATAGCATAGTGGAGACACACACTCCAAAAGTCCTTGGTAGGATATTAAAACGTTATTATTAAAAATTATGATAAAAAATCATATATATGGGTAAGAATGCTTCTTAGAAATTATGTATAGTTTATATAATAGAATGTACTTGATTATTTTAAAATTTCCATATTATATTCCCAGAGCCACATTTCCATCAAACTTGATGAATGAATTAAGTCGTTATTCTTTCAAACTCTCTATAATAGTGGAATATTGTACTCAGATTAGGGCCTCATGATTATTTCCAATAAATCCTAGCACAAAAAATTAAAAAAATTTTTTTTCATTTAAATGATTTAGACATAACCATCCCGACCAAAGTCAGTCACATATTTCGACTTATTACCATAACGTCTTTCGTTCATATAATATGAGGATTTCTTCCTTTCAATCATCTTTAATCGCTTTTTACATCTTTTTCCGTTACATCTTTTTCATTAGAGAAATTCTTATTTTTACAATAATATTACATTTTTATATATTATATTGTTCCTATCCTAATTAATGAACCTGATTAAGTTGTTTCTTTCCTCTTATTTGGAATATCTAGCATTATCCGAAAAAAAAACCCAGAGTTCCAAAAATTGTACAGGCCTTTACATATCACTTTTGTAGAAGTTTTAACAATCTGAAAGTTTCTGAATAAATAAGATATTCCTATGTAGTCATTCTGGCTAAAATTATTAAATAAACTTAAGAATTATTTCAGAAGTATTCTAACCCAATAATATAATATCCTAGCAAGGACTTTTGGGGTTCATGTCTTCGCTATTGGAAGAATATTAAAGGAAACTCAAAAAAAAGGCAAGCTACTTCAATAATTATTAATATTTCGGTTCAAAAATTAACTCAAGCTTAAATTTAATATTCCAACAAAAAAAGAAGAAAAAAAAACACCATAAATTCTTAATTAAAATATAAAAATAATAAAAAAAAAACTGGACTAAGCAGGATTTGCATATTAAGTGGTTGGAGAAAATAACACAGGACTTTATTTATAAGCATTAAAGAAAATAACAAAAATGTTTCAAACTAAATGAACCATAATAAAAGACACATATTCATTCATTCACACACACTCTATCCTAAAGCAATTAGAAAACAGAGAACTGAAGGTCATGCAACAATAATTATAACCATAATCCTTCTTATCGATTTTACTCTTTACGAAAGCACTTTAGAGACAACTTAACAATATTGTATGTTGATGATGATAAAAAGAAACAAAAATAACATTGAGCTATGAAAATCAAATAAATTGTAATTGAACATATTTTCACGCGTCGTTGTATTTTATGTGAAATAAGTGCTAATGCTGCAGACGATGATGATGATGATGATGATGATGATGTTGCACTTCTATGGCTTTCTATTTCTTTAACATCCTTTTATCACAAATCAATGATAGTATGCTTGGCAGGCCACTTAACTACACCAACAAAATAGTGACAATCACATCTTGAAATCATATTCATTAGAATATACACAATAAATTTATGTGATAAATATGTATTTATCTCTTTATCAATAGTACTTGAAAACTTTGACATTCCATTACACTTTCGGTATTTTCTTTTTATAATGATGATACATCATAATCATTCAACAGCTTTTGAGTTGCGATTTTATTAAAGAAATGGTCCATGTGTTGAAAAAATATAAAGAAAAGAAACATATTTTTAGGGATGATTGATCGAGTAAATAGAAAATTTTTGTAATCAATTTAGAAAATAAAGGCATATTTTTTTATTTTTCATACTCCAAAACAAACAATATTTATATTTTTTAATCAGAATTGACAGATAAAATAAAAATAATTAGTTTGAGGAAATAATTTCAATTAATATGGCATAGTAAATTCGCAAAATCTTTTTAAACATTAAACATTAAACATTATTATCCTTCAATGTATTGAAATCAAATTTTTAATATTATAAAGAATATTCGAACATTTTTATTTTTATTATTATTTATTTTTTAACATTGGGGTTCTTTGGACCTCTATTAAAAAATATATAAATAAGAAGAGTTGAAGATTTTACTAAGAATGTATTGCTTTTGATAAGAAACTAAAAATGTTTAGGAAATTAATAATGTGTATTTCTATTCGAAAAGTAAAAATTATTCGAAACTGAATTAAAAAAGCGTATGCTGATTTATGAAAACGTGTTCTTTAGAATCACATATACATAAATATAAAAATTTACTTTTTTTGATTTCAATTTATAATATTTAAGAATAATTTCTTAAATATTAAAAATATTTTTTTTTATTTTTTTTTTTTTTTTTTTTTTTTTTTTTTTTTTTGCAAATGAATCAAAAGTCAAGAAGACTGAAAAAATTTTTTAAATTTTCATTTATATTTTCAATTTGTATAAAAATTGTTGAAATTTTTTTTTTGGAAAATTTTAAGTTTTTAATGATTTTTGGCTACATTTTGGTGAAAGAACAGAAGCGCTTTTTATCAAAATGATGTGTTGCAGAATGCGAGAAAATTATGCAAATTTCTAAAATTTATTTTTTCAACAGATTTTTCTTGGAATTTTGCATTTTTACGCATTTGCTGTTAATACCCAGCAAAAACTTTTTGGTTTTCGGTAATAAGGCGTCATTATTATTTGCCTACTCTGTATTACATTAATAAGTAATCAATAGTATAATAGCACAGTAATACTGCAATCACGTGGATGAGTTGGCTAGAGTGCCGGATTAACAACCAGAAGGTTGTTGGTTCAACCCCATTCTGAAGCTGTTAGTTTTTTATAACAAAATATCTGAAAAGATATTTTAAACTAAATAGAGTGTTTGTCGCTTAGGCTGCTATGTGCGAGATGGTGTACTGAGTTAGACGTTAGTTAGTAAAAACGAATGGTTAGTTTGTGTCAAAGTTCGAGTCTCACTGACGGCAAAAATTTTTTTTTCGTCTGGGTACATATTTTTTATACCCCTAGATTCAAAAAATAACTACATGAATTTGTGAACAACTCGAACAAAAATAACTAGTCATTCAGGCAAAAAATAAGTACTTTATTATTGTTTCCAATTATACCTGCTAGCTTACTAGGAAAGCAAATTTCTTGCTGGGTATTTTCACGTATAACCATTTCGGTTTACCATTTGCAATCAAATCTAATAAAACTAAATTAAAGATTTAACAATTTGTTTTTTAAATTCCTAAAATGTTCATTATGAACAATTTAATAATACTTATGAACAAAATTGTATTTTTTATCAAAAAGTTTGGGAAAAAAGTCATGTTCGATTATTATTATTATTGTTTATAAAACTTTGCAATTGAAGCTTCATTAAGATGATTTGAAACTAAATTAAGATTTACGTTTAAACTTATATAATCTATTAGTATAAACTCTTAATAATTAATAATTTTAATACATATAATGAAACAGATATTTTAAAAGATTTAATTAAACTAAGTCCAGATAAAGTAAAATAATACATTATAAAATTTATGAAATGGATATTAACCAAAAATAGAAATGCTTTTTGAATGAATGTTAATAAATGCAATTATCGCAGATTTTCAACAAAACGATATAAATTTATCTAAGAGATACTTTTTTGAAAGCTGAAAAATTAAGAAAAAACTTAAAAAAATAAAATAGATGCATTATACAACAAATCAATTGAAATAGATATTTACCTAAAGGATACAAATATAAGAATATAAAAAAAAGTTATTTTTTAAAAAATTCAAAATATGTATGTTTTGTGATTTTATAACAAAAGACACAAGTGTATCTAAAAGATACTTTTTGAAAATTAAGAAAAAAAAAATGCCCAACATTAAAAAAACATTTTTATTAATATTGAAGTAACAATGTCGTTGTAAAAATATTATGTATATTCTTTTCTATTTGCCATAATGAAATGTTTCGTTTTTTTCGTCGGCTAAATATATAGCAACAGCTTTACGACCGCCTTGAGACATTGCAACTCGAGAACGACCCACGAACAATTTTGTTTAACCAGGATATACGAAATCAAATGTTCGCAATATATATATAACAATCCATTATTGCGACTACCCATTTACCGCGACGGCTTAATTTTTAAAATTGCAGGTTCTATAATCCGTTTTTTTTTTTAATTTGGTTACAATGTCTATAACCAAAAAAGGAAAATACCCGTCTTTTGGTATATTAAGCTTTTTGGATAATTTTGATCTTCAATTATGTCAGTTTATTCGTGTCAAATACATCTCTTAATATAGGAAAATCAAAAATCGAGCTTGCATATATATATACATATATATATATATATATATATATATATATATATATATATATATATATATATATATATATATATATATCTTAATTTATGCTAAAGTATTAATGTTGACGCCACAAACACTTATAAAGCAGTTCTCAATTCTAAGACATATTAACCAAATAAGAACTTATAAAATTGTTAGCTTAGAAAAAATTTAAAAAATATCTACATATTATAATATAATATTAAAAAATAATATTAAAAAATAATTTTAACTAAATAAACCTACATTTAACCAAGAACCAATATTTAGCAAAAAATAAAATTATTGAAAAAATTTGTCTTCAAAAAAATGAGTTAAAAATAATATTTAAAAAATAAAATAAAATATCATAGGACTGTTAACTTATCAAATTTTAAGCAAATGTTAAAAATTAACCATGTATAAAATGACATTCTTTTCATGTCTGATATTATGCTTTAACTTTGTTTTAAAATTTTATAAGTTAACGGCCCATATACATTTATTTTTTTCATTTTCTTTATTGATTAAAAATTACAGTAAGATCACTTTTTATCAGATTTTATTATAGAATTTTTATTGTTTCATGAAAAATATTTCCTTGGTTTTCAACAGTGCTGTATCTTGTAAAGAAAAAATAAATCGATCGAAATTCATCACAACTTTTTAAACCGTTCGATTTGAAAACAATCGATTTCCATCACATACCTGATGAAATTTAATAAAAAGTTGTTTAATTCTGTATAAATATTTTAATTTTAAAGAAGAAGAATTCGAAATTAATTAATATTTTGTTTTATTTTAATTTACCATATCAACTCAGTTCACAACTAAATTGAACACTATATACAAATATTAATAAACTATTTTATTATAATTATTTCTTATAACAAAAGAATTATAGTTTAATTAATTGCCAAAAAAATTATTTGAAAGGTTAACTTTTTGTAATTGTATTTATTGGTTTTTACAAAGATGATTTTGCTAAACAAAGTCTTCAAAGATCACATTTTGTTTAAATTTTTGAAAAAGAAACTGTTAATACTTTTTATAATACAAAACTACAAATTAAAAAAATGTGCAAAAAGTGCTAAAAAATGGCAAAAATAATTCGAAAAGTACTAAAAAAAAGTGTCAGGTGCTAGATTCATTTTTTCCGTGCAAAATGAGTTTAATAAGTGCTAAATTTAGCACTAATAGTGGTAAATTGGCAACATTGATGGCCATAAGCCATTAGGTTTTCTTAGCAGGAGAACGTGTTTGGCATATCAATCAATATTTGTTATCAAGTTTTGTTTACAATTTATTGTCTTTGGTAGTTTATAAATGAGGTTTCTTTAGAGAAATACACTATTTGTTAAATTAATTTGAATAATTTTATCATTATTATTTTTTAGTTTGTTAAAAATTTAGTTAGTTAGCCCTTTTTATCAAGCTATTACACGCGAACTGATTAAATTCTGTACATATAGAAATACAAGTCCTTATCGATCTACTTGAAACAGAAACAACACAAAATACTGAAGAAAGATGTGAAACAGAGATGTATGTATTCCAAAACATATCATAAGAGAGATAGTCGGTCAAGCCCGACCATATGACAGAGACCTGCGCCGAACGGCTTAAATTCGGCTAAGCCGAGCCGCCGAGAAAAATTTGGAAGCCGCCGCCGCCGTAAAATTTTCGGCTTTACTCGGCTTAAAAGCAGCCGCCGTTTTTAAATTCTTTTTGAAAAAATATGTTAAAAACGAAACTTTTTTATTATTTTAATGCAGTATTTGCCATTTATGTTGTATTTAAATATGAAAGAAAAATATTTGCATCATTTTGAACTTCAAATAATTATAAATCAATCAAATATTTTTGGTTACTTATAATCGATTATTTTTTATGCTAATACTGTAAAAAAATAATATTAACAGTTACTAATAAATTTTAATCAGCCTTAATCGACATCCTATCTAAGAAATCTCGTACACAAGATTTTGTCTGCTAATAAATTACTTCTATTCACTAACGATATGTGGTTGGGAATTATCAAAATAAATGATATAAATTCCATTATTTATTGTACTTTTTTATTTCTTTAGCATATCTTAAGAATTAATATTTTTTCATATCGGAGCAGACCATTTCTCATTCTAATATGCAAACAATTACTTTTTATGTAAAAATCCAAAAATATCCTTAGATCACTCGCATATTTTTTTTTTATATTTTTTCAATAAATTAATAATTCTGTTTATACTTTCGCTGGAAAAAACCTCGTCCTATTTTTATGAACAATGTTAATTAATGGGGCATGAAAATATAAAATTTTTAATTAGAAAAATATGTGTATAATATCAGCCGGCTGACAGCCGATTTTAAGCCGCCGTCGAAGCTTTTTAACACAAGCCGCCGCCGTCGATAAAATTCCTCGGCGCAGGTCTCTGCCATGTGTGTATGTCCATCATAATTTGTGGAGGGTTCCTATATTAGACATGTGGACAATTGTAGACTGATACTTTTACTGAGTATAAAATAAAATATACGAATACAGAAAATTACGTTAATACTAACATTTATATGAATTTATACACTTTAAGGTGATAAAATTTGGCACAAAGATTGATACTTATACCAAACTTCCTTACACCGAATTTCATTAAAATATTGCTATATTTAAAGCATTTATGATCGTTAAACCCCTATTTCGGGAGGGCATTTGTATGTGGGTGTAATGATAACAATAAACTTATTTGTAAGTTATTTAAAATAATTTTAGATATAGTATGTTTTGTTTGATTTGTAAAGAAACGAAAAAAATCAAAAAAAGATACAGTTTTTCGAGTTTAAGCTTTGATTAAAGCAAAGAAATATATATATAAATATCTTTTATATTTCTTTGCTTTAATCAAAGCTCAACTCGAAAAACTGTTTCTTTTTTATTTTTTTCGTTTCTTTACAAATTAAAACATATTATATCTAAAATTATTTTAAATAACAAGTACAAAAAAGGTACTGTTACTGTTACAGATGTGTTACAGATTAACGTTGGTACCCGCCAAACTGCTACACCTGAGTACCAATTTGAAGACATGTATTTGGTCATGCCTTCCCCCTTGGTAAGGATCGGAGCCCATCTAAAACTCCTTCCGATCTATGGGTCACGGCACCCGGTTGCAATGCAACTCCACACTGAGCTCACGCTCTACCCGCGATTTGGGTCTAAACCACAACCACCACGAAAGCTCCCCAAGGGGCCACCTCAATGTCAGGCTGGAACCGAAGTTCCAGGGGCTCCTGATACCCGTGGTACCAGTATTAAGTCACCGGTCGTACTTCGTAGCCAAAAATGACTACTACCAGTTGAACTCCAAATAGTTCGGGACTGGTGAACTGTTACTGTTACAGTCATTACAGGGGGCTAGGTGAAATAATGGACCGATCATAACCAATTTCAATAGGCTTTGTCCTTGTGCAATGAAAGGCCTAGGTGCATAAGGTTTACATGGACAACCAGCCGTCCAACCAGCTAGACGGACGGACATCGTAAGATCAAATCAAAAAGTGATTCTGAGTTAAGATGATGAATGATGAGTTGAGGTGGGTGTTGGATTTTTTCTGTGCGTTACAAACATAAGCATAAACGCATAATACCCCAACCACTTATGGTGGTGTAGGTTATAACAGGTAAGAACATGTAAGTAACATGTGTAAAAGTGATTTGCGGAGAAAGATTATTGGAAAATTTTAAAGAGTGAGTTATACACTTATAACACCTGTTTATGTCAATTATTATCTTCATACTAACATTTATGGCAGCGTTACCGGTGAAAATTTCTGAAGTGTCCAATAAAAGGGGATTTCAAAAAATAAGGTCGCCGAAAAAGGGAATTTTTTTCGAAAAAAGTATCCAATACCTAAAAAACTCCTCAAATTTTGTTTATTTCATAAAAAGAAAAACAAAGAATATTATATTTTAAGAAAAACTACTAAATTAAGTTTTATTAATAACAAAATAATTCATTTATAATAAAAAAAAAATAAAAATGAATTTATTCATAAAAATAGTTAACATAAAATTCTCTTTTTATTGATTAAACTTTTTGTACTTTTGTATGAGATCTTCACTCGGATTCCAGTTTTACAAATCCTCGTCTAACAAATTTAGGACTGAAAGCATGGATTCACAAATTTTGACCTTAAGTCTGTTGGACAATTTATTTTTAATTAGTGATAATTTAGAAAAAAGACATTCCGTCAAGGCACTGCTATAAATCAAGTTAAAAATATAAATTAGGATATAAGTATTGATCAATTTTTTTTTTTTTTAATTTTCACACTCCGATCCAAAAAGATTCGGTATTTGATGTTCATAAACTTTATCATCAGCTTTAGTTTTTAACAGTTTCAGTTCATTTATAAATTTTTCGGGGTCTTTTTTACATCACTGTACTGCGAAGCAATCTCAAAATAATAAATTTTGTCGGTGGAGTTATTATATAATGGGTCGAGATATTTCAAGCAACTTAGTTTTCGATCACATTCACCATTTTTCTTAAAAATTCCGTCCAGAGGGCATCGATATACTTTAAGACATGGGTGCTAAGAATCTATGTTTGCGTAGGGTACAAATCTCTTTCAGTAAATGCGAATTTTATTGCATTTAATACAACTCACATGTGGAACAAGCCGCTCGCATCAAAGAATAGCAAGAAAAAATTCACGGTATAAGCTGTCAATGTTGGCCAAACGACGTTTTAGGCAATTCGTAATTAAACATGGATATCTGATGAAATTTAAAAATTTTCTCTTAAAAAGTACAAATAGTACATTAACTACTGCTAATGATCATCAGTATTTTTGGTCGAAAAGTATCGTGAAATTAGCAGATTTTTGGGTCAGTACACGGTGTCCTACACAGAAAAAAGTCACCAATTATCAAATATATTAGTAAATAATACATGCAATTAAAAACTTTTTTTTAAATTTGCACCTCTCACCAAAATGATTATATCAGTTACTAAAAACTGTAAAAAATGGAAAACAGAAATTTTTTTCTAATTAAAAAATTGATCTAATCAATCAAGTAGATGATTGGAAGAATTAAAAATTTAAGTGTGAAATAGAATTTTACTTAAATTTCATTTTGTTTTTATATTTACTTGAATATATTTATTAAATTTAGATGCAAAATAAAACAACTGTGTTAATTGAAAAATTATTAGTAATCAAATATATTACGAAATTTGTCTGTTCCAGATTTCCTTACTTCTCAACCAAAAAAATTAACGAAATTGTTTTTTGGTAGCTGTATTAACTTCGCAATGTAGATTAACTTGTTACCGAAATTTGTTAGCTTTATTTGTACACAGAAAATATTATTAACGTATATTTTTCAATTAACACAGTTGTTTCATTTTACATTTAAATTTAATAAATATATTCAAGCGAATATAAAATAAAAATAAAATTAAAGTTAAATTTTAAAAATATTTCTCACTTAAATTTTTAATTCACTCAATCATCTACTTGATGGATTTGATAAAGTTTTTAATTTGAAAAAAATTCTGTTTTTCATTTTTTACAATTTTTTGTAATTGATATAATAATTTTGGTGAGAGGTGCAAATCATTTAACGAATTATTTACTAATATATATATATAATATATATATAATATATTCGATGATTGATGACTTTTTTTCTGTGTACGTAATATACATTCATCCAGAATTGTACATCATATAGAACTTACGATTGTACGAGTGTGGAATAAAACTCCTGCAGAAGTCTTTCCTGTCACTTGGTATTTATACACTGGTGCATATTCCTATAAACGCACATCAATTTTTTTAATCAACTTACTAAAAAATGTACATTAATTTTGTCATTGTAATTTTTATAGCTTAATGCCATTTTTACGGCATTTTTCTATATATGCACTTAAACTAATGAACCAATTTAGCATTAATAAGGTGTTGTTGAACCTTTGTTTTGGATAAGTTCAAAAATTCGGTTTGGCATTGATTCGACTAATTTTTGAAGAAAATCACTACGTTGTTATCATTATGGTGTACCCCCACAGATTCTCCACTGGATTTAAATCGGGACTGCAAGCCGGTCAGTCGAACAGTAGAGTACAGTAGAATGTTATCCTGTTGGAATATGCAATCTTCATCCATTTTTTCATCCATAAATGAGAGAAGAGCATTTTCCAACAGTTCATTATAAATTACACTGTTCATTTTAGTTGGAACAAAACATATTTTTGATATTTTTTGCAGCAAACCATAACACTGCCTCCACCTAAATTGCGTTTCGACACACGAATTTCGTATATATATATATATATATATATATATAAATATATATATATATATATATATATATATATATGTTTTTTTTTCTTTTGCAATACCGTTAGATCGCGAGTTATTGTAACAACACAAATTATTTTTGGTTAAGAATATACCTCAAAGAAAAACAAAAATTTAAAATGCGTTTATAGGAATATGTACCAGTGTATATAATTTTAATCTTATTTTTACAAACATCGCTTTAATAATCAATATTCTATTTTAATTGTCTCCGTAACATTAAAAAAAAAACTTTTTAAGTTTTTTGCAAAACATTTTAACTTTTTCTGACATACAGTTACGGACAAAAAATAGGGTCAAGTATAATTACTTTAAAATTTTTGAGTTTTCGACGAAGTTTTATGCAAAACAAAACAAATTATTACGAATGCATTAAATTATAAACCTATAAAAAAATAATGTCCTTTAATATTATTTCTATAACAATACATGATCGCAGGCGCAAATTTTCCTTTTTCAGTGCGGACAAAAAAAGTAGGGTCAGAGGAATTTTTTTTAAATTTAGTAAAATTTTTTTCGAAAGTTTACTTATTTTAAATCTTGACAATGATATTAACAATTAAAGACTGAAAAAGGATAAGAATTATTAGAGATCTTTAATTTCAAGTATTATTTGTATCAAAAATTATCCATAAAATGGGAACGTCAAAAATATCAGTACAGTAGTCGATCGGTATAGTTAGTTAATTTTATTTTCAATTAATAGACAGCATTCAGAAACATTTTGAAAAGTTTCGGGGTATAAAATGTACTACGGAGGAAAAAATAACCAAAAAAAAAATATCAAGTTGGGAGCTCTAATGGCATTAAGTCGATTCTAAATTCGCTCAGAACATAAATCTCTTCTAAAAATATAAGAAAACAATTGGTAAAAAGTAAATTTATTCAAAACTCTATTTTGTAAAGCCCTGTTCTTATAATATTGACCAGGAAAATCCACACATTGTTTCCTTGTATACCCAAAGTAAAAAAAAATACGTAAAATTAAGTAAAAAACAAAAATTTTTTATAAATGAACTATAAATATTAAATTTTATCACAAAACTTTCGTAATGATCCAAAATATACAGAATTGGGAACTTTTTATGCCGCCTGTACAATTAAGGATAACGGTGTTAATAATATAACGTTGTTGGTTACTACCATAACAAATTGTCATATATGTTAGTACCTCAGTACCAAGGAGCTTAAGAATGATCTTATAGAGAAATATTATTTCCATCAATTGTATTCTTAAATTCCCAGAAGAAAATTATGTTCCTAGTCGATTTTGAAACGACTTAATAGAATTAAAAGTTCCCAATATGACAACATTTTTTGAAGATTTTCTATTCCAGTTTAGCTTTATTTGCAATTTTATAAATTGCTGTTAAGTATTGCCATTTAATTAAAACTAAAAGTATTTAACTGTAAAAATTGATACTTAACATTTTTGACGATGTTATTCTATAAATCCTTTTTAATTGTTCTCATAATTAAAGATTATTAACGTTTCTTATCTTTTTCAGTTTGCAACTGTTAACATCGTCATCAAGATTTTAAAAAAAAAGTAAAATTTTCGAAAACACTGCAAAAATTCTACAAAATTTTAAAGAATTTATTGCTGACCCTATTTTTTTCCTCACTGAAAAAGGACAATTTGCGGTTTAGATGATGTATCGTTTTTGTGATAATGGCAAAGGAGGTTATTTTTATATAAATTTATAGATTATTTATAACCCAATTTATTCGCAATGATTTGGCATTACAAGTTTTATTATTTTGCTTTAAATTTTTTAGAAAACTCAAAAAGTTTAAAAAATATACTTGATCCTATTATATTGTCCGTAATTGTATGTTCATTTTCTTCTATTTACAACAATTGGCATGCTAATGGTTAAACTAATCGTTTAATTAAACCTTAACATCATTCACTTTTGTAAAAAATGCACTTTAATTAGTATCTAAACATAAATAAAGAACACATCTCCCACAGCATTTCTGCTGGAATATAAACGACCAGACGAACACGCACTCACTTTTTTTCTTTTGTTTCTGGTTTTATCACTTTATCATCACATTTTCATACATACAAATGCATCCATTCACTAATGGGCAATGAACACTGTAATTTACCTACCACAACGTTCAATAATTGATGATGGTGATAAAAATAATAATAAAAAACAAAAATGCAACAAATATAACAGCAGCAGCTATAATAACGGCAACTTATAGAAAGAAAAAACAACAACAACTTATGAACCTAATTCAAATAACAAAATGATTGGCATTTAAATTAGATGCCAGTAATTGTGCAATTTTAAAACTGATATTAGACAAACAAATACAGTTTAATTACCAAAGTAATGATACGCTTCTTAATAAATAACTATTAATTATAAATTATCTATAATAATTGCTTAAATATTTAAGATTTTTTTATTTAAATAATTTGTTTATAATAATATGGAGTTGTGGTTTATGTTAAGTGTTGTTTTAATTATTTCAGGCACTGTATTCCCATATCTAGTGCAAGTGTGCTTACATATTTAAAGTTATATTTTTGAAATTCCATTGAAAATGTGTTTTCCCCTATTTGTATTTCAACCATAGACCACCCACAAATACTTGGGTGTGAGTATTTGCATTTGGGAATTTGTGCGTTTTTAGCTGAAGTGTCATAATGTCAAATTACTGGAAAAAGGTTTAAACTTTTCAAGTAAAGTGATTTTTGTAAATTAAAATTTATATAAAAATTTTTAAAATACATTTTCAATTTTAAGAGAAGCCATTAAAAGAAATAATATTTAAAAATACATAATGCACCTGTTTAAGTAAAATTTAAAATTCACGAAAAATAATATTGCAGTTGATTTTCTAGCACATTTATTGAGGCATACAAACGTACGTATGTATGCATGTATGTATACATGTACGCATTTAAAAGGAAATCTTAATATAGAACTTGTGCTAAGAAAGATATTAATGGTGAATCTAGAACAATTAATATATATTTTTTTTTTGTAAGTAACAAAACAAATTTCAATGTTTGGAGGTAAAATTAAAGTCTACTGGTTCAGTGAACAGTCCGGCAGCATTCGTGCCTCAACAAAATGCAAGATATTTCAAAAACTATTGCAGATAATCATGGGATTATTAGAACAACTCGAGGCCATCAACTCCGCATAACACAAAAGACCTTAGTTTTTTATCAACATCAAGTTAAAGATTTTTTCGCCGTTATTAGGGAGTACATCCGTATTAACAGCAACTTTTTCAGGTCAACGCAATGTTTTTGATGATTGGATTCTGCTATTTCAGCACATACAAATCAGTAAGCATGATGTAATGATCCATGTCTTTTTTTTTTAATTCGTTTTAGAAACAATGAAACTGTAAACAAGACGGCGAAATATTTCATGTAAAGCGTGCCATAATCTTATCTTTGAGTATGTCTTCCAGATAGTGTAATTCGCTGGGTCATTTTTTGAGATAAAGTTTCGTTAAAAATTTAATATTTATAAATTCATTTCTAAATCCAGGTAAGAAACTGCGCCAATATGACAGACTATATTGTCAAATGAAAATTACAGAACAAGAAGAATTTGATTACAATTTACGCAATTCTCAAAGTATTTTATTTGAGTTATTGTATTATATGTTATTTGAAATAACACATTATTCAACACTTTTTAAAAATTTATATGGGTCATTATCAAAAATGTTTAACCTGGCCGAAACTGACTTTAATCCCTAAGAAATTTTGTGTTAATACTATTTTAATTAAACGGGTTATAGATCTGTACTCACAAAACTTTAAATAAATTAAATAGGGTGCAGAGTTTTTGCACCATAGTTTTCATTTTATAATCATGATTGTTGTTCAAAGTTCAAAAACTTGGAAAAAGGGCTTAAAATTACTTAACTTTTTCTTCTACTCTTTTTGTTCGTGCAATTTTTGATCTCATTCGATCTTATATAAACTAATCTACACCTTTTTTTATTATTATGCAGACTTTCAACATTTAAATAAAGGGTAGTCGAATTTTGATAACAAAATTTTGTAATTTTTAAAATTTTTAGATTTTTTGAGCGGGTTCTGTGCGCTCCTCAACGGAATACAAATTTTGATACAGGGATAATTATGCGTATTTTGGGTTATATCTGGTAGATGTGACCTAAATAGTCAACGCAGTGTATAATGTCAAAATTTGGAAAACAAGACCGAAAATTTTTAAAAATTTCAGTTTCTGATGGAATAGCACGGATTTTTATATAGCAAATCGCAATTTGTACAAAACTTGAATACATAGATATATGAACGGCGATAAATATGTTTGATCGGTACCATAAATTTAAGTTGAATATTGGAAATGGGAAACTTGTCAAAACAAAAAAAGGATCACAATATTAAATAGCATTTCTTTGTGATAAACCCTAATAAAATATATTTTCGTGTAATACAGTACCCAACGACATGAAATTTTTTTTGGCCTTAATTTTCTTTCCAAAAAAAAAAAAAATATATTGACCATTATGTACTAAATACATTGAAACCAAGACTTGGACTATTAAATTAACAATTTAAGCAGAAGCATTTTTTTATAAAATATACTTATAAAAATCAAAGGATAGTAAATTATCCCACTTGTATTATTTACTACAAAAAATCTAAGCAAGTTCTAAAAAAAATAATTTTTGGTATAAATTACAATTTACAAATTAATTTAAATTAAATTACTGCAATTTTCATTAAAAAAAATTCATATAAAAATTGGTTAAAAACGCCTTCGACAACTAATAAAAATCGCGAAAAATTCTAAAAAAAGGTATTATGAAATTTTACAGAAACCTTAATAATCCTTGAATTATGCTCAACAATCATCTAAAACGTCCAAAGGAATACAAAAAGTTTAAATTCGTTTTCAAAACTTGAGGTTTGAGTTACTCCGCGAATTTGGAAGAGCAAATAATGAGTATTTAAGCAAGAAAAATCTTTTCCAAAAAAATAATAAATGTTGAAAAATTATTTTATAGTACATAAACTATCTGATAGATAATATTCAGTATGTATATACACACATGCAAGCGCGGATATATGGGAGGATGGGAAAATGAAATTTTCCAAGTAAGGAAAAAGAAAAGCGAAGAAAAATTTTCCAAAGGAAACGGAAAAAATATAAATTCTTTTGGAAAAAATAATTTATCAAAAATAGAAAAAGGTAAAACGAATTTATCTACAACTAAACTTTTTCATATATTTTTTTTTTTTTTTTTTTTTGTTCGAAAATATTAAAAAAAAAGGTTTTAAAAATCGGAAATGCAACTGGTTTTGAGTGATTTTTTTTATTTTTAAATCAGCAACATAAACTTTTTATGAATTATTATAAATCGTTGTTCTATTTTGTCAACAGGCAAACATTTTGAATTTCATTTGTTTTTCTAGTTTTTCAAAACAATTTCATAAGTGTTATTAAATTTATGTTTAGAATTTATGAATGATTAAAAATTTCAATAAAAAATATTTTTATTGAGTTATACGTATTTGAAATTTAAATTTCATAATTTCGCAAAACATTGGTCCAATATTTTTAATATATGGGACAAATTTTTCAAACAACTTTTACGAGTCTACCCAAAACTTTGAACGAACAATTTTGTGAAGATGGAATGCGAGGAATAGCATTTAAGAAACAACACTGAAAAAAATTATATATGTTAAAAAATTAAAAGATCGATGGAAAAATTCGACTTTTTACCTTGGGTTTTCCGATTTTCTTCAAATTAACAATTTGAAAAATTAATTTTTATTTTTCTAAATTTTGATAAACTCGCGTGGTTTTTTGGTTAAAGAATTCAATTTAGGTTTTTTATTACAAAAATTTTTACTTTTTTAATAATTTTTAGAAAAAAAAAAATAATGACATTCTTTTCAATATAAAAAATATATATATTATTTTTTCAAATATTTTAGTGTTTTGTACGTTTTACTCAAAGCATGTACGAGTACAACTTACAAAATGTAAATATTATTCGCTTTACGTTAAATAATTCAAAATAAAATTTTCATTATAAAATCGGACATGAATAATTAAAATTACACACATAGTAAAATATTTTCTTTTTTTACGAAATTAAAAATGCGAATATTTTTTTGAAATTTTCAAATTATGTGATGTCCTATAGAATTCATGATAAATAGGTAGAAATTGAAATAATTTCATTCAACCCTTCATGATTTTACTTCATTTGAAAAAATAACAATTTTCATGTTTAAGCATTTATTTTTAAATATTAGCAATACATATCAGACTTGAAAGTTTCAGTCAGAATTTACAGCAAATCGTTATATTTATTTGTATTTTGTTGTTTTTCTGACAATTTCGAATTAATTCTGACTAAAATCTGTAAATTTTAATGGATTGGAATAAAATTATTAACTAAAATCAAAAGAAAATAAATGAAGTTTATAAATTTCAGACATAAAATAATCACAATTTTTTTTAAATTTCAAAAAAAAATTAGATTTTTAAATAATTTTCAATCGATTTTTGACACTGATACTTTTTAATAGATTATCACCAAATTTTACATCAATGAATTTTAGATATTAAAAATCAGAATAAAATCCACTTAACTTAAAAATTAAATTTAAAAATTTCTCGTACAACGAAGAGATAGTTTAGTTTGCTTGATATCCTATTTAGATTTACTTAACACAATCTTTTAAGTTTTTCAGATCCTGTATTTAAATGAAATTCATTTTATTTGAAATTCTTAAGAGGACAACAAAATACACCTTAAATCATTAAAGTCCATTTAATATTCCCAGAAATATTTCTATATAAAGAATGATTAGAACTTATACATGTTTAATGAAAAATCCATTCTTAAGAGTTATTATATTGGCTAAGTAAATAAAAGATTTTCAGTGATCCCGAAATTTTTAGAATAAAAAATATTTACCTCCAAATGCTTAGGCCGGATTCGCGCCTGCACACATGGAAAATAAAATAAATAAATTTCTTCAAGTGAAAATTTAAAAATTTTATATTTTAAAATTTTTTTACTTATATTTACATTTTATTTATTAAATACAACTATCAAAGGAATAAAAAAATACTTTTGAAATTTGCAATGGGTTTTGGAAATCTGAAGAGGTTTTTATGGTGTATAAATAGGTTTGTTCGGAAAAATTATAATTTACAAAATTATTTTGTACACATAGCATAGTGGAGACACACACTCCAAAAGTCCTTGGTAGGATATTAAAACGTTATTATTAAAAATTATGATAAAAAATCATATATATGGGTAAGAATGCTTCTTAGAAATTATGTATAGTTTATATAATAGAATGTACTTGATTATTTTAAAATTTCCATATTATATTCCCAGAGCCACATTTCCATCAAACTTGATGAATGAATTAAGTCGTTATTCTTTCAAACTCTCTATAATAGTGGAATATTGTACTCAGATTAGGGCCTCATGATTATTTCCAATAAATCCTAGCACAAAAAATTAAAAAAATTTTTTTTCATTTAAATGATTTAGACATAACCATCCCGACCAAAGTCAGTCACATATTTCGACTTATTACCATAACGTCTTTCGTTCATATAATATGAGGATTTCTTCCTTTCAATCATCTTTAATCGCTTTTTACATCTTTTTCCGTTACATCTTTTTCATTAGAGAAATTCTTATTTTTACAATAATATTACATTTTTATATATTATATTGTTCCTATCCTAATTAATGAACCTGATTAAGTTGTTTCTTTCCTCTTATTTGGAATATCTAGCATTATCCGAAAAAAAAACCCAGAGTTCCAAAAATTGTACAGGCCTTTACATATCACTTTTGTAGAAGTTTTAACAATCTGAAAGTTTCTGAATAAATAAGATATTCCTATGTAGTCATTCTGGCTAAAATTATTAAATAAACTTAAGAATTATTTCAGAAGTATTCTAACCCAATAATATAATATCCTAGCAAGGACTTTTGGGGTTCATGTCTTCGCTATTGGAAGAATATTAAAGGAAACTCAAAAAAAAGGCAAGCTACTTCAATAATTATTAATATTTCGGTTCAAAAATTAACTCAAGCTTAAATTTAATATTCCAACAAAAAAAGAAGAAAAAAAAACACCATAAATTCTTAATTAAAATATAAAAATAATAAAAAAAAAACTGGACTAAGCAGGATTTGCATATTAAGTGGTTGGAGAAAATAACACAGGACTTTATTTATAAGCATTAAAGAAAATAACAAAAATGTTTCAAACTAAATGAACCATAATAAAAGACACATATTCATTCATTCACACACACTCTATCCTAAAGCAATTAGAAAACAGAGAACTGAAGGTCATGCAACAATAATTATAACCATAATCCTTCTTATCGATTTTACTCTTTACGAAAGCACTTTAGAGACAACTTAACAATATTGTATGTTGATGATGATAAAAAGAAACAAAAATAACATTGAGCTATGAAAATCAAATAAATTGTAATTGAACATATTTTCACGCGTCGTTGTATTTTATGTGAAATAAGTGCTAATGCTGCAGACGATGATGATGATGATGATGATGATGATGTTGCACTTCTATGGCTTTCTATTTCTTTAACATCCTTTTATCACAAATCAATGATAGTATGCTTGGCAGGCCACTTAACTACACCAACAAAATAGTGACAATCACATCTTGAAATCATATTCATTAGAATATACACAATAAATTTATGTGATAAATATGTATTTATCTCTTTATCAATAGTACTTGAAAACTTTGACATTCCATTACACTTTCGGTATTTTCTTTTTATAATGATGATACATCATAATCATTCAACAGCTTTTGAGTTGCGATTTTATTAAAGAAATGGTCCATGTGTTGAAAAAATATAAAGAAAAGAAACATATTTTTAGGGATGATTGATCGAGTAAATAGAAAATTTTTGTAATCAATTTAGAAAATAAAGGCATATTTTTTTATTTTTCATACTCCAAAACAAACAATATTTATATTTTTTAATCAGAATTGACAGATAAAATAAAAATAATTAGTTTGAGGAAATAATTTCAATTAATATGGCATAGTAAATTCGCAAAATCTTTTTAAACATTAAACATTAAACATTATTATCCTTCAATGTATTGAAATCAAATTTTTAATATTATAAAGAATATTCGAACATTTTTATTTTTATTATTATTTATTTTTTAACATTGGGGTTCTTTGGACCTCTATTAAAAAATATATAAATAAGAAGAGTTGAAGATTTTACTAAGAATGTATTGCTTTTGATAAGAAACTAAAAATGTTTAGGAAATTAATAATGTGTATTTCTATTCGAAAAGTAAAAATTATTCGAAACTGAATTAAAAAAGCGTATGCTGATTTATGAAAACGTGTTCTTTAGAATCACATATACATAAATATAAAAATTTACTTTTTTTGATTTCAATTTATAATATTTAAGAATAATTTCTTAAATATTAAAACTATTTTTATTTATTTATTTATTTTTTTTTTTTTTTTTTTTTTTTTTTGAAAATGAATCAAAAGTCAAGAAGACTGAAAAAATTTTTTAAATTTTCATTTATATTTTCAATTTGTATAAAAATTGTTGAAATTTTTTTTTTGGAAAATTTTAAGTTTTTAATGATTTTTGGCTACATTTTGGTGAAAGAACAGAAGCGCTTTTTATCAAAATGATGTGTTGCAGAATGCGAGAAAATTATGCAAATTTCTAAAATTTATTTTTTCAACAGATTTTTCTTGGAATTTTGCATTTTTACGCATTTGCTGTTAATACCCAGCAAAAACTTTTTGGTTTTCGGTAATAAGGCGTCATTATTATTTGCCTACTCTGTATTACATTAATAAGTAATCAATAGTATAATAGCACAGTAATACTGCAATCACGTGGATGAGTTGGCTAGAGTGCCGGATTAACAACCAGAAGGTTGTTGGTTCAACCCCATTCTGAAGCTGTTAGTTTTTTATAACAAAATATCTGAAAAGATATTTTAAACTAAATAGAGTGTTTGTCGCTTAGGCTGCTATGTGCGAGATGGTGTACTGAGTTAGACGTTAGTTAGTAAAAACGAATGGTTAGTTTGTGTCAAAGTTCGAGTCTCACTGACGGCAAAAATTTTTTTTTCGTCTGGGTACATATTTTTTATACCCCTAGATTCAAAAAATAACTACATGAATTTGTGAACAACTCGAACAAAAATAACTAGTCATTCAGGCAAAAAATAAGTACTTTATTATTGTTTCCAATTATACCTGCTAGCTTACTAGGAAAGCAAATTTCTTGCTGGGTATTTTCACGTATAACCATTTCGGTTTACCATTTGCAATCAAATCTAATAAAACTAAATTAAAGATTTAACAATTTGTTTTTTAAATTCCTAAAATGTTCATTATGAACAATTTAATAATACTTATGAACAAAATTGTATTTTTTATCAAAAAGTTTGGGAAAAAAGTCATGTTCGATTATTATTATTATTGTTTATAAAACTTTGCAATTGAAGCTTCATTAAGATGATTTGAAACTAAATTAAGATTTACGTTTAAACTTATATAATCTATTAGTATAAACTCTTAATAATTAATAATTTTAATACATATAATGAAACAGATATTTTAAAAGATTTAATTAAACTAAGTCCAGATAAAGTAAAATAATACATTATAAAATTTATGAAATGGATATTAACCAAAAATAGAAATGCTTTTTGAATGAATGTTAATAAATGCAATTATCGCAGATTTTCAACAAAACGATATAAATTTATCTAAGAGATACTTTTTTGAAAGCTGAAAAATTAAGAAAAAACTTAAAAAAATAAAATAGATGCATTATACAACAAATCAATTGAAATAGATATTTACCTAAAGGATACAAATATAAGAATATAAAAAAAAGTTATTTTTTAAAAAATTCAAAATATGTATGTTTTGTGATTTTATAACAAAAGACACAAGTGTATCTAAAAGATACTTTTTGAAAATTAAGAAAAAAAAAATGCCCAACATTAAAAAAACATTTTTATTAATATTGAAGTAACAATGTCGTTGTAAAAATATTATGTATATTCTTTTCTATTTGCCATAATGAAATGTTTCGTTTTTTTCGTCGGCTAAATATATAGCAACAGCTTTACGACCGCCTTGAGACATTGCAACTCGAGAACGACCCACGAACAATTTTGTTTAACCAGGATATACGAAATCAAATGTTCGCAATATATATATAACAATCCATTATTGCGACTACCCATTTACCGCGACGGCTTAATTTTTAAAATTGCAGGTTCTATAATCCGTTTTTTTTTTTAATTTGGTTACAATGTCTATAACCAAAAAAGGAAAATACCCGTCTTTTGGTATATTAAGCTTTTTGGATAATTTTGATCTTCAATTATGTCAGTTTATTCGTGTCAAATACATCTCTTAATATAGGAAAATCAAAAATCGAGCTTGCATATATATATACATATATATATATATATATATATATATATATATATATATATATATATATATATATATATATATATATATATATATATATATATCTTAATTTATGCTAAAGTATTAATGTTGACGCCACAAACACTTATAAAGCAGTTCTCAATTCTAAGACATATTAACCAAATAAGAACTTATAAAATTGTTAGCTTAGAAAAAATTTAAAAAATATCTACACAGAGAAAAAATGCATATATTTTAACACTTTTTTATAAATATTATGAATCGAATATGGCTTTTTTCCTAAAAAAAAAACAAAATTTTGTTTATAGATATTATTAAATTGCCCATAATAAAAATTTTAGGAATTTTGCAAAAATTTTGTTAAATCTGATATAGTTTTATTAGTTTTGATTGCAAATGTTGAAAATATTAGCAACAAATACATTAAAATGGCATAATTTTGCTCGCATTCTGCAGCACATCATTTGATAAGAAGCGCTTCTGTTCTGTTCCAAAATATAGCAAAATTCATTAAAAACTTAAAATTTTCCAAGGAAGACTTTTTTAAAAATTTAAAATATAAATGAAAATTTATACAGTTTTTCAGTCTTCCCAAAAGTTTTAATGCTTAAGAAATTATGCTTAATTATTATGAACTGATATCAATGAAAGTAAATTTTTATATTTATGTACAAAATTTTTTCTGTGTACTTAAGGTATGACTTTTCATTTCACAATATATAACTTTTTCCCCTTTTTAAGCAAAACACTTACCTTTTTTAAAAAAAGAAAAATCGTATTTATTTTAGTTGCACTTTGAAAAATTCTTTACAAATATTTATTTTTCACTTTTATTTTATTGAAACTGGTTCTAAAAAAACAGCAACTACTATAAAATGTTCAGTCGTCAAGTTTAATGAGCGGCAGCAGCAGTCAACAAGCCGGTAACTGTTTAACAAAAATACGTTTATTGTTTGAGCTTTATTTTGTAATTTTATTAATTTTCCCACAAGATTTTTTTGCTTTATTTTCTGTTTATTAAACTCACACTTTATCTAACTTTTTTAGTGAAATTTTAAACGAAACATCAAAGTTTTTTTTTTACTTGATTTTTGTCAAAACATGAGAAAATACATACAATGACATAAAACAATTGCAATAATGTTTTTGTGTTTCTTATTTTTATTTTCTTTATCTTTTTTATTTTTGTTGATTATAGCATTTGTTGTTATTGTTTTTGCCAATTAATGAATGACAACACAAGAAAAAAAAACGCACACAGCAAACATTATTCAGTGGGTAGTTAAAACACCCAACAAACTTTTCTGGTTTTATTTTATTTTGTTTATTTTGTTTGTTTTTTGTTTTTTTTTTTTTTTTTTTTTTTTTTTTTTAACAAGACTTTATTGCAAAAACATAAACCAACCACTAAAAAACGCCAACCTGCAAATGTACAAATAATTTCTTGTTTAAAAATAACAATAAGAAGCAATTGAATGCTGTTGTTTTTGTTATTTTTTGGTGTTATTGACACTTTGCATAAAACTTTTAACACACACACTCATACATACACCAGCAAAGGAATAAAAAAGGGTGTGTATTTTGAGAAACAATATTCCAATATTCCCTTCACTCAATAAATAAAAATCAATTTACTTTATTAAATTTTTTTAATTTTTTTAATTTTAATTAAACAACAAACATACCAAATAAATATTTCTGCGTTGTCAAACGACGACGGTGACGTTGACGTTTATCACCGTATTAATTTTTCATATATGTACGTTTTGTTACTATAATATTATTTTTTTTACCACTCTATTTTACAATTTATTTCATTTTTTGCACTGTTTTTAATTATTTTATTTCTTGTTGTCTTCTGCTTTTATTCTTCGTTTGATTTTTTCTTAATATTTGTCTCGTGTGCCTGCCTGGCTTTTCACTGTTTGGTTTGTTGGTGGCTGCTGGCTGGTAGTTGTCACCGCTCTTGGATTATTTTAATGTCGATGATGAAGAAAACACAATTTCAATATCAGTTCTACCAGTACATTTTTTATTTCTTCGTTTCTTTTACTTTTTTATTATTTTATTTTTTTACAGGTGATTGGCACTTTTTTTCCTAAATGTAAAACATTTTTATGGAAATTTTCTTATGATGAGACGAGTTTTATTTTTTTTTTTTACTAAATAATTTTTCTTATATCCACGCTATTTGTAAACAATTTAAAACCGTGTTTTACAGATTAGGGATCCAGCGCAAATTAATAATTTTCTTAATTTTTCTATTTAATCAACGACAGACACCGCGCACCAACTAGCAAAGAAAAACCGATTTTTACTTGTCGACAATTCGACATTGACTATTCTTGTTGTACAACACCGAATAACCAAATATGCAAAGGAAGCAAGAAAATACACTGCGAGAAAAAGCTTATAAAACTGACATGAGTCGTAAAATACAACACTGGGGTGGTGAGTTTAGCATAAGTAAAGTGTTGCTGTTTAGGGTAGGTTTATTTTAAAGAAAATATTTATTGTTGGCTATTCTTGAAAACGCGTCGAAAAGGTGAAAATTTCCATTAAAACAAAAACAAAGTTTCAAAAATTGTTTTTGTTTAGAATTTCAGCGCGTTTTTCTCTCTTTTAAAGATGGTAAGTTCCATTTTAGAAATGTACGATAAACAAAAAAACAATTTTCTAAACTTTGTTTTTGTTTTAATGGAAATTTTCAATTCTTCGAATAAAAAATAAAATTGATAAAAATAAGTAAAATTTAAAAATGAAAAACAGTTTCTGCAAAATGAAACATTATTTAATATAAGAAGTTCACAAGCTTTTTCGGAACTTAAATCCCCTTAAAAAACACTTTGGGCCTCTGCGAAATGCTGGCAAAGCATATCTTTTAGGTAATTAACAATTAAGGATTGAACAATTTAACTTTCTACGTTCTCAAAATTTTAAAAATAATAATATATAATATTTTATTTAGAACTACGTATATTTAAACTTTAGGCTAAAATCTTATAAAATATCATGAAATTTTCTTAAAAAGTTACATATAAAAAACATACCTTACAGCCCATCTATATATGTAATGTAAGATTTTTCTGTCAGTGTGTCAAAATCGCTCTCTGAGATAATTATTTCCGTGTATTCAAATATTAGTATTATAAGAAGTATTACATAGTGACTACATTAGAGATTTTTTTTATCAAGACAAACGTGAAACTTAACGCGAATTTGTGGAAGGTGGCAACAGTTGCACAAAAACAACAATATGGTGTATTCATTATTGTCTTTTATATATGCAGTTTGACAACTGTAATAACCAAAATAATAATCAACTGTTTAACTAAGGTTAATTTCTATATATTCGCACCGATTTTGACGTTTGTTTTGATATAAATTTGCCTAATGTAAACACTAGGTTATGAGACTGCTGCGATGAGATTTCTAACAATATTTTGGTAATTACTGAAAAACAGTTTTTTTTTTTTGTAAAATTGTTTTCTTTGAATGATTGTTTTACATTTTAAAAAATGTTTTTATAAAAATTGTGCTAAAAAAGTGCGAATTTCTTAAAATAAGGGACATGTTTACTCTGTGACTGATTGAAAATAAATATTTAAGATTTGACATAATATAAAAAAATGGTTAAAATTCATCAATTTTAAATTAATTCTTAAAAGCAAATAGTACCAAGTTCGAAAAATAAAAATTGTTTAAAATTAAGCACAAATTTTAAAAAATTTAAAAAAGAAATCATTTTTAAAAAGTAAAAAGTATCAATTTGCATAAAAGCAACATTTAAAAGCGATATTCAAGTTATATTTACAGGGGCGGACAAAATTGTTTACACACATCGTTGTTACATGTTTTTGAGTTTATATCTTCTAATGGAATAAATTTAGAAATTTATTTACACCAAATGTGCATTTATTAGTAATATATTTAAAACAATTAAAAAATTATCATAACTCTTTAAATTACAAGATATCAGACGGAAATTATAAATTTACTAGATTTAAAGCTTTCATTAACATGGTAACATTTTTTTTATTTTTTAAGAACGACAGATGAATTTTCGTTGTTTAATTTGATCAATTTTGTTAATATTAATTCCTGAAAATCATAAATAAAATATCAAAATGAGATATACGCAAAAGGAAACAACGGAAGTGGAAAGAAAAATGATATTAGAGAAATAAAATTTCTACATAAATTGGTGAAATTCTAAAATGAAGCAGATTTACCGCATATAGCATTATAAAACGTTTCAAAAACGATGAGAGTCTAAAAAGCCGCCCTTATAGTGTATGACATCGAAAACTTTCCACAAATGGGGAGAAAGTTGTAAGAAAAGCAAAACAAAACCTAAAAATGACTTCAACACAAGTCGCAGCAGAAATTAGAGGAGAGATGGCCAAAGAATTCATCCCAAAACTGTTAGCAAAACACTGGAACGTGCTGGTTATAGCACTAGAGTAACACGAAGGAAGCTAGTAGATTTCTGTAGTAGTGTGCTATTAATAGATGTAAGCAAATTTAATATTTTCCAATCTGTTGGGCGAATACGGGTATGGAGGAAGCTTAACTGTGAACTAGACGCAAATAACACAGTTAAAACTGTAAAACATGGAGGTACATGAGTTATCATGATGGTCTATATACGACGCAATTGTGCAATTCTGTTCCTAACATATCTCTTAAAGTAATCCTAGGGGACACAATTGAGTCAAAGAAACGTACTATGACCATATTTATGTTGTATTTGCTTTCATTTTAAACACAATTGCAATTTAGACGTACCTTTTTTGAAATAAATATTGGAAAAACTAAAGAACTGGGGGTGTATGCGTGCAGCGGGTGTTGATAGCTTGGTGTTCGTTGATGGAACGATGGACAAGTCAGTATATCTCAATATTTTGAAGGCAAATATTCAAAGAAGCATTGAAAATCTGGGCCTTGGTGATAATTTTTACTTTCAACAAGATAATGATCCCAAGCACACTGCTTTTGATATGCGTAAATAGATCATACATCATGTCCCACATATTTTACAAACGCCCCACCCCTTCCCCCCTTTTAAGCGCCAGACATGAATCCGATCGAACATCTTTGGGATGAACTCGGTACAAGAGTGGCAAAACGAAGCATTTCGAATAGGACTCAACTTGAAGAAATCCTTCAACAGGAATGGGAAAATATTGGCCGAAAAACAACAGAAAACTTAGTTGACTCAATACTAAATAGGTTAAAAGAAGTTTTAAAGAGAAAATGATTATCCTCAAGATATTAATCCTAAATTTAAATGGCTGTGTAAATAATTTTGCCCCACCAAAATTAATTAAATTTTTATTTTTTTATTACTTTATAACGGCTATTATTACGTTAATTTTTTTTATTATTATTTTTGATTTACCTATAAATATACCAACAAATCATGTAAATACAATATAGCGTTCAATTCATTCGTTTAGAAGAAGCTTTGCCAATGTAAATCAATGGTTTAATGTGAATAATTTTTATTTTTACTGAAACAAAAAACAATTTCTTAAAAATATATATGTGAAAGGCGTAACCTGTTTTTTCAACTTGTGTGTGAAAGTAGTCAAAACAATTGTTATTGAAAAAATTATCTATGAATTTCCCAGGTGCTAAGTGTTCCATACATTTTGGAAAAAAGCAACCTTTTTGTTCCTTCTTGCTAAATATTAACATGCCTATTCACACTAAAGGTCTTAAAAGAGTCAAAATTTATGATTATTCATATGGCTCGGTCTTAACCCTCTAACGGTCGGAGCAAAAATTTATAAAATTTTTGAAGGATTTTATGTGTAGACATTTAGTTTATTATGTCAATTAACCAAATGATTAGAATACGAAAAATAGTTAAAATGTAAATAAAAAAATTTTTGTTTGGCGAAACAACTAACAACAATGCTATGTATGTGGAAAAACGCTAATTCGCAAAAATGCGGCAAGATCCAGTAAAAGATAACAGGAAATATGAACAAGAGTTTTATATATAGTTACATTTTAGCTCTTTTGCTCTTAAAAAATATATTGTTCTATTTTCCATACTTTTCATTTTCAATTAAAATATTTTTGTGTTAATCACTAGTCTTATGACGGTCTATATACGAAGCAATTGTGCAATTCTGTTCCTAACATATCTCTTAAAGTAATCCTAGGGGACACAATTGAGTCAAAGGAACGTACTATGACCATATTTATGTTGTATTTGCTTTCATTTTAAACACAATTGCAATTTAGACGTACCTTTTTTGAAATAAATATTGGAAAAACTAAAGAAATGGTGCCACCTGTTTAATTTCGCCATGTTTAACGTATACTTCGTTGTTGTGTGCGTTGCAATAAAAATGTAGAAGTTATAATTTGACAACGTACCTATATAGCACGTTTCTACGTTCATACAACGTAATTGTGTTCCTAGCATAAGAAAAAATGTAGTTTAAATTAATGTCAAAAAATAAACATAAAAATTATATATACTTTTGTGGTTAGATTGATTATTTTCACTTACTTCTAAAGTATTAGATAAAAGGAAATTATTACATTTTGAGAACAGTTCATTTTCTACAGAACTGGGGTTCTCACAATCAACAGTTTCTCGACCCCAATAAGACGTTGCAATTAGAGAACGATCCACCAACATTTTTATGTAATAAATAAATACCAAATCAAAAGTTTGCAATGTTTGATATCAAACAAGTTTTGTTCAAACATAGACGAAAGGCTTCAATTTTAAGTTTTATTTTTAATTGAGATTCTCAAATTGGTATCAAAAATTTTTAAATCATTCTTAAATCTAAAAAGAAATCAATTTTCAAGAGATAATTTGGTACTTGAATTTCACATTAATCTTAAACTTAAGTGTCAGAATTTCCAAATTTAGGAAAATACTAAATTTATTAGGTGCAAAATTTGTTTGTGCCTTTTTAATAAATAATTTTAAAAATGTAAGAGATTCAGAGTATTTTTTCACAATTTTTGATTAATTCTGAATAAAATCTGTAAATCTAACTGGTTCTGGAATATATAAATTATTATTTTTTTTATTTTACAACCGCATTTGAATTACATTTAACATCTGATAACTAGTACGATTCCCAGCTTATAAACTCTTCTTCTTGTTGCGGAAGTTATTATTTGAAATTTGAGAAGATGTTTGATTAAGTATCATTATCAATTTGAATTTATATTTTCGTAAAAAATATATACATAGAATACAAAAATTGTGATTAACGTATTGTAGGTCTGCCTGCCCTGTATTCCACTTAGAACTAAGAATAAGTTGGTTTAATTGGACATAATTAATTCTATCACTCACACAGATATAATAATAATTTTGTTTACTTTCGATCCATATCTGAATTCATTAATTCGATGAAATTTTTACTAAATTTCAAGAAATTTTATTATATAAGTAAATTTGAATTATTGGTACTTAAATAAAAACTATTTAAATTTTATATTAAGTAAAGGGTGGTCGCGACCCCCTAAAATGTTTGTACGGACCCCTGGTTGATTCCGGTCACCCATTTGGGAAACATTGCTATAAAACAAACACTTTACAAGCTTAAACTCTGAAGCTCATTCAAATGTGTGGTGAAAAAAACAATATTTTTGGAAATAATTTCACTACTTTATCTTTATGTAGTGTCTACTTTAGACAATTTTTTATCTAGGCAAACGTCAAACTTAACGCGAATTTATGGAAGGTGGCAACAGTTGTACAAAAACAACAATATGGCGTATTCCTTATTGTTTTTTATATATGCAGTTTGACATCATATATATTCGCACTGATTTTGACGTTTGTTTTGATAAAAATTTTTCTAATGTGGATACTAGGTTAATATTGCTCTGCCTTACAGCCCGTCTAGATGTAACATAATGTGTAAGATTTTTGTGTCAGAGAGTGTCAAATTCGCTCTCTGAGAGAATTATTTCACGTGTAGATTCAAATATTAGTATCATAAGATGTATTATGGGACTGTTGTGATGAGATTTATCTACACAACCATCTTATAAGATGAACTGTCAAAAAAATACACATATACGAAAGTTTGTTTGTGTGTGCATGTGTATTTTGGAAATCACTGAAAACAATGCTTTTTTTTGTAAAATTGTTTTCTCTTAGTGTTTATTTTACATATTAAAAACATTTTTATAAAAATTGTGTTAAAAAGTGCGAATTGCTTAAATAAAAAGGACATGTTTACTCTGCGACTGATTAAAAATAATAATTTTTACTGATTAAAAATAGGATTTATTAGAATTGGTGTAACCTTTATTTAAGATTTAACATAATATAAACAAAATGGTTACTGTCTTCTGCTGGCGTTATTCCATATATTATATCAGCGTTAATCTCAGTTGTAGACCTGGGGTGTTACCGATTACATTACAAATCTTACCTGACTTCACTGATGAATTAGTAAAATTCTTTCATCCGAACATCAGATGTCGCTTTTTCTTTTGATTTTTTTAATTATCTTTTCTACACATGTGCACTGAGCAGCTGTTCCAATTAGATTTATTTTGACAACTGATAGTCCGGCTTTTTTCGTTTTTTACTTAAATTTCTTATTCAAATTCTTTTACACTTTTTTAATTAAAATTAATTAATACGCTCCCAAAAATTGGATAGCAAAAATGAAATATTCTTTAAATTATTTGAAACTATTAAATTTTCGTGCGCGTAGTGGTGCGAATATCAATAAATTTATACGTTCCTACAGCACAGACATACCACAATTAGAAGTAAATTTTTCAAATGGGTAAATTTGTTAAATTAGATTTTTGGAATAGTAAATTAAATATGTGAATACATTTTGCAGAAGAAATTTATTAATGTCAACGGGAAAGTATGCCCGCTTTGCCAATGCCACTGCCGTTTGTGAAATGGGTGATACAGCTGTTATGGTCACAGCCGTTTCTAAAGCCAAACCCACACCGGGTACAAATTTTATGCCTTTGGTAGTAGATTATAGACTGAAAAATGCTGCTTCCGGTAGAATACCCACAAATTTTATGCGTCGTGAAATGGGTCCTTCGGAAAAGGAGATTTTATCAGCCCGTCTTATTGATCGTTCGGTTCGTCCCCTGTTCCCTTATGAGTATAGAACGGAAACACAGCTAGTATGTAATATGCTGGCCATGGATGCTGTATATTCTCCAGATGTTCTGGCCATCAATGCTGCCTCTTTAGCCTTGAGTTTGAGTGATATACCCTGGAATGGTCCTATTGGTGCAGTAAGGTAATTAAGTGTTACATAATTATAAACATATGTATTAAATATTAAAATTTTAATTTTAAATATACTTCTTTTCCAGATTAGGCCTTTGTGATGGTGAAATTATAGTAAATCCCACAAGACGTGAACTTCAATCATCCCAATTAGATCTTGTTGTTACGGCCACTAAACAAAACTTGGTTGTCATGTTAGAGGGTAAAGGTAATGTGGTTTTACAACAAGATCTCTTTAAAGCCATTAAACAAGGAACGAAAGAAGCCCAAAGCATAATAAATGAAATTGAAAGTTTACGAAAAACTTATGGCAAAGAAAAACAAAGTGTACAAAATCTTCCCAAAGTTAATGAGGAAGTTACGGAAGCTGTACGCACAATGAGCGAAATGCGTCTACGTGAAATATTCCAAGATACTGGACATGACAAATTAACACGTGATCAGGCGGTAAATGAAGTGAGAACAAACGTAATTGACAAAGTATGGTCTAGTTATCCGGATACTGAACCTTCATTGATTGCGGAGGAATTTAACCGTTTGTGTCGGTTATTGTTTAGGGAATTGATATTCGAAACAGAGCTGAGATGTGATGGTAGAGATGTGGATAGTTTACGAAAGATAAATTGTCAGGTAAGATTGCAGTTTTATAAAATAATGATGAAAATATGAATCTTTTTTTAATTAGGTGGATTTATATAAACCTTTACATGGTTCTGCTTTATTCCAAAGAGGTCAAACTCAAGTATTTTGTACGGTGTCTTTAGATTCTCAGGAATCGGCCATGAAGCTGGATACCTTATCGGCTTTGGAAACGTAAGTATCTATATGAATATTTTTGATATTGCAAATTAAAAATAAAAATATTTTTTAGAGGCGTTAAAGCCAAAAATTTTATGCTGCACTATGAATTCCCACCTTATGCCACCGGTGAGGTGGGTCGTGTAGGAGGCGTAGGCCGTCGTGAACTTGGACATGGTGCTTTGGCGGAAAAGGCTCTATTGCCCACACTGCCCAACGATTATCCTTTTACCGTAAGACTAACTTCGGAAGTTTTAGAATCGAATGGTTCTAGTTCTATGGCCACAGTATGTGGTGGGTCTTTAGCCCTCATGGATGCCGGAGTGCCAGTAACAGCAAGAGCTGCCGGTGTAGCCATTGGTTTAGTGACGAAATATGAAAATAATGATACAAAACATTTACAAGAGTATCGTATATTAACGGATATTTTGGGCATTGAAGATTACATGGGGGATATGGATATGAAAGTGGCCGGCACAAGAAAAGGATTTACAGCCATACAAGCAGATTTAAAGATACCTGGTATACCTTTAAAAGTTGTTATGGAATCTCTACAAAAAGCAACCGATGCCAAATCACGTATATTGGACATAATGGCCGAAGCCATAACAGAAACTAGGAAAACAAAAAAAGATTGTTGGCCTGTAACAGAACGTTTGCAAATCGAGCCACAACAAAGAGCTCAACTTATCGGTCCTAGTGGTATAAATTTAAGAAAAGTTTATCTAGAAACAGGTTGTACTGTCACCACTGAAGATGAAACAACATTTACACTCTTTGCTCCTTCTCAGTCGGCCATGCATGAGGCTAAAGAAATGATTGACTCTTATCTGGTGAGCAAAGAAAGAATTCCCGATTTGGAATTTGGTGGTATATATTCAGCCACTATTACTGAAGTTAGAGATACTGGTGTCATGGTTATTCTATATCCAGGTATGCCTCCAGCTCTGCTGCACAACTCTCAATTAGATCAAAGGAAAGTGGCTCATCCTTCGGCTTTGGGTTTGGAAGTGGGTCAAGAGATTCAGGTTAAATATTTTGGTAGAGATCCTGTTTCTGGATTTATGCGTTTGTCCCGTAAAGTTCTCCAGCCCACCACACGCATTGTAAGAAGCTTTAATAAGGGTTCAACTGAGACAGCCACCAATTTAGCCGATCAAAGTGAAAACCAAGAAGAATCGCAAACAGATAGTTCAAAAACACCTTCACCATCATAGTTACTGTTGTAAAATTTCATTTATCATAATTAACCAAATTCACAAAAATAAATTAGTCGATAAATATTATGAGCAAAAAGTTATTGTTAAATTAATTTAAGTATTGTTTTTGTTTGAACAATTTTAAATAGTTTTCTTGAGGTTAAAAAAAATCGATTTAATTTTTACATTATAATTTTATATTTATATATAAAAAATAATAAATTTTGCATATTATTGAAATGCAAAGGATTGAAATAAATAAAAAATTAACATAAATTAAAAAGAAGCATATAGAAATATTTAAAAAAAACTAATTAAAATAAGTTTTGGCTTCATTCGAAAATATTTGCAATATTTTTTTATTATTATTACATTTTTGTAATTAAAAAAGTAAGCAGACAAAATAAAGAAAAATTAAATTTAAAAAAATGGCATTTAAATTTGAAATAAAAATAAAGGCAATGGTCAATTCTTATGAATACCTTTTTTAATTAAAATTTAAAATTCATACAATATTTTTTATGGAATTTTGAAGTAGGTTTACAAAATATATTTAATATTGCCTTTAGTCTTAAGTTTTCATGACGATTAAGAATTCACAATATAACAAAATTTGTTGCTAGTTATCTCTTGCGAACGTAATTCTTTTGTTTGTTACCAAACTTTAAAATTACTTTGTTTTTTTTTTAGAATTTTAAATTTCCGTTAATGATAACGAAATTATTAAGTCTTAATCATTTAAATAGGAAGCGTTTAGAAGTATTTTAATGATAAACTGAAAATAAAGAAAATAATAAATCATAAATCTCTTAAATCTTTCTCGTGTTTATTAAATGTTAGCTGGCTGTTTTCCTTTGCACAATGTTTTCATTGGTCTTTCACCTAACTTTTTGTGGGATTTATTCAAATTATAACACGATAATAGGAATCGGTTGTACTATATAAGGCCACTATAGTTATTTTAGCATCTGTTAAATAATCAATCACTTCATCACATATTTCTGTAATATAACGACGATGTTTGGGAAATCTAGAAAGAGAAAGAAATTAATAGAAAATATATATTTTTTTTTAATTAAGAAAATGTTGTTTACCTGTCAATAACGGAATTTATTTCATGGTCAGTTTCTTTATGTCCAATGCCACGAGGATTTATAGCGCCCACTATTGCATTTAAGGTGGAGTGGGCCAATTCAACTACTAAGACTACAATGCTTTCATTTCGAACAAATTGTGCCAAAGTTGTAGACATTTGCTGGGTGACCTAAAAAAGGAGTGTGAGAAATTTTTAAATTGTAGTTTTAAGCAAGTTAGAGTAATTTAGAGTGCAAAAGCTGGTATATTTTAGCGATATATATATATATATATATATATATATATATATATATATATATATATATATATATATATATATAAACTTTTCCCCACCTGGTTCTCCAAACGCCTTCGATAATTAGCAGTCATTTTGTCGTGTGTCAAAAACTGCACTTGAACATTTGGCAAATTACTCAAACTACTCGAGTTATAAGTATTTTTAATACTCGTACTCGAAGCCGAAGTACTCAGGCCATAGTCACTTCTTCCACTAGCAAAATTGCCTCCACCGCCACCACTGCCATAGCTGCCGCTGTAATAATTTGAATTTGCTAGTTGAATGGAAATCTCATTGGTGGAATTTAGCGTGACCTCAGAAGAACGAGGCATTTTTTGTATAAAATCAACCAACTCAGTACGAGTAACATGTCTCTCCTGGAAACGTTCACGTTCCCAAGAACGTATACGTAATGCTCCATTTTCAGCCACCAAAATGACATGTGTAGCTCCCAATTTGGCCAAATCTTGAGCTTCGTCGCCACTGCTAGTAATGGACTCTAAGAAACTGCAACGTATGCCCGCTGACCACAACAAACGCATAATGTAGGTGATATCCTTGAGGGGAGGACGTGAACCACTAACACATACACCGACATCTATTGTACGGCATTTTTGTGAATCTTCAGAAAACATGGCAGCCACCAATTTGTCAAGAGAGAATGATAAGCCAGCACCACTAATGCCACGATTTGGTAAGTTGGGATTAAATCCTTGGGCCTGTTTTTGAAACTCCATTAACATGCTGTCATAACGTTCTCCCACAGCCAGCACAGAAGGTCTAGAAGTACGATTGGGTTTTAGATCCGCTATCATTTGCCAAACAATGCCTCCAGAGGTGGCACGTTCAAAACTTATGGGCAAACCAGCGAAAATGTGTATGGGACATTTAACTCCTAGACTTTGAGCAAGTAACACTATAGATTCCATTTCTCTTAAAGCTCCCTTAGCCAATGAGGCCGCTTCACCTTTACCACGTATCAAGGACTTTAAAGAAGAATCATCAGCGCAATTTTTACCACTCATTTGGAAATTAGCCAATAAGAAATCGATTAAGGAAGTGGCCGAAGTTCGCGTTTTATCCATTATAACATTAACACTTGAATAAAATTGAAATTTAGATATTCTACCCTCGATATAATCCAAGATATTGCCAAACAAGTCACCATACATATCCTTAGGTACATTACAGTACAAAAGTATGGCCCTTAAAAGATTCGTATGATTTATACGTATCATAACATTCTTTTCCCTAGGATTGGGTATTTCTGAGGCAATTTCATAGGCCAACGATAGTAATTCGGCATCCACTAAATGACTAGCCGAATGGGGTGAAATGATATCAAAAGCACATTCATAATTTTGTTTGGGATGAAAATTAAACACTTTCTCCTCTCGATAAACACGATCCACACAATAACGTCGTATCATATTTACACCACTTATGGCTATATGGCGGGCAAATTCTGTTCTCAAATCGCTAGGCAAAACCACTACACAACCGGAATGGGTCATGAGTCTTACATGATTTACCCAACTATTGGTATGTTTCGTTAAGGGTGATAATAGTGGTGTGTCAACTTCTATGGCTCCATGCTTACGAAATAGTGAAACTATTTTACCCTTAACAAACTCTATTAACGGACTTAGAGTCACCAAACTGTCTAGTACAATAGGTGTATTCCAAGACTTCATGGCACGACTACCACCCATGTGATAGGTATGTTCCAAAATTTCATCACTTTCCTGCTGCAAACATCTGGCAACAATATGTTTGTAGGCTTTACTTTGAGGATTTGCCAGAGCATTTTTTAACATTTCTTGCAATTCACTGGCCTCTAGTTGAGCTGGTGGTACAAGGTCGGATGCTAAAAGCTCTTCGGCTGTAGGTCTTTTGGCGGGATCGTGATTTAATAGCCAGCGTATAAGCTAAAAAAAGAAAATGATTGAAGGAAATGAAATGTATGAAATGAAATGATTGGATCGTTAAAAATAAAATCTATAGAAAAGATATTATTTCGCTTTGATAAATATTTTAAAATAAGACTCACCTTGACCGTTTTCTCGTATTTATTATTTTTTAACATATTCTCCGGAAAGTTAATACTAGGATTCCTTAAATTGATAATAGTCTCAGCTCTTTCCATACCCGTACCAAACGGCGGATTACACATTTCAAACAATATAATTCCCAAGGTATACATATCAACTTTTTGGTTATACGTCGACTTTGAAGCATTGCCCGTCAATTCGGGTGCCACATATAAAGTGGTGCCAACTTTACCAGTACCAGTGCCATCCTCTGTTAATGTTATTTGAGGGTTGTGATTATGATTATTATGCTGTTCGGTGTTGGCTTGCAAGGCCAAAAAACTGGTGGTGGCTAAACCGAAATCTCCAATTTTAATTTGATCATGAGAATCTAAAAAGATATTAACCGGCTTCAAATCACGATGTATAATACCCTGTTGGTGTATATGCGATAGACCTTCTGCAATTTCACGAAATAGTCTCCATAGGCGATCGGAATTCTGATAGAGATTATCATCGATGGCTGTACGTAGTGTGCATTTTTCACAGAATTCCATTTGTATGTACATAATTTGTATTAAAGGTTTCGGTGAGCTAACATTCGTCGATACTTCCTCATTACCATCATCGTCATCATCTTCATCGTATACGGCCACTTCACCATTCGAGTCAACAAACTCAATGCCATCAGAATCGGAATCATCCATATGGGGTAAGTAACTATTCCACAGACTAGAAGAATCTGTTTCAGTTTCCGCACCATTCAAAGTCACTTGGGGAGATTTTGGCCTTTTAACACTGTCATGATGACTTATAGACCAATCACCCGACATTAAATCATCCATTTCCTTTATATCTGCATCACTACAACTTTCAATCCAACTATTAAAATAACGTACCACATTTTCATGATTCAGCCTTGATAGTAATTCTACTTCTCGGGTCATTTTCTTGTATAGTTGTCTACTGCGGGCCGGTAGAGGTATACGTTTAATGGCATATTCACGATTGTCTAGAATATTACGTACTTTAAGGACATCTCCAAAGGCTCCTTTGCCCAAATACATGAGTACCTCGAATTCTGTGCGCAAACGTGATTGAGATGATGGCAATGAGGGAATGGTAAAGGGAGCTATGGTTTGAGGGGTGTTGGGCACAGCTAAAGCTTTCTGTTTTTGATTAAGAAAAGTAACGGCTAAAGAGGGCTTATATTGATTAGGATGATGGGATAATGCTAAATTTAAATGTTGGTTATCCTTATCCTCGGCGGAGAATAAAGAGCTGCGCAGGAAGGGATGTTCTAAAAGTTCTGAGGCTGATAAAGTGCGATCGGAATTACATCTATAAAAAGGAAATAAAAAGAATGTGAAAAAATATTTTAATTCGATTACCTTAAATACTTACTTATCTACAAAATCTCTCAACTCAAACGTTGGGGTATTCATTAAGCTTTCCACTAAAGCTCCTAAAGCAGGCAAATCTCCTTGGGTAGATCTTTGTCCTGAACCGTCTATAAGTTCCAATAAATTGGGCACTATAGAAAAATCAGTAACCCTAATAGTACCCGTGTTGTCCATAAATACTGTGGAGTCCAAAATATGGCTATGTGAAACTCCTTTATTGTGTAGAAATACTAAAGCGTCTATAACACCCTTGGCTACTCCCCGGACACCATCCATACACCAACCCAGTGATGAAGAAATACTAAAAACACTTGTGCCCAAAACAAAATCCTGTACCAGATATACCAAAAGACCCTCTTTACGTTTAATGCACAAAACACATTCATATTGTATGAGATTTTTATGATTCAATTGCGATAAAGTGGCCACTTGCTTTTCTATTGAGGCAATTATATCATCCACACGATGATTACCCGAACATTTGGGTTCCGAGGACAACCAAAAACATTTACCTGAGCCATTACCGCAATGTTGTTCAATTTGAGAATATTTTATATTCCATTCGGTAATGTATAATAATTGACCCGTATCCATATCGATGCCATTGTAAGCAATACAACCTTTTTGTGAGTGGCCCATACAACAACCCCTTCTTATTTGACGACCAACTTTGTGGAAATAGAGAGTTTCGCTAGTTCTATGCTCCACACATTTGGAGGGATATATATGACCTCTATAATAGGGTGAAGAACTTTCTGAACTTTCCGATGAACTGGCATGACGGTTTGATTCACTCATGCTACGCCGCGGTTCACGACGCTTTGCTTCGTATTTAAACATTTCCTTACGACGTTCCACTTCATCTAAGAGATTTTGTCTTTCTTTATGTTCTCGTTGTTTCTTAAGGTAGAGAAGTTCTTGTTCACGCTGTTGTTTTTGTTGCAACATTTCATCGTAAAAAGATCCCCGGGGAGGTTTATTGTGTTTAAGGAGAAATGCTTGCACTGTTTGGGCTAATTCATAAATCATTACTTCGCCGCGTAATTCATTGGATTGTTGTTGCAATTGTTGTAATAATTCTTCGATAAGTTGATCGGAAATGCCTTTAGTTTCTTCGAGAGAAATTTTTGGGGCGCTAAAAATGGGGAAAGGAGGTCATTTTTTATGATATTGAAAATGGAAGAATTAAAAAATAAAAAATATCCATTTATTAGAATTGTTACATTATTAAACATGTATATACTCTTGCGATTTGGCACATAATCTTAATACTTGTTAAGTAAATATATTTAAATCAATAACAATTTTAGTAATTTTCTTAAAATAAAATTTAAAATTGTGTGTTTAAATAAAAATAAAATGGTTGAAGTACATAACTAAATACATATGTACTGGTTGAAAAGCAATAGGATATTTTGCTCATTGCATTTTTTAATTTAGATTTTTTTCAATACTGAAAGAAACTAAAAATGTTTAACTTTTTAAGTTTAAAGTTTAAATCAAATAAATTACTTTTACAGCAAACGATAAGTGATTTTTTGAAATGTTGGACAACATGAGAAATTTAAAAATAGATTTTATGAAATTATAAGTTATGGTATATTTCGGGAAGATCTAAAAGAAGATTTACAAAAAATTTTGGCAGAAAAAGTCTAAAGCATTTTGAAAAAATATAATATTCTGGTGAAATTTACCTAAAGAAAATGACCGAATTTTATGGCTCGTAAAATAGAAGATATTCCAAAAAAGGGTAAACTAATTATTTATAATAACTAAAGCAAAAATTTTAATTTTTCTTCAGATAATTAATGGTATATTTATTACGTTGCAATGGTTCAACATTTATTTTAAGGGCCAGGTGGATTTTGATTTTTGGTCGATCTTAGTAGATACTTATAGCTTTATTTCTGTATATAATTATAATATTATATAATTCTGCAGATTTGTAAATAATCAAAAGCAAATGGATTTCAAAAAATATTACATATTAAAAAAATTTAAATTTTTATAAAAAGAAAAAATTATTGAGTTTAATTAATTAAATTTAATGGCCACATGTGTATTTATTTAGTACTCAGTCGTAATATTGCATTTTCTTTCCAATCATTAAATTGCATTTCTACTTCCCCTTTTAAAAATGGCCATTTCAATAATTTCCGGTTCCTTCATATATTCCCATACCTCAACTTACAAATAAACATACCTACTGGCAACTCTAAATTCTCTCAGAGTATCTTTTTCCGCAAGTATGAATGCAACAATTTGCATCTCACTTTTCTTTAAGTTCCTTTTGTCCGTTTAACTAGTGCGCATTTTACTTAAAATATATTTCCGCGTTAATTGTTTATAAATATATTAAAATACCATTATTAAGGTAAAAAATGAAATAAAATTATTAAAAAGTGTTTATTTCGTAAGTGTTTAATAAAAGTTTGTGAAAAAGAAAAGAAAATATTAAAATAATGGTGTAAATTCCAATTAGAAAAAAATCCTATTTTCTTAAGTAAATATCTTTTCGAGTTAGTGTTAGGCAAAATGGCCATTACAAGAAAAAATCAAAAATCGTATGTTGCAACTTGTTGGTGTGAGTGCATGTGTGTGTTAGTGCATAGAGAAGATTTAAAAATTAGTTAAGCCGGTAGAGCACCCTTTTTCAAGGTTAAATGTTGTCAAAGTTGGACAGGCTAGTGTGGTGAGTTTATTTTAATAAATTTTTTTTGTATGTGAAGAAAAAAAGATTAAAGTGAAATAAGTATGCAGTAGTGTCTATAAAAAAAGTAGTAGAGGAAAAAGAAGGTTTTTAATTTAATAATTAAAAGGTAAGTTGTAATTATTAAAAAAAAGAATAAAAAAGTGTTATAAAAAAATCTGAAAAACAATTAACGACTTGTTAATAACAATAGCTTTTGGAATTTATTGTGTATTAGCTGATAGAACTTAAGCCTTTAATAAAAATATTTTTTGAAATTTGTCAAGATTTTTTTCAAATATCGTAATACTTTGATAAAAACTTTCAGTTTTATCGGAAATAGGACAACAAACAAAATGCAATATTTTAGTCATTTTCATCAAAAAGTAAATAATTTATATTCTATAGCTTCTTCCACCTTAAAATTCATCTGTATTTAAAATTTCATTAAAATAGGTTTAGCGGTTTAGTTGTGATTGCGTCACAAACAAACAAATAAACAAACACACATTTGACTTTTTAATAGAAGATATTTACGCAATACCTTTTTTTTATTATTTGGGAGAAAATCCTCAATGTAATATTTTTTTAATATTGTATTTTTATCACTTTAAAGAAAATTAGGCAATAAACAGCAAAAAAATATATAAAATTGTTATTTTTTGTCATATGCATATCTTCAAAATATCATCCTTTTTTCAGTAAGGTGATTATCACCTACGGAATAAATTGATGATATCCCATTGAAATCATAATCAAAGTATTGAAGAAATTTGTTTGTTTTTTAGCAAAAAAATTATATTTTATGTGAGCGTTTCAGTCTTACGTGCTTTCTGATGTTAAAATTTATTTGCATGATTTGCAAGATGTAAAAATGTTCTTTATTATATTATTTTTATATTGATTTTTTTTAATTTTGTTGTATACTTATTACATCTTTCAGAAGATTATCTAGCGGTATCTTCTTCTTTTCACCTGAATGATTATCTAGCAAATATTGTTCATTTTTCATCCAGGCGTATTGATTTTTTATTGGAAAATTTCGCAATACGAATATGATTATTGCTGTAATAAACATTTTCTTTTAAGCAATACGAATTCGAATCATTTTCATATTATTTTGGTTGTATGGATAGATATGGAAAAATATAAAATTTAATTATGTGCAAGTCTACTAAAATTGATTAATATAGTACATTAATTGAGGCGACTCACTCAAAAAAGTGTTTTTGTTACTCCCCTGAAAATTAACCTTGTATGTTTCATGATGTTTCCCAAAATATTTCGGGTCTAATGATGTTTGTTAGTGAGCTGGACCTTTTTTAATTTTTTTCCAGAGAAACGCATACAAAATGCTATATCACTCAAAAGGTATTTGGAAGCTACGACTATTGGTATATAAAACAAGGGTGAACTCAATATTTATATATTTCACAAAATATTCTAGTTTATGTTTCTATAATAATATTTTTGCAAGAATATTGAAAAAAATTAGTCAGCCACCAGCAATTTTTATCAGAATCAGGCAAAAATTTAAATTTTCATCAAAAATAACAAAAAATATTGTGAAAAATTGGATATTTTTTTGGAATATATATATATTGAGGTCACCCTTGTATTTATTTTATATATCAGTGAACGAGACATCAAATATCTTTTAAATGATACCGTGTTTTGTGTGCGTTTTTTTTTTAAATTTCAAAAATATAAAAGCTCATGAACGGCCATTATTAGAACCAAAATATTTTGGGAAACATTATAAAAACTTTTTTCTCTACCATATGGAGTGAGTTGCCTTAACATTTATACATATTTTTTATAAAAAACATATAAATTTGTCGATGCATTTTTTTAACTTGCCGTTTTAAGCATTTGTATCTTTACATAACTTGACTTAAACCTTTAATATATGTTTTTCAATACATTTTGTGTTTATTTTTTAAAATACATTTAGCTATTTTTATGCTAAACTTTGATTCAAACATTAATTAATTTGTATATGTGAAATTATAACCAAAATCATATGAATTCAATAAATGTTTGAATATTGAAATGCATATTCAATTTATATTTTTTTTATTTTAGTGTAGTTGAGTGTTGATGAGTCAGTCATATGTAAATATATAAGTAAATAAGATATTAAATTTCCGCAAGTATTCTTAAAGTATTGCTGCTACATACTATTGTCAATCAATTCAACTAAAACTCCATCAGAAAATTGATAGGAAAAAAAAAAAAAAACAATATTTTAAAAATAAAAAAAGAAAACAACATAAATTAACCATAATCCTTTATGAAAGGAAATTGCGTCTTAATTTTTTCTTTAAATTCTGGATAATCACAGCATATTTTTTGTACTGCCTCAAAAAACAAATATATTTAAAAATAATTAATTATTTTATTTATTTTGTCTGCTATTTGTCTATACGAATGTGAATCAAAACAAACAAAATATCAATTCCAAACAAACATTTTACTTACAATTGTGCTAAAAATAAAACAAACTAAACCCCTACACAACACCGCCTCTCACACACATGCACTTATAAAATAAAAGATAAATAAAAACTTACACTTTTGGATATTTCGAGGGACAGACAACATGTAATTTGGTCTTAACATATGCTTCTGTTAAACCATTCGATGAGTCCCTAAGTGGTGTCAATTCTATACGTATATCGGTAGGTTTCCATTGAGAGGGTGTATCACTGCTATTGTAGGGTCGTAAATCTTCCACATCATTACCAAATATTGACTAGATATCAAGTACGCACACAGAGTAAATAACACAAATTAATTAACAATAGATTTGGAATTCTTGGAAGAAATTATGTTACCTTTATAACCTCCAATTCTTGTGTTTGTCTTTCACGAAAGGATTCTTTTGTTGTCATTTTGTTTTGGTAATTTTCAATAAATTATGAAATAAATTTTAAACAATTTACAACAAATAAAATTCCTTGTATATGAAAAATCGCCCTGATTTGTAATTAGCTGTTCCTGCTGTTCTTTTACTGACAGCTGTTGACTTGGTTTTCATAAAAATTTTCATCACTTCATATGTATTGTTTTCCTAAAATGTTTAATAATTTATTAAAAAAAATTTTATCACTTCACTTAAAATATATTAAATACCGTTTTATTTTTAAAGTTTCGTAAAAATATTTTTATTTTACAAAAATTCAATTATAAAAAAAGAAAATTAAATTTCCACGCGTAGAAAGCTTTCGCACAAAGGTTTTTCCAAAAAAAAAAAAATATACAAAAAGAAAAAGATTCTTTGGTTTTCTCCTACAAGTGTCAAATTTATCAGCGGCTTATTGTTATTCTTTTTTATTTTCTTCGTTTTGTTTTGATTTTCTTTTTCCATTACATTTTGTTCTTAAAACAACCCTGTTAAAGTTATGTGGTGAATAAATAAGTGTGGTTAATTTTTGTGTGTGAGGTGAAGGAAGAGTAATTATGCTGAATTCTTTTATTTTAAATTGTAATTTATAGAAAAACTAATATAATTTAATTTATCACAGTATTAAAATATTACTCAACATTTGCCCAAAGGAAAAATAAAAGAGAAAAAATAAATTATGTTATTTGAAAAACATGTGTTTATACTACCGTTCACAGAATATTTTTATGCGTTTTTCAAAAGTCAAAATTATTCATCATTATGCATAATCAAAGAGCCGAGTTTTCACTAAAAAGCTTTCATTAAAAATATCACTTAAAAACTTTTAACTGATATAGTTTTGGTCCTTACTTATATTTACTAAACAACAAAATATAATTTGTAGAAATAAGCTCCATGTTGTCCGGATCTTAAGAAAAAATAATAAGTTCCAAAAACGTTTCTAAAACTGCATTCTTTTTATACTCACCATCCAAAAAGACATAATAAAATATTCATCTAAGACCCTATATTCTGGGTCCTCGTGAAATTCTAAGACGATCTAGCTATGTCTGTCCATCTGTATGTTTGTTAAAAGCAAGATAGAGCTATGGGCGGATCACCTAGGGGACGAAATTTGGCTTAAATATTTCTCTAAGGTTTATTTGGTATTGAAAACGAGCAAAATTTTTTAATACACAAAATACAATTGTGTCCATCGTAACTCCAGTTGGAAGAGAAAGTGTGAAGATGCTTTTTCCTAAAGAAAGCCACATACATACATACATATATGGAAGTGAATTTTGCTTCGTATTATTTATAATTTTATTGCTAGTGCTCTTTTATTGTAATTTGATCTTATAATTAAGTTCCTTAAAACTAATTAAAGTAATAAAAATTCTGACAAAATCATGCGAAACGTATGTATTTTCCGATATGAATTATGAAAAACCGGACCAATTTTTTTGTTTGTTTTGTAAATTTTGTTTACAATTTAATCATGGGATTGAATACGCTTCTGTTACACTCGTCTGAAATTTTGCATATGTAAATCGGAACATTAGATTAAAAATTACAAATTTAAAAATATTGTTATTCTGTCCCAGTCCGTATTCTATTAATAAAACCAGTCAGGATAACTTTTTAATAAATATTTTGATAAAAAATTTTCACAAATAAAATCATTTTTTTCAAATAACAATAAATGAACATAGTAAAGCTAGTTGATTTTAAAATATTCATTGCAATTTAAATAAATTCTTTACAATTAAAATAAATTATATATTATTACAAAAAATCAGGTTGTCTATGATTTCTTTTAATTTAATTGCAACATTTTGCAAATATTTTAAAAAAATACTAAAAAATTAACTAAAATTTTAAGTCTCGTACAATTTTTAGTACTTAAAATTTCATATAATTTATAAATATAAATTCAGCTTTAACAAAGCCAATGATATTTGCTATAGCTAATAATAACACTTTGCTAGTTGCAAATTTAAAAAAACTGGGCACCCTAGTGGTAAAGTTAATTCGAGCACGCTGAATTCAATGGTAAGAGCCGTTTTTCGAAGTTAGCGCTCGTATTCGCGATATTTAGGTTTGAACTTAATTGGTAAGTAGCAAATTAATTAATAATTAGAAATAAAAGGACATTATTTGTGTATATTAAACAATAAATCGATTGAATATATGTTCCAATCATAAATTAAACCAGTTTTAGCCCGATTCTAAATGTTTTTCATTTGTTGTTTGAAAAATTGCTCATTTGTAACACTAATTAGCTTGCTTACAGAATTATAATACTATTTTTTGCCAGTTTTAGCATTTGTTTATTAACGCTTAAAATATATTTGATAATAAGAATTCGTTATTATACACTTCAATCGAATCTTAATGGTTTATATTGTTTAAATTTAAAAATTAATCCTCGTATTCTAGAAAAATTTTATTTAAAATATTAAAATGTATTTTAAAAGTTGTTTGTGAATACGGTGGTAAATTATTAAATTTAAGATAAAAAACTTAATTTTAATAAACCATTTTTTAACCTTTAAAAATGAAATATCTCCAAAACGAGCGCTTCTAAAAATGGTTAACACTACTAAATTCAGCGTTTTAGTTTACAACTTAAAATATACTTTCCTGACATATACCTCCTTTTTAGGTCATTAACTTTTAAAATTTATTTTAATTTATTATTATTTTTATTATTTATTATTTTCTAACATTATATAACAACATTGGTCCTATAAACATATAAATTGTTTCAAAGAATTAATTTATTCATGAAGATTCATTTCATTGTGAATGAAATCATTAATATTCTTAATATATTTGAAAGATGATGGAAAACAAATTATCAAATATTTAATACAAAATTATTGTAAAATATAATTTTTTGGGGATAAAATTTCGTAAAATAAGATGAGGCTATTTAAAAATTACTAAAAATAGTCGATTTCTAGTAAGAAAATGTATTAGTTTTTCTCCACAGTTTATTTAATCGAATTTTAAAAATCGCCACCATGTTATATATCGCCGAAAAATTCGCCATGTCGCCAAACGGAAAATTTAGTCGCCAAAAGCAATTAAAAATCGCCACGTTTGGCGAAAAATCGCTACATATGACAGCCCTGGCTGCGCGTAGAAATTAATGTTCAGTTTTTTTTGTGTACTTTGTTCTTTTTGTTTTGTTTTATCCGAAAATGCTGCAATTAGCGTTGCCACTGAAAAATTGTTCATCCTACCATAATTTTCAAAAAAAAAAAATACATAAAACATCTATTAAGGTAAATGATTTTCAATGAAGAACAGTGTTGCTAGTTTAGCGTTTATAAGGCTAAATTTAGTTTTTTTTACTTTGCTTTTAGCATCAAAATTGTTCTAGCCGTTTTTGATTCTCAAAACTGCCTTACATAGTGTCTACATTAGAAAATTTTTTATCAAGACAAACACAACAGGTGCACAAAAACAACAATATGGCATATTCCTTATTGTTTTTTATATATGCAGTTTGACAACTGTAACAACCAAAATAATAATCTGCTGTTTAACTAAAGTTACCTTGTATATATTCGCACTGATTTTGACGTTTGTTTTGATAAAAATATGCCTAATGTAGACACTAGGTTAAAAGGCTAAAATGTCTTATTTGCTATTATTAACTTTATTCTTACAGAATCATCCATTTATGCACTTTTGTGTATTTATTCGCACAAAAAATCGAGATTTTTTATATTTAATAGAAATAATTCGCCTGTGGCGCTTGTTAAATGTACTTTAACAAATTTCTTACAGTTGCTAAGTCGATTATTATAATTATTTTTTAATATACTTCATCAACAATAGGAACTATTTATGAAAATAATTATAAACAAAAAAAAAAAAAAAAAAAAAATCAAAAATTTGGAAATGCTTAGCCAAAATATAGTTCAAAAATGACGAAAAATCATTTCATTGAAACATAATTCAAATTTGTATGGGAAATTTTTTTGGCGATTTTTCATTGTCATTTTACTGGGGGTTATTTATAAATTTTTTACAATTTCTTTAGAAAAATATCAAAAACTAATGAGAATAAGAAAAAATAAGTTTCTAAATGTTTAAAAAAAAAAATTTAAACTTTTTTAAACTTCAATTTAGCCTCTTTTTTTCGCATCTCCTGGCAACTGATGAAGAAATATAACAGGCCCGGCTTTTTTTGCATAGCATGTATTTGGAGAAATGTTTACTTAAGGAAACGCTTAAATGGTAATGGAAAATAAGCAAAATATTTATTTTCTTTTATATCTTTATTTATTTCAAACGTTTCTTAAATTTGTTCACGAAAATCATATACATACTTAAAAGTATAGTATGATAATATTTGATGTTATTCCGGAGAGAAATTCAAATAAATTTTATTTTCTAACCGAGTCCAATTTAATTTTCTTTAATAAAATTTGTATAGACATTTTCGGACCGGGTTGGCTGTGTTTCTACTCTAATTAAATATATATGGGTGTATGTTAGAACAACTTATTGGAAAAATTGTAGGCAGCAGACCTTTAAAAATATGCATATTGATGATCTGTATATAGTGAAAATATAAGAAAAATAAATAAATAAATTTGTTTTCAGATCCCCAGATACGATTGAAAATTATGGGTGTAGTAGATTTTGTGCAGCGGAACGGAACTACGTAGCAGCAAAAAAATTTTACATACTAACTTTCTATATCTAAATCAGTTCAAAGATCCATATCATTTATAGCAAATAGAACCACTGTCTGATCATAATGAGGATCAATAAAAATTGATAGGAATTTTTTTTCAGAAGTTTAATAATATCATGTTTATTTGATCTAATTTGATTAAGTAATTAACTTTATTTTTTAAAATGGTTATAGACCGTGCTTCTACGTTTGCTAATCTTCTTTTAGGAGTAGTGGTAATTTTGAAGAAAACGATAAAAAAACTCATCTTAATCAATATCAAAGAGATAATTTAATCAATCACCGTCTTAAAACTGTTAAAAAAATTCGATTTGTCTCAAATTTGTTTGTTTTTTTTTTTATTTGGTTTTGAACCTTGTGGAGAGCTGCCACACGAAATAATAGTTATATACAATCGTTTAAGAGTACTTAGTGAATCACACAATCGTTACTGCAAACAACAAAAGCTATTGACAAGTTTAGCGATTGTCGAATCGTTAAAAGTTACTACGATAATACGATAAATTTTTCAGTATTGTTCTTACTTAAATCTTATTTATGAAATCGCTAAAACTCAGTAAAAAATAAATATATATATTTTTTGATTACACATAATAATACATATATTTCACATAGTAAGAATAGAATATAAAATACAATTTCAAGGTATCGTATTATTATTAGGTTCTTAAAATAACCCTTTCCAGTGATAGCCATATGTTTGATACACTCCAAATATTTTATAACTTTCTACCGAGTATTTTTGAAATTTGTTTAAATCAGTTTGTTAATATATTGAAAATAAACAGATATATATTTTTAATATTATATATGAATGAGTTTTATTAAACATATCAAAATTCGATTTTGCATACCATCCTACAAAAAAAAAATCACCAAATTCGGTAGAAAAACCCAACGCTGGCTGCAAATTTTCGGAATTGAGATTTCTGCACTTTCTATCTATCCATGTACAGCATGGAATAATATTAAATATTGTATTGATATGGTAAAATCTAAAAAAAATAACACTTACTCTTTATAAATCCGTCATAATTTTTTTTATTATAAATTTCAAAATTAATTCATTGTTTTTGGTCTATTAACTTATTGTTTTTTTTTTTCAAAATGATGATCAACTTAATACATTTATAAAGTTACTTTTGATTAAATCAATCATAAATACATACAATATATTATTAATTTCAGTATACAGTTTAATAAATCAAATTAAAAATAGAAAAATTATTAAAATTGTTAAACAAAAGTTTGCTGGATACAATAAACTGCAATTAAATATAATCATTACAATATATTATTCATTAATTCATTCATTTATGTTTTTTGTTTTGTAACTAATTAATTTATAATGTTTGAGTATATAATACAATTTATATAGTGTGATAGTAATAATTATATTATTGTCAACAATTATTTTAATTCCCATATAATACGAGTAGTAAATTTATGATTTTACATACATAAATAAAAAACTCAATACAAATGCTTTCTAAGAAAAGCTTTACAAAATGTGTTTGTTTGTTGCTTGTTATGATTTAATAATAAATTCACATTTAATAATATTTTATTATTTGTATATATACTTTTTTTTTATAAAAAAAAGAAAACATTTACATAAAATGCCAAGCAAAATAACACAACAATAGATAATAATAATTGAGAGGAAATACTTATGTTTCAGATAAAATAATCCTTTCAAAAAGAATGTACTATCAGCAAAAACTGTAGGATATAAAATCCTTCTAGTATGATTTAAATTTTCTACATTTTATTAACAAATGTTTGAGTTTTTAAAAGAGATTATTTTACTTAGAACTTTTGTAAACCTTTATATTTTTTATAATTATTTTTTTATGTTTATATGTTTTCTTTGATTAAATATAATCTCAAAATTAATTTTCCTTTTTTTTATATTTTAACAATTTAATACATTAATACATAATTGGAATATTAATAATAATTGATTTCTAATACATAAAGAAATAACTAATATTTTTTGTTTTAAATTTATTAAGGTAACTCGGTTCATTTATTAAGGATATGTGCTTTATAATGTTTCTAAATAAAAATTTAAATGGGATGAAATTATGTAAAAAATATCCTTCTATAGAATATTAATAGCTATCTCGTTAAATGGCGATTTTAAATGTTTATTTTTCTTCTTTTTTTTGAAATGATTTGTTAAAATAGTGGCAGTTTATTCAAAAATATATTTATTTGTATTTATATTCATTTTTTTGTTTTCTATTTACTACTACAAATCACTTAAATATTTCTCTTTGTTTAAATTTAGAGAAAATTCAAAAAATAAACTTAAATTAAAACATTTAAATTTTTTTACTTAAAATAACTTAGAGGGTTTTTCTTTAGGGTAATGGAACTGGTTTTATTACTCTTAAGGATTTCTCTTGTTGTTTTTCTATTGCTACAACTATAAAAACTTAAATTTTAAACCATTCACAAAAAATAATAAGCCTTAAACACAATGTGTTGTTTAAATTAACATAAAAATCTTTAAATGCCAGTTTTGTTTATATTTCAAAGCAATTTTTCTCTTTTTTTTTGGATTCTTTTTTTTTTTTTTTAAACTTGTTTCTTGTTGTTTTTACACCTGAGCTGGTTTAGTCTTGCCAAGAACCATTAGAACTTTCTGCAAAAACCTTGTGAGACTTACTGTGAATGGTAAGAAATTGTAAAAGAAATAAATTAGAAATATACATTTATTTAAATAATATGGTATGTTAGCAATTTTTATTAACTTAATGTTAGACATGCCTTAATCCATTTTTTTTTTATAATTAACTTAAAAATAAACATCTACTGAAAGTTTACATCGAAATTTTTTATATAATCAAGTAATTATTCTACATAGAAAAAAGTCACCAATTACCAAAAATAATTCATTCAATTAAAAATTGTTTAAATTTGCATTTCTCACCAAAATAATTGCATCAGTTACTAATAACTGTAAAAAATTAAAAATGGAAAATATTTTCCAGTTGAAAAATTTATTAAATCAATCAAGTAGATGATTGAATGAATTAAAACATTTTCTTGAATTTTATGGTTACTATTGCTTTTATTTCAGTTTTATTTAATAACTTAAACAAATCTTGATGTAAAATTAAACAACTGTGTTAATTTCAAAATAAAAGGTAATTATTTTTTCTGTATAAGTTTTTAGAACAAAACGTGTTGAAAGTATTTTTTAAGTGTTAAGGTTAATGAGATAAATTAGTTAGTATGCATTTTAGGTGGTCTAGAACCTATAAAATTTTACAAAATAACTAATAAATCTTACTATAAAAAATGCACTGACATAACTAACACCTACAGTATTTTATACAAATATATACCTATTAGATTGATCGATTATTCGACTTTTGGAGAAATTGGTTTTCGAATAGTTGAAATTTTTTAAAAACCGGTTGCAGTTACCTTTTTGTAAAATTGATAATTTCCATCACAAGACTATATTTGATTAAAAAAATCTTAATTTATATTAAAATTTTTTAGAAACAATCATTTATTCCTGTTTAAGGTTACAAAATACGTATAAACAATTTTTTTGCGAATGTTCACACCTAAGAAACACAATTTATACTGGCTATAGCGGCATTCTTCTCCAAACATATTCGCTTGCTGACAACTATGCAAAGTATAAATTACATTAATATTGATGCCAAATGAAAGCATTTTATTTGCTTAAAACTAAAATTCAGATCACGTCAAAAATTTTTAAGGACCCCATATTTCCCATATTTCGCTTTATAGTTCGAATTTTAAAATAATAAAAACTATTTTCCATGTAAATTTTGTAAAAATTCACTTAAAAAAAATTAAACTAAAATTGCGCTTTTCTAATATTATTATGAATAGTAAGGTTTAACCGACTATTTTACAAACCAGTACTGATATTTATTTGATTTCTTTCAGCAAAATATCCCAAAATGCGTTTATTACTATCCACTATTTTTACAGATTTACAAACAACAATATTTTTTGCTATTTACAAAATTGTGCAAAAAATAGAATTACAAATTTTTCTATTCAGTGTAATTCGATAAATATTAAGAGAGCCTTACAAGTTCTATGAAATTGGTTGCAATAAAACTTTAATAAAATTTTAAACCCTTACAACTTTTGCGCATATTGATAAAAATAATTAACGCGAACATGCATAAATATTGCATCGACATTTGTGTAAGAAAATTAATTTTGAATACTAAAATTTATAAAATTTGTTGAAATTCCTCATATATAAATATTCACATTAAAGTGCATCACGAAAAAAGTTGAAAATATACCTCTCTAGAAATGAAGATTAGTATGTTCTTATATGATTCCCAAAATATTAGATCTGAATGTTTTGATTTACGTGAGCTGGACCACTTTAAAAACACCTATCAAAATAGCAATTTCTTTCTACAGCATTATCAGAATTTACGTTATAAAATAATCTTCAAAATATAAATGATATATATATATATATATATATATATATATATATATATATATATATATATATATATATATATATATATATATATATATATATATATATATACAAACGCCTGGAATATCCATTCAAACAATTGTTACATCTCTTTTCATTCGCGGAATATTAAGCTTTTATTAACATTTCTGTCACATTTTCTTTAATTAAACATATAATTATATATATATTCAGGACATTTTTCAACATATATATACGTTTTGAGGCACTATTGAAGATTACAGGAAATTAACCCTTTAACAGCAGCATATTTTATGCATTTAGTTCTCAAAAGATTAAATTAACAATTTTTGCAAATAAGTTCTATGGAAGTATTTATTATACTTAAATATTAAATTTATGAAAAATATAATTAATTATTTTGAAATCGTGGAGATATTTTAAAAATGGTTCAGCTCACGAAAATGAAATAATTGAGTCGAAATATTTTGGGAATTAGTTTATAACATGTCAATCTTTAATTTTAGGGGGGTACATTTGCAAAATTTTTATCTTCATATAAATCGAGGAAAAAACCTGTTTTTTTACCCCCTGAAAATAAACCTTGGAATAATTTGTAATGTTTTCCAAAATATTAAGGTTATATTGATGAGCGTTCGTGAGCTGCACCGTTTTTAAAAGAGATAGTTTTTTAGTTTTTTTGGAATTTTTTATATTTCTCCCAAAGCAACGCATAGAAATCATTAAATAGGTATTAGGTTATATATTGAAATGAAAGAATATTATAATTATTACCTAAAAGCTAGTAAAATTTTTTCAAATTTCAATTTTAATTAAAAATAATAAAAAATATTGTCAAAAAAAGTATTTTGAGGTCCTTTTTGGATATGTTTTATATACTAACTAGCGTATAAGCCTGCCAATGCCAAGGAAAATATTATAATAAAAATATGCACAAACAAATTCGAAAAATCTTTTAAAAAATATATATAAACAACATTTTGACGCCTTTTGTCTCCCTAATCGAAGTTAAAAGATTTGAAGCCGTTAGAATTCGATGGGATAATGATGCTAAAAGTATTAAATTAGCAAATTTTTAAAACCAACAAAAAAATAATAATAATAATTAATCGGCATGTATGCGCTCCCTGATCGAATCCAAAAATTAAAATTTCTTAAAAACAAAACAGACTTTAAAAAAATGTTACATAAAATTAAAAAAAAAAAAAAATTGCGTATATCCGCTCCCTGATAGAAATTTCTTGCTCTGTTAGGATTTTTAGTACGAACAGTTTTATAAGTAAATCTTATCTGAGAGCTTCAGAAAGCTCTGAGAAAAGAAAACATGCTTAGTAAATTATAAATAAATCTGTGTATCTCCGCTCCCTAACGAAATTTAAAAATTTGGCTTCGTTAGGATTTGTAGGACGAATAGTTTTATAAGTAAGCCAGCCGAATGTCATCTGGGAGCTTCAGAAAGTTCTGGAAGGAGAGGACATATATATATATATATATATATATATATATATATATATATATTTATTGTTTTTTTTTTCATTAAATTAAATTTTCTTTGAAACGGTTTTTAAACCGATTGGAAAACCGAGTCGATCATACCAATACCTTTTTAAAAACATATTTATTAGAAAAATATTGGTATGATTTCAATTAAAATTTATTGCTTTAATCGTTTTGTAGATTTGGTGTTTAGATCTGCTGCGCGATTAATAAAGTCTCCTTAAGGCTCTTTTTATTCAATGAAAATATTATTTTACAACGATGTTATTTTACATTTGTTTTCTTAACATTTACAAAATTTATAATCTACAGACACACATTCCCAAATCTCAATGATACAAATAAAAGTTGTGCAAATAAAACAATATTCTTAAAAAGGTGCATACAAAATTAAATTGAGCAGGCAGTATTAGGAAAAAATTCTAATAGAAAAAAAAGAAAAAACTTAAAGTTAAATTAGTAAACAAAATGAGACTTTTTTCTTATCCACAGTTTATGGACTCTGAACAATCAAAGTGTTTAGATAGTTTTTATAAAAATACTCAAATTATTTAAAATTTTCTAGGAGTTTTATACGTTCGTAATCGGTAAACTGTGGGTTTATTTTTCTTCAAAACTAATAATAAATTAAATTAGAAAAATATAGAAATGAAATAAATGAAATAAAAAAAGAATTTAAATAAAAACCTTTGAGGAACTTTTGGGTCGGACAACCATCATCATTTTTTGTAAAGCTTGAGTAAATCCACCTATAAAAATAAGTTCAATGAATGGTTAGGATTTTTAATTTTTTTTTATTATAACACTGTGCGACAAATTTTGGATCATAAAATATTGCCTGAATGATTCCAAAGCGAAATGAAAGTATACCATTATAATAACAAAATCTCCAAAGGGTTTTTGCAAAGTTAGTTCGAATTTCGATTTTATACTCTTAGAATTCAGATATTTTGGAGAACTTTTTTCATTATGTGTGAAAATAGAAAACATTTAAATGAGTAAATTTCAAAATATTTATGTGTTTTATTGAATGCAAAGCTTCTTCTAGATATTATATAAGATTTTTCTTAAATGCGCCCACTTTTGATAAAAAGATTATTCGCAATATATGAGTAGTTAAATTATTTAACTGATTTAACTGATATTTTGCACATGTATATATCGTGCATCCTCCGAAAGGAAATATAGGATATAATATTAATAAGAATGCCACGTCCACTTTTTGAAAACAATTCTTTCTTTGAAAGCTCAAATGGAATTTGGAAAATATATCATGTATATTGTAGAGAAAATTATGCGCTAAAATATAAGTTGTGGCATCCAGTGTTTAGCATTCAGTAAAAACCAAATTTGTTATTTTATTAGTGCTACTAAGACAATTTATATAAAATTCGATATACACGAGGAATAGAAAATATTAAATATTATAAAATTCAATCGGTATGGGTGCCACGCCTATTTTTTGCTCACTTTTATAATACTGTGTTATTTGTTTAGCACTGTCATACAAATTTCTATGAAACTTGAAATTTGTTTTCTCAGAAGCAAAGCAACGCTTTCTTAGCAAAGTGGGCATGGCATCCAGCCAGTAATTTCTACAATGATATACATATGTGACATATTTTACTTTAATCGGTTCAGTAGTTTAGGCAAAAGACCAAGTCAAAAAAAAGTAAACAATAAAATGACAAAAATGGGCGTAAAAAGGGAGTAGTATCCAGAAAAAATCTAGTCTAATAATGCTAGTAGTCTGTGAAACAACAACATATAATAATATTTGAATTAAATAATTTAAATGATTTTTATTTCCAATTATATTGAAAATGGGCTCCGAAAAATTCGAACTTTAAGAGAATTCGAAATTCGAACTAACTTTGAAAAAACCATTTGGGGGTTTTGCTAGACTACTGGTACGTTTTCATTTTGGAATTATTGAGGCAATTTTTTCTTGCTGCACTGTGTAATAGATATTTAAAATAATAAATTAAATACGACGAATTAATAAAAAAGCATTGGTGATTATTTATAACTTAACTATAAGTATTTAAATAACTTTGAGCAAGTATTATTTCTTATTTGTTAATTCAACTTACCCATAGTTTTTTGGAACCACATGGGTTTATTTTTCCACGCAATAAATATCAAATAGACGGGTATACTTGATAAGATCATTAAAATACCATAACCGGTTTCAACAGGACTGGCATACATGGGTACAACGGTTACGAAAATAGTGGCAATCAAGTAGATAACTGGGAAGATTAAGGGAACACGAATGGGACGGGGTAGATTGGGTTGAGCCCAACGTAACCAGGGCAAACATAAGACGGCAACACCAATACTTAACTGAAAAAAATAAAAAGTTCGATATTTTTTCAAAGATTTTTATGGATTTTATGGATGGGAAACTTACCCAAGTAGCAAAACCAACATAGTTGATTAAGGCAAAAATGTCTGAAACAGTCAAATATAACATGGACAACAAAGCCATGGCTAATACAGCGGGTGTAGGAGTGAAACGTTGTATTTGAATCATCGTTAAAATTTCGGGCATTTGACCTTCGTTGGCGCCAGCATAGAATAAACGTGAGGAGGTCAATAAAATACCATTGACAGCACCAAAGGTGGAGAGAGCCACGAATACTGAAAACATGAAATTTAATTATTATATTTTTCTCCTATTTTTTTTATTGATTTAAAAAAATCTTACCAGGAATGGTCCAGGCTATAACACCAAAAGCTCTTTCAGCATAAGTTACAGCTACAGCTTGGGAGCCCAAGACTTCTTCAGGTGACAACAGAGTGTAGAAAGACACATTAGCCAAGACATAGACAATGGTAACTAGGGTACAAGAGATGGCAATAGCACGAGGTAAATTCTTAACAGGATCCTTAAGTTCTTCGATGATGAAATTCAAATAGTTCCTAAAAAGGAGGACAAAAAGAAATCAATAAACTTAAATATAAAAAAACTGATCTATCAGTCGGGATTGCAAAATTTCTATTGATAAAAAAGTAAATTTAAATTGGATAGTTCTTCTGTTTTATTTTATTTGGTTTAAATATTTGTTTAAATAAATTTAGTTGCCTCCGTAAATCAGTTGGGCCTTTAAAAGTATTAAATTGTTTAGTATTTATATCATTATATTTTTTAATAATAACCTATTAAATTATATTAAAATCTTTCTATCAGTTCCTTTAGGAATTACTAAGAACTTGATGTCATTAAAACTTGTCCATCCAATTATTTAGTTTTATGCTTTTCTGTATCGTTTTCATGTGTTCTTTCTTTGCATATCCCACATCGTAACTTCAGTATTTTATAGTAAATCCTATTATTTTTTCCTAAAACAATTTGTTGTTTCATAAAATCTCACACACTGCCAAAGAATCAACGAACCAACAGGCAACATGACAACAGCAACAAATTGTTAATAAATTATTTACTGACCCATCCACCCTAAATTGCCATACTGTAGTTCCTTATTCTTTGCCCCCCAAAACTTACCATCCGTTATACGCAAACAGCCCGGAATAAAATGATAACGCCAGTGATGTAACTTTAGTATCAGTATTCTCAAATGTAAAATATTCTGTATGGCCCAAATACAATTGATATAGACCAGATGCAATAATAATGAACAAGGCCAAAAGCTATATAGGATAAATAAGTAAATGAAAACATATGTAAAAATTTTATTTAATTTAAAACATAAATATGTTATTCAATAAAAGTTTGTAAAGTTTTTATGTTATATCTTACTTTGGCATATGTGAAGATATCTTGCACAGCGGTAGCCCATTTAACATCCCAACAGTTAACAAATGTTAAGACACCTAAAATCAAAAGAATAAATAATATTGATTTAGATTTGTTTAAGAAAATAGTTAATTTATAGATGGAATAAAACATTTTAGTTTATAAAGATTTATGATGTTTAAAGTTATCCTATGATTTACATTTGATTGAGTCAAAGTACATTACAATTGTAAATTAAATATAAATTTGTATTCTACAAAGAATAAAGGTAGACTATATTATTCACAAATTCAGAGTTTTTTTTTTTTAAATTCAATAAATTCAAAGGATCATTTTTATTACATAAAGTATAATCATACAAAACATTTATAAGGATAGTTGCAGCAGTTCATAATTTATATAGACTAGAGTTTCAAACCATTAAAGCTTTAATATTATATTACAACCCGTAGGACCATTTCTAAGCCAATGATGAATGATAATACAAATAGCCCAATATAGGCCACTTAGAAATTTTTTTCCTTTATTATGTATTTTTTGATTTATTGAAAAAAAATGTACTTGTTCTCATTTTTTTTTTAATTTTATTACTATCACTCGACACTGTTACTATTATATTTTATTCATTTGTATTATTAAACATGAAAAGATTACGATTAAGAAAAATCTTTGTTTAGATTGTATGATGTAAGAATTTAAGCGATTTACATAATTCTGGACTTTAGTATAAAACAAGAAATAATTAAACATTTAAATCGAAAAAATTAAGTGTGGGAAACAAACATAAATGGAAAATAAATAGAATTACTTATACACATTTGGGGGATTCACAAGATATGCTATCATTTTCTATTGTCATAATATTCAAAAATTTTACAACAGTTTAAAAATATTGTTGTTGCTTTTCAAACAAAAACTGTCTTAAAATAATAGAACTTTGTATGCTATATTTATTGTGCTGTCGTATTTGATGATTTTATTAGGGTTTGAGATTTCCCAGACTTTTCATCTTTTCTGGAAACGGGAATGAAGAAGTCGTATTTCCGGAATACCCGGGAAATTTTTATTTCTGGAATTTCTTATCTTTACTTAAATAAAACATACGTTTTTGTTCAAAAAAATATATAGATTTATTATAGTGTTATATATAACTAGTGAAAAATGAATTAAGCTAAAAATTTTACTTTTGTTAGGAATTCGATTAAGCTTTAACATAAATTTTGCTAAGGTCAAAAAATTTGTATTTATAAACACTTATCGTATCAATTAATTTTTTTAAATGGAAGTTATATAAATTGCATTTGAATTCTTTTGATAACATCGAAACTAATGCAGACATTTGAGAACAGATTTTTAAATAAAATGACGAATAATAAAGCTTCCAGATGGTCCAATAAAAAATTTGATAATTGTAGTAAGCGAATCGACGAAATGTAATAATTTGTTTAAAAAATGGTGCTAAGAACAAAAATATTATTTTAATAGATAATAAGTCTCTGATTTCTTTTTGAATGATTGATCTTGCTTTATTCATGACATTATTTATCTTTAAGTCTTTAGTTTTATTATTATTTTTTTTTGACATTATCATCATTATTATTGAACAATTGTACATTTTCAAGCAATCAATTAAAGCCAAAATTGGCTTTTAATTTTGCTTTTTACAGACATGATCGTCGATTTAAAAAAATGGCTAGTTTCCAAAGCTACTCATAGAGAGTTTCGATAATAGCATTAGCTAATGATCAGTTAAACTTACGTTTCAAGACGTTTTCTTAAACATTTTTTTGTATTTCTGGCACGTTAATATCTAGATTAGGGAAGTTATGGTTGCTATTTTACATTTTATTCTTGTGTTATTTATGTTTTATGTCAAAATATTACAATATGTTTTATTATTTTTTTATGAACTACACCATTTCCAATTGTATTTCAGAAATTTCTATTTTTTTTTTTTATCAAAATGTTTGTGTTATCAAAATTGATTAAAACAAAATTCTGAAATATACTTCAAATATGTCTCACAAAATATGGATTTATAGTTTTAAAATAACTTTTGATGTCAAATTGAGAAAACAAAATTTTTCGAATACTCTCCTTTGCATTAAGATGTATCCAAGTATGCTTGACATCTTTGGATTGGTGTTAAATTAAAACGTTCTCGAGATGTAATGTCTCAAGCTGGTCTTGAAGTTGATGCTTGTGAGAACCCCTGCCATAAGAAGTGTTCAATATTGTGTATGAGTATGAACTATGAAGTTCTAGTTCTATTTTTAATTTTAACTTCAAGAGCATTGAAGATCCGATTTTCATTTTTCAAAATGACAATATTTTTCATATTTATGCTGATTTGAGTAAAATCTTTCTTCCTCTGAAAGGAACTATGGGATATAATTATGACTATGGAACACCCAATTTTCCTTCTAGTTCTCATAAAAAACTTCTTTTGCTACTTTTTAACGTAACTACTAAAGGCACTCACATAAATAAAGTTTAAACACTCTTTTACAACAAGTTTATTACCAGATAAGGCATATCCTATATTTTTTTACTCCGTGATTTTAAAATTTATGTCGAAATCAGTATCGATGTCATTTTAGTCTATTTGAAACCAAATATGATAATTCTTTTTGCTAGGACCACTCGCTAGGAATAGGAGTGCTAAGTCAAAACTATTAAAACTATAATTTTGCCGTAAGTTAGATTTGATGGGTACTTATTTATGTAATATAGAGTAGGCAAATAATAATGATACCTCATTACCAAGAAACTACTTTAATAAGTAGTTGCCATTACCGAGAAACAAAATGTTTTTGTTGGGTAGATACGAGTGAGATAAGAAATTACTTTAAATGTTTGCCGAGGAATCTTTGCCTGATTGTGTGCAGAGCTGGGTACTTGTCTACAAAATTAAGAACTGTTTCCACCTCTCCGGTATCATTGTAGTTACCAAAGTCTCCATTGAAATGAAGACTTTTGTTTTGCTTTTATTAAAGATTAAAAATATGTGTGGCATCCGCTGCGAAAGGAAGATTTCTGAAACGGTCCGGGGAAAAAAATACTATTAGAACCTCTGTTCTCATTATTTGGCAACGGAATTTTTTGCAGGGTAAATATCAACAATATATGTAAACAAATGCATGTTCGTTCTCGATCATTTAATATCTATATAAAGTAATTATATATTTGAATTAAATTTTTTTAAGAAAAATGGCATAAATCTGTTGGTGCATATATTGCATTTTTCGTTATATTTTACATAATAATGCATATTAATTTGCATATTTCAACTTAAAAAAAAAAATAAATAAATTAGCAGACATTCCTTAAAAAAACGTTACGAACGCTCAAAAGAGCTTCTACATTTGTAGCAAAGTTAAATAAAAGCTGTCTCTATTTACCACTTTCTACCGAACCGGTTATTACGAGCTGGTTGCTGTAAAATATTAGAACTACCGCAACCAAAAATATGCTCTAAAAAAAGTGATTTATACGTATAAAAAATGCTCTTAAAATCGGACATCAAAATAATACTCTTAAATATAAAATATGAAAAAATAAAATAAGTAAAAAATTTATGTCAAAATTCTTAAAATTAACGGAAATGGATAAATAACTAACAGTTTGGATTATTAAAATTTTTGTATTTAAATCTCCCAAATACAACTCTGCAAGCACTTTTTAATTTTTTTTTTTTTTTATATAAATATTTTTTTAATATAAATATCCATCATGATGAAAATAATAAATAATAAATAATAAATGTCTTTAAAAATAAATATCAGTGTGGAAAAATTTTTAAATGATTGTTTTATCATTCACTTTTGTCTTTGTTTAAAAAAATATTATCTACTATTTTATTTATTTGAATTTTCTATGTGTGTGTGTATAGTGTGAATATATTTCAAATATTTTTTTATTGAACGAAATTGTTATTTAGAATTATTTTCATCCTATGAAAAAAGTTGAAAATAACTTTTAACTTTTGTAATAAATATCACAAATTATATTTATAATAAATTTTTATTATTTTTTGATCACCAAAGATTGTTTTTCGATTCAGATAAAAATAAAAAGTTTTTTATTATTAAAATTCGGTCGCAATTCAGGAATGGGAGCTACTGGTTTAATAGATAGGATACCCGTCTTCATTTTCCATATGGTACATATGAGTGACGAGGAAGGATGTGGCGAAATATTACTAAGAGACCTTAAAAGCCATTAAGTGTAATTTAATTTTTTTTTTTTTAAATTTCCAAATATAATTGAGGAATAGGAGTTATCATTGTCTTTATTTTCCATATGGTGCATATGCGTGATAATTAAAAAAATGTAATTAAAAAAATGTTTAAAATCTCCCAAATACAATTGAGGAGTGGGGGTTGATAGTTTAATTGACGGGATCCTTGTCTTCATTTTACATATGGTCCATATGAGTAATAAGGAAGAATGTTGCCAATTATGACCAAAATTTCCCAGAGACTAATAGAAACCATTAAGTGTAATTTTCAAAAATATTTTTAAAATCTTCCAAATACAACTGGGAAATGGGAATTATATGGTTTAATAGAGGAGATCCTTTTTTTCATTTTCCATATGAGTAATAAGGAAGGATTTGTCTAAATATGACCAAAATCAATCAAACCAGAAACTCTTAAGTGTAATTTTCAAAAATTGTTTAAAACTAAATACAGTTGAGGAATGGGAGGAAGGAGGTGGCCAACATAAAAGTTAAATATGTTATGACGTAAGTAGTTACCTCAAAACTTATTTAACTTGTCATATTTATCTTCTCACACATTAACAAATTTAGGTGCATATTTTAAAAAAATAAATGCGCCTCCTAATGATGATATTCTATGAAATCTAAATTCGGTTTTTACATTTTTCATTTTTAAAAGATGATAGATTACAAATGATTTTAAAGATTTTAAATATAAAATATGTATATTACAAAATATTTAAAAATTTATACAAAAATATGGCTTATATTGTCGATTTTAAATTATTCTGTTATTGAAATCGATTTCCTTTGCATACATAATTAATTTAACTCAATATCTAAAGCAAAATATTTTATTGAGAATTTTCTATATGCATTTTGTTATCATAATTTCACATATCGCTCATTTGCTGCAACAAGGTCATAACTCAAAAAACGCAAATTTCGAGTTAACACCACTAAAACAAAGTAAATAAGGTGTTTTATTAACTGAAGAAGTCTTTTGCATGAGTTTTTAATATTTCACGCAGGATCGCGACAAAAGCATTTTGTTCTAATTACATAATTTATTGTGCATTAATTGCAGCAATGTTTTATTTTAATTTGTTTAGTAAATATTATTAAGTTATTATTAAGTTATTTAGGAAAGTCACTAAATTAGACCATTATATTATTTTCATTTAAAATTTAAAAAAATAAATATAAATTAAGAAGAAAAAACTAAAAATATTTCTTCTGAAAAATTAGATTTTTTGAGTTCTAACGTCCTTGCAGCAAATGAGCGTCATATGTATGTACATTAGACTACTCCAAAAAAGCCGACTTTCTACCGTAACTCCGCCTAAGATTGTTAGTTTTGATGTAAAAACATAGTGTGAAAAATATATATATGACTCTGTAGTTTGTAGGGAGCATTTATATGCTATTATTAACTCTTTTTTGAAATTTAATCCGAAGGAATCGTAATATAGACATTTTTATCTTTCAAGCAAGATAAAAAAGTTAAAATCGGTTAGAAAATATTAAAGTTATTAGAAATTTCCCAGACTTGCGGAAGCAACGTACAAAAAAATTTAAATTTGTTTAGAAATGTTTAAATAAAATGTTATTTTAATCAAATTTGAACCATAATTATAATTCCCCTCTAAAGCTTTATTAAAAAACGTTGATTTTTATTATGGCTGTTTCAAAACTCCAATTTACATTTTTTAAAAACTTTTGTTAAAACAAATTTTAAAAAAGAAGAATTAGGTCGATATCTCTTATAAACCTAACTAATTTTTAATAAAATGCTCTTTTTTCGATCACATCAGAACTATTTTTGAAAAATTTACAAATTCTAGGTTTTTTTTTATAGCTATCTTTTGATGTATATATCATTAATTCTGGTGAGAACAATTTTTTTGACGATTTGTTCAGGAATCATGAACTTAAATGGCCGTGTAGCATCCTGTTCCAATCATCGTAGGAAGTTGAAATATTGCAGAGATATTCTAAAAGGTGTCTCCTTTCATAATTTGATACATTTTGCGATACACTTTGGTTTTCTTCATACGATGTTCGACCACTCTAATGTACATATATTATTTATTAATAAAGTAATAATAATAATTAATAGGGAAGTAACTTTAACTATCTAAGTAGTAAAATTACTAATCTATAGGTCATGAACAGAGAGCTATTTAAATAGAATAATTTAAACAATGAGAAATACGAGTAGAATTTTGAAAAATAAATGTACTACAGTATAGCAAATAATTCTTATCAAAACAATAATGGAAAAAAATTACAAGATTTTAAATTATCCGTAAATAGTTTAATTAAAAAAAAGCTTACAATACATTACTATTTCAAATTGTAATTAGTCACTATAAAAAATAATAAATATTTTTTTATTTATAAAAAAAAAACTTTTAAATTATTAAAACTACTTACATATACAGCATACTGCCAATAATCTTGTTGCTTCATCTGGTGGTGTACATTCGGGGAAGAAGGGTTTCAAAACGTAAACACTAAATGTTAGAGCTACGATAGCTTGAGAACATGGACGCACTATCATACATTCAATCCATAGACGTATGAAAGCCATAAATGGACCAAATGTTTCCATAATATAAGCATAATCTGCACCAGATTTTGTTATCATTGTACCCAATTCGGCATAACAGTAGGCACCAACCTTAAAGAGGAAAAAACAAACATTTTAAATGAGTATAAATTATAGGTATTACAATTATGATGAGTACATGTGACTACAAACATATTTATTGAAATCTATTACTTACTGTATTTGAAATACATAAATATGCTAACACGTTTTTCTTTTTTTTTTTTTTTTCAAATAATCATGCGATTGACAGTTGATTTTCATGTCAATACAAACATTGACACTTTATTTGTCTTTAAGAGGTTTGTAGACAAATTTGTGTTTTCTGTTTTTGCTTTTTAATAAAATGCTAAAGATAAAAAGGAAATCAACTTATTGTAATTGCAGTAGAATAATATTTAGTTGTGTGCAACTTAAATTGTTATGGTAGTAGGTACATTTTTAATAAATACAATACAGTCTTGGAAATCTATTTATGGCCTCCACTGTTCTTAATTCGTTTATAACATTCTACCATTGATTCGAATTTAAGGTGATTCCTAAATTTCAGCTAAAGTTTCTTAAAACTGTAATAATATTTATTTTTCTCCTCCCTGACAAATACCTTATTTCATCCTTTAAAGAAATACCATCTTAATACCATAAAATTGTATAGACACAAATGACTACAATACAACCAACACTCAACTTAAATATGAGTACATTCTTTAGCAAAACATTCCTTTATTTATTTCTTCATTTTATTTCCTGTAGGAGTAAAATATCATAATAGTTGGAGTGTGTGTGTGTATGTATGTAACGGAATTAAGGTTCAATTTAATTTTCTTTCTTACCCCATCTCCACTTGTACATGACATTATTATGGATGTTTTTGATGTTATACTATATATATCTACTATATTTCTTATTTTACGAGTATTATTAAGAATTTTTCAAGTTATTTCATTAGTTATAGTGTGGTGATAATGATAATGACAGACATATTTATGGTATGTTTTCATCATTTAATTGTGAGTGTTTGCGTAAATATTTTGCAAACAGGAAGTAATACGCTCAAACATGTTGGTTTTTCTTTTGAAAAAATATTAAGGGTAGATGATGTATAATTAAATATTCTAAACTAGAAGAAAACTTCAAAGGGATAGCACATTTTTAAATATTTATGGCACATAATAATTTGATTTGTAACGAATTGATTTTATGGTAATGTTAAATATTCTTTTGTGAGTTGTTTTGTAAGAAATTTAAGGATTAATAAAAAAAAAAAAAAAATATATATATATCATTTTGAAATAATATTTATTACGAGTATTAATTATAAGATAGCAATATGAGAATCTTGCTTTTGGGAATATCAAGGAAAATGTTATTTAATTTATTTATTTTAATCCAAACTCTTACCTCTCTAAATAAAAATATGGCAAACTTTATGTCATCCATGCAAAAGACAATACAAAATCTTTTAAGAGCGCAGAACCAAATGATTCAAATCCTCTTAACTAGAAAATGAGTTATTTAAGAGTATGTTTCTGGAATGCAAATGGTTTAAACTAACGATTGTCAAATCCGGGTCCGCGACCCATAAGGGATCCATACAAAGATTTTGGGGGTCGCAGGGAACATTTACTTAAACATAAAATTATTATTTTTTATTTAAGGATTAATAATATAAAATGACTTATTTTTATATTCTCATAAAAATTTATTAAACATTTCAAGGAATTTATGTAATGGTCGGAAGTAAACTAAGTTGTAATTATATTCGTTTGGTAGATACGTTTCGTTTTTGAGTCAAATCCTCTTAACGAGAGTATGTTTCTGGAATGCAAATGGTTTAAACCAGCGATTCTCAAACCGGAGTCCGCACTCCATAAGGGGTCCGTACAAAGATTTAAGGGGGTCGCAAGAACTATTTACTTAAACACAAAATTATTTTTTTTATTTAAGGATCAATAATACAAATTGATTTATTTTTATATTCTCATAAAAATTTATTAAACATTTCAAGGAATTTATATAATGATCGGAAGTAAACTACGTTGTAATTATGTCGGTATTGCGGATCGACCTTCATACTTTCGTAGATACATTAAGTTTTAGGTAAGTTATTCTTAAAATTGCGAGTTGATACTAATTTCAAATGAAAAACAGGGCAGTCAGATAGTATTTTCATTACAAGTTTTAATTTTTTTTTAATAGAAAAACTTGATCTCAACTTGTGGATGATATAAAATTAAACTCCTTCCCAAATGTTAATCAAAATTGTTTCAAACATAATTCTTAAATATATTCCAAATGTGACTCTCAAATTTAGAAATATAGATTTATAACTCGGTTCCAGTATTATTTAGATTTACATATTTTAAGCCCTTATGACACTAACAGAAAAACAATAAAATAGTTTTAAGTTAGTTTTAGGTTTAAATTAATTTTTTTTTTATTCATTAACGACAAACAGATTATTCCTTTTGTTTGAAAAATTACTCAGAAGCTTATATTTTTAATATTTATTTATTAATAAGGCTTCAATAAGTTTAAAGTTTTACTACCTTATTCATAATAAAATTTTTAAATTTATCGAAGCTTTATAGAAAAATTTTCCATACAAATTTGTTTAATAAAAGGTTTATAAATTTTAAAATTATTTATAGAAATTTTGCATGTTCGGCTTAAGTTCATTGAATAATTGTGGAAGAATGCAGTGTAAAAGTTTTATTAGACACTCGGCAGAATGGAATGCACTTTCTGGTTCGCCACGACCGTTATCAGCACTCTTCAGCGTTCAACCGTGGTGTTCTCTGTCAATATCATCTGTTTAACTTACAACTTTTTGGGAAATGGAATCTGTAACTTTTTTTCTCTATATGTTATTAAGTAAGACTTATGGTTTACTATAAAGCTTTTTACAATTATTTTGTATTCTCCTTTTTCAATTATTATTGTTTATATCTTAAAGCTACCAGTTTTTGGGTAGTAATCAGCAATGTATAATTTGTTATTGTTTAGCCACTTATTATATAGCAATGAACAATGTTATTGTTGCAGAAAATGCATTTCATTCTGCCGAGTGTCCAATAAAACTTTTACACTGCATTCTTCGACAATTATTCAATGAACTTAAGCCGATCATGCAAAAATTCTATAAATAACTATATGAAAAAGTTCAACAAAAAACTATAAACTAATTAAACTTTAAAATTGTATTATGAATAATGCAGTTATATTTTCCCAATTTTAGCTTTGTCTTTAAGTTAAAGATTGATTTATGAACAATACGAGATATTTAGCACTATTTTTAAATATTTTCTCTTGAAAATTAATCTTTTCTTTTTTAGGCTTCATACTTAATGAAACAGTAAAAGATTGATGTGATGTTAGCCTCATAGACTCACCCACAAATAGATACATTTTTACATTACAGGTTATTTATTCCATTCCGCGAATCATTCGGATGGTAAGGCACATGGTGGTTCTGGTATACAAAATATAAATTTGGAGTCTCGCTGGCTCGATGTATTACCCACCACGATTTTTAATGACCAAGGGGAGATTTTAAGAGTTCTCTAACACACTAGGAGATCGTGTTTTGGCATGTGGGGATTATAATGCCAAACACACTTACTGGAAATCTAGATTGGTGAATTCTAGAGACAAATTGGTTAATATATAAAAAATACATTAGTAGCCACATTCCTACAAATTCACATTTTCAGTGTTAGGAAGATATAAATAAATGCATCAATGACTTTACTTCTTTAATTACTTCAGAAATGGAGGAATCAATTATTCAAACTTTTAAAAAATATAAAAATCATATTTCAATTCTGACATTGAAAAACTACTTTTTGAAAAAAGAAAACTCAGAAAAGAATCTTAACAAACCAAATCACCAGAGGATCGACAGAATAAAAGTTACATTAAAAGCTTAACAAATAATAAAAAAATAAGTTTTTCCATATGGAAGGCAACGAAAGATATTAAACCGCCGGTAGAGGCACAAAGTCCTTTAAGAATTTTGCAGTCAATATTTTCAATGCGATCTTGAAACTAAGAGTTTTTTTCAAAAATGTGGAAAACTTCTCAGATTAAAATGATACTAAAGCCAGAAAAAGATTTATTTGTACCATCTTCCTATAGACTTATTAGCCTATTTTCTTGTTTGTCGAAGTTTTTTCGAGTAAATATTTCAGAAGAAAATTATACGATTCTTGAACGATGGAAATATCGTCACAGTTCAAAGTTTCTTGACTTTGTTATTTATATTTGGATTTTTATTATTTTCAAAGTTTTGATGTCCGCACATTTTATGACAGTAATTTTGAGATCTATAGTTATGTGTTGTTATATCAAGTACAAATTTCGTATTCACATTCACTCCTTGACCCTAATATTTCGATGGTTAAATGAGGATTTACTTAGGAATTCTTGATTTTGATAAGTTTAAAGACTTCTAGGGGCTATGTGTGGCAAGTTGGAGATTTGATATGTAATACATTTTTGTAGCACGATTTATTGTCTATAAAACATGAATGACGAATTTGCTCTGCATATTACGTATAAAATTATATAACCTAAAAACTCCTCAGAGCGTGGTGAGAATGTTTCATATGAATATTTCTACACTGCATCTGGTCTAAGAAATAATAATTTCGAAGAATTAATGGCGATATAATTTTTTTAAGCTTTTTTTGTTATTAACTGAGGAAACATTATAAATTAAATCTTTAGATTATAGAAATCTATAGTTTAATTTATTGCAAACAAGTCTGAGTCAGTCTCAAGACTGAGACATTCAATTACGATTAGAAAATAGCAAACACACACAGGAAAATAAAAGAAAATCCAATGTTGCCAACAATTTTGTTTTATCAATATACAAATGTATTTGATTAAAAATATAGTTAAGTTGATAAAAGATTTAGTCAAAAACGGGTTGTACTAAGAAGCAATCGATAATTTTACAACAAAAAAGATTAATCAGTTTAGAATTAATTTTAACCAAAAAATTCGTTAATTGGGTAAACAAATTTGTTATCAAAAATTAAAAAACAAAAAATGTTAAATAAAAAATGTAATTGAATCGATGAAAAAGGTTGTGAAAAGTTATCTTGAGGAAAAATAAAAGCAACAAACAAATAATTTTGATAAACAAATTATCAATTTTAAGTTAGTTTTTTTATTTATTTTATTTATTTATTTAATAGCCAATATATATTATTCTAGCATATATATTATTCTTAAAGCTATTAACAATAAAATATTTTCATAATCATTCAATAACAAAAACTTATTATTTAACTAAGTTAATAAAATACTCCTGTTAATGCGGATTGGATTTAATGAGAAATCAATATATGGATAGAAACTGTTGAATTGATTGCATATATGTCTCATGGGATCGAAGTTGGTATAATTGGTTCGAAAATATTTTATTTTTAAAGGAGTATAATTTATAGTTGGACGATTTGAGATTACGAATTCGATCTTACGAAGCAGGAACTCAGAATTAATTGAACCGTTTACTAAATTAATTACAAATGAAATATTCATATATTTTCTCCTACTTTCAAGAGTAGGGAGATCAATAAGCTGTAATCGACCTTCATATAATGGTAAATTAATATTAGGATTCCATGGAAGATTACGAAGACAAAATAAGAGAAATTGTTTCTGGACCTATTCAATTTTCTTTATATGAACTTCGTATTGAGGATCCCAGACCACAGAAGCATATTCCAGGATTGGTCTTACAAGAGATATGAATAATTGCTTGAAAACGTAAGGATCATTAAACTCTCTTCCCCAGCGCTTGAGGAAACCTAGAACTCCTCTTGCCTTATTATTTTGACTAAAAAAAAGTCAATTGGATTAAATAACATTATATTGTTATAAAATTTCCTTCTTTTTGTTGTTACTATGTCGTTTTTTAAAACGATTTCTTGTTACTATAATTGAAAATAACTAGAAATGCTACTCTTTTAATTCGCTCAGCAAAAAAAAAAACTCTTCGCACGATTAGTTCTAAAGAAAATTTACTAACACATACAAAGAGTTCGATTTTTTGACAGCTGAGTTGCGCAAATTGAACTTCTAGTTGGTTTCTATGGTTACTATTCTATGTATACATGCATATACTCTGAAAAGGTGTTACAAAAACATATGTACATATATGTCTAAGATCATGTCAAAACAAGACGAACGTAAAATAATAATAAATATTTGATATTGATAGCATCGCAATTTGCTGATTGATACATTTTCCAAATAAATAGAATTTAAGGTATCTATTTTTCAATATTTTGACATGAAAAAAAAAGAATATGCTCTAATTTCCCCGCAAAAGAATTGATATTAATTTGAAATCGATCAACTTTATAAATACTAAAATACTGCCAAAAAATACGTTTCAAAGTGTATTTTCAAAAACAATCTTAGTTATCGTGAGAAATTTGGTAAGATTAAATATTTCTTAACTTCATGTAAGTAAAAATATGAATATATATATTTCTTTTATTTTTGCACAACCAGAAAACGATTCTGAAATTAATTATATATTTCGAAGTGGAAATATTAGCAATGAGGATGTAGATTTGCATTGTAGAAAATGTTTTAAATATATTTATTTTACAACTCCATATAACGATTTTCAATTTATAAATTTTAAAGTTATAAATGAGATTATGAATTTAAAACTGTAGTGAGATATATTACAGATTATATTTAATATTTATTAAAAAGTACCTTAAATTCAGAAATATAAATTTTATTTTATAATTCTAATATAATTTTAAAAATGAATATTTAAGGTTTCTTAAATGTACTACATAGTTCTAAAATATATTTTAATATTATAATTTTCATATATATCTTAATATTGTATACATATATTTATTATTTTTTTAAAGAAAAAAAAATAAAGTAAAATTAATTCTAAGAAAATTTTCTCTTTTCTGGTGGTAAAATTCATTGATAAAACTTTTAATTGAAAATAAATTAAAACTAAAGGAAAGAATCATTGAATTGATAGTTTTTTTTTTCTTCAAAATTGAGAAATTGATTTAGTCAAGTAAATGTAATCTTAAGTTGAAAAAATATAAAATCCAACAAAGAATTTGTTGATTTAATTGAAATTTTGGTGAAAATGCTGTTATTAATTAAATTATTTTATTATAAATATTGTTTTATTTAACAAAAAACGATAATTAATTTGACAACAAAAGATTGATGAAAACTAAAAATAATATTCAATACTTTTCTTATTCAATATAATATTTATTTTACCAAATATTTAAATTAAACCAGTTGACAAAAAATTGTAAATTTATTAGCAAATATGACAAAAATCTCTGTAGGCTGGAAATTGATTTTTTTTGGATTTTTGAATTTTGTAATCTGTCCAGTTTCCGTAAACGTCATCAGAAAATCCGCTATTTGGCCTGCATGACTAAAAGCAGCAATGTAGAGTATTTTATTAGGAAAAAAGGAAACTTTGGCTCCAACAGCTGACATTTCGATGTGATATTCTTTAAATCTACAGTTATAAATATTTTTTTTACCTTCTCCTCCCTAATCGAAAAGACTTTATATGTGATAAATGTATTACTCGAAAAAAAAAAAAAAATATTTAAATGACTATTAAACTAATATATTCAAATAATATAGGAAGATGTTTTTATACCATTTAGGCTTCCACAAGGCAGTTCCAGAATGCAGTCACATAATAATGATTTAATTGCAATTTATTTATTCATATTAATTCATAAATTTTTTTACCCGATGAACCCCAGCTTGAATGCAGCTGGAATCTGGACTTAGTGACGTTACATTTATTCAGGTTGAGCATCATTAGTACCGTTAATTTAAAGGAATAACAATACATAGGAAAATAAAAGTTAGTTCCGCAAAAAATACAATTTAATGACAGAATTTCATAACATACTTTAGTATAGATCGCAATGAAATAAATAAAAAAACTAAGAAGTAAGAGGGCTAAGTTATTCTACCCTAGACAAAATGTTATTCATGATTTTTTTTTTATGAGTTTTGGTACTCCTAATGTGCTATCGTCTATGTGATGGAAATCACGCGATTGTAATTTCATACGCGGTTTGAAAATCGCCAAATTTATTTTAGCATGTGTTTTACTTCATGTGTTTTATTTGTTCGGCTGCTATCAATTTCTATGCATGAGAAAAGAAATAAGAAAGAGAATAATGCCAAAAATTATAAAATGCCTTAATAACTCTTGTAGTGGTGTATAATGACATTGAGTTCCTGTTTGAAATGCATATTAAAGATAAGTCACCATTTTTCAGTACTATTACAAATTGCTGATTTTGTCTCAAAGAATTTTACAAAATATATGAAAATGTCATAAGGTGTCATGATGTTTTTTATATGGGAATAAAAGACAATGTCAGCAGCTACTTTAGAATGTCTTAAAGAAAATTCCAACTGGGCTTGTTTAAGCAAAATATACAACTTCACTTTGGTATAAGCGTGCGATTTGAATTCGCCTAATTCAAATCGTATTCGCCAGCTTTATACGATTTTCATCACATAGCCGTATAACTGAGAGATATGTGTGATAAATGAATTTATCAAGGTTTACAAATAAGGTGTTTGGTGTTAATCTTTAAGATTTTTTACTCATATCAATAGGACTTTTGTTTAATATGTAAGAAATCAAAGTTTAAGAAAAACATATATTTTCATCATTATTATTATTACACTTTCAAACAAACTTGATAATTTGATCCTAATTTAAAATACTTCAAAAAAAAAAAAAAAAAAAAACAATTTTTATAAAAATACACCTGCTGCCGAATAACTGGACTATCTAGTTTAAAATTGATTTAAGCAATTTCCTATAAATTTAATTAGTTAATAATTCACCACTTTTATAAAGAAACGGAACAGATGTGAAACTTGTAACAGTCATCTTAATTTGAATATTACTTATTACACTTGGATATAGCGGTTTAACAATTTTTTTTTGCGACAAAAAATATTTCAAGACACCTGTTATTGTATAACTGGACTAGGGTTCTCTTTTTTCCGCAAATTTAAATAATAATACGTTTATTAAATTTTTCAAATGTGTGTGTTTGTTGTTTATCGTAAAATGTATTTATTACTAGTTATTTAGCAAATATTTGAGAATTTTTTATAATTTATTGCGCCCATGATATATAAATGTTAAACAGACTCAAAATATTAAGTTTTCAACCTTACCTAATATGTACTTGTGCATTTTAATGAAACAAATAAAATTTTGTTGATGTTTAAGTGAAATAAAATTTTAAAGATCGATATCACTATTTCCGAATGAGTGATTAAAATTTAAAATATGATTATATAAAATAGGTTGACACCACGCAAAAGGGGACCGATCGCAAAAATTTTAGTAATAAATTTGTATCTTTTAAACTACCTGCCGGATCAAATTAAAATGTATGGAAGAACTGTAGAGAAAGACCTAAGCTTTCAGAAAAATTATCTTGTAGTCACCTTGTAATAATACGAAATAAGCTACAGGGTGTCACAACCTTGAGTATGAAAAAGCTTCAAAAGTTCGTAACTTCTACAAACCAAGTCCGGTTTCAAAGATTTTTATATCTCAGTAAAATACTTGACGAGAAAAAAAATACATACTCGCCTAAGTTTACTTTTACAGAAAAAAAAAAACATTTTGAATAACTGATTTTTTGCCTCGAATTTATTTTGTTTTTCGGGAATAAGTTCTGAGATATATGAGTGAATTTTTTTAATATTCTGTAATTTCTAATATATTCAGAAATAATATGCTGGAAATTTTTTTTCATTATCTTAATTCATCTGGTCGTGAAAAATGTTTAAGTTCAGCACTTTGAATTTAGTATGAAAAATTGCTATTTTTTATAAAGTCTTTCACTTTTTTCTCACAGTTTTGTTAATAAAATTATTTTTTTCTTTACATATTTTAAAAGACAACAATTAATAAAGAAATTTTTAATTGATTTAGATTTGCATCCTATATTCAGCATTTGAAAATTTCATGTTTATCGATTTATAAAAATGTATCTCGTGTACCTTTTTTAATTTATTGTTGCTGTTTAATTATAAAATATATTTAGATTGATTTGTCACTAAACATTTCCGCGCAACCAAAAACGTATGCAGGCGTGCAGATTTTATGGAAAATGTCACTATTCAAAAGGCTTTTTTTTAATTGCACAAAAAAACATATTAGTATTAAATATTTATTTTTATTTTAAATGTATTATATAAAACAAATATCAAATTTGCATTGCTCAAAAAATCATTTAAATAGGTTCAATGAACAATTTTTTAAACATTTTCAAAAAAAAAAAAAAAAAAATTAAAAAGAAAATAATAAAAATAATATATTTTTAAGCCAAACCAAAAAAAAAAAAAAAAAAGAGAATATAATTACTTCAAAAATTCGCAAATTTCATAGTATTTCATTGTGTATAACCATATATGCGTATACGTAACACGTGTCGGTATAGTTGTTTGTTACGTGTACGCACATATGCACATACAAATTTGTCTCGCTAAGCACTTTACAGAAATATAAAAATCTTACAAAATCGGACTTGATTTGTAAAAGTTATGATTGTTTTTAAACTTGTTTGAATTTTGATACCCAGTAGATTTTGTTGTATTATTTTCTGAAAGCTTAGGTCCCCCTCTACAATTCTCCTATACATTTCAATTCCATCCGATCAGTAGTTTGGGAGATACAGATTTATTTATATTTACCAACATTTTTGCCATTGGCCCCACTGTGTCATGTAAATAACTATTGAACATTAAATTGAGCTAGTTCTCAAGAGAATAATGCATCATGTCAATGGCATTTGGAACCTTATCTAATATATATCTGAGGATTTGGATCCATTTTTATTATTACTAAATTTTCATAATTACGACTTTTAAACCTTTATATTTTATTTGTCAATCTCTTATGTCATATTTCTAATAACAAAGCTCTTTATTAACTTTTAATATTTATTTAAATGTAGGGTAAATTAAGATAAATAAACAAATTCAGCATGTGTTTACTTAATTATTTAATCAACTTAACGAAAAAAACAGATCGACACGATTCTACTTATTTATTAAAAGATTACGCAAGATATTAAACAACTGCATGAGAAGTATTAAAAAGCAAAAATACTCTGCTCCTACTGCAGCTACTACTTTTATTCATTAAACTATTTACCGGTTATCATTTGTTCTAATTTATTTCAAAGACAATATAATATTTGAATTTTATTTGCTCAATTTAAAAAAAAGGCGAAATATTTTAGATTTCTACAATTCAATTAAAATTTAACTTACCATTGAAAATAGACCCGATACCACCCAGACAATTAGAGCCAAATTAACACTGCCGGTATTCATGAGGACACCTGTGGGTGAAACGAAAATACCGGAACCAATAATGGAGCCCACAATAACGGTACAACCATTAAGTAAACTCATTTTGGCCTTAAGCGTAACTTCACCACCGCCATCTCCATGTTCAGTTTTGGTCGTTGTCTCGCCATTTCCATTGACAACGGAATTTTTCCGCGAAGAATTTTTACGATTTAATGATTCAGTCTCCATGTTGAAATTCTTTTAGTTTTCAGTTTTTTTCTTTCTCTCTCTCTCTTAATTGTTGTGTATTAGTTTCTTAAAATTTCCGTATATTTTAGATGTTCTGCAAGTAAATAAAATTTTTAATTTAAAATTATTTTTTGGTATTTAAAGATATTTGTTTGTAGTGTTTTTATACCCAACACCACCATAGGTGGTTAGGGTATTATCCCTTTGTGCTGATGTTTGTAACACATAAAAAAAGTTATCCAATACCAACCTTGAAGTATACCAATCTATTCAGAATCATTTTTTAAATCGATCTAACAATGTCCGTCTGTACGTCTGCCTGTCCATGTACACCTTATGCACAAAGTGCAGGTCGTAATTTTAAAGATAATTGAATGAAATTTGACACGTGGGACTTTTATGATACAAGGACGAAGCCTCTTTCCAAAATCACTTTAACGTGAATAAATCCCATACGAATGTTAGTATCAAGTTAATATGCGATACAAATAAGTTTTATATAAGTAGAAACAACATTGCCAAATGTTATGAGAATAGATCCATATTTTACCATAGCTCCCATATAAACCCACGTCCAGAAATCGCCTTAAAGTGCTTAAAATCACCTAGATGTTAGTGCCAAAGCATTATTCGGTATTTGTATATTTTTTTTTTAATTTAGTAAAATTTGCCGCAGGTGTAATATTTTTATGCTCGTACACAATTGTGTAGGTTATCATGTTGTCGATCTTGAGCGACTATATCTTTCTTTCTCGTTTTTATTTTTTTATTTTTATTAGATAAACAATGGTTAAGGTTTGTGTTTAAGGCGTTCATTGTTTATATGGATAACTCACCTATTAATGGAAAATTACGGTAATTTATTTTTGCTGTTCTCACAAATATTTAGGCAAATATGCATGTATTTAGTTTAAACAATTTGTCAAAAATCGTATATTTAATAAAATTTATTTCTAAGATATATTTGCGTATGAACAGTTTTTGAAACTCGTTAATAATGTTCTTAATTTAATGTAATTAAATATTTGTAGATGATAAATTTTTTATAAATAAGTTTTGGGTGGTCATCAATTGTATAGAAATTTACAGGTATTTTGAAGGTACTTTGACAAAAAGAGCATAAAATCGCTTACTCAGATAGACGACTGTAATAGCACGGTGTGACTGTGAAAAAATACTTTTTAAATGACCTAGTGTAGGTTGTAGGTTTAATCAACCATAATCATTTTACTAATTTTCGAATTTTCAATACATGCACAAATCTGAAGTTATTCACAAAAAATGTTTTTTTTCAAGATGGCACGAACTTAAAAAAAAAATCTTAAAAATTAGTTTTTAAACAATTTAAAAGCAGAGTTAGAAAGACGAATATTTAAGCTTTCCAAATATGTATATTTAAATTTTTGTCGATTTTTTTTACCTTTAACAGCATTTTTCTGTATTCTTATTGTTTGAGTTTATTTAATTACGAATAAAACAAGATCCTATTTGTTCAAACCGAAGAAATATTGTTAAAGTTACAAATTGTTAAACACATCATGAGCTTGGCTAAAAATGGTTATAGTCAATGTAGGGATTTTAGTATATTTTTTTTACATTTATTAATAAAAAAACTCATCAATTACTTCATATGTAAAACATTAGTTCAAAATCTTAATTAGTTTTTGAGTCATTATGGGTCAAAGTTGAAAATTGCATGCAACATGATAAATTCAAAGAACTACTGAAATTGCAAAATTACTGTTCAAATATAAAGTGGAAATTTTTTAAAGAAGCTAAAACTTTAGTAGTGAATAAAAAACATACCAGTTTTTGATATATTACGTATTTTAATATATATTAAATTTCAGCTGCACAAGTTTACAAAAATTTTGATTAGTAAAAGTTTAATTTGTTGCAAAAATGAGTAAATTAAATTTAATGTTTTTAAAATTAAAGCAAAATTGGAGGAACTATTGGCATATGAGGTGTAAATTCCGAAATCTTTAAAATATAAAAGTAATATATTCTAAAGTTTAACTATATATTAAGATATTATTAATACATTTTTTTGTAAGGACTTATGTGTTATTTTATATCATTTCGTTATTAAATATAAAATTATAATAGTGTAACAAAAATTTAAATTTATGAATTATTTTTCAGTTGAAAATACTACTATTTTACCATATTATAAAATTAAATTTCCTTTCTTGTACAAATTTCAAAATTTGAGAATATGTCGAGAATTAGTTAACATATTATCAAAAATATATTCTACCAAATATATTTGATTCGATTTCAATAAAACTTATTTTTTTCACTCCTAAATGACAAAGCATTAAATTGTATCAAGTTTTGTTCAGTTCGAATTAAAATTTTAGGAAATATACGGTTTTTAAAAAGGCAATAAATTTTACCAAATAATTCAGGATGTGTGGAAGGTGGACGTGTCCTTAGGCTGTTTTTCATAAAACTTCGTTTTTTTTTTGTCCTAAACATAAAAGCTATATATACCAATTTTCATTTCTATTTTTCTCCCTATTTTTGGCCAACTTTTGTATGTAACCGAGACAGTGTGCAGCGTTGCCACAAACTTTGGCAAAAAAATCATTATTTGGACAATAAAAAATCATAATTTTGCTATAAAAATCATCAAAATATTATTTATTAAACTCACCAACAGTGTTGCCAGAAGATGAGAAAAACAGACGCTAAATTGTATTTTAAAGAAGGTCAGAAAGGGCTAAATGCCCCAAAAGATAAGGCCGGAAAAAAGCTAATATATTTTTAAACTTTTTTATGTTCTTATTAATTGTTGATATTTTTTTAAAGATATATTGTAATAAATTTATAAATAAAACATAGAAAGGCTGTTGGCGAAATGACCAAGTGAAAAAAAAAAAACGCCAACAAATCTCCCATACAAATTTGGATTAATATGACATGAAAAATGATCAAATGTTTTGAAGTGATTTGTCATTTTTGAATTATAGGTCTTTTTTGATTAATAATTTTCACATATTTGGTTGATTTTCGCTTTTATAAGATTTTTTTTTTAAATTATATTTATAAATAAAGCCTGTATACGAAAAAATTGTCCTTTGAATTTGTTATCATAAAATTGTATCTCTCTAGAATTTTTATTAATTAAATTGTAATATATTTACATTAAAAATAAAATAAAAATTATGTTGTTGTGATTTGCCTTCATAAAATTTTGAGACCATTTCCTTATACCCCCACACTAGTTTTTGTGCGGTGTTTTTATCAACATTAGAGTAGACTCTTTGCCACATATTCCGAAAATATTGGCAGCTTTGTGCTATCTACTTATTCTTCTTTAATGATTTTATCAACACCCAATATCTCTCAGTTTGGTTACTTTTTATAGGAAAGAAATGTAAAATATTCGCACTGTACAGTTCAATTGTCTCTTTTGCACATTGGGTAAAATTTGGCTAAAATAGTACAGAAACATTGTGTTATTGAATAAATGGTTTTCTACTTCTATCAGCACTTTTTCATAGACATTTGGATATTTATTACTCCTTTTACGAGATTATTGTAAAAGGAATAATAAACAGATCTACAACTACTAAATTTTCCAAAAACTGTATAAGTTTTGAAAAAATTAAAGATGTTTTTTATACATATTTTACACAGACCCCTTCTCTTTCTGGGCACATAACCCACATAACTGAATTTATTGAAACTTTTAAATTCCGAGGTACTTTACTATACGTTGAGTTTGGATTTTCAAGTATTTTGCTTAAAATTGTTTTTCGATTTTTTACATTTACTAATATTTTACATTTACTAATCTCTTAAAATTAAAAACTAAAAGAATTTTAACACTCACAAATTTTGAAAAAAGTGGCACCGATTTGGTTTATAGTGGTCAAGTAATATTATTTTTGAAAAAGAAAATATTTTTCGTGAACAGGCTTTAGCTGCTATGGTTAATGAAGTATATTAAAAAATAATTAAAATAATTAATTAAGTAGGTTGATATAATTAGTTAAGTTATATTTGATTTCAAGAATGAAGTACCGCATTCGAAAATTTTTGTAAAATATAAATAAAAATAATTTTTTCTGCGAATTAATACACAAAAACTCTTAAATGGATGATTCTATAAAAATAAAATTAGTAAAAGCAAATAATAAATTATATTTTTCTTTGTTGAAATACTAAAATTTTAAGGCTAAAAGCAAAAATGAAAACTTTGCGGCTAAAAGCAGAACAAAAAGGCTAAACTGGCAACACTGCTTTTCACTATTAGAAAACAAATTTTTACATCTCTATGATTATTGAAAAAATATATTGATTCAATGTTTAAATTGTACAAGTTCGAGATATTTTTGAGTGTTCGATTTTCAATAATAATCTTTTGGGAACTCTTTTTTTATTGATTTCAAAGCCCCACAAAAGTATTAATTAAATAACATAATACAGGAGTAATAAAAAAACGTAGCCTTTGGATTATATATTGTGATCATCCAAATTTGAAACGCTTAATACGTGCTCTTTTATGGGCATTAAAATATTTTATAAATTGTGGAATTCGATCATGTGCCAGAACTTACGAAAGTATTATTGCTACTGGACAAATACCAGTGTGGCCAAAACAGTGGTTTTCCAGTTAAATCTGACAGTATTTTGTCAGATCTAACTTTGTGGATTTTCTGGCTGCTACATTTTTGTAGTTGGCGGTTTCTAGCGACATTTTTCTTTATTGCAAAAACATTGATTTGAAATAAGAAAATTGAAAGACATTTTTTACTAATGCAACTACCTACCTTATCTAACAGATGAAGTTACCAAAAACTAAGAAAATTTTATCTAAAAAATATATTGAAATTGAAAGTAAATATATTGAAATTAAAAATTTGTTCTCAAAATTTTAAATTACCTCAACATTATTGTATGGAAAAAACTTTCAAACACTTGGGGGTTATTGTGTAATTCGTTTCGAAAAAAAATTTTGGAAATCAGTGTATTTAAATTACAATTTTGAATGACGTGCTCGTATAATCGAAATATACTCTTTTGGTACACAATTTTTAAAGAATTTGTCCGCAAATATTCTATATGTTGAACATTTTTTAAATCAGCCGAATAGTAAAATCTAAACAAAAAAATATATTACAAATTTTAAGATTTGATTGGAACCTCTGAAATACTTCAAAATAACAATTTATTAGTTCCTTTAATAAGAAACATTTCAGCCATAAAAATCGATGATTTTATTTGAAATGTAGGCAGTTTATAACGGTTTTTCAAATACAATCTGAAAAATACACAGATATTAGACCTAAGACAAAAATGGGTCATTTAATACTGTATTCGAAATACTGGAGAGAAGTTCAATGAAACAAACAGTAGAAGAATAAATACATTTACATGATTTCTATATGAATATAGATGTTATATAAAGGCGTTTTGTCATGTAGTTTCGTCATATAAAATTGAATCTTTGCCATTAAACTTTAAATAAAAAAATATAATATAAATTTTGAAATTAGTTATACGGATTTTTATAAACATATTCTAGCAAATCATCGTGAGTCGTTAAAAAATGTTGCTAATGTTATTAAAATAAAAGTCATATTTCGTAAGAAAAAAATCATTAAATCATATTTGGGTTAAAAAATCATCAAAAATTAAAAAAATCATCACTCTGGCAATGCTGTATACGTAACTTAAAACGGGTACTTTTTCTGCTTTTAAAAATATGTTAACATTTTGTATGAAAAATGTCTTGTCAAAATTTATTAAAAAAATTGTTACTTAAACAATTTTTCTTCGATTGTAATAAATGTGATCTTGTTTTATTCAAAAATTAATTATTAAATTAGCTTTCTAATAAAATTAATAAATTTATACAAAATAATACAAAAAAAGTGTTAAAGGTAAAAAAAAATTGGCAAAAAAATTAATTTTCCTATTTTTTTATTTGATAAAAGTTCCGAAAAACTTGGTGTTTACGAATGCTGATGAAGTGTGCAGCGGTATAGAAAATGCGTATTCCATTCTGCTTCTATCTAATTATAGTTCTCAAAGCGCCAAACAGAGACAACAAGGCAATTTATGATTTCAAACATGTTTATGGTCCTTCGAACGGGATATCGGCTTACAACACTACCGTAACCTAATCTATAACAGCGTTTTCGACTCTATGTTCAAATAGGCTGTATTGAAATTTCTGAAAATTGTAGGATATTCTACTAATCACACTCTACAACGAATACTAGGTCACTTTAAAAGTATATAAAACTTTATCCGTTTTGTAACACATTGTAATCATTATTATTAATATAATTCTAATGATGCCAATGAAAGTGAATCTGTATTAAATATGAATAATAAAGTACTTTATTTTATTGGTTTGTTATCAATTGAATTTAAATGATTTATTTCAATGGAATGAGATTTCATTTCACGTGTTTTGTTAAAAATTTTTTGTTCTTGTTGACGTTAAATAATTATTTGTTGTTATTGATTTATTGTTTAACGTAAAAAATACATATGAAAAATTATAATGAAATCATAAAAGACTGTCACCATCTGTTACAGACTCTAAAGAATCTAGCTGATTTATTAAAAAAATAAATAAATAAGAACAGAGGAAATATTTTGGAATAAGGAAATCATTAAAATTATATATATTCATATATTAATTATTTTTAAGGATTTGTATCCACCTTGGATTTACTATTTAATATTTAATTTAATAACACTTGATTTTGATATATACATACAGATTGCTGGTAGGCTAATTAAATAAAAATTTGTTTGAAAACACATTAACAAATTAATTAAATCATAGCTAAATTTAGTGTTATAAAATCTAGTCTTATTTATAAAGCCACATTATAATTTTTTTGTTTGCATATATTTAGTGGATATAAATTTCTTGTACATATAACAGTTTAAAAGAGATCAACAATAAGTGCCCAGCAAAAACTTTGCTTTCCTGGTAAGCTAGCAGGTATAATTGAAAACAAAAATAAACTACTTATTTTTTACCTGAATAACTAGTTATTTTTGTTCGACTTGTCCACAAATTCATGTAGTTATTTTTTGACTCTAGGAGTACTCAAAAATATGTACCTGAAAGAAAACAAAAAAAAAAAAAAAAAAAAAAAATTTTGCCGTCATTGAGACTCGAACTTGGACACACATTACTCAATACACCATCTCGAACATAGCATCCTAAGCGACAAAAATTCTATTTAGTTTAGAATATCTTTTTTGACATTTTGTTGTAAAAAAATAACAGCTTCAGAATGGGGTTGAACCAACAACCTTCTGGTTGTTAATCCGGCTCTCTAGCCAACTCATCCACGTGATTTCAGTATTACTGTGCTATTATACTACTGAGTACTTCTTAATGTAATACAGAGTAGGCAAATAATAATGACGCCTCATTACCAAGAAACTACTTTAATAAGTAGTTGTTATTACCGAAAACCAAAAAGTTTTTGCTGGGTGTGTTCTCAATGATTGGATATCATATCAATTAACACTTTATGGAAATGACAGCTATGAGTATAAGCTAACTAACATTTATATTAAATTACCAGCAATTTAATTTAATCACAAACTGTTTAATTGTTTAACATATGTGAGAATTGTATAAACAATAAATTAAGTAACTTATACTCTACATACGAGTATATAACTGTAAGATGGTTAAAGAAATGAAATTTTAAATTAGTGCTAAACATAAGTTAAGAAAGTCTTTTAAATTTATATATAAAGTAATAATATATGTATATGTATATATGTATTTTTTTTTGTATCCTTTACCACAGATATTAAGGGTATATACACGTTTGTCATTCCGTTTTTAAATTCTACAATATTCACCTAAGACCACAAAAATTATATATTGTCTGGATCCATATTGACTTCCCAGTCATGTACGTTTGTCTGTTTAAATCAGTTTTTACAAAGCCCCAGTTATAGGATAAATATGTTTTATACATCATGTTATAGGGAATATTCCTTCGAATTACGCTAATAAAAATCAGCAAAATCGGTCCATTAATGGGCAAGACATCACCAGAAAACCGAAAAGGCCCCTAAAAACGTATTTATTTTCGACTATATAAGCTAGTGGCTTCGTTTTTACACAGAAAATTGAACCTTTTTTTGAAATGTTTTTGCGGACAAAATTAACAAAATCGGTTCATTAGTAACCGAGATAGCGATCGAAACACATTTTTTCACTTTGTGAAGCTTCCAACAATTTTCAGAACTCATTTTTGTACAAAAATGTTGTTAATATTTTTTTGAATTTAAATTTTTTTTTTCTAATTTTTTTTTGACCTAATTCTTTTTTAATTTTATTTCCTGTAGTGTTGTCTATAAATCTGCATAGCTTTTTTCGAACTTTTCTGAAATTTTTTTAAGAAAATTTTTTAAAGTTGAAAATTGGAGTTTGAAACAGTCTATAAAAAAAAATTAAAACTTTTTAACCAAGAAGGGATTTGAATTATCCTGCAGGAACAAAAACCTATTTTTCAGTAATTATGATTAAAATTTATTTAGAAATAGCATTTTACTTTCACATTTCTCAAAAAACTGAAAACAGTTTTTAACAGATTTTTTCTTTTTATATCTCATTTGATAGATAATTATGAGTAAATTACGATTCTTTAACACATAATTGCAAAACAAAGCACTTAATAGCTAAATTTTGCTAAAAACTGTAAAAGAAGCGACATTCTTTCCATTTAAACGCACCTTACAAAATTCAGGTCCGATACGGTCCGATTTCAGTTATATTTCACACAATATCTTTTTTCAATACAAAAAGGAATTCTAGTTGGTAAATTTGGTGCATTCCACTAGATAGCCAGTTAGACAGACGGACGCATATCGTTCGATCGATTTTAAAAATTATTCTGAGCCGATAGGTATACATTGCATAATTTTTTTCTGTGCGTTACAAATATCAGCACATAATACCCGAACCACCTATGGCGGTATATGGAAAAAAAAGTTCAAAATAGGAAAGCTGAAAAAATATGGGGGCAAAGGAAAGAACGAATATTTTGGAGATAATTTTTTTTTAAAGATGTGAATGCTGTCTAAACTGGCGAACTTCATATCACAGATGTTATCGGAAATGTAGCAGATAAATATCGTTTAAAAAATCAAAATTGTCGAACAAATTTTTGAGCTGGCAAGCCATTTGAACATGCGAGGAAAAACGAACTTCATTCATAATAAATGGTAATTTAGTTGATGCTTTTGTTAGGGCTTAAAAAAGCCTCCTTAACTCAAAATTTAGAAAAAGATAATAGATAATAAGATAATAGAAAGTCACATATTAGTAATATACCTTTTATTTCCAATTACCTACAAATTTATTCTTAATTCGTATGATACAACAAAAATTTGTTGTCATAAATTATTTTATTTACTGTAAATCCGGAAATTGTAAACGTTTAAATAACAGTTCAATCGCTTTTATTTAATTAAAAAAATGCAAACGAAATAATATATGTAGCTTAATTTCTACAGGAAGAAAGACCACAAAAATGTGATTGAACTCAAAATTATTGATTAAAAAAGAAAAGACATATTATACTCATATGAAGTAGTAATAAGCAATTATAATGATTCGTAAGAAAGATTCTTATCAAAATTAAAATAAAAAATAAATTAATTATGTAATAAAAATTTAATTTTGTTAAACAAATTATTTAATATTCCTAATGAAAAGCGTTTATTACTTATTGTTGACCAGTAACACACTTATTTTTTTTCGAATGAAAAAATAATTTGGCATAAATTAACATTAATTTATTTAAATGTGTTTTTTTAATCATTTACCGGTAAAAATAACCTAACCTAAAAAGAGAAGTGTTATCACCTGTGGCAGAGGCTAATAAACTATAACTTAAATATTTCATATTTAATATAAGTTGGTTGTTCTTTTGTTTTAAATTTTTTAAAGATTTTTTTTCTTTTTTATATAGATGGAGATTTTTTTCGCGTTAATGTTTTACATAAAAATCTGTGTTAATTTTTTGTTTTTATTTATGATTGAATTTTACAAATGATTAACCAAGCTTGTCGGGAAAATGTTTATTCATTTTTGTTTTTTTTTTTTTTTTTTTTTTTTAAAGAAAAAGTATGATTTATAAGATTGAAAGTTAGATTTTGGAAAAAAACCAGAGAGATAAAAAATAAATAAAAGTAATGTACACAAATTAATTGTAATTAAGATATTTTAAAGTCACCATTAAGGCTTATTTTTTTTTGTAGCAGTAAAATTGTTTGAAGCTTTTTTTTAAGTTTGTTTATGAATATTAAAAATTTTGCAACTTTAAAAACTGATACTCAATAAGAATTAGCAGTCAAAACAAACGATTGTCAAATGTATTCTTACGATCTTTGGTTTGTCGGTCTGTAGAAAACACTCTATTGTTTGAAATACAGACCTTAATCGAATCATATTCATCTGGAGTATTGTTAATTGTCTTAAGCACTATGGGTTTAAAATCCAACAAAATCGGTTCAGTTAAACCTAAGCTATAAATCGGCCAAGTAAATTCTTTAGGATTTCACTATGTGAAAAAAATTAAGGATTTGAATTTTTAAATAGGAGAATTATTTAAGAATCATAGATTCAATCGTGATAACAAAACGTTAAACATATCTATATTCCATTATAGGTTCTCAGAGATTTCAAGAGATAAAACAGAATTTAATATTTTTCTGGATTGTTTGTCATTATTTGTCATTAACAAAAATGCTCTTAAAATCGTAAAATATGCCCCTAAAATTAAATGACATACTCTTAAAATATTTATTTTTCTGGCTAGAATTTAAATTATCTACTACTCATAATAAAAATGTCCTTTTTGCATTTAAAAATATTCAAAGCTAATATAATAAAATTGAAAAAAATTCTATAGATTTGTAAGATAAAAATTAATAGGGAATTGGATTTGTAAAAAGAAAATATGTAAAAAGAAAATTTCTCTAATGGCAAATTATGTAATAAATTCTACTAGATGCAACATTTTTCTCTATGCAAAATTATGTTTTTTAGTGTAATATATGCAAAATTATATTCTTCAGTATAAAATATGCAAAAATTGCTAAAATATGCTCCAAAATAATTATTTTCTGTGAAAATATGACAACATATGTTATAACAAGTTGATACCAAAATTCTTAAAATTGTCTAAAACGGATAAGTAACTAACAGTTTAGTTCATTAGAAGTGCAGAAAAAATGTGATAAAAATCTGCTTTTTCTGCCATAAATTCAAAAAGCGTTGTTAGCGCCTTCTTGGGGTTATGTCGAAGTCATTTTATCTAAAATTATCTCTAATATTTATTAGTACCGATTTTAAGTATTTTTGTTTAAACCTCTTTAATACATAATTTCACTACAAACGTTATATTTGTTTAAATATGATAAATATGATTGTACGCTTTTGGATTTTTTTTTTTAATTATTTTGGAAGTTTTTATATTTTTATTGATTAGTGGAACCACCCAATAGGTTAGAGCATAATATTTTCTCCTACTTGTTTGTAAAAGCCAATAAATTTTCGCTCATATTTAGCAAAATTTAACTTAAAGAAGATTAACGATTTCAAGAGTTTCCCAAAAAGTGCTAGAACTATCCAAATTGTTACATTAAATAGATGCTTTGGAAAACACTTTGACGTTTTTATATTTGTGCAAGTTCATGCCCAAACATATTTTTTCTTCTTTCAAAATTATAAATTATCTTGATAAATAACCCACATAACCATAAAACTCAAAAATAACGACAAATACTCAAAATATATAAAATTTAATATAAAGGTCTTAACATAGATCTGCTAGGCTGTAATTTACATTAAACAACATTGTTATATATTTTTCTAGTTATGAGATACAGCTTTTAGAATTCTAACTCTATTTAAATAAAAATGTTAAATATAATATTAAACTATCAACTTTAATGCCTTGACAGACTGTCAACGTTGCCACATTATATTTTTTTTTGATATATGTACTTGATTACTTGGTCTGTTGTAATTTATAAAATATATTCACTTCACGCACAGAAAAAACATAATCTAAGAGCAATATATTATGATTGGAACATATGATTGCAGCGAAAATAAAAATGATTATAAATAAAAATATTACGTTTTCATTTTGCCATATTGTGTCCAATTTTATGGTTTGTTTTTTCATGTTATGATTCTAGTTTTACATATAATTGAACAATCTTATTACATCATTACCCCATTCTATCAGATTATGATTTGATATTGTTATATTATTATTCAATGTTATTACATTATTATATCACATTATCATATTATGATCCATTTTATAATATTATTATGCAATTCTTCATATTATTATTCCATTTTATCATATTATTGTCCCTTGTTACCATATAGCTATCCAATGTTATTATATCATAGTGTTATTTAATTTTGTCATATTATTATTCCATCTTTAGTATATGATAAGATAAGATAAGAATAAAACGTATTAATAAAATAATATTGTTTTTACAAATCTTTTATTGAAATAATAAGAAAAGTGTTCACTAGTCCTTTATATGTATGTATGTATATATATATCTATATCTATATCGATATATATATATATATATATATATATATATATATATATATATATATATATATATATATATATATATATATATTTACATATTATTTGTTTATTAATTATATTCAAATGCAAGATATGTTTTTTAACTAAATCCTATATTGCTTTAATCAAAGCAAGTGTAACCAAACCTTGTCTATTTAGATTTATTCATACATAAACTAAATGAGAATTACAACGAAGTTGGAAAACAAACATTAAATTATATTTGATAAGAAATAAGTTACGCGTTCTTCCTTCTACTAAGTTTGTAAAAAAAAAATATATTAATACGGTTTGAAAACCGAATATGTTTTAAGAACAAGGAAAAAGATTGTACATATTTAGTGATTGTAGAAGTAATGATAATTTTTATATTAATAAAATTTTGTTTCTGGTAAAAATATTTAAAAACATATAATTTTTGAAGTCACACACATTGAAATTTATATTGAGTGTAAACATTAAGTGACAAAATTTAAACAAAAGCGTTGTTATCATAAACACAAAGTTATTGAAATTCAAGAAAATATACAATGAGAACATAATGTTGTTGTAGTGATAATGCTGTAACCATGATTTTTCTCTGTGTGTTTTTACAATTTCTTAAATTTTTATTTTGGAATTTCTGCTAAAAGTATTGGATTTTTGATTAGTATACATTGCTTTAAGCAAATTTTGATTGAAATGCACCAAAACGGGTTTAATAGAAAATAAGTTATGTACCGATCATTCTAAATTCATTTCTATCTTTTCAGTTTCAGTGTTTCAGTTTGATCATCTTTTACTTTTCTATTTGTTTTTTTATTTTTTTGTATTTGTTGTCTTTATTTCATTTATCATTGGTCTAGACATTTCTAATAAATAAATATGTATTTTTAATTTCAGTTCATCAATTACCGAATTTCTCTTTCTATTCCAACAAACAGTCTTAAGTATCCCTTACAAGTTAATATAAAAATTAAAAATCTATAGAAAATGACACACAAGAAAGCAAAACTTTATTTTTAAACAAACTAAGCTTTTGGTTTACTTTTTTAAATCATCCATACCATCAAAGATCTACTTATTTTTAGGTTTGAAGCATGAAATTAAGTTTTTTTTTTTACAAAATGTATAAAGTTCATTAACTTTTAAAGTTTAAAAACATTAAAAAAAGAATCGTTTTTTTTTTGTCTATAAATCTTTTTATTTCTTACTAAAACTTTTGAAACTACAATTACCTTTCACATTTTTGTTGTTTCTTACAAACAAAAAAAAGATATATATATATGTATGTATTGGAATCATTATAAAGATTGTTTTTTTTTCTTTACCAATAACCCAGCGAAAATGTTAATAAAAAAAAAAACACTATTATTTCTTTTAACATTTACAAAAAGAACAACAAAAAGCATCTAACAGATAATTGAAAAAATTTACCCAATTTTGATTGAAATTAAAATTTAAAATAATATCATAATTTTAACACAAAAAACAAAATTAAGAAATATAATGACACGTTTTTCAGCTATAATTATGATTGACTAATGTAAAATTGTTTTGATTGTAGACCAGCCCAAACAATATTAAACGGTTAATAAAATCGTTATGTTTTCCAATTAGATAAAACTAAATTAAAAAAGAAAAAAAAAATACTATAATTATAAATGTTTTTTTTTTTTTTTTCATTAATTATTAAAACAATTCAACGTGTTTGTTGAAAACGCACTGATTCATTTTATATTTCTTAAAAAAAAAAAAAAAAAAACAGGAAAACCAAATGCAAAAAATGTAAAATACATTTATTTATGAATGTTGTAATGTTGTAAAAATTACAAAGAAATTGGTAAGAAAAAAAAAAAAAAATAATTCATAGTTATGTCCTAAAGTATGTATTCAAAAGTATTGCTGTGATATTTAAAGAAAAATTGTAGCCTTTCGGACAACCGAATTATGCGTCAATCAACGGACTTTTAGTTTGAACAACCAGAATTCTCTATACGTCTATACGCCCTATTAATGAAAATAAAAATAATGTTTATGCGGCAAATTACATAAAGAAATATATTTGTATATTTTTTTTCATGTCGGATGGGAAAAATATAACAATGTAAGAAAAAATGGAAATGTAGTATCACAATTAGTTTTCGTGAGTTATTTTTTTGCAAATAAAATTACCCATCGTTTATACAGTAAAATTTTAGTTTTGCAATATTTTTATTTGCAGGTAAGAGGTGCGTATAAATGTAGTAATATATTGATTATAAAAACTAACAACTAAAACTAGAATTCCGGAATGTGGCGGATAGATTTTTATTTTTTATTTATTTATTAGTTAATAGCTCATAAACTTGAAAAACTACAAAAAAAAAAGAAAAAAAAAATGCTTAAAATGAATAGGTCGTATTTAATAAATATTTTTTAAAATGTACATAGGGAATTTTTTTCAAGCATTTAAGTAACATTTTCGACTTTTTTTCTCGGAATTATAAATATAATTTAACAATAGTATGTAGATGTTGCTAGTCATTATGGCAATCAAAAACTTGTCGAAAGAATTCTGTTGAAGTTACTTTTACCTAAAATACTTTGATTTTCTATATGAAATGTACATAAATTAAAATCAAATATTTTATGCATTATTTATTAAATAACATATGTACATTTAGGCGACTCACTTCCTATGAAAGGAAAAAAGTGTTCTTGTTTCTCTCCTAAAAATAAACCTTTGTGTATTATAATGTTATCCAAAATATTACAGTGCTAATGATTACCGTTCGTGAGCTGGACTTTTTTAAAAAGAAGGCCTTTTTTAGTTTTTTGAAAATTTTTGTATTTTCTTCCAAAGCAATGCATAATAAATGTGGTTTCATTTGTAGGGTATTTGGAAGCCGCGTTCATTGGTATATAAAACATATCTTAGAATCATCTTTTTATATTCCACAAAATATTCTATTTATAAAGGTTTTTTCAAAATATTTTTTCTTATTTTTAATGAAAATTGAAATTTTAAAATTTTACTTGCTGATAAATATAAAATGTTGGTGTCTGATTAATTTTTATTTTAATACGAGTATTCTTGAAACTTCGCAGTTTATCAGACAGTCAATCTGATATAAAATTTTTCGTAAACATAGTCAATATGGGTATCAAAATTCTTCTTTTGATAAGATCTACATATTTGAATTAAAATGTTTACGAAACGGTCATCAGTAGAACCGTTATATTTTGGGAAACATTATAAAACATACCAAGGTTAATTTTCAGGGGTTTTTTTTACCCCTTTTGACGTTTTTGACACTTTTTTGAGAGAGTCGCCTTAATGTATATATGTATCAAATACAACGCATTGTGTAAATAATTCTATATATTAAATAATTTATAAAATAACTAAACCATCAACCATTTTATAATGGAAATAAATCGCATTGTTCGAGATTCCTCTTGAAAATTTTAATACATAATATTACAGAACCGAGATGAATGTTTTAGTTATATTGAAGCAAAAGTAAAATAAAAGAAATAGTAAAAATAACATTAAAGTAAGCTTTTTTTCTCATTTAAATTTTTAATTTATTAAATCATCTATTTGATTGATTTAATAAATTATTTAATTGGAAAAAATTTCTGCTTTTAATTTAATTTTTATTTTATTTTTATTTATTTTTTTTAATTTTTTACAGTTATTAGTAATTGATGTAATCATTTTGGTGAGTGGTGTAAATTTAAAAAATTTTTAATTGAATGAATAATTTTGGTGATTGGTGACATTTTTCTATATAGTAGGAACTTTAATAACTTTGTTTAATAATTTAATTTAAAATTTTAATTAATTTAAATCAAAATAATTTAAATTAAAATTTAATTTTCGTTTTAAGAATGTTAAAATAATTTCTACATTCATTTTACAAGTAATTTATTCTCTAAAATTTAATAAATAACTTTGTCTGTCTGAAGAAAACACACTCACACTCGAAATAAAAAACTTAAAAATATAATGCAATGTTAATTATAGGATATATAACCAACGACATACATATTATGACAAATTTAGCTCATTCAGAAACAAAATAAATCAATTTATGATTTGTTCAACTAACATTATTTTATTATTGATATTTTATATTGTTAAAACTCCTAACTACATTTACTTTCCATTTACAATTTACTTGTAAACATACCCAACATACATTAATTATTAGTGTTGCCAGTTTAGCCTTTTTAGGGCTAATTCTAGCTTTCATTTTAGCTTCTAGCTTTTTTTAGCCTTTTTAGACTTTTTTACCTTAAAAAAGCTAAAATGTTATTTTTTCAACAAAGAAGAAAATAATTTCTTATTTGCTTTTACTAATTTTATTTTAACGCAATCATCCATTTATTCATTTTTGTGTATTTATTCGCATAAAAAAATCGAGATTATTTATCTTTAATAAACAAAATTTTTCCTTTGGCGTTCCATTGTCTAAATTATAAGTTTTTTAACAAAAATTTGTCAAGTTACTATGTTGATTATTATAATTATTTTTTAATATCCCAACAAACCAAGAAATGATACTGTATCATATTTTCATAAAAAATATTTTAATTAGAAAATTTTGAAAAAATTGTTGCAAAAAAAATTTTAAATGCATTGCAAATAATACAATTTCTTATAGGGAGGAACAGTAGCATTCATTTCACAGTACGCAGAGCAAACAGATCATTTGTGATTACCGAATTTTTTGCCAATCGAATCTTATCGTTTACTCATACTAACACAAATTCGATTACATGTACTGTTCGATTGCTGAATTTATGGTAAGCGCAACTCTTTAAAATAAAACATTCAGTGAAAAAACTAAATATTTCAGTTAAAGCTCTTGTTTTTTTTTTTCAATATTTATTTACTCCTTACTTATTCTATTTATGACATTATTTAAAATAATACAATAACAAATAAAGAAAAATATACGTAGGCATTTTGTGATTTCATCTTCTGATTCTTGCACATTTACAGGACTTATCTAAACCCAAAAATTAAAACGTTTTGTAGAAGAAAACCGGTGTTTTTTGTATATTATATATATTGCTTCGTGGAAGAACACCCAAACAAAATACCAAATTTAAAGAACATTGTCATTTAGAATGTATAAAAAACAAATAAATAATAATTACATTTACACTTTTGGATCTATAAGACACCATATGTAGAAGCTGCATTTATTAATAAAGTTTTCTTTATTTTCAATAACTAAAATGTAACCTACCCAAAAAAGTTAAAAAAGTTTTGTCCTTATCCATTGCTCAAAATTGAGGGAATTTGATTTGTTGCCGCGTGCTAAATAAATGATTTTTAGAAAATAGGTGTCCAACATAAAAAGGGAACCAACTATATTTATCGACCGCCTTTTATATACAATTTTTTATTTTTTTTATTTTTGCTCTTCCAAGGTTTTGAACACAAACTTATATTAAATTTATTTTCTTTTAAAATGTCATATTTTTGTTGAGAGCACGACATAGAAAATTAATTTAAGTAATTGTAATTATTTTTCGATTCCTGCCACAAACAAATAATGCTGAATCTTATTCGATAGTGGTTTTGAAATTTGTTAAGTAAGGACACAAACCAACGATTCTTACAATTTGTTCAGTTGTAAGGGAAACTGAACAAATTAATTCAGTTAAGTTAATTGAATTGATTTTGTGTTATGAAATATGACCGATTTTTTATTTTAAATTACTTGCTGGCAACTATTAATAGTTCATGTAAAAGTATGAATTTAATAAGATTATACCGACCAATTTATTACAAATTATTTTATTAAATCAGATAACTCATTTTGCATTTTCAAGAACCTTAATATCATTAGAATAATGTTTTTAAACTTATAATTAAAGAATGTTTGTTGAACTGATATTTTGTTTATATTTGTAATATATTTTTTGTTTATTCAATTGAATTTTAATAACCAATTTTTTTTTCTGTGTGTAGGTAATTGCATGCATTTCACTGAAATATTCAAGTAAAATATTGAAAACGCAAGTGCTTTTCAACAAGCATTGGTTAGATATGAAATTAATAATTTATAATCTCTAGATAGGTTCAGTTTATTTGGAACAGGACACAGATCATTTCAGTTAGCTTACGATCGACAAATTGTATCTAATAAATATAATGTAATAAAATACGTATCTAAAACTAAAATATTTGGATATTTTTTTGATCATATTATTCAGTATCATTAATGATTTACCATATTTATAATAATATCATTATAATATCATATATTCTTCGAATATCTATAAATGTGTTTTAATTTTTCGATATCATTATTAATATCATTATTCTTTAAAAGAAAGTGATAACATTTTCGAGTGTACTTTTAGAAAGCAAACTATATCATTTGTCGTTGAAATGATATCGTCAATGATTGTTAGAATTCTTCATCAAGAATAAAAACTTTTTATGAAAATAAAAATTTAAAAAATTTTATAATGCGAAAAATTAACCAAAAAGTTAAAAATGCTTAATCAAAAAGAAAATATAGTTCAGAAATGACGAAAAATCACTTCAAAACATTGGGTAATTTTTCATATGAAGTATAACCCAAATTTGTATAGGGCGATTTTTCATTGAGCCATTTTACTGGGTGTTATTTGTAAATTTATTACAATTTCTTTAGAAAAATATCAAAAACTAATGAAAACGTGAAATTATAAGTTCCTTATTTTTTTGAGCCATTTAGCCTTTTTGACCTTTTTAAAGTTCAATTTAGTTTCTTTTTTTCTCATCTTTTGGTAACACTGATAATAATATATATATTCATTTAATATTATTGATTAATTTATAAAATTCATTAGAATATAAGCGAGTATTTTTAGTTACACAAATAAATATTGAAAATCAGATTAATATCAGCTCTTATTAACAACAAAATTTTTCTCTTTCTGAAATTAACTTGAAGCAAAATAATATTTAGTTCAAAGTAAATTTGTTATTTGCGTTTACGACAAGCCAATGTCAATTTGTTTTGTTGACAATAAGAAGATTATTAGGTGATGTTTCATAAGAGTATTTTCTTGTCCAGTTTTATAAAGTTTAGAAATGTATTCAGATGAAAATTGAAAAAAAACTTGTAATAAGATTAAAGACAGAGATTAACTAGTGTTTCAAATTTGTTTTAACTTAATAGACACATTGTTTAGATAAATGATGGAAATAAAAAATGGTTTTAACTATATATAACTATTAAAATCAGTATAAATTTAAACATTGTACACCGATATTTATTTTTAAATTTATGGAAAGTCAAAATCTTTTGAAAGTAAAATAAAAATGGATGAGCGTAATTATTAATTTACTCACGCAGCTATTTTCAACTAACATTTAAATTATTTTTAATTAAAAACTCTCTTTAAATTAGTCCTTTTTCAAATTGGTACTTTATTTAAAATGTGGCAAGATTTTGCGATTTTGCGGGTTAAGTAAGTAGCTACTTAATTCATAAAATTTGATGGATAGGTTGGCTTATTTATTACAAGTTGATGTATATATAGAGGTAACAAATTTTTAAATTATTATGTACTCTTAAAGGTAGAAATTTCAATATAAAAATATTCTTTTGATACCTATTTGTTGTACTTTAACTAACTTCGTATTTTTTCTTTACAGATTTCTATTGTCTTCAGTTTATTATTTTTTTTTTTGCCCGTTAAGTTTTAATTTTAACTTTTATGTTTTTATGCTTTTTATCTTTATTGCATTAAAATATAAATATTATTTTCTATTAAGAAAAAAGAAATAAAAAAAAACAAATTAATCATTTGAAACCAAAAAAATTAACGTATACGCGTACAATATTTAAATAAATATTTGGCAATATATTTATTCTAAAATAAAAAAAATAATCTCTACCTTTTTCCTTTTATCTAAAACAGCACACTTTTTTTATAACTTGAACTTTATGTTTTAAATACAGCTGCCGCGTATTTCTGTTGTTTTATTCTATTCAGTTTTAAGTTTTCGTTTAATAAAAAATTCAAATTCACAAAATCACGTTTATTTAAATTAGTACCAGTGAGTATTGCCGAAAGGACTGCTTAAAGAAACTACCACTTCTTTACGCTCTTAATGGCTTTCAGTTTAAAATTAAAAACTTTTTAAAATCTCTCAAGTAAATGCTGCATATTGTTAAAATCAAAGGGGGTTAACTACCGAGTACAGCAAGTATTATTGTTTCAAAACAAAAACCACACACACGATTTTCTTTTATATTATTCGAACGTTAAAATTCGCCGTTTTTAAAGTTCCGCACGATTTCAACAAGTAAAAGCAACTAAAAAAACTTTTTCCAAGACCCGTAGTCTCAACTCTTATTCAGAAAAAAATTTACTGGGGTTTTGTTGTGTGCGATACTAGCACAAACAGATACGTTGTGGTTGTAAGATGTTTTTGGAGGGAGACTTTTCATTAGATTTTTTTACGGTTTATGTTCGCTTCGAACATGTTTGATTTAGTAGCCGGTAAAATTAAAACGTTTAAATTTTCGTATTTTAAAAGTTGTACCTATATATTTTTTGAAAACTGGTTTTATGTTCATGTTTTTGTGCGATTGTATCTGTAAGATATTTTTGTATTATTTGTGTCTCAATTAATGTTCTAACGTATAATGAATGTATTTTGCATTTGGAAATATTCGTGTGTAACTACATATGTATAAGACTATTGACAAGATTTACAGGATTATTAAGTAATATTCAAAGCAAATGATATTGAAACTAGATTTAGAATGAAACATATTTTTTTTTTTTACTTTTGTATTTAAGTCAAATATGATTTGTTATAAAATATATATGGGACATTATCAAAAAAATTTAACCTGGCTGAAACTGACTTTAATTCTTAATAAATTTAAGTGGAAATACTATTTTAAATAAACGGGTTACAGATCGGAACTCACAAAACTTGAAACTAATACAGTGCACAATTAAAATTTTTTTTTCAAAGTTTAAAACTACTTAACTTTTTCCCATTCTTCTACATTTTTTGTTCGCGCGTTAATACTTTTTGATCTTGTTCGGTCTTATATAAATTAATCGGATTTAGTAAATAAATTATACACCTTCTTTGTTGTAGTAGAATTTTGATGACAAAATTTTTTAATTTTTAAAATTTGTTTGGTTTTTTGGGCGAGGGCAGAGCGCCCCTCAACGGACTACAAACTATGAAACAGGATTTTATACTTGCTGTAATAATGTTAATGTGCCGAAATAATCAACGCAGCAGATAGTCTCAAAATTATTTTTATTTTATTTTTCACAATGAATTCGAAGTAGTATTAAAAATAAATTTATAAAAAAGAACTTTTATGAACTTTTCGAAAGTTACGCAAAAATTGCACTTTTTGTTTTTATATTTTTATATAACAAATTTCAATTTGTACAAATTTTGGATACGTAGATGAAGGGTGATAAATACAATTGATTGGGAGCATAATTTTGTTGTTATAGTTGGAAACGGAACACTTTAGTCAAAACATATACATATATGTATATATATATATATATATATATATATATATATATATATAATATATATATTTAAGATATATGACTTTGTTTCTGGAATGTTGGGACCACCCTATTGTAAATACATAACAGCCCAAAGCTTTTTATTTTTTTGTCAACTTAAGTCTTAAAATGTAAAACGAAATATTCCTTAAGTGTGAGCTTTTACTTAAATATTTCTAAACAAATTAAGTATACACTAAGGGACAGTATAAAACCGGACCTTTGAAATTAAGTTAAAAAAATCGTTTAAAGTTTTTCTCGTGTTTGCTTAAATACATAACTTTGATAACTCTTCTGCATGATGCAGAAATCTTGATGACTACCATTTCTCGTTTAGACCTATATTTTTGTGGAAATTGTCTTGGTGTCTATGCGAAAAAAACTGTTCTTGTCAACAACTTTTTAATATTTTCTTGTTTTTGACAAGTAATAATTTTTTGAGACTTACAAACAAAAACTTTGCTTTCCTGGTAAGCTAGAAGGTATAATTGGAAACAAAAATAAACTACTTATTTTTTACCTGAATAACTAGTTATTTTTGTTCGAGTTGTCCACAAATTCATGTATTTAATTTTAGACTCTAGGAATACTCAAAAGTGTGTACCGAAAATAAAAATAAAAAAGTAAAAAAAAAAAAAAAATTATTTGAACTCGAACACAAATTAACCATTTGTTTTTAATGACTAACGTCTTACTCAGTACACCATCACACACTTAATTTTCTAAGTGACAAAAACTTTTTTAGTATAAGTATAAGCAACCTTCTGGTTGTTAATTCAACGCTTTAGCCAATTCATCCCTACTCATCCATACTATTGAGTACTTATTTATGTAATACAGAGTAGGAAAATAATAATGACGCCTCATTACCAATTAATAAGTAGTTGCCATTACCGGGTTGAGCCAGCAGTTTTTTTCAACCATTATTTAGACGATTCAGGAGCTTCTTTATATAATTTCGTCTAACACAGCAAAAATATTACAATCGTCGTTTTTGGTTCTTACTTCTTTTGCAACTTTTTCGGTTACTTTTTTCAGTACTTTATATAAAAAACAGAACATATATTGGCAAAAATAGTATGGATGACAACCCTCTATCCTATATTCTGAATATATGCCACGCCCCTTCTTTGTTCTTTTTTTATACACTTTCATATGTGTGATCATTGCGATTATCGATTTCAGTAAAATGAAATGTGTTTTCTGTCTCAAATTGCACATAAATAATATACATATTTACATAATTTCGTTTAAGTAAATACCATTTTGCAAACACTTAAATAAAAATATAGGTAATCAACGAATATATTAAATCGACCATTTGCCTCTAATTATTTTGTGATTAGAAGTCAAACTAGCCACTTTAAATCATTATATTTAGTGACCAACAAATTTTTATGGTATCGCCCATATACCGCTATTTTAACTTGAAAATGTTTCTAAGTTGTTTCGAAATATAAAATTGTGATAAAAAAAGATTTTAACTTGTTTTTCGTTGATGTTATTGACGTTAAGGAAGATGATGACGGTGATACGATACTACCTGTTTGCTATCTTTTTTTATATTCTATTTTAATTGCTTGTTAAATGAATCAAGCTAAAAAAAACTGGAACCAATAAATGTGACAACAAACACAAGAAACTCTTTCCCTTTTAGCACGTGGTTAAAATGTATTTATTAGTATAAGAGTGTAAATGTTTATTTATATTGTTACCAAAATTTGTTTAGACCCTGACATTGAAAATAGTTCATTAATTTAAATTTCTATCTAAAAAGAATTTATTCTGTACTATTGAACATAAAAACAATGTTCTTTTTATAAATAATTTTTGTTTCTATTTGATACTATTATATTTCTTTAGATTTTACTTTTTTTTCTCTCTATCTATCTCTTTAAAAATGTGAGGGTGTTTATTTAGTATTCCAAACAAATCAATATGTATGTATGTATGAATATATGTATGTATGTATGTATGTATGTATGTATGTATGTGTGTATGTACATTCATATTTAAAGAATACAAACAAAATATTTACGTTAGAATTTAACACACTGTAACACTTTTTTCACTAGCCACGTAATATTTGAATTACGTTTAAAATTATTTATACAAATTATATGTTTTTCTTTTTTATTCACTTGTTAGAAAAAGTGTTCCTGGTATAATAGAAGAAGAAATATTACTTTTTTGTAACTTAATTTTTTTTGGTATTTTTTAAATATGAATATAACCAAAAATATATAAGAAATAAAATATATAAGAAATAAAAAAGAAATAAATAAGAAATAATTTTGTATTTAACTATACTGAATCTGTCAAACATATGTATTAGGGTATTCAATTATTCGGGTCTTCACATTAATCGGTTAATTCGAAAAATAATTATTCGATGTTAAAAGTTGATCGGTTAATAACCGATTAATGGAAAATTCATCGATTAACCGGGTTGTCAAAGTAATGCACAAATGCTATAAAAAATGCTATAAAATCAATTAAAATAGTTATTTAGAAACATAACATAGATCAAATTTGTTTACAAATACTATTTCTATTATTATTTATATGAAGAAATTCAATTTTTTGACATATTACCACAAAATATTCTACTGACTCAGATTTAATTAATAAATCAACCATTTTAATGTACGAGGGCGGATCAATAAGTCCGTGACTTTACGAACTTCCCTCGTAGTTATATAAAATGCAACACTATTCCCATCAAGTACCATCTGTTAATAGACTTCTGTCAAATTTTGAGCAAGTGTCGTCATTTACTTTGCTTTTCAAAACGTGTTGTTACAAAATGAGGAAAAATTACCTATCTTAGTGTAATGTAATCATTACAACTAGAGAGAAGAATATATTTTCAATGCAAAATTGATTTTATGTTAATATTTAATAATCGCTATTCTTATTTATTAATGTTTAAATAAAAAATTACCGACTACTGGTACATGCCGAACTTAAGGGCAACCCAAAATGCAGATTCAAAAATCATTTAATAGTATTTTTTAAATTTAGTCTGTATGTGCAAAAACAAATCTATATCAATAAGTACATTTTATTAATCAATCTATTGTTGTTTAATTGGAACGTTCCTGGAGGATAAGTTGGCTTCGGCTTACCGAATGATAACTTGTAAATTAAAAAGTTATTAATTAATTAATTAATTATTATGATTAATTAATTAATTACTTCGATTAATTTTTGAGGCAATAATTTTCCTAATATGTAATGAAAATCCTTTTTTTTTTGCTAAATTTCGGAAAATTGCAATTTTAAAATTTTTTCTTTTAGGTATATATGTTAAAATTAAAACCGGTCCTTATTACTTATTTGCGAAATTTAGTTGGTTCCCTTTCCCCTAGAGGATTTCAAACAAATACTGCACAATGTATTCTCAAATATTATTGAAAATACACTTTACTCGAGATAAAACAATACTGTTAATATCTTATGCTTTCAAATAGATCTTATCGTCCCGTTAGCCAAGTTTTATTGAAATTAAGGCTATTTCAATTGATACCCAGCAAAAAGTAACTGAAAAGTCATGATTTTAATATCATATTGTCATTGGAAGGAACTACTTAGTGCTAAAAATGAGCTGCAGACGTTTCTTTTTTTAAACCATGATTGTCATTGGTTGGATGTTCTTCTTTTAAGTTTCTTGTTCTTTGCTTTTGAAGTACTTCTCTTAAAGCTATGTTTATAAAATTTTTTTATGAAAATTTTATTTCAGCTTTATTAAGAGATGACAAAAATAGTTTAAAATTTATGAAATTTTAATTTTCTTAGAAATTATTACAATTTTTTGCCGCTAAAAATATATATATTTTCCCTTTTTAGGAAATAATTATTAATAACTGGTGAAAAAAATCTTTTTTGGAAGCACTTATCGTTTTTTTTTTTTGCTGGAAATGGAATGTAACATCAAAACCTTCTTAAAATCATTACCAAACTTTTAAAACGATTTGTAACCTTATGGTCGTTGTAGATTTTGAAGAAGATCAAATTCACGAATACGCTAAACAGATACTTTTTCTGGATGCAAAGTAGTGTCACTGATATAATAATAAACCAAATTTATGAAACAAGCCAATTTTAGCATAAGCTCAATTTCAACACGTTTCATATAAAGAAGCTGATCCATGCTTTATAAGAAGTCTTACTGTTTAGGTTTCAACGAAACTAAAATGGATAAGGCACCACGAATGCTGATGAAGTGTGTAGCGGCATAGAAAATACGTATTCCATTCTGTTGTTGTCTAATTATAGTCCACAAACTCTGCTTTGGTACTGCCAAACAAATTACAATTGCAAACTTGTTTATGATCCTTCGAACCGGATATCGGCTTACGACATTACTGTAACCACATCTATAACAGCGTTTACGACTCTTTTACTTGCCCCAAACGCCTAGTGCTACAAACTGAGTCCCTCAAAATTGCATCCAGTGCAAGGCGGGCGCCATATTTAGGTTCCAACGAAACCAAAATGGTTAAGGAACCACGAATGCTGATGAAGTGTGTAGCGGCATAAAAAATACGTATTCCATTCTGCTGGTGTGTAATTATAGTCCACAAACTCTGCTTTGGTACTGTCAAACAGAGACAACAAGGCAATTTACGATTGCAAACGTGTTTACTTACAATGGAGCTTGGTTTGGAAATTTATCAAGACTTTCGATTAAAGTAAAAGACCCATAAATAAAGAAAATATGGGATTATGCCATGACTTTCAATTAAATCTAATCCAGATCTAATCAAATGCTTTTAGATTAAAACTAGTTAGGAATTATATCGAAATTTTCGACTAAAGTCAATCTAGGAGTATTTAAAAACCCACAATTAAAGCTAATCTGCGTTTATAGCAATTCATTCGATTAAAACTAATATTCGATTTGGTTAAAGATGATTTTTATATACTTTAAGACCTAAGATTAAAACTAAACTTACTAAGTTGGAAAAACTCGTAACGAACTTCGTTTGGAACTTAACTATGACTATCTAAGGACTAGAAGCTACAAATACATAAAATCAAAAAAATGTTAACCTCTTAAATATTTGTATATGGATGCAATATACATAGGGCATTTCATGATTGATCTTGCCGAATTATTATTATTTTTTATTTAAAATTTTTTAATTTATTCAAAATTAAAAGCCCAATAAGCCAAACGATATTATAATGATATCGAAACGATATCATCTTTGTGATACAAATCATCATAACATAAAAATCATCATACATGACATATTTCATAAACATGATCCTTAGACACATATTTTTGAAATAACGTACCTAAAAAATTTGGTTGGACCATTAAAAATTTGCTTATTAATGATTTATTTCTATTTATACCCAGCATGTTTCTTTGTTGGAAAATTGTTAGTTTGAACTTTTTTTTTCTTAATTTTTATGCTTTTTTTTATTGGAAACAAATATTTCTAAATTTTGATATCATAATAATATCGTTTTCTGCACTATAATATGATATTATAATCGGCACCTAAAATTATATCGTTTTCGCTATCATATCGTTCTTTGGTTTATTGGGGAACTACAAATTTAGTTGCTTGTTAATTTCTTCTCAGCAGTTTAATTTTTAGCGTTTATTTATTTTTTTTTCATATTTCAAACTACTTATTATTTATAATACACACTTTAATTGATAATATCCTCATTGCTGCTTTTCTTACAAACATATCACTATATTGTACTCTGGTATATAACTCAAACACAGTATGATCTTTTTTTTATTTTGAATTTTTATTCCACTAGTTATTTCTTTTTATCTAAACTACACTTTATTAATCAATCTATTGTTGTTTAAATGTAATGCAGACACAAGACATGTTGCAGAAATTTAAATTTGTTTCGCTTTTTTATTTTTTTTTTTATAAAAAGAAATAGGTTTCTTTAATTTTTTTCTGTGCTGTTTGAATTAGAGAGCCTATCGAAATGAATTATAGTTTTTTCTAAAGCATTGTGTTTAGTTTGTTGTGCAGATATCTACAGTGAGATGAAAAGGTAAGTAAAAAATCATGTTTCTGAAAAGTCTTTAATTTTTTAATATAATTAGCTAAAAGTCAGTTCTTCTAATATTTATTAATATTTCATAATTTTTTCCATAGTTTTTAATATAATTTTTTTAAAATTAAATGAAATGATTCATATATGAGTTAGTTGGCAAAATATTTCGTTATAAATTAAATAATACTTTATAAGAAAACTAACATCAATAACAATTAACATTTGATGCCAATATTATTCGATTAAAATATTATAACAGAAAAAAGTGATTGATTCATATATTCATCATGACGCACTATAGGGTTAAAATTTTGCCGAAGGGTTCAAGAATATCAAGAGAGGCAACCTCGTCCCCTTTTTGACATTGATGAATCTTTATACTATATTTTTTAAATAACTTTTGTTATGTACTGTATCTGGGCACATTTACAGTAACATTTGTTATAAAGTAAATATGAATGAATATTATAATTTAAATATGTTGAAGTGTCTGTGATTTAAATCTCATGATTAACAAATTGTTATAATTCAATTAGGGCGATATTTACGCTACGAGAAATGTAAAAAAGATATTAAAAAATAAAATAAAAAAGAAATAAACTATGCGGTATTTTGTATTTATGTGTTAATAATGATACAATTGGCATGTTAATTATTATTGTTGGTTTTTGAAATTGTAAATTGAACAAATTATAAGTGATTGGAACCCCCTATTCTAAAAATTAAATATTTGATATAACAAATTATCTGCTTGTAATAGATTTTATTTTAATTTAATCTAAATTACATAGTTATATAAACATTTTAATGGAATTTAATAAATTTTTGTATTTTTCGCATGATCAAATTAAAGCGTAAAGTTAATCATTAAGTTTTTTATAACATTTTCTATTAAGGTTTTTGTTTTAAGTAATTAGCTGTAAATTTCAAATTTACTAAGTGAATTCTGTTGGGGTTACAGAAATAATAAGTTAGTATTGCATCAGCCATTTAGTTAAAATATTTACTGGGAATATATATATGACCTTTAAAATAGAAAGATACTTAGAAAGAGAGGAAGTTTTTTTTTTGTGTATTCTATTTGTTAAACTTTTTTACAGTTAACACAAATGTATGAATGAATGACTGTAATAATACTAATTCAAATTGAATCATTTGGAAATGGGGAATTTTGTAATTAATGCGGATATTCTTAAAGTTAACATTCTTTAGTCAACTCATAAATGTTTGAACTAGCTGAAGTCCGTTTTTTTTTAATACTGAATTGTTTGAAGGGAAGTGAAGAAGGAAAAATAAATTTTTTAAACTAAAATTTATTAAATACTAAAATAATAGTAAATACTTTATTGTTTATAAATTATTTTGCATCATAAATATGGCAAACACAAAATACATGTTAAATATTAGAATATTAGAAATTTTACAACTTTTAAAAAAAGTGTATGTTCTATAATTCTCATCTGATTTTATCAAGCGATAGCTCTTTTTATTCCTAATAAAATATAGTAACTATTATAAGATATGAAAAAAGTATATTTTCTTATAAAGTATGAGTCAAAAATGGTATTAAAATCATTCCGTTAAAAAAACATGAATTTATTCCCAACATTAAAATGGTCCCTATCTAGCGAATTATAGTTCGCGGGTAATATATATATATATATATATATATATATATATATATATATATATATATGTTAATGGTGAAAATGTTTTCTATATGATTATATGATTATTACAAAAAAGGTCATAATAAATTCGAAATATTTATTTCAATTTGTATTGTTTCGTTAATAATCAATGAGAAAACTCACCAATTTTATGAAATTTGGTGATAATATTAACATTAACACTGGTAATGTAGATAACTAGTTTTAGTATGATTTACAATACATCTAAAATAAGATAATTTTTTTTTTTATAAAAATATGAATATCTTTAAAAATATATATTATGTCATGTACATCGTACCCATAATAGAGAGGTACCCTCTAAATTTGTAATTTTTCGTGTTGGTTTTAAATGGAATGACTCATATATACCTTTAATAACTTACACAGTTTTACTATGAATATAAATTTGTATATACTAGGGTATTCAATCGATCAACCGTCATTCAGTAATCCGATTAATTTTGGTCGATTAAATGCTCGAATAATATAAAACTGTCTATTTTCAAATAACGAATAAACCGAATAATTTGTTTCGATTAATCGATTAAACGAAATTTAGTTATAATTTTTTATTATTAAAATACATTTGTGTTAACTTCATATTTTTTAAATGTATGTTATATAATAGCAAAAATAAATTAAACTATTTTATAGGGAAGTATTTTTTCATTACTTTCAAAGTATCAATAAGTATTCGTTTTCTTGTACTTAAGAGGTAAAACAAGCAGCATTAAAATATATTATTAAAAATGAATTGTTTTACTATAAAACGTTGAAATTCGGTTCTTATTTTTGTAAATATTTGTTACTAAAAGAAACTGTTTTAAACAAAAGAAAAATAATATTTTGCATAATTTTTATTAAAAATATTTGTTTATATAAAAATTAAGACTAATTTTTTTGCGCCGATAAAAAAGAATTCGGATGTTCATTGCAATTTGCATTAAATCGTGAACATGACTTCCTTCTCACTGAATTAAAAAGAAAAATATCTTCCAGTGACAAGTCTATGTTAAATTCATTGGAAATGATCCGAATTTGAGCTATGTCTGGATCAAGTTCAGAATCTTATTGACTACTTTTTTTTTGGAATAGAATGTTTAATAAAAAGCGAAATGAAAATATTAAAATATTATAACATCGTAAATACTTAAGTTTGTGTAAATAGCAATTCAAAGAACATAGTTTTGTGTAAAGTAAATTCAAAGTTATATAACTAATAAAAATTTGAATTTTCATTAACGAAATATGTTTAAAATACCGATATTAAAATCTAAATTTATGACAAAAAATCATTCTCATATAGAAAAAGTTAAAAACACTGATTTATAAATTAAATTGGGAGAATAATTTTTTAGTATTATGTCAAAAAATGCATTTTTTTCATATAAATTTGCAGAAGAACTTTATGAAAGAATTTGATCTACATTATGTTTCTGAATAACTATTTCAACATATAAAATACTAAATTTAGTGTTATTTATATATTTTACATGTATTTCTATATTAATGGAAAATTTGCCTTTACTCGGATATTAAACGATCAACTTTTAACCTCGAATAATTATTTGTCCAATTAACCGATTAATATGAAAACCCAAATAATTGAATACTTTGGTATTTACTTTTTAAAAATATCTTTTCTTTCCAATGCTAAAAAACTTAATGTTGAGAAGGCTTAAGTCGGAAACAGGTATTCGAGATAAAAATGTATAAAGCCGCGAAGTTTGAAAAATCGGCTTATCGAATATAATTCCCGATTTTGGGGGTATATCGAACATTCTTAAAATTGTATAATAATGTACTCTCCTGTACCTACAAATTACATTACATTACAAGTGTACTCAACTGTTTTTTTTTTGTAGCACCGTGTAATTGATTTTATGAATAAATATAAATTATTACGGATTTAGGTAATTTTTTTTTATTAGAGCTTTATATAAGAAACTATAGCCATTTTAATTAAGTTTTTTTTATGATTTTATATGAAAAAGATTAAAAAGTGTAGCTGATCAGCAGGGGCAACCTGGGCTTAAAATGAATCAAATTTTTTGAAATTCCAATTTTGGTATCAATTTTTCGCAGCACATTTTTGCACATTTTGTAATATTTTCATAGAAAAATTCCTTTTTTAAAGCATATTTTAGCAATTTAAATGACATGTTTTGGCATATATAACACTAAAGTGAATAATTTTGATATTTATTAAATTTTTAGTCATCCTTTGAAATAAAATTCTGTTTTAGCCTCGAGCTCAAATAAAACAGGAATTTTATTGAAAAAATGAAAAAAAAAAAAAAAATTCTTCATAATTTGTATGCAATACATAGAATTTTTGACATAATTCGCTATTAGTGATATTTTGTTTTTACTGTTTTTAAAATCCAATTCACTAAAAATGTTTATATTTTAGAAAGAAATTTTGTAATTTCCTGACACAATGTAATAGCTTTGAATATTTTAAAATGCATAAAGAAAAAATTTTTCATCAATTGCTAATAAAAATCAAATTGTGTTTAATACTAGATAATTTTAAATTTGGTCAGAAAAATAATATTTAAGAGCATATTTTTTAGTTTTTTATTACTTTTTTGAGCATAATTTTGGCTGCCTTGGTGATTTCAGATTAACTTTGTTGTCTTCTTTAGAGAATTAAAAAAAAAAAAGAAAAATTAGCCGTGTTTAGTTTTCTTATGATTTTATATGAAAAATCGATTTTTGGCTAAAAATATATATGTTTACCAGTGAAACCACAAATATGCAATTACTTGTTTTTTCCTAGACGTTGAGTGAAGTCATCGATTAAATATTTGTCCATTTCAGGACAAATAAAGAATTTTGGCATCTCTTTGTAAGTGCATATTTTTGCATATTTTACCCTTAACGGCATATTTTTGTGTTTTTAATGATTCTAAGGTCATATTTGTAGCATATATTCTTATTTTTAAAACATGTTTAATCCTTTTAGAGCATTTTTCGATGTTTTGAGAGTAATTTTGTATACCTCATAGGATGTTTTTCAAATTTGATTTTATAAAAAATCATTTGTATGTAGGCTAGGTGAAATAATGAACCGATATCAACTAATTTCAATAAACTTCGTCCTTATATCATAAAAGTGCCACGTGCCAAATTTCATTGAATTATATTTGAAATTGCGACCCGTACTTTGTACACAAGGTTTACATGGACAGCCAGACGGACGGACGGACACCGTTATATCGACTCAAAAAGTGACTCTGAGTCGATTGGTATACTTAAGGTGGGTGTTGGTTGGGTGCTTTATAGAAATCAAATTTTGACACAGTTGATAAATTTCAATTTTGGATTATTTTTTAACATTAAAGTGTTAATATTAAATAAAACATATAATTTTTGTTAAAAAATTACTGCGTTTTTAGAGCATATTTTTGTTTTTTTACAGCATATTTGATGAGCATAAAATTCTGTTTTTAAAGCATATTGGTGGTTTCCCTGGCGATCACTAATTAATGTTGCTTTTTCTAATTGAAGCCTTATTTAAGAAAACACAGATAGTTTAAATTTTCCTATAATTTCATATGAAAAGTAGTATTTTGATGAAAAATATAAGAATATAAAAATGAATATTTTTATAGAAAATGCTACCATTAGGTTAACTTTATAAATCAGAAATTCGTTGAATATTTAAATTACTTAGAAGTGACGTATCTTGAGACAGACAAGTGATTACTCTTAGTAATGAGCAGTATAAACGACAGCATCTTAATTACACTCACAAACAATAACGACATTTTAACAACTTTTACAACTTAAACTACACATTCAAGCAAATATGCTAAAAAACAAATAATTAGTAAAGTAAATATTAATTACAAACATGTACAATACACATATGTATAATAAGTAAAAAAAGACAACGCTTATTACTGCACTCTTAGTGTGAAGGAAGATTTGACGCTTAAAATAATACACATTCGTACAAAAAATAGTAAAATGCATTTGAAATTAAAGTTAAGTTATAAACACGTGAATAGCAAAATTAAATACGTTATAGTTAATTTAATTACAATTTGTATATTTTTATTGTTATTATATATTTTTTGAAATAAAATTCTTTTAAAATACAAATGTAAAAAAAAAAATAAAAAAAAAAAAAATTCACGAGTTTTTTTTGCCTTTGAATTAAGAACATTATTTTGTTGTTGTTTGTTTTTTTTGGTTGTTTTAATAACAATTTTATTTATTACAATCTTTTTGAAATCCAAGGTTGGATTATTTACCACAAAGTTTAATGAACTGAAAAAACAAATAAAACGCATTTTATTTTTTTACTTAAAATGAAAGTAATACTCTGTTTTGTTAAATTTGTTAATGATATTAAAATACTTTTTTCAAGCATTTCAAACATAAATTTAATTTGAGTTTTACAAAACTTTAAAGCCTTATTTTATGTATATCTAATGATTATTAAGTTTGAAGAAAGAAGATACTTTTAAAAATAAATGACAATAATACTGATTATGAAGAAGGGCAGACTGAGGTTAAGGTAATTTTAATCCAATTTTTAAATTGTCAATTCCACTCCCAATTTTAAGGTATCATATTTTCAGATTATTGCTCATTAAGTTAAGATGATTTCAAGAAACAAGTTCAAATTCAAAACTTTATTGCAACAAACTTATTTATCGATTTTTTTTTTACATCTTTGGTGAATAAATTCATCATATCATCATAAAAGGAGTTTGAACAATAGCCTGTACCTAATTTCTGTAAATATGTGAAAAATTTTATATTCGAAAAAATAATTGTCATATTGTATGACAATAGGGTGAATAAGAGCAAATAAGTTACTTTCTGTTTATTTCAAAATTATTGACTTTGAATATTGTTAAATTACTCTGTTAAAAACTGAATTGCTACTATAATAAATTATTTTTCGTTTCGAAAACTTTTCACGAGTTACAGGAACTATTCACAGACTGCAGAAGAAGTAGGGTTGCCATATGGCCTTGAATGATCTTGGTCAAGGTATTTTAGAAGTTGTCAAGTTTGTAACGACCAAAAGTCACTAACATTTGTTTTTGGGTTAAATGGTAAAATAATTTATATTTTATTGCTAATTTTGTATATAATCACTTTAATTAAAGAACAGCTCCATCTTTTATTAAGAAATAATTAATTTACTCTTTAAAATATCACACCGTGTAATAATAATACGAATATGTAATGTATGCATGTGTATGTTTACATGAGTGATCGACACCAGTGTGACCATTTTAGCATTTTTGCGGCTAAATTTAGCATTTTTTTACTCCGATTTAGCCGCAAACTTTCTATATAACATTTGGCATATTATTTTGCATTTTTCAATAATATATTTAGCATTTTTTAAAATTTTTCACAAGAAAGACAAAATTAGAAAATTAAAACTTATTTTTTTTTATTGACTGCAATTTTTGGCTATAATACGGTTTCATGATAGTTCATTTTGTGCATCAGTGGTTGGTAATCATGTAACAAATTACTTAAATGTTAACGGGATTATTTAGCGAGTAAAACATAGACATTAACGAATGTATTTTTAATTAATATAATTGTAATTAGGTGAACAGATAATTTAGTCCCAAAATTATGAACAGTATAATTTTCTTCTTAATTTTATTAGCTGCTAAAATGGTAGTATATTCATTGAAGTATTTAGTTTCTAAACTAACATTGTTACTCTCAAACAAATATTATTTAACATGAACTTCAACTGGATCTTGAACAGAATTGACCATAGGTTACTGTATATGTATCTAGCTGCAAACTGCAGCATATTGCAAGAAGTAAGAAAGATATAGTCGGTCAAGCCCGATAATATGATACCGCACACCATTGTGTATGTCCATCAAAATTCGTGGAGGGGTCTTATATTAAACATGTGGATAATTGTGCACAGATACTTTTACTAAGTGTAAAATAAAATATACGAATATAGAATATTACGTTAATACTAACATTTATATGAATTTATGCACTTTAGGATGATTCCCGAAAGTGGGCTTATGTGGGAGCCATGGTATATTATGGAGCGATCCTCAAAAAATTTGTCACTGTGATTTTTGCTTATATAAAACTTATTTGTGTCGAATATTAACTTGATACTAACATGTGCATGTAATTTATTTTCGTTAAAGTGATTTTCGGAAGACGGGAGCAATGGTCAATTATGAACCGATTCATGAACATTAAAATGTTGCTATATTTAAGGCATTTATGATCTTTAAATCGTTATTCCCGGAGGACATTTGTATGGGGACTATGTAAAATAATGGACCGATCATAACCAACCGATCATAACATCCAGCCAGACGGACGGATGGACGGAAGGATCCTCAAAAAGTGATTCTGAGTCGATTGGTATATTTTAAGATGGGTGTTGCATGATTTTTTCTGTGCGTTACAAACATCAACACAAAGGCATAATATTATGTGTTCATCTTGTGAATTCGATGGCTTGGTGGCAGAAGATAGGAGCACAAAATGTTGAGACAAGCTTCTATACATAGCTGCTTATAACTTTGTAGCAATCAATTCTTCCTATTATTTTACTTATTTTCTTCACTTTTTTCTTCTGTGTATACAGTCGATTCTGTTTATATATATGCTCCAGTATTTGTATTTACGGATTTTAGTCTAAATTAGTCAAAAATTGTCAGAAAAACAACAACGCTTTCCTGTAAAGTCTGACACTAAAACTTGCAAGTTTGAAAGGTAGTGAAACAGAGCTATTGTGTACACAGTTTATTGAAAACCATATTTTTGTAGGTATTTTAAAAATGGTTCAACTCACGTGAACGAAATAATTGAAAGGAAATATTATGACGATTTTGACGTTATGTACGGCGGTTTTATACTAACAAAATGCAAGCAATTGTTGCTTTTGTAGATGTGCACTCACTTTATATGTTATTTATTTTTTCCAATAACAATTGTAAAAATCTAATACCGCACTTCTTAAAAGCTATATTCTTATTGCACCGACATATATATTTATATACATACTTCCATAAAAAATAAAAGATTTTTCGCGGAAGTCGATTGTCAATTTTTTTTTTTTTGGAAATTAAACTTGTTTTCCAGCAATATCAGGTTAGATCACAATACGAATCTGGTAACCCAAAGAAGAAGGCATAAACCATAGAATACAACTAGAAGTTTATGTGAGAGACAAAAACCTAAGTCAATTGTCAAAAACCTAATTAATGCAACAAAAAAATGCATGTAGTCATATACATTTGTGTTTGTGAAAAAATTAGTATATTTTTTTTTTAATTTAGATTGAAGTGACTCCCACATAAACTTCTAGTTGTATTCTATGGCATAAATATTATAAATGTTGAAAGCCAAATAGAGCAACTTATCAGACTAGGGTGGCTCGAAAAAAAAGCTGTGCCAGTCACCTCCTAGAATGAAAGAATATTTAATGAGGTTTCCAAAAATGCCATTTTAAGTACGATTGTAGAATGTGGTAGTCGTTGTTAATGGTTTGACAACCGTTTAAGTTTTCTGTTTGGTGATTTTTGAATTCAACATCAAATTCTCGATGTCACTTCTACTTTGCAATTTTATTATTTATGCATAAAATGAAATACTTTAAAAAATAAAAATAGTAGATTTACAAAAGGCTTTCATTACATATGAAAATAATTGGACATTAGGGGGAAGTATCTGAGATATCAGAAGTGACATCTAGAATTTGATGTTAGATTAAAAAATTACCAAAGATAAATTTTAAGCAGTTGTTAAACCATTAACAACGATATATTACATTCTACAATCGAACATAAAATGACGACGCTATAAAAAAATAACAAAAACGGCTGTATTTTGGGGCGTGGCAAAAAATAATTTGTGCGTTTTTGGAAACCTCATGAACTATTCTTTCATTCTAGGGATGACTGGCACAACTTATTTATTTTTATTTTTTTTATTATATGGAGACCGTACCCGCTCTATTGTCGGACATTTTCATTCTATTGCCGCCTTTATAACAATTCTACTTTTTAAAATAAAAACCGAAAAAATATTTTTTATTTAGTTGAGTTATTAAAATAACTCAACATGATTACTTTTTGATTTCATTCTAACTTATTTAATTACAACTTTCAAAGATTTTGATTGACGAAACAGAGAACAATTTATCATTTACACAAAGAAAATAAACATATTTGTTAAAAGCTGACAGTAACCATTAATAACAATCTCTGGGCTCTACAGCCAAATGATGAAATGTTCTGTGGAGAAAAAAGCACATACACACCTTTTTCCTGTGATTTTTTTTTTCTTCCTGTGATTTTTCATTGATAACATAACGAGTTGATGACAAAATACATAAATACTTATATTCTCAAAGCTCGTTGCCTGCAAAAAGATTGCAGATGTTCCTATCAATTAATTTCTGAAAAATATTTAAATTTAAGAAATTAAAAACAAGAAAAAAACTTTTTTTGTTGTTTCCTTTTACCGAATTGATCGCCTACTTTTAGACTGACTAGGAAAATTATTTAAACTGCCTATTTTTAGGGGCTATTTATGTTATTAAATTTAATAGCATTAATTATAAATCAATATGTGTTCATTCAACTAATCGTTCGTGAATTTTGACACTTGGTTTAATGCTGTGTATATAAGTGCGTTTTTTCTATTCTATTATGAGCTTGACATTTTAATTTAACTTTTTTCTTTTGCTACATTTTAAACCCGTTTACACAAAAGTGTACTCTTATTGTGTCGTTTTTTTTGCTACTCGTATATGTCTTTGCAGAAACAAAAAGATTAATTGTTTAATTTTTTTGCGGGTTGTGATATTTTTACATGATGACGTATTAGTTTTTCGGTATACATATACGAAAGTATGTACTAGGATTTATTAGTAGGACACTAATTTACAAGGTATGCAATTTCAATCCATGGTAAAGAAATTAAAAAAAAAAAAAAAAATATTCCAAGACATAATTCAAGTTTATTAACGAAATACATGTCGAGCATATAAAACAATTGCTAATAACGCAGGTGATTCCCGAAATACAGTTTCTTAAGTTATAAAAATTACAAAGAGTTCACGAACACCGAAAAGAATCCTAAAAATCGAAGAAAAATTTGATTTAATGACTGTAGGATTGCAGAGAAAATAATGCGAATTTGAAGAGAAAATTTCTACATCTCTGGATGGATTGTGACTCATTCTTTAAATTTCTCTGTATCTTTTATCAGTAAAGTTAAAAAAGCTGGCTTGAAGACCCACGAGGAAAAAAGTTCTTAATAGGAACGCTAGAAAAAATGTAAAGGCAAAAGAGAGGACGAAAATCATTAAGATACATTTATTTCAAATATGTATATATACATATATACTGTCTAAAGTTGGATAGAAAGTACGTACTGGCTGATTCGTTATAACGTCCTGGTTCTAAATTTTATGTCGCAGACGTTATGGGAAATGTATAATATAAATATCATGTAAAAAATCGAAATTGTCGATTAAACTTTTGGTCTGGAAAGACATTTGTATAATGGGAAAAAAAGCACCTTATTCATAAAAATTACACTTTTAACACAGAAATGAACGCAAATGAATGCAAATGAGTGCCACAACACATTGAATTCTAATTTTTCTGGCCTGATCTTTTTTCTCATTGTTACCACAAAAGGAGTAACTGGATGATATAAAACAATAGTGTTGCTATGTATGTGTTGGGTTTAAATAAAAAAATATTTAAAGAATACTTTAAGCTGACTAAAAAAATAAACAAAGTTTGAAAAGAAATGTACAAAAAAGTATTCGAAAACATAATAAAGCTCTAGTGGAGGCTATTCCAGATAATATTATATATTAAAAACGAATAAAAAAAAATATATTTTTCTTTCTGAATTTAAAATTTTAATATAAAACAGCCTTTTATAATTTCGGTTGGTTTTATTTTTATAAGTGCATTGCACTGAATTTTTCGTGCGCAGTCCTTATATTAGTAAATTTATAACAAGCTTAGGATTTAAGATCATTATCATTTTAAGTAACTTTTATAAAGTTTATTAAGAAGGTGTGATTTTCAGAGTAACTTTAAAATTTAAAACAAGGAGCTTAAAACTATTTTTAAAATAATAAATATGACTAAAAATATTATTTAAGAATTATTTATAATTTTACACATTTAGAAACAAAACGATCTTTAAACAAAATTTCGGAAGTTCCAAAATTGAATGCTAATGTGTTGACACTTAACGATATGAAATTACAGAAATATATATGTGCTAAAACATACATAATTCATGAGTTCGACTCATTGTCGACCGAGTGAAGAATTAATTTTTTTTTAAATATAATACTTTCAACATCATTTTTGTCATTTGGAAATTGGGGGAAAAAAAAAATAATTAAAAATTTTAATAAAAATATTTTAAAAGTGTTAAATAAAAAAACATTTTTTTTAAGTGAAAAACTAAATTTTTTTTTAATTCATATATATAAAAGAGAAAATAATAAATTTTTAAACGTTTACATGTTCTTAATGCAAGTACAAAAAGATTTACTACTTAATACGAGGGCGGATCAATAAGTCCGTGACTTTTCGAACTTCCCTCGTAGTTATATGAAATGCAACACTATTCCCATCAAGTACCACCTGATAATAGACTGCTGTAAAATTTTGTATTTTTATAAAAATGGAAAAAAGTGAATTTCGCGTGCTTATTAAACATTATTTTTTGCGAAAAAATAACCGTCAATGAAACCAAGGAAAAGCTCGATAAATACTATGGGGACTATGCACCATCGTTTTCAATGGTAAAAAGTTTCGTTGTGGTTGCAGAAGTACAAATGACGCTGAACGTTCTGGACGGTCAATTGAGGTCAGTACACTCGAAAATCTCGAAAAAATCCACGATATGGTGTTGGCCGACCGAAGAGTAAAAGTGCGTGAGATTGTTGATACCATAGGAATTTCATATGGCATTGTGGTTTCGATTTTAAATGATCAGCTGGGTTTAAGAAAGTTGTCTTCAAAATGAGTGCCGCGTTTGATCTCAATTGACCATAAACGTAAACTCGTGACAACTTCAAAGGATTGTTTGGAGTTGTTTAACCGCAATCCGAATGAGTTTTTGCGGTATTTTGTAACTGTGGATGAAACATGGATCCATTACTGTACTCCGGAGACCAAGCATTAGTCTAAACAATGGGTTTCTCCGGGTGAACCTGCTCCGAAGAAGGCCAAGTAAAGTTTTTCGGCCAATAAGGTGATGGCAAACAGTTTTTTGGGATGCACGCGGGATAATCCACATCGATTACCTTCAAAAGGGAAAGGCAATAAACGGCGAATATTATGCCAACTTATTAGACCGATTTAATGAAGATTAAAAAAGAAAGCGGCCCCATATGGCCAAGAAAAAAGTTCTTTTTTATCAAGAAAATGCACGGGTGCACACGTGTGCAGTCTCAATGGCAAAACTCTAAGAATTGGGCTACGAATTGATACCTCATCCGCCATATTCTCCGGATTTAGCCCTTAGTGACTACGTCCTATTGCCAAACCTAGAGAAATGGCTCGATGGAAAGAGATTCAGCTCGAATGATGAAATTATTGACCAAACAAATGCCCATTTTTGAGAACCTCGAAAAATCCTATTTTTTACGCAAAGTAAATGTCGGCGCTTGCTCAAAATTTGACAGTAGTCTATTAACAGGTGGTACTTGATGGGAAAGTGTTGCATTTCATATAACTACGAAGGATGTTCGAAAGGTGACGGACTTATTGATCCGCCCTCGTAGCTACGTATTTACGTTAGCATTAAGAGTATAAATGTTATACGGAAATTTTACGTAGCTTTAGTATTAACAGTATAAATTTGAATGCAAATTTAGAAATATGATGTGAAATGTCAATGTAAAAATCTAAATATTCGGCAGATAATCTTAATTTGGTAGATGCAGCAATTAATTCTAACTTTTCAATGAAATACTACGAACGAAAGGGCAAGCAAACCGTGCTGAAACTTCTTCACGGTTTGCTTTCCCTTTTTGGTCTCTGGTGAACTCTAGATCATAATTTATCAGGACTTTTCATAAATAAAATTTTGACATATTTTTAAAGATTTTTTAATGTTTTATTCTTATGTATTGAAGTGGTTTTTCACTTTAAGCCCTTTTAACCCTGGACGGACCTCGTTAGTCGTTTCGACTAACAACAATGGCATTTTGTGAGATATCTTTTTATTTGCTGCTTATTTTTGTTGGTAGACGTATTTTCTTTGAGGTTAGTGCTTTGAGCAAGCCTTTTAGTCGAAACGACTAACAAAGTATTTAGTGTGACTTTTTTAATTTTTAGAGATAAAGTAATTTTGTAAATATAGTAATGATGTGTTTTTGAAGTTTATTCCTAAAGTGCGAGGGGAAATAAATGAATAAAGCTTCCAAAGGTATTATCAGCAACATACAAATAGAAAATTGTTTTAGCACGTTGGACAATGGTGAAGAAGAAAGCTCAATTTCCTTTGACAAAAAGAAAGGTATGCTGAAGACTTAGTAATTCTATAGCATAAAGTATTAACGAATCTAGCTCACCTTCATCTTATGAGTTCTATAACAAAATTAAAAACGTGGTGAATACTTTCGACCAGATATGCAGTATAATATAAAGCAAAACTAACCGCTAGCATTTCTGTGTTACACTAAGCATAGATTTTTTGAACAGATTATTTACAAAATATGCTAAAAGCAATTAAAATTCCTCAAAAACTGTATAAGGATGTATTTCAGCGACATATGGCTTAACGAGTTTGTACTACCTCCAATATATATACCAACCAAGTTTCGTAAAAAGGTGGAAAATGTTCTGTCTTAAGATAAATATTGTAGCGGTAATTAAAATTATAGAAAAAGTTAAGATTTGCTGAGATTAGTAGTTACAAAAACAATGAACTACTAAGTCATACTTAAAAAAAAAAAAAATGCAAACAAAAATCACAAATTTGAAATATGCACGGAGTATGCAAAAACATTTGTTCTTATACCTTTTTTCGGTTACAATAAAATTAGTACTTATGTAATACCATCTCTGAAAAAATACAATTCAGTTTTGATTTAATATTTTGAATAAGAGGAACATATTTTGAAATCGAGGAACAGTATTTAGAAACTTTTGCAGTTATTTTGTTTAAACGAATACAGCAAGCAAAAATCAATTGTTTTGTTTTATTTTTTAATGATATGTCTTAAAATATTTTTAATTAAACTTAGTCATATCGACTAATGAAGACCGCAGAAGGGAAAAAGTATTGAAGCCCATTCAGGGTTAAAGACAAATAAATAATAAAAAAAAAAAAAAAATAATAAAATAAAGTGTCTTAGAGGAATAGTCATGTGTACGTAAAATTTACGTTGCGTTAGTATTAACGTAAAAAATAGCGTTAGTTTTCTAGGGTTAATGGATGCTTATACACCAGCTGAGTGTCTTTGTAATCAATCGGGCAATCAGAACTAGATATATCGGAACCTTGCAAACATTAAATCTAACGGGTGCACAATAAATGGGATGCTAAACCAATGCAACTAAAATTTTTTAAAGACCGCGAATGTCAAATTAAATTAAACTTTTAAAGTTTTTTAAATATCTATCAAACGTATACATATCGTGGTGTCTGTTACAGTGATACTGCCAACGGAATTTTGAATTGATGACAATTTTTTTTAACAACTAAATGTTTAATATTGTCCCACTTACTTTTTTTTTCATCAAAGAACGAAGTTCGTGAAAGCTAATATAGAATTATATTTTGAAAATTTAAAATAAAAAAATAATACCTAACATTTCCCGATACTTTTTCAGTTAATCGATAAATCTAATCGTTCTAATGGTTTCAAAGATTTACAATAATATGACATTAACAGACAGTTTCTCCTAAAAATATTTTATATATCATATGTAGCCTCCATTTGGTTTTAACAATGCGTTAATGTTAATTGGAAACTAACCTTAAGGATTAATTTGATATTAAAATAACTTTAATGTCCATCGTAATGAAATTTTAAATTAAAGAAATATTCGAAAGAAATAAAGTCTTTATTAATTTAAGAAAAATGTTCTCAATAAACGAACTCCAAAAATTTTGCTCCAAATTATTTAGTCAGTGACGCCAAATTTACAAGGTTTAGCATAACATTCGTTAGAGCAAACATTGTACCAAAAGATTATCTACTTACTTACTTACTTCTTATTGCTATGAAGTAATTTTTTGTATGAATGACTAGTAAAGTTTCCAAATTCCTTTTGTAATTCTCGGGAATCGAGAAAGTTTTCGTTGGGTTCCGAGGAATTCGGAAATTCCCGAAAAAAAGTTAAGCATACAATAAATATTGATTTTTTGTTTTTAATTTTTAAGTGAAGTTCTTAAATGTAGAAAACAACTAGAAGTCCAACTGTTTTAATTCGCTCAGTATTTATTTATTTATTTAATATCCAATGAAATTACAATTTCTTGCAGACTAGCATACATATTATTCTTAAACCTATTTACAATAAAATGTTTTTCATAATCATTCAATAATAAAGTCTTATTATTTAACTAAGTTAAAAATACTCCTCTTAATGCGGATTGGATTTACTGAGAAGTCAATATATGGATAAAAACTGTTGAATTGATTGCATATACGTCTCATGGGATCAAAGTTTGCATAATTGGTTTGAAAATATTTTATTTTTAAAGGAGTGTAATTTATAGTTGGACGATTTGGGATTACGAATTCGATCTTACGAAGCAGGAACTCGGAATTAGTTGAATCGTTTACTAAATTAATTACAAATTAAATATTCACATATTTTCTCCTACTTTCAAAAGTAGGGAGATCAATAAGCTGTAGTCGACTTTCATATGATGGTAAATTAATATTAGGATTCCATGGAAGATTACGATGGTAAAATAAGAGAAATTGTTTCTGGACCGATTAAATTTTCTTTATATGAACTTTGTATTGAGGATTCCAGACCACGGAAGCCTTAAGAGAGAATGTGAATAATTGTTTGGAAAAAAATTACTCTCTTCACACGTATAAATTAGTTGTGAAGAAAATACTAATAACACATTCAAACAGTTCGGTTTTTTTAATAGCTGAGTTACGTGGTTTTAGAGCAAGTTGGACATCTAGGCTTGAATTAGGAAATTTACACCTTTTAGATACTTTTGGAGAGGACGGCTAGGTTAAAGTTGATATATTTAACTTATCTTTTCTTTTAATACATTAAAGGCAAGAGGTAAATTAAGTACGTCATGTGATATCAACAGAAATTTAATAAAATTTTAACAGAAATTTCAATCGATTTCATCCACTTTGCATTAAAATTTCACAAGCCAAGGCACAGTGTCACATTTGGTTAAATTAGAACGAGAAAAATATGAAAACAAAAGCTAAGTAATTGAAGTAATCTTTTTCATATTTAATTGTAAATATCATATATTATAAAAAAAAAAATAATAATTAAAATATTTGGAAAATGTCTATAGCGCGAATTGTGTAATTTTAAAGTTGTTACTTTTGAAATATATATATATATATATATATATATATATATATATATATATATTTTTATTTAAAATTTTTGTGAAGAAATATGATAACTAACTACATACACCTCAGTAAATACTGCAGATATTGGTATTGTTTTTTTGGGTATGTAAAAATAAATATATCCAACTTACTCGATTATACATTTTTAGGTAAAAATTCAATATTGAAGCTATTTTTTTTCAGAAATTCTAATATCAAAAAAATATATAACTTTCGGAAATTATATTTTTAATGACGTAGAACTAAAAAGTTCCATCGAGTTCCAGTTTAGAAATACGATTGGTATACAAAAAAAATATCCATAAAATTATATTTGAGAATATTAGAAAAAATATGTTAAGAATTAATTCAAAACTATAAGATAGTGGCTAAAAATTTGATATGAAAATAGTACATTAAGATAGGTGTAATTAGATTTTGCCACGCCTACCTTAAATTTTTTATTAAAAATATGTCTGAAATTCAAACGAAAAAAAAAAATGTTTTTTAATATGGGAGTGACGGTGAGTCTACCCGCTCAGTTTTGGTGGGAATATTTACGGCTTAGTCTACTAAAAATTGGATTTTTGCCATTATAAAACTGCTAAATGTGATCCTGTGCAAGGGATAAGTATTTTTGGAAAAATTGACATACATTTTCCCAAAAGTAATCATAAAAGGAATGAGGAATGGAAATTAGTACACTAAATAAGTAGATGTTTAAAAGTGTATTAATTCCTTTAAACATGTTATCTCGAAAATCCTTTTTATTTCGCACAGTGTTCTTTTCTTTTTTTTCTTTCCAGGTAGTTATTTATGCTCAATTTATGATCTATATTGTGAATTTTCACAAAGCGCTTTTTTTAAGATTTGTCTTTAGACTCCAATTAAAATGTTTCTTTTTGTTTTTTACACATAATAGTTCACTATTTCCGATGTGACAGTATAAAAAAAGGTAAATAGATAGAGCATAAAATATGTAAAAACATCAACGTAAGAATTCCGGTTCCCGGGAAGTGAAAAATTGAGAGAGAAATCCTAATGACTACGTTAATAAGTCAAATTTCAAGATTGTAATTCATCAACAAAAATTATAGCCAATTTCTTGGAGCCATTTTGAATAATATGACCGCCAGTGATATGTGGTTCCATTAGAACGATACTAACAACATCGACCAGCTCTTATTGGAAATTTCTGTACATGAAGCTCGAGTGGTTTTTCTGTAAATTTATATTTTCGTCCAGTAGATTACATTTCTATGGGGAAAGTATCATGAGTCATTCGTCAATAGTATAACTAAATAAGTGGTGCAGGTGATATTATCTTATAACTTACTTTAAAAATATCGGCAGAATAAAATCAACAGCTTGTTCGTATTTTTCTTAGTACTATTGAACACCTGGTTTTATTCTGCAAAAAAAGAAAAAAAAAAACATATCTATTCTAAAAATAAGAGAGATGCATTCCAATCACTGAAACGTTACTTTATGTACATGGATAATTCGAAAATAGCTTCTTTGAAAAAGTAAAAATTAAAGTTTTTAAACCTAAATAAATTTTATTTCTTTATAATTTAAATTAAAATTTAAAGTATGAAATTTATTTTGTAAACCACATTAAAAATGCTGCCGCCCTAATTCACATACATATACATAGAAAAAATCGAATAATAGTGACGTATTTTCTGTATACAATTTCCTCCTATTATTTTCTCTTACCAAAAAGTGGGAGGCATGAGTGGGATCTGACAAATATAAAGTTCAATTTTTGCAGACAAACTGTGATTTAATTGAAAGAACCTTCAAAAAAAAGCACAGATTATAAAAAATAAAATTTTAAATTAGTTTTTAAGCACAAAAATTATTTAAATAAAATCCTTCTATTACTTTCATTTATTTCAATAAAATCTACATAAAATACACGTGTTTCTTTCCAATTTTCTCTTTAGTATACTTACACAATTTTGCTTTGGTTTAAGATTTAATTTAAAGGATTATTTATATTAATAGTATTAGATGTATTTATTATTTATATAATCCTTTAGTTAATTTATTAACTTTTTTATATTTTTTTCTTTATATAGTTTTTGTCATTTTCTTAATTTTCTTAAATTTTTTAATAAATAGATAAATTTTAAACTTTTTCTTATGTTTTTTTCAAAGCGTAGATTTTTTCTTTAAATTTTATAAAGATATATAATTTTCCATTTAACACACCCTATCCTTATATATGCCGCCGAAAGACTAATTCAAAAATAACCAAAATATATAAAATCACCGTCATACTCTGCTTTATGGTACATTTAACAGTATACATTGTTAAGGATTTTATTGTTATACACAGAATCCATTTCTCTCATTTTCAACATCCTTAATAAAGCTCTCTTTACCTCTCAAACAATAGTAAGTAGACGCTACGTAATACGAATATGTCAGAGTTTGCTAGTAATAAATGTTAGTGTTGTTTAGTGTAGACAAGATGAAAAATATTGATATTGTACGAGTCCAAGTACGTGTGTGTATTTTAGTTACTACAAACAATATCATACCGCTCCCTACCAACCTACTGATAAGAAAAAATTACGTTTGCTGTGTTTGAAAGTACTGATGTTGTTATAATCTATACATTCAAGAGCAATAAAATAGCAGTGATTAATTTTTAATAATGTGGAAAGTAATTGTTGATTTTCCCTTTAAATCTCCTGGCATATTCGTGAAAAATGTAAATTTAACAAATTTTTAAATATTAAAGTTGCCATTATTTCAGAATATTATTATATTGAAAATATTTTCGAATTAATTTGATTAATCCAAATTAGACTTATATACAAAAATTGCAGAGAAGGCCATTTTTGTATATATAAGAAAATTAAAGTGGAACCTGAACGAAGTCCCAGTTTAGAAAACAACTTAAAAAATGGAAAAGAGAATTTTTGCAAAATTATTTATAGAATGTCTACCGAAAAATAAATAAATAGGTTGTTGGGGTATTATGCGTTTGTGCTGATGTTTGTAACGCACAGAAAAAAATCATCCAACACCCACCTTAAAGTGTACCAATCGACTCAGAATCACTTTTTGAGTCGATCTAACGATGTACGTCCGACCGTCTGGCTGGCTGGTCGGCTGCCTGGCCTGGGCTTTAGCGATCATAAATGCCTTAAATATGGCAATATTTTAATGAAATTCAGTGTAAAGAAATTTTGTTTAAGTACCTTCCGAAAATTACTTTAAATAAATCAATAAATCACATACACATATTCGTATCAGGTTTATATTTGACACAAACAAGTTTTATATAAGTAGAAATCATAGTGACAAATTTTATGAGATTCGCTCCATAATTTACCATTTCTCCCATATAGCCCACTTTCAGAAATCACCCTAAAGTGCATAAATTCATATAAATGATAGTATTTACGTAATATTCTGTATTCGTATATTTTATTTTTCACTTAGTAAAAGACCATATGATACCCCACACCATTGTGCATGTCCATCAAAATTCGTCCACAATTGTCCACATGTCTAATATAAGACCCATCCACGAATTGTAATGGACATGCACAATGGTATGAGGCATCATATGATCGGGCTTGACCGACAATATCTCTCTTACTTGTTTTTAACCTGTAGAAGTTCTGTATTTGTCAGCAGTGTAGTATTTACATAAATTATATACATAAATATAAAAAAGACTTTTAAGATTTTTAAATCGCCAGCTATTGGATTGTGGATTCCGAGCAATTTCAGGTGGCTATCTAGAATTAGTTACTCGATTGACTACATTAGGGCACCACTAATTACTTTATTAATTACGTAACTAGTCACTTTAACAAGGATATGTCCTAAAGGTAAGTCTATTGCCACCTCCACGACTACGTGATGTCACATTTTTGCATGCACAATCATTTTATTGGTTACAGCGAGTTAGTAAAAATTTTTGTTATTTTATTTTTGACTTCTTCCCGCTTACCATAGGGTCAGTAAAGTCGGTAAAGTTTTAATTTACTTAACGATCGTTCACAAAATGTACGAAAGATAGTAATGAAAAACATTTACACATTTAAGTGTGCTAGCCGAGTAAATTTTACTGTCTGAAAGGAGGTTAACTAACACCGAAAAAACTGCTGGATTTGGTTGTAGAGTCGTCAAATAGCATCTGGTTCATAGAATCATAAATAGGTTGCAATTGGTATTTTCATTGTTGAGTTTGTTTGGCGATACTAACGTAGTTTGGCTGTAATTGAACGTCAGCAGAATGTTAAATTATAGCTTAAAAAATTTTAAATTATAGTTTCTGTCTGAACACTCGTACGTCAACGAAACGCAAAATATTGAAAACATCGATGATGTCCATAAAAATGTGAACTTCTTCGAAAACGATAATAAAATCGATATGACCGCCAGTTAAGAGCACTAACAATTAATGATATTAAATATTTTTTAGTCTTCATTGATGATGCTACATATAGAAGGTATATATCCTGGTCACCGAGACATATGCTCCATAAAGTCATCCATTATTGTACTTTTAGTATATTTTATTTGAGTGAAAATGTTGATCAAATGAATCGATTACTTAAACAAATGAAAGAAAAACTTAATATCTAACTGGCGTTCAAATCATCTCTATATAAACTGCTACTTTTTTACCCTCTTCTTCTGTAAAATTTTTTCATCCTTTTGATGTTCAACAAATAATGGTCTGTCTTTTGTCTCTTTAAGGTACTAATACTTGTATTAACTAAGAAACATAAATACTAAACATTTATACCTCAGCACAAGCAAGTAAATAAGTATTTTTATAAACCTTTTCAATGTTCTGCTTAAAATTATACATACATATGTATGTATGTTGTATGTTACTTCTTCCTTTCATAATTGTTCGCTGTTTCGGTATATTTTTTGGAGCAACCTCAAATTGTATGTTGTATAAAGACTTCAAATCATTATTTGCCATAACAATAATGATGAAATTTACCAAAAAACAAAATATTTTTCTTAAACAAAGGAAGGAATATTTCAAGAAAAATATATATATTTTTGTTTTTCTGTACCATTTTTAAGAAGTTGTAGTGTTTTATGGCCACTCGTAGTCATAATATTAAATTTCAAGTTTTGTTCTTTTAAGTAGGAAACAGTTAAAAACCTACACAAAAAAAAAAAAAAAAGTATAAATATACCTTTGTTTTCCAGGTTTTGTTTTTTGTCCACACAGCTTTTTTATTACCTCAATGTTCTTCTGTAATGTTGACGACGTTAATGCTCATAATGATGATGTTGTTGATTTCTGTTAGAATTTCGTGATTTTAATGTGAACAAGGTCAGCTCAATGGTCTGATGGTACATACAACATAAATGTACTTAATTGTGAGAGCGTATGAGTAAAAACTTAAGAAATACTTTTTCTTTTTTAGTCTCTTAAAGGTATTAAAAGCGCAGGCTTCAACATTAAAATATTTGGCTCAAATTTTTATTCACAGCATAGAATTATTGTAGTGTTAGAAAGGGGAATTATGTTTACGATTAAAATAAGCTTGAATATATTTATAGGTTTATCAGCTGTTTTTATTAAACACGTGTATTAAAATTAGAAAATAGTATCACATCAAGAAAATTTCGGAATGTTATAAGTTATGGCACCTACCTTGTTTTTATCAGAGATATTGGTGCTAATTTTTACAGGACTTTTGGAATCAAGTTACCCAACAGTGATAACACTGGTCGGCAAAAAAAAATGTGTCCTCCTTCAAAAAAAGTATGTGAACTAGATGGAATTTAACCTGCTAAACTCGAATCTGATTTTAGTGTTTTTCCATCAGGTCGTGATTTTTTTATGGACACGTCTAATATCTTCCTCTTAATAAGGGAAATACATGAGTATACATATTTTACCATAACTCGAAAACGGGTTGTTCGATTAAGACAATTATAACACTAAAAGATGCAGATGGCAATTGCACTTGAGTCATCTTAACGTTATTTTTTTATCTGTCCACCAGTTTCGGAGTTATTCAGAAATTAGTAAATGCGAGAATTATTTTTTTCTTGAAAGAAATGAAGCCATCAAAAATGTGCAGTTTTTAATCTATTATCATAAAGTTGGTATTACTATGAATAAAATAAGCAATGTAACATCAAAATTGAAGCACAAATTTTGATTTTATTCACAATTTTGTTCCTCCGCATATCTGTTATGATGGCTTGAAGACATTTTTAGTCTGCATCTTTTGGTGTACCAGTTATATATGGAAAAAAAACTGAAAGCTAATTCGTTTTTAGCAATCAAAATCCATTTAACTAACTAACTATTCGTCTTTAAGGGAGAATTTTTTTGCTGACCAGAGTAATTGAGAGATACATTTCATCATTTGAACGGTTTTTTTTCCTTACTGATGATTCGAGTATTAATACAACAGTATATCACAATGGTCATTATGCACTATACCTATTTGACGCCATTGAACTTTTTTTAGGAGCATGGATTTCTCGTCAATACCTCGCAAGCTACTTGATATATTAAATTTTAACATCCACCCCATTTCGTTGACAAACTCTTTATAAAGTGATAATTGAGACACACAACAGGTGTCATATGATCAGAACCACAGCGATTCAAAAAATGAAAAGGAAATAATTATGAAATTTCGGAACGGCTGTTCCGATTTCAATGAAATTTCAAGTAATAATAATAGAGGTGCAGGCGAGTTTAAGTTTTGTGCTCGGACCATATAGATCTGCAAGGGGCGGATCCACAGGGTCTCAAAATTGGACACCTCGGGTATAAAATTTTTTAAAAACGATTCTAGTTTGAACTTTGAAAAAAGTCGATTTTCCCGTTTTTTTTTTTTTTTTTTGCCAAAAAAGTAGTCATATTCTTTTTCTGTTAAAACAAAACAGACGCAAAATATTTTAAAGAAAACAATTTTTTTTAAATTGAATTTTGAGAGAACCGGTGCTTCACAAAATTGATCTATTTCTCCAACAAATTTCAAATTTTCGCTCTAATTTCTCAGGCCTCAAAGCTGGTTATATTTTTTATATAGTCTAATATGTTTTTAATTTTTTTTTGTAATAGAAATTTTTCTCCCCGATATCGGTTGGGAAGATATGGCGAAAAAATAGAAAGTCCCATTTTTGGAAATTTTATGAAAGTATTTTTTTGAGAACTGCGGGATTCCTGTTGATAAATCTAAAAAAAACTTTAGTTTCAAATTAAGCGTCAAAAAGTCTAAATAGTTGTAAAATTTCATTAAAAAGTGTATATTAATAAAAGTTTTATTGCATTATTTAAAATGAATAATAGCACAAAATCTCGACTTAATTCTTTTTAGATTTTTTTTTTTCAAAATATCTTCAATAAATTTTAGTATTATAAAAATGTATATTTGAAAAGAAGACAAAATTTCCTAAACAGTGATATATAATTTGTATTTTTTATCCCTATGACGGATCTAACTAATGGACATGAAGGATATTTTTGTAGATCTCCACCAGCAGAATCGTCATATATAAAAAAATCTTTCTTTTTAAAAAATTATATACCTAAGGTGTTCATCTTTGGGACTCTATTAACCCACATCCTATAGGTCTATATGGTCCAAGCTAAAAAGTTAAACTCGTTTACACTTCTACTATCACTATGTGAAATTTCATTTCCGAAATTCCATAATTTTATATTTCATTTTATGAATCGCACACTATGTAGCATTGCCATTTTAATATTTCAGTGCTAAATGAAATGCATTGAAAATTTATAAAATTAAGCTAAATGCTATTTAGCATTTTTTATAGTACTTTTTAATTCAATACTTTTTGATTTCGCTAAAGAATTCCTTAGTAAAAGACATAATTAGTTGTCAGTTTTAAAATATGAGACCTATCATTATTTTATTTCAAAATATTACAAATAATTCTAAAGAAATTTGTTTATAAGTTATCGTTTCAACTCAATTTTATAAGAAACAATGTCAGCAAAAATATGAATTACAAAGCAATTATTTATTTATTTTTTTGCTGCTATAGAACAATTTAGCATATTTTTTGAACGATTTGGCACATTTCCAATTATATCTTCTGGCAACGCTGCCTATGATTATTATTATTATTATTCGTATCCAACTTTTTTTTGATTCTTAACAGTACGGAGTAGAACTAAAGCTCTTTTGATATATTATTATGCAAAGCATATATAGAAATAGGTTGGATGAAGGAAAATAGTATTCAGTTATTGGAACATAAATAATAATATCTTGGCAGGAAATTATATAAAGATATAAACTATTTCAGTCATATTAATAAAATAAACCTGATGGATATATCAGGAGGGGCTCAGAAGCCTGCTAAAGATATAGATATGTCTAATTCGAACTTAAGCTAATTAATTTTAATTTTTTTGCTTTAATAGTAGCCTAAGACAAGTGATTAAAAATTAGTCACATGGTCGTGCATATGAATATTCTAATTATTGAACAGAATATTCATACCAAAACAGTATTTACATTAGTCCAAATAGAATTTGTCTTAACTAGTTAATATTTAAATAAGTTTGTTTTTTGTTTTCATAATTTTTAGCCTTTCTTATACTCTAGAACATAAAGAGTGATATAAAACTTGTCAAATCATCTGAAACTAGAATCAATATATTTTTCGAATCTGTTCATATCTATTATTTAAAATTGTCATGCAAAGCTTTAAAGAACGATTTGTAAGTATATCTTACTAAATACTAGTTCTATAGCCTACTGAGCTTCCTTAACAGTTGATATATTTAAAAGAAAAATGAGAGAAATAAACAACAGCTCACAAATACTTCGTCTATTTCCAACATAAAATTTAAAGTCGTTAAAAATAATTAATAACTTGTTTTTGTAAGCGTTTAACTACGTTTATATTTTATTGTCTTATCACACGATTTTATACTAAAAAAAGCTTTATTAATGTCATTTAAATTTAAAATATTAAACATTATTTTTAGTTTTAAGTACAGCAAATACATATATATTGTCATTTAGTATGTATTAATGTTTATTAACATTGAAATTATTTATGAATACATAGATACATATTTTAAACTTGATTTCGATACGAAAAGAAAAAATAAAAATTTTTCAATTTTCTGACCAGCCATACTGCAAACACGCAATCGACACACCTCCTTTGGCTGTATTTTTTTCGACAACTGTCATTTGGTAGTGCGTATGACAATCAAATGAACTTAAACTTAAAATCTGCAAAAACAGTTTTTTTTTTCGTTAAACCATTCACTACTCCACACTTCTTAAATCAAGTTGTTATTTTTGTTTTACTGCTGAAGATTGAAATAAATAAAATAAAATTAATGAAAAACTGTCTTGTATAAAATGCGTTTTAAATCATGATTTTCTGATTTAGTACAAGTACTTTATACAAAAACACATAAATGATTGAGTGATGACAGAGTGATAAACAAAATGAATTTAATGAAACAATTCTAACACATACTAAAGTTATTCAAGTATGTGCTAATATGTGAGTGGGTCTGAGATAGATGTGGATATAAATAAGATGAATTGAAATGTGTTTTTAAGTCGAAATTAATTGTTAAATTAAATTTAAAAAAAAAAGTGTATTTAGTATCTTAGATAGGTTTTTTTAAAATCAAAGGGTGTTAATTTGTTTTGAAATGTGGAAAAGTGAATTTTTAAATCTAATTAAAGCGTTCAATTCAATTTCAATTTTACGTGGCAATAGTTCAAAGTTTGAAATATATATTATTGTAATAAAACTGGAAATTAATTGATATTATAAACTTTTTAGACGAGCACAAATCTTTCGGTATAAATTAAAATTTAACTAAATTTATCAAAATTTATTAAGTTAGTCGAAAAAAATTATATATATATTATATATTATATTATATATAGTATATATTATATATTATATATTATATATTATATATTATATATTATATATTATATATTATATATTATGTATTATATTATTATATATTATATTATTATAAAAATTATATGAAAAATCCTAACGAAAAAACTTAACACTGCTTTACTAACCATTGTTAAGCAAAATTCCTTAAAGTTGTATTCAAAAACGATGATACGCTTAGTATACCTTTGGTAAACCATTGTTAACTTTAAATATTTTAAAGTAATTTTGACTCTGCTTTATAGCTACTTTAAAATTATTTCTGTTACATTTTCAAGAAAAAAAAAAAAAAAAAAAAATAAATAAATTTTTGGATTCATTCGTAAATTTTTAACAAAAACGTCATATTTTTAAATATCCGGATGTTTAGATTCGTTCCGAAATAAAAAAAATTTCCTAATATGTAGCAATTTAAAATCATATTAAATGAATTCCGGGACATGATAATATTTTCTGTAATTTCCTTTAAACTATTTATTTTAAACTAATTTTAACTATATTTTTAAAATCATAAACAGAAACAGGAAAAAGTATATTCCGTTGGCTTTTGGATTAAAATATCAATATTCCGGCTGTCCACATGTTAACCCAATATTCACCACAATATGCAATTGTGGTGAATATGTTTGACATATTCATTGTTTGCTATTTGCTCGTAATTTCAAATAGTACGAGTACATTAATATGTACACGTCTTAGTTTAAGATATTATTAATCCAATATATTATTTCCTGTATAAAAATTATGCATTTTAACAAGAACAATTATTAAAATAGTTAAATTTTAACAAAATCCCAACAAAAATAATGTAAACAAAATATGAAATAGTGATTTTGATTTTATCACAGAATATTCGTTATTTGGATACTTATAATTTCAACCAATAAAAAATAAATAAAAGTATAAAATTTATATGTAAATATACTTATTACATAAGCTAAATAATGATTGTTTTTCTAAAAGAAAAAACTTATTTATCATCAAAAACTTATTTATCAACAAAAACGTAATAGAACATTAAAAATAAAAATCGAATGAAACAGCTAACGAATAATTTGTTCTAACTATTCACAACACTGACACTAAAAATGAAAATCTTAGAACATAACCAAAAACAGTTTATTAGTTAATGTAGATTGTAAAGAGTTTTTTTTTAATACAATTTTTTAATAAAACGACTTTAAGAGCTAAATTGGACATTAACTAATATTTGCTTTAAATTATATGTATATATATATATATATATATATATATAAACTTTCACTAATTGCAAATAATAATGCAATATTTGCTGGGAAGCTACAACTAATTATATAATAGAGAATGATTGAATTCGCTATTTATTTCTCCATGCTAAAACAAATGAATAATCCACCAAATACCAATTTTGGGCAATTTTACATTTAAAAAAATTTTTGTGATTATCCACAATGAACAAATACAAAAAAAAAAAAAAAAAATTAAACAATCATCTAATTTGAGTTTGACTTATTTTTTGAGTGGGCTATAGTCAATTGTGGGCCGATCCTTTGGTACTGCGGTTTCTATTTATGTCAAATAATATCATTTGCATGGGATTTATGCTCTTTAAAGTGTTATTTAGTTATTAGATTAATACTTATATAAATCTTATATGCGCCAAATTTCATTAAAATATTGATATATTTAAGACATTTATTATTGCAAACCCCTTATTTTGGGGAGCGATCATAACCAATTTCAACAGGCTTTATCCTTTCACCATGAAATGCTTGTGTACTAAATTTCAATAAATTATTTTCAAAATTGTGACCTGTAAGTTTGATTACAAGGCTTACAAGCGCAGACAGGCGAACATCGTTAAATCGACTCAGAAAATGATTCTAAACCGATTGGTATAAATTAATTACACCCTCCCCAGCTATGATGTTGTAGAGTATACTTAAAAAAACTAATTAATGATTTCTACAAAAATTTTCAACATAATGTAGGAATATATGCACACTATAATTTCAACTTGGTTTTACGGTATAGGGTTTTGGTTGTGGTCTGTGCTATATTTATAATTATTGTTCTTGACATTGCTAAAGGTATGTGTTACCATTTATAAGTGTTAGAAATGAAACCTAGAGGCCGCCAAAGATTTTCAGGTACCTTTTAGGTCAGGGGTTCTCACAAGCATCAGCTTCACGACTTCCTTGAGAGATTATAATTCAAGAGCGACCCACCATAACTTTTGTGTAATAATTAAATACCAAGTCAAAAGTTTTAAATATTTATGAAAAAGCATTAAATAAATGGAGTTTTCTCATTTTGGTATACATTTTTTCACATCTTTCTTAAATCTAAAAATAAATTCATTTTAAAGAAAAAATATAAATCAATTTTAAACGTAGAGACAAAATATAATTTTTGAAAATATGAAGCGTTAAAATTATTGATAACATATTTAAAAATATTAAAAATGTAAGATTCGGTGTAATTTTTAAAATATAATTTATAATATTTTAAAAATTAGAATTTTTAATGACATAACTCATAAAAAAATAAACAAATATAAACTTAAAACTAATTAATATAAGTTCTGTTCCATTATCATTTAGATATACATTTTATTGTCAGAAAGTGTTCTCGGAGTTCCTTTGTATTTTATTTTTTTAATATTTTACTAATTCTGAGTGAAACCTATAAATCGGACTAGTTTAAGAGCCACATTTGAAATATATGTAAGTTATTTATGTATAGTATTTAGAAGTGAGCATGACAGTGTGGCCAGATGATGTAATTGGAAAGATGTTAAATCGTTCAAAAATTCATGCTAGATTATTCTACAGTAGCAAACAACAATGCTAATTATTTTGTAAAGAAAATTCATATTTTCGTTGCCTATGTTTCTTGGTGAAATTGAGTTCAAATGACAATTTATAAACAATTTTTCTTCAGAATTATTTGTAATTTGGGCAACAAAGTAAAAATAATGCTCAAATTTGCTAAGGAATTCTTTAAAAAATCAATATTTTATTGAATTAAAAAAATACTTAAAAAAAGTGATAAAAAGCATTTAGTATATTTTTGTGTGCTAAATGCAAGACGAAAAAATTTAAGGCACAAATACACACTCCATAGTTCTTTTTATTTGAACTATTTAAAGAGAATTGTCCAAGTTAAATAAGCTATACGTAATTTTTATTGCATTTAGAAAATTCCATATAATTTTTATTTTTTTCTTTTTTAACTATTTTTCTGTGTAAAATTACATTACAAAAAATAAAACGTTATTTTAAAAAAGAACCGGTTAATCACATTTCCAATAAAACCGAAAATTAGAAAAAAAAAAAACCGAAACCGACAGCGTTTGTAAAAAACCGGAAACTGCTTAATTGGTTTTGGATACTCTAATTCTTACTAAATTTCACTAAGTAAAGAATTTAATAAAAAACTAGCACTAATTACACTGGTCGGCAAAAAATCCTCCCTTAAACACAAACAGTTGCTTTCAGTTTTATTTCCTCAGGTCTTAATTTTTTTTATGGACGTGTCTAATATTTCGCCCATAATAAGGCCATTGTAGGAGTATATTTTACCATAACTCAAGAACGGTGTATACGATTTATAAAAGCGAGCAAAAACTGCGTACTAAAAATGTCTTGAAGCCACCATAATGTTTAATTTTTTATTTTCTAAAAAACATTTAAGATTTTTTTATGTTTGTTTTTTCTTTAGCATAAAGCTAATAGTACTATGAACAAAATTAGCCATATGCCATCAAAATTGATATAAAAATCTTGAATTTATTCACAGTTAAGTGAAAATAACCATGTATACCTACAAGAAAGTGGAGACAGACGGTGAGAAAAAATTTGTTTTATTCTTTAAACAAAATAGGTACAATAGATGGAAACCAAAAATCTGCTTTCACTTTTTTACTATCACGCACTATTTTTTTTATGGGCATGACTAATATGTCTACTTTATTCAGCGGCCACATTTGTATAACTCGAGAACAGTTTGTCATATTTAGATAAATAAAACTAATTATTTTTTATCCGCTCAATATTTTTGGAGTTAATGACCAAAATTCTTCCAATATTTCATGGAAAGTTTATATTATCAGTATCAGCGTCAGTAATGTGGTTCACATTTTTGTTTAAAACATATCAAAAGATAAGTACCAACAAAGATATTAAAAAATATGTACCTATTTTTTGCTTACCGCTGACTAATATATCAGTAGCTATATAATATCGCAACATCAGGGCCCTCTAACTCGAATAGAGACCAGAAAATATTGATTTTGCGAAGTAAAAAATTAAAAAAAGGTAATTCTGGCCATCTTGATGAGATCCTCATTGAAAAACAAAAAAGAAAATACTTTGCTAGATTGTATGTAGCACTGCTGTGATGGATCCAATTAATTTTTTTTTACTTAATTAAAGTGGTCGTAGTATTCAATAAGTAGTAGTTCTAAAGGTCATTGCCACTATGTAGTGACTTTTGGCTCTCATTTGAAATAACCATGACTTCTAAGTAACGGGTGAAATAAGTACTACTCATTACCCAAATTTAAAAAGTTTTTGCTGGGTAAATATTCTGGCAGACAGGTGTGTACTATATGTGTAAGACTCATACATGTAAACCTTATACCCTACACCATCATAGGTGGGGAAGACCAAAACATAATAGTCTAAGACCCACCTTAATATATACCAACCGGTTTATAATCACTAGCTGAGTCGATTTAACAATGTCCGTCCATGTAAACCTTGTAATCAAACTACAGGTTGCAATTTTTAAGATAATTTAATAAAATTTTGTACATATGCTTTACATAGCCCAAGAACAAACCCTATTCAAATTAGTTTGATCGGTCTATTATTTCACCAAGCCCACATACAAATGACCTCCCGGAATAGGGGTTAAAAGATCATAAATACCGTATTTTCTACAGAAATATACATTACACTTAGTACAAGTATCGGTCTACAATTGACCACAGGTCCCTAATAGGACCCCTAACCGAAATTTTGATGCACATACACAATTGTGTAGGGTATTATATCGTTGGGCTTGACTCCATTGAAATTAAGGAGTAGTAACAGTAAAGACGTAATAAGACTTCGCCATAAAGGACTTTACAAAAGAATTTTTCACTTGAACAATTTACTTTAAAATGAAGCGATATGAAATGAAATTGTATATTTTTAGTTTTTTTATGAATGTGTATGTATGTAATTATATGTATATGTATATGTATCTATCTGTAAGAGGGCTGGGTAAAAAGATTTTTAAAACTAAAACACATATTCAATAATGCATCAATCTTAATTTGAGTTTATTCCACCAAGGTTTAAATCAGTTTTGTTTTCAAATTAACTATTACTGTCTAATTCTTGTAAACTTCGCAATCATAGCACAGGTTTTTGCCAAAAAAAAAAAAAACAAAAAACTAAATTGGAATTAATCTTTTTAAATAGATTTTTGAAGAACATATTAGATTGTCCACCTAAACACAGTTATGCAAAGCAAGATCTGAGAATCCAGTAATAAAATAAATGAATGACAAGATGTCACATGTGGTGATTCCCTAGCAAAAGCTTTTCTTTTTGCTCTTCATTCATTCATACAATAATGCCTCAGGTAAAAAAATAATGTTTATGCAACATGTACGTTTGAGTGTAAAGTCGTTTTTGAAAACATGTGTATCGCCAAGCCTAATATCTCACACTTTGGTACATACATAACTACATATATATGTATGTAAATATAAAAAGTAAAGAGGCCTTCAAAAAGGCCTTGCTTAGCGGACAAAAATATTATATATCTAAATGAGTCCATTTATAATCACTACCTTTTAAATGGGTTATAGAAGGTTTTAAAGTTAAGTTTATTGTTGATATTTTTATTGCGTTAATTGTATTTGATCTCTTTTAATGGAATGGAATTAAATGGAGATCTTGTACATATATGTTATATAAGGATGTTAGCTTAAAGTTTTAATTTAATTTAATTTAATTTAATTTAATTTAATTTAATTTAATTTATTTTAATTTATTTTTCGAAAGGCCTTTAAACTTTAAAATTACCCTTTTGAGGTTGTATGTGATTTTTCACACATGCATAAGTATATTCAAAATCAAAATAAAATATAAACTCATTATAGCTGTTCTATTACTCAGTGGTAAAAAGAAGGGGTAAAGAGGCTTTCTAGAAAGCCTTTTTTTTAGTCAGAAGAGATTCTTCCTGCATTTCATGTTCATGTATTTTTTACAAGCGATGTCATTGAGAGTAAGGCCTTACACATTTGCGAAACGATGCGGCCCTTCCGAAAGACCTCTTGAATAAAAACTGCCAGCAGGACTTCTAAAGAAGTGCTACCAACAGACCTTTTGAAGAAAAGCTATCAGCAGGTCTTCTGCACTATTTCATAAAATATTTTTCTATTTATATAAAATAAAATTTTTTATTTCAAATTATTGTAAAAATTTAAAGGCTTAAAAAAATTCGGTATTAAAAACATAGCTGAACTTTTGCCAAAACATCTTAAGTCTAGTTAAGAGAATTTGTCAAAAAATTACATTTTCGTAAAAATTTTTGATTTTTTTTAATTGTTTAACTCTTCTGAAAAAGATTTAAGTTTTTGTTAATTTATTTTGTTCAAAGTATGCAGATATAATACAAACAATTCAGTTTTTAATAAAATACCTATAATAAAAACTATAAATAAAAAATAAAACTAATTTAGAAAAACACAACCTACTCAAACACACAGAGAAAATAATGCATAATTTTTTTCAAATATTGATACCTGTACAGAACTTCTTTGCGCCGAGTTTCATTAAAATATGTTTATTTTTAAGGCAATTTGGAGTTTTTAAACCGGGAGACATTTGTATAGGGCCTAGATGAAATAATAGATCGATCACAACCAATTTTAATAAACTTTGTCCTTGTATCATAAAAGTCCCACGTGTCAAATTTCATTGAATTACCTTTAAAATTGCGACCCGTACTTTGTGCACAAGGTTTACATTGACAGCCAGCCGTCCAGCCAGATAGACGGACGGACATCGTTAGATTGATTTAAAAGGTGATTGGTATGCTTTAAGGTGGGTGTTGGATAACTTTTTCTATGCGATACAAACATCAGCACAAACACATAATACGCCAATCACCTATGGTGGTGTAGGGTGTAAATACAGCTTCTTACTCTCCTTCTAAGAGAAAGAAAGTCGGAAGTTCTATCGGATATTTTGGAAGGCAAGGATAAGGCATTCTTGAAGACCTTACTATATAATGTAAATAGAACTTCTAGAACAACAGTTCTCAACGACCCACAAAGGGGTCGCTCGAGAAGATCCTGAAAAATATTATTGAATACACAATTTTTTAATGTAAATATTATTTAAAAGTTTAAATAAAAATTCCAATGAAAGCATGAAAATATTTATAAATGGAAAAACATCCTTATACAAAATATCCCCAAATCAAATCAAAAGTAAAGATATACATTTTGTTTTCCTAAAATGAGTTCTTTTAATAATAAAGTAGCACAAGTTGCAAGAAAAAAACAATGAAGGAACCCGTGCTTTGCTTTGATTGAAAATATTATGCTTGATAAATAGATGCTGTTCACACGTAGAGAAAAAACATGGTTACAGCATTATCTCTATAGCAATATTATGCTTACATTGTTCATTTTCTTGAATTTTAATAACTGTACATGATAAAATATTTTTTGTCTAAATTTTGTCATTTAATGTTTACACTCAATAAAAATTTTAATATGGTTGACGCAAAAATTATATGTTTTTAAATATTTTTACCAGAAATTAAATTTTTTTAATATGAAAAATATCATTACTTCTACAACCATTAAATATTTGCAGTCTTTCTCTTTGTTCTTAAGCCATATACTGTTTTTAAACCATATTAATATTATCATTGCAATGACAATAAAATGTTTCAAATAAATATAACGCTTTTCCTTTTCACAAATTTTTGATTAACTACTATTAAAGGGTAGTGAAGTGAATATAAGTAATGAACAAATAATATGTAAATATTTTTTTCTCTATTATTTTTTACATGAAAATTATAAAAATATTTTTTAAATTAAATTAATATATGATAAGATGGAATAATAATATGACAATGACAAATGTGGTATAATAATATAATGAAATAAAATAATAATCTAATATCAAATCATAATCTGATACCATGGGATAATAATGCAGCGACATTGTTCAATTATATGAAAAACTAGAATCATAACATGAAAAAAACAAATCATTAAATCGGACACAATATGATAAAATGGAATCATAATAATTATTACTTATAATCATTTTTATTTTTCACAATCATATTATTTGCTCTTAACTTATGGTCACTACAACTATATTTTTCTTTGCATGCAATAATACAATATAAAGAAAACTTTCTGAAAAGGGAAAACAATGAATTAAAAATGATAGATAGTTCACTTTAACTATAGATTTAATACATGAAACCCTACTCTAATTTTTTGTAAATATATTATATCAAGAACTATTTTTATAGTGCTAGAAACACAATTGCGTCGTATGATCATGATCGTAGAGGCATACTAGGTTGTCAGATTAGAACTTAAATATTTTCATTGAAAAATATACAACAACCGACTTTTTTTTATTACTAAAAAAGAAAATTCAAACAAAATAAATATAGAAAATTTCACAGTTTGTTTAGTTTTTTCCAATATTTATTTCAAACAAAAAGGTAAGTATACGTCGCAATTGTGCGTAAAATGAGCGCAAATACAGCACGAGTTCGGTCGTGGTATATTCCTACAACGCAACTGTGTTCCGAGCATAAAATCGTTTCAGTGCTCTTTCCGAATTTTAACCATAAAATAACATCCTATGGAATAAGATTTTTAAAATTTGCTCGAATTGTGCGACGTCCTAATGCTGAGTACACAAAACTTTTATTTCGTAGAGAAGTTTGCGGGCTATAAAAATAAATAAATAAATTTGCTTAAACGATTTTATAATTTAAAGACGGAAAAAGACCTTCAATATGAATATCGATAAAATAGCAGATTTATTTCAAAATTAAATTGTGATTCATGGGTTAAATATAGTTTTAAAGCAAGATCCCCTGTTCTAGAAGGCCTGTACGATGGAGGCCTTGACATCTTACCACTGGGTAGTAGTCGAAATTTAGATGAAACGGTGTATCATTATATAAGTACGAGTATGAGTGTATGTGTTAGAGCTTTTGATAGTTGTTGTCATCATATTTACCTGTGTGTTTGCATGGTTGGTTGAATTTGTGTCGTGTATTCTTTGTTTGTTTGTCCTATGCAATCATTGTATTTGTAAGGAATATTTGTTTTTTGTTTTTATAGTTGCTATTACATACTATTGTTAAATTATAGTCTTTATTAAACGATTTTACATTTGATAATTTAAATACCCTACTAAAATGGTGCATAGTTTACGTAATGGAAAATATCCTTAAATATATAGGTTTTACAAGGAAAGGAATCACTAAATCTATTACTCTGATATTTGAGACTTTCCCATAGACTCTTCTCTTCTATTTACTCAATTATAGAGTTATGTATAAGAGCATAATATAAATGACTGATGATCGTTAACACAAAGTACGGTTTAGGTAAATTCAACAACAAGTTATCTAGCTTCCGGTTAATATTAAAACAGAAGTTGAAAATTTTTGTTAATAGTATCGTAAAGTTAATTAGTTTGCATTTAGCATTATTGTGGATTTGTTTTGCATCTAAATATATCTATATCATTCATTCCACGAGAAATTTATAAAAAATTTCAATTTTTTGATGGAGAGTCATCAGATTTTGTTTATGTCTGGTATTCATATAACCTATGAACCCATTAGTCTTTCTCATTAGTATTTTTTTCAATTCCAATAAAAAGTCGCGAATTTATTCACGATTTACGTTTTTTTAAAAGTTAAAAATATCCGAAAAATTACATAACTTTAAATGATAATATCTCTTTACGATATATGGGGAATTTAATTATTCAGGACTCTAATGAACGCCAACTGAGACCTCTTTAAAGGCAATAATTCAAATATTTAAAAATGCACTCTTAATGCAATTGCAGTTTTACAATGTATTTTTGGAAAATTTCTACCCCTTTGATTTTAATTTTCTTTTAATATGTTTAAAAGCATTATTTTTACTAAAAAATGCAATAATAATTATTCTGGGACAAGCAGATCTACTATTTTTAATATTTTTACAAAAATTACCACCAGTTTTTTCATATAATTTATACAAAAAGACTTTTATAGGATCAAAACTACGCTATTTTTAAGTTTTATAAATCACGTAAAATTTCACTTTTTGCGTACTTTAGCACCTTAGGGTAATCAAAAATATCTACTAAAAATGTGTTTTATGAGTATAAAAAATGCTATTAAAATCGGAAAATATGCTCTTAAAATGTTATTTTTTCTGGTTAAATTTTAAATTATCTTGTATTTACGCCAAAAATATCTTGAGTTTTATTGGTAATTGCTAAAAAATATGTTTTTTTGGACTTAAAAATATTCAAAGCTAATAAATACATTGTATCATGACATTACAAAATTTCTGATAATTTACAAAATGAAAATTGTTAGAGAATCGGATTTCAGAAACATATGTGACACTAATAAGAAAATGTCGCTAATGGGAAATTTTGTAAAAAATTGTACTGGATTCAAAATATGCAAATTTTTCTCTTAGGTTTAAAAAATATGCTCAAAAGTATAAAATATGTAAAAATATATCATTTAAATTTCTTTAAAATACTCTAAAATAAGGATTTTCTATGATAATATGGCAAAATATGTTGTTAAGCCCAAAGTATGCTAAAATATGCTGTTATGACCAAAATATTCAAAAATATAATGTAACAAAATAGATAATTTTCGTAACTTCTTAATTTTTAAAGTGGCGTAGTTTTGGTCCTATAAAAGATTTTGACTTCAGTCTTTTTGTATATAATGAAGAATTACGCCAGCTAGACAAGCGAATTTATTTAAAATAATTGAGTTTAAGATTTTCTAATTTTTGGAATTAAAGTAGAATTTTTATAAAAGTTTGATTTTTGGATAAACTATATATCTGTGGCCAAAAAGAAAAGCTACATAACTGAAATTGTAATTGTTGTATTTCGTTTCCTATTGTGTAAATTTTTTACAAAAATCTGTTTATTACTTTAGAAGGTAGTGGTCTTCATAACATATGATTTTACTTTTTTCGATATGTAAAAATTGTATAAATTAACATAATATTTTTTTCCATATTTCCAATATTAAAACTCATGATTGAATTTAATATACTTATTTGAATTATGTAGTTTTTTTAAGACATAAAGTTTATTTTCATAGTATTTTGAAAATGGAATAAGTACATAATTCAACATAGTCAAGATATATTTTAAAATTCCATTTTAGGAAAAATATATAACTTGAAATTTTATTTAAATTATTTGAAAAATATACCAACTAATTTTCGTACGAATTGCGGATGTATTTACACGGTAGATAATTCAATATTGTATATCTAAGACCTTTAGTTTGCACTAAAGTACTGTATTAAATTTTATCCTTATTTTAAGGAAGGCTTTTTGGAATGAGGCAGATTTAATTAATAATTGAATTGTGTTAATAAAATTTTTAGTTGATTTTAGAAGGAATTTCAATTATAAATGCAATTAACTTGATTAAAAAAATAATTGAATTTTATACAAAAAATCAATTATTTTCACCTAATTAATATTATAATTTTGATGATTGCAGCAAAATTGAATAAAATTTTAATTGAAGTAAACAATTTTATAATTAAAATTCATTTTTATTATTTTATGTATGGGAAGAAGTTTTATTCTTTGGGCAACAAAATAAAAATCATAAAATAATCATTATAAATTGAGCGAAAAAAATAAAATTCAAAAGTAATTGTTATAAATTGAGCCAGAAAAAACTAAAAAATAATCATTAAAATTGATTTTTTTAATAAAAAATAAAAAGCATTCCAGATTTCAAAAGAACTTGTTCTGAGAATTATATTTCTGAAATTAATATTTTTATCTGGTCGTTCCTTGTATCTGATTTTTTTGTTTAAAATTTCAAGAATAATAATTATTTTCCGTCCTTGTCTTCTATGTCAAAGGCACCTCAATTTGAGAAAAATTAGTTATCATTTTAATAAAGATATTCTAAAGTCGTCTATGATTTATTTGAAATTTTTGTTTATTTTATTGTTGTTTTTTTCTCAACGCTGCACAGTGAATCGAGCCAATAGAAAACTTTTAAAAAAAAAACATGGAAGGAGATGTAAATTTTAACTTATATGTATATTTGCTTGCTAATTTCAAATCTAAAATCAGAATTTTATAATAATTAAATTAGTGAAGTAATTAATATTTTCTAAAAATTTTTTTTAGTAATTACTAAAGGCTTTTAAAATAACTAACAGCAATTACATATAGCAGTGTTGCCATATAAGTGAAATAAATTAAATTTTTATTATTACTTTTTTTTACTATTTCATTGAAAATAATTTTCAAATTTAATTTATTATTTTCTTCAAATAACAGATGAAAAAAAAATTGTCTTTTAACGTCCAAGAATTTTCGGAATAATGATATATTTAGTTACCCCGAAATCAGCAAATTATTTATACTTATTTTTTTTTTTATAAATTCTGAGGCCAGGATTTAAAAATATGTTTGAAATTCTACAGATTGACAACAGTAGATTACATAAAGATTGTAAATAAGAGAAAATTTGAAAAAAAATAGTATTAAAAGAAAAAAAGAAAAAAATTGTAGGAGATTGTGGTATTTTTTAACAAAAAAAAAAATAGATATACAAAAATTTTTATTACAATGAAAAACAGGATTAAAGAAAAACTTATTTAGATAAATTTTCATTGCTTTTCGATCTTTTCAAATAAAATTGCATTATTTTCTTATACAAAAATCTTAAATATATGCTTCCTGAATTATGAATTTTTCAATAAGAGAGTTAGGTTTTACGATTATTTTTTATAGGGATAAAAATTAAGACTTTAATACATATCATATAAAAAATTACGGAAATCGTATTATCAAATTTTTTCTAAAGCCTGCTAAATTTGAGTAAAATTTAAAAATGGTAATTTTTTTTATAAAAATTAAAAAAAATACAAAAATTGATACTTCTAAAAATGAAAAATCTGTGTTGAAAATATAAGTCTTTCAATGTTTGTTGATATGGACACCATAGTGATGACATTCAAGGCTAATTTACAAGTGTTCAAAAAGAATTAAAATCCAATAATAATAATTTTTTTTTTTTTTTTTGAAAGACTGCAAACTGTACAAAATTTTTATGAAAAATCAATTGTTATACCCAAATTTTTAATTTTTATTTCTGATCCATTTTTGTCATTATTTTAAAATGTTTTCAATTATGATATACACCATACTATGCTAATTAATATTTCATCAATAAACTCGACCTACGGGCAAATATATAATTTTGGGGAATTTTTTTCTTGAGTCGTATTTGTACAATATGTAAAACAATAAAAATTTTGTTTTACAAATTTCAAGTTCGCAGAAATAAAACATGGTTACAGCATTAACACTACAACAATATTATGTTCTCATTGTTAATTTTCTTGAATTTTAATAACACTGTGTTCATGAAAACAATTTTTCTGTTTAAAATTTGTCATTTAATGTTTATACTCAATAAAAATTTTAATATAGTTGACTGGAAAAATTATATGTTTTTAAATATGTTTTTTTTATCAGAAACAATATTTTTTTAATATGAAAAATATTATTGCTTCTACAACCATAAAATATTTGCAGTCTTTTTCCTTGTTCTTAAATCATATATCATTTTCACAAACTTAGTTTATAAATTCATAACTTGTATGTTTTTAAATATATTTTGTTTTTAATATTTGTTTTTCAACTTTATTGTAATACTCATTTAGTTTATTTATAAATAAATATAAATAGACAAGGTTTGGTGTGATTCAAGCAATATAAGATATTGATTAACTACCATTAAAGGTTAAAAAAGAAACATATCTTGCATTTCAACTAAATATGGTGGTACAAATTAATATAATTAATGAACAAATAGCATGTAGATATTTTTTATTTTTTTTTTGTTTTTTATTTATACGTTTCATTTTAATATATGATAAGATGGAATAATAATATGACATAATGAAATAATACTATGATAAGATAACATGGTGTAATATGATAAAATCGAATAATAATATGACAATGTGGCATAATAATATAATAAGATAGAATAATATTATAATAACATCGAATCATAATCTGATAGAACGGGATAATGATATAGTAGATTGTTCAATTATATGTAAAATTAGAATCATAACATAAAACGACAAACTATAAAAACATACACAATATGACAAAATGCAATCATGATAATTATTACTTATAATCATTTCTATTTTTCGTTGTGATCATATGTTCCAATAGCAATATGTTGCTCTTAGATTATGGTCACTACAACTAAATTTTTTCTCTGCGGGTTATAACTAATGCAATTGTAAAAATATTAAAAACAAAAATATATACTCAAAATACAGAAACTCTTGATTTTCCATTGATAATATTTTACAAAAATATCTTAAGATAAAAGTGTCAATATTTTTACCCTTAGAGGTTCACTGTGCGCTGTCTATAATAAAATGTATTTGAAATTTATAAGTTTTTTTTAGATGGCTGCTTATATTCTCGTTGATTTGTTTTTTGATTTAGAAATTGAAATTTTTATTCATTGAACAATTTACATATAAATTTACTACTACGATTTTGTTATTATTTTTTGCAATATGTATTATATGGTTATAGTTATTGTAAATGTAAAACATCTAACAATTTAAGGGTTTTCTTTCTACAGAATCATCATCATCATCGTCATACTTTTATAAAAATCATATTGTATAAATACATCTAGTGCAGTTTTGTAAGTAATATTCGATATTGTCAAGCAGTTTTTATTTAAAAGTAGAAAACTTTTTTTAATATTTCTTTCAAATTGTAGTTTTTTTTTTGTGGTATGAGATTTTTTCATTTGTAACTTTCTTTTATCAATGGAAACACTTTAGTTAGTTTTAAGAGATTTTTGAGACTAAGTTTGAATATTTTGTGAATACCTTCTATATGTGGAAAATTTATTACAAGAATGATATTTATGTTTAATATTTCTTTTTTTGAAAGGTTTGATATGAATAATGATGAATATTAAATTATTTAAACATTTAAATAATATTTTATATTTAATTATAATAGAACATATTATTTAATATCCATCGATAAAAATAATCATAGTTTGTTTATTCACAGAAAAAAATTATTACCGTGTATTTTTCATTTAACACAGTTGTTTCATTTTGCATTTAAATGTAATAAATATATTCAAGTAAATATACAATAAAAATAAAATTTTATTTCTTACTTAAATTTTTAATTCATTCAATCATGTACTTGATTCATGTGATAAATTTTTTGATAGGAAAAATTTTTGTGTTTTTAATTTTTTGCAGTTTTTAGTAATTGAAATAATCATTTTGGTGAGAGGCGCTAATTTAAAAATGTTTTCATTGAATGAATTACTTACTAACATATTTGGTGATTGGTGAATTTTTCAGTGTTATATTGATTGTTTTTTGCATATTACAATTTACTTCTTATCTTCATATCTTTCAATAATTTCTTTGTACTAATTAAAGCTACATACATATTACAGAATTATTTTTTTTAATTTGTAGTAACTAATCTTTCCTTTTAATCCCAATTTAATGAAAATAATATTCTAAAAGTTATGCTGTCTTTCCACCAATCATTTGTTGTGTATTTTCATGGGCTCGTCAATTAAATATTTTTCTCTAGATTTCAGTAGGTCTGCATAACAGGATTATTTGTTTAATTTACAAAAAAGAAAGGTTCGTGAAAAATTCAATGTCTGTTTTAATACCTTTTGTTTTTTGGTTTTTTATTACCAGGAAACTTTGCAAAGCAAATATTCTACTTTTTTCGCCTTCTAATGTTACTTTTTAAAAGCTTTGCATTAATCCTCTAAAAAAAGTATGATGATTTTTTTTAGAGTTTGATGTTATATAATAGAGTTTAAAACTCTATCAAACTGTGTTATAAATGAAGGTTTATGCAATGGAAATAAAAATAAAAAAACTAAAACAAACGATTTTTATAAATATTACAAGAGAAGAAACAGCATGTGGATGAAATAAATGGACAGTATTTAAATATTTTATTAAAAAAGTCGAGGTATCAATGTAATAAGTTAATATAATTGTACTGCAGCTTCACAGGCTGATACCTGACCGATAGGTACAATTTTTAATGACTTTTTTGCATAAATTCTAGTGAAGTTAAGTGATGGTCTGGTTTATATTGACTTTGAGGACATCTGTCGATTTTTGATATATAGTAAACCTTCGAAATTAGAAAACCCTACAAGGAAAACCCTGGTAGTTTAAATAGAAAATACTCTGTGGGTCAAAGATAACATTCCAAATTCTGGATGCTTCTACTGTAACGACAAAATTCTAAATCCTGCCATAAAATGTTAAAAACGTCTACGTCTTTTTATGACTCTCTTTGTTATGATTATTCGAATTTGTTTAGACTAAAGAATCACATATCTTGTTGCATTTTGAGTAAACTTGTCATAAGATAAATTGTTTTGTAAATTTTTATTGTTTTTAGTTCGATACTATTCAGGGCCATTTTCTCGATTATTCGGTATAAAAAATCTTGTACATTGGAATATGAGAAAAGCAATAACATTGCAAATATTTTTGTTTTTTATTATTGAGAAGCTTTGATCATTCTTTGCAGTTTTGTGATTTAATATTTTTTTTTAGCTTTGATTGACTAAAGCTTAGGCATAACTTTAATATGGCTCTTCTTTGATTTTGAAGAAATGAACACAACGTGCCATTATGCGGCCGAACATGTTTGGCATAGTTCTTGGGAGCTTCTCTACTTTTTGGACTTGGAATTCATTCTTATGACTTTTTCTGAACTGAATTTCATCTTATTCTTTAGGTTCTTGTTAAGCCTTTCATTACCCTGAAATTTAATATTTTTGACAAAATTTACACAATCACCATTTTCTAGTAAGTTCACCATATGATACCTCACACCATTGTATATGTCTATCAAAATTCGTGGAGGGGTCTTATATTAGACATGTGGACAATTGTGGACCGATAATTTTACTAAGTGTAAAATAAAATATACGAATACAGAATATTACGTTAATACTAACATTTATGTGAATTTATACACTCGGACTCCAGTCTTATAAAACACCATCTAACACATATAGGACTGAAAGCATGGATTCAAGTGTTAACCTTAAGTCTGTTGGACAATTTATTTTTCATTAGCGATAATTTAGAAAAAAGACGTTTCGCCGAGGCACTGCTATGAGCCAAAGTAAAAATATAAATTATGATATACATAAGTATTAGGGTATAAAATCGATCCAAAATGAATGATTGTTCGGTTATCCGATTAATTTTGGTCGATTAATTATTCGAACAATGTAAAATAGTATATTTTCGAATAACGAATATACCCAATAATTTGTGCCCAATAACCGATTAGACGAGATTTAGTTTTCTGGAGTTACAAATTAGAATATTTTTTATTTTTTATAATAAACTTATATCAACTACATCTTTTTGTAAATGTCTGTTATATTCTAGCAAATATTAATAAAATTATTTGTTAGGCAAGTACTTTTTTATTACTTCAAAATATCAATAAATGAACGTTTTCTTGTACTTAGAAATATGTTTCACGTTCTTTTTTTCCCTATATTTATTATTTAATTTCTAATAAATAATTTCAATTATAAATTTTTCATTAAATATCACTCGATCTTTATTATATATACCCTAGACCATTATGCGTTATTATGTGTTTGTGCTGATGTTTGTAACGCATAGAAAAAGTTATCCAAAACCCACCTTAAAGTATACCAATTGATTCAGAAGCACTTTTTAAATCGATGTAATGATGTCTGTCCGTCCGTCTGACTGGCTGTCCATGTAAATCTTGTGCACAAAGTACGGATCGCAATTTTAAAGATAATTTAATGAAATTTGACACGTGGGACTTTTATAATACAAGGACGAAGCCTATTAGTTGTGATCGGTCCATTATTTTACCTAGCTCCCACACAAATGTCCCCGAAGAATAGAATTTAAGCACTCGGAAATGCCTTAAAAATATGAATATTTTTATGAGATTCGGTGCAAAGAATTTTTGTACAAGTATCAATCTTTGTAAAAAATTTTATGAAGATCGGTCCACAATTGACCATAGCTCCCATATAAACCCCTCTTTCAAAAATCACTTTATCTTGCATAAATCCCATACGAATGTTAGTGTCAAGTTAATATTTGACATAAATAAGTTTTATGTAAGTAGAAACAACATTGCCAAATTTTATGAGAATCTGCCCATAATTTACCATAGCTCCCATATAAACCACGCTTCCAGGAATCGCTCCAAACTGCATTAAATCCTTTAGATATTAGTATCAACTTTTACTAAAATTGGCCAAAGGTGTAATATAAGTTCCCTTCCCTAATTTTTTGCTCATACGCAATTGTGTTAAGTATCTTATAGTCGGTCTTGACCGACTATATCTTTCTTTCTCGTTTTATATTTAATAATTAATTTTTTAAATTTGTAATAGAAAACAAGAAATTTCTATAAAAAATATTGATGCTGTAGTCTTAAATATTAGACTGTGGGAAGGTTTGTTTTTTAAATATGTATATAATTTGAGACTTTTTTATTACTTTTTGAAAGTATTTTATTTGGTTCTATTTGGTTTTCTTGGATGGATTTTTCTATTATGAAATAAAATTTTAAATTTGGATTTTATTTCATTTTTATGTTTGAAGTAATTCCATTTTTATAGGATTTTAATGAAATATTAAAAAATATTTGGCAGTTAATTCATTTTTTTCCATTAGGACTTATTTTCATGGTATTTATTTCCTTAGGAATTTTATCATTGCGCCTATGTTAAATTGATTGGAATTTTGCCCAACTTATGTATCACAAGTTGAATTTCGTATTGACTTCATTGGGTGTTATTTTCTTTTTTTTTTTATTTGGGATAGAATGTTTAATAAAATGCATGAAAAGGTTATAATATTATAACTTCACAAGTACTTGAACTTGTGACTAAAGAAATTTTAAAAACTAGATTTGAGTAAAGTAAATTCGAAGTTAAATATAAGTAAAAAAAATTTTAATATTTATTACCAAAATGTATGCAAAAAATACCGATATATATTTTGGGTTTTATGACAAAAAATCATTCTTACACGGAAAACAGTTACATGACTGATTTATTAAATAAAGCTGAATAAGAAGAATATTTTGTCAAAAAACTATATTTTTTTATACAAATGAGCGAAAAAGCTAATATGATGAACCCTCAGGGAAAGAATTTAATTTACATTAAGTTTGTGTTCTAACTATTTTCACTATAATTAACAATTTTATTTATTTTCTTTTCATTTCTTTTTTTTACTTTAAACTTTTTTAAATTTTGTTTCCGAAATTCATATAAATTAAAAAAAAAAATATAGTAATATTTTTTATGAGAAAATAAAAGCAACAAAAAATCCGGAGAGAATTTAAACTAAAATTTATTTTTGAAAAATGTGCAATGCGGACATTTTTCATACAAATTTGTATGGAACTTTTCGACCGGACTTGTTGAGTTTGTGCATCTACAAATAAACAGATAATCACATAATCTATAAACAAGGGCATTGGTTGAGCAAAGTTGGTTATTTTTTAAATGAATCTTATTTTGTGTAATATAACCACATAAACTGATAACCAAACTATTGTGAACAACCTTAGTTTCATTTATATGTTTTACGTATATTACTAACACTAATCGATTAATTGAATAATTTGCCAATAATCGGATATTAACCGATCAGATTTTAACCTCGAATAATTATTTATCGAACTAAACGATTAATATAAAAACTTGAATAATTGGATACTCTAATAAGTATTAATCAAATCTATTTTTCCCAATCCTGTCCAAAAATATTCGGCATTTGATGTTTTAAATAGTTGCTCATAAAATTTAGTTTTTAACAGTTTCAGTTCATTTATAAATTCTTCTGAGACTCTTTTTACATCATTATATTGTGAAACAATCTCAAAATAATTAAATTTTTCGTCGAGATATTTAAAATAACTTAGATTCCCGTCATTTAGAGCATAGTCCTAAAAGGGTGGCAAAATAGTGGCCAGGTAATTGAAAAGTTGGTAATTGGCGATTAAATTCGTCAAACAGTAACTCTAGTAAAATTATCGCAAAACGTTGTCGTCGATATCAACCTCGAAATGTCTTACCAATTTTAAATTACAAGCTGCAATATGCATATTTAATACTTAAGAACATTATTTTGCATATATTATATTAAAGAGCATAATTTTGCATATTTTTAACCTAAGAAAAATGTTGTATATTTTACATCCAATAGAATTTTTCACATAATTTGCTATTAGTAAAATTTTCATTTTACTGTCACATATCAAATCCAATTCCCTAATAATTTTTATCATATAAATTGATAGAAATTTTGTAATTTTTTGATGCTATGTAATAGCTTTGCATATTTTTAAGTGCAAAAAGAAAATATTTTTTAGTAATTGCCAATAAAAGTCAAGTTAATTTTATCAGGAATATTAAATAATTTTAAATTTAGCAAGAAAAAATAATATATATAAAATAATATATAACACTTTATTGGAGCAGAGCCCAATACAACTTTAAATTTCGTCCAAATACTTTTCTCCTATACTATATGACAAGATATTTTTCAATCAAAATAAACCCCACCAAAACTAAACAATTTCATATATTGTTTCACGCAGTAGTCTATTTGGTTCCTTTTGTTGTATTTTTTCACTTTGCAAATAATACGAAGCAACAGTCTGTGGGAGAAGTTTGATTTTTTTCCTAATGTAAACGTCAAAGGCTGATATGGACATTTGTATGCTTTAACGGCTAAAGGCTTTTGTGAAACTTCTGCAACAAATGCAGCGCATTCACTCGTTAGAATCCGCTTAATTGAAAAAAAAATCATGGAATGGGAAAACATACTTAGATGCTCAATACTGCCTCTGCAATACAGTAACGTTGTACAAAATAGGCGATAATTGTTGGCAAAGCCAACATGATTAATGTGAAATGTATTTTGGAGAACGTCGTTGTTGCAAAGATGTCCTTTGGACTTATACAAACAGCATTATGGGAGTCTACAAATGTAGAAAACAACAATAGTAAACATCTTTTAAGCAAAGCAATGTATAGTTATTTTGGGATGGAAAGAGGAATGCATAAGAAGCGTTGCTATGCTTACTGGCTTTGGAAAATTCCATCGAATGCCGGAATGATTGTTTGTTTATTTGTTTGTTGACGGTAGAAGTTGTTGGCGATAACACCTCTCTGTCTAATCGTCAACATGATGCTTGTCAAATAGATGTATGTTTGATGGCAATGAGTTGTCTGCGTCTGTTTTTGTTTGTCTACTGTAATATCAAACCAGGTGTTAACACGATGTTGTTGCATAACAATTGTCGCAGTCACGTAAGGATCAAAGGACACCAGACAATAAGCAAACGACTGAGCCAGCGTCAATAAAAAAATAAATATATAAATAGCAAATAGTAGAAGGGCTAAAGTAAAATGGTAACTAAAATATAGCACTATGGGTCGAAAGTTAATTTTAGAGAATTTTGCTTTTGTGAGTAAGCATACTGACAACAAAGCAATGAGCCATGAGTAATGATGAAATTTAAGACTGATTTTTGCTTTAATACTTAAACTTTTCACTCTATTTCAAGAACACATTTTTCCAATAATTTTTGACAATAGTCGAATCCGGGAAATTGAGGTATGAAACATCGACTACCAATGCACTGGTTGCCACGGTACCAACTAAGAGCTTTGGACCGCTTGCGCAGAGCAGGACTTTTAGTTAGTGTACGATGGACCTAAACTGCATATTTATGTGGATTTAGCCTATAACTTTGCAAAGAATATGCCGTGTGAGTTTGGTGTGTATTCAAAGGTATTAATTTATGAACAATGTAAATTGAGGCCCTATATTATGTGCGACAAATTTTGGGTCATCAAATATTGCCTCAATGATAGCAATGCAAAATGAAAGTATACCATCGGATTAATAAAATATCCGAAGGGTTTTATAAAGATAGTTCGAATTTGGATTTTATGGGCTTTTAAACTATAGATATTTTGGAGTAATTTTTTCATTATATGTGTAAATAAGAAACATTTAAATCAGCAAATTTTAAAATATTTATGGGCACTTACTGTTTTATCGAGTAGAAAGCTTCTCTTTGATATTATGTAAGATTTTTATAAAATACGCCTTCCTTACGCCCACTCTTAATAAAAATATATTATTTCTGATAAAAACTATATCATTTCTGACTAATTTAGATATGCTAAACATGAATCTGGCAAAAAATTAAAATCGGCTAAATAGTTCTATAGATACAAAACAATAAATATTCACTTTGTATGGCAGTTCATCTCAATTGTGGAACTTGACAAGAAAATTAGTCCACAAAAGTTTCAGACTTTCACTGCAATAGTCCATAGATAAATTATGATTTGCTTTGTACGGAGACTAGCTTTTCCCGCCATATTTTCATCATATTTATGAATCCTAATAAGGAAATTGTTTCCACACAATTTTAATACTTTTTCTCTAATAGTTCTTCATAAACAATAAATAAATAAATAATTTTTACTTTATATGTCAGCTACCACTCCCTCTGTGCCTCTTCTATTTTCATCTCAATTGCGGAAAGTGATAAGAAGGTTATTACCATAAAATTTTAAGACTTTCGTTGAAATAGTTTTTTTAAATATGCATAAATTATCATTTTGTTTGTATGGATGGTACAAAATTTTAATTATGTTGCAACATAATTAAAATAGATAATGTTTAAAATCATACATTAAACGGTAATTAAATGTATTTTTTTTATAATGCAAAACCCTCCATGTAATTATTTTATTTTAGAACAATATAAAAGAAAATTTTTTAAATATTTGAAAAATAAGAGAATTAAAAAGTTTTTCTTTTTGTACTGAAAATGTGTGTTTTTCGAGATAAAGGGTTTTGAATATAGGTCCAAAAGCTTCTTCAGCTTCTAAAAATATTTGCTCATTTTATTCCATCTATACTATTGCATAGTGGGGTCATTTGCAAAATAAATGGTAAGTGGGCCAAAGTTGACCACCTAAGAAGTGAAAAACATATCGGAGCTTGTAACTTTTACAGATATGAACCGGTTTTATATATTTTTATATTTCTGAATTTTTCTAGCAAGACAAAGATAAAATATGTTTACTGTACTAAATTATCTCTTATGATTTAAAATATATTTGATTGAAAAAATTTAACTTCTAATTTTTGGCCCTAATAATTCTTTCTTTTTTTAAAAATATGGTGAAATTCTGTAGAATTTTTTGAATTAGCCTCAAGAAAAAATTTTTGAATTATTTCAAATCTAGTACTAGAAAAAAAAAAAATTTAAAGTCAAAATTTTGAAACGGTTCTAAAAATTAAAATTTTTTGACACTCTTGAGGTGGTAAACTTTGGCCCACTGTAGCCTCTATATAGAGGAAACTAGTGCAAAAGTTTTATTTAGAATTCCAAAGGAATGAACCACTATCGGTAATGGACGCCGAAAAAAAAAACAGAAAATTACATTAAGTGGTAAATTAATCAAAATACCAATCCGTTGATAATGTGCATCTCCTGATAAAAAACTGTATGTGAACATAACGGTATAGAAAAATTATATGAATATGCTTTATTGTTTAGAACACCTTTATGTATAACTTAGAATAAAATTAATAAATTATTGTGACATATGTATACAAATGAAAAAAAAAACTAGTAATTTTTTTTTATTTTTACTTCGTATGATAAATATCTACATGATGTCTTAATTATGTAGTTATCTTTCTTATCTTTTTTATTGAAAGTTTACAAGGCAGAATTTGAAAATATGAAACGATAATTATATTGTAGCAGATTGCTAATTTGTTGAACAACTAAATAAAAAAATTGCAGATAAACATATTAATTTGTAAAAAATTTATTGATTTTTTATAATACTATGCAACACTATTTTATGGGTGGAATCACTTCATCTGCAATATTAGCATTCGATGAGTGTAATAAAACCTCCAAAGGATATTTCGCTGGTGGGCAAAATTTCTATTTTATGGGCTTCTAAACTTTCTACACTTTTTATTTTTAAAACCAAAGTGGTCTCAGATAAATCGAAAGAAAAAATTATTATTTTCGCATAAATATTTAGAGCATTTAATAGGAAATAATTCTTTACAACTTTCATTTAATTTATCTCTCTTTATAAGGGGTAATTTCCAGTCCGCTTTTAAGAAATGACACTTAGGTTTCATGGCTTAAAATATTCTGCATATATGCTCCAGTTACTTACTCCAATCAACAATATTCTGAGCTATCGATGTTCCTAGTTTCATCAAAATAAGTTCAGCGGTTTAAAAGACACACACTTATTGCCATTTATTTTGCAAATGGCCCCACTGTGCATTGTGATATGATGACAAGTGAACACTGAAAGTGGCAGTGGTGTTGATGACAATGATGACGCGATGGCGTTATATAACTCAGTTGAACCATCAGCATGTTGTCGTAACTAGGTATGAAAAGAGATGTGGCAACAAGGTGTTCGTTCATCTAGCGCCTAACCATCCATTATCAACATTCCCATTATAAAAATGCTGGCATATGAACGTGTTATGTCACCTTCAAATCAAATGTCGTATAACCAGAAAATATGAAAAAGAACAAAAAAGTTATGAAAACCCCCCTAGTGGACAGTGTCACATTTATCCAAATTAGAACGACAAAAGTACGAAAATAAAAGCTTATTAATTGATGTATTTTTTTTCCGAATTTACTAGTAAACATATCACATATTATGAAAAAAAAAACACTTTTAGAATATTGAAAAGTGTCTTTAGTGCGAATTATGGATTTTAAAAGTTGCTAGTTTTTAATTTATTTTAATTTTATTTAAAATGTTTGTGAAAAAACATTTTAACCTTATCTGCATATATCTGAGTAAATACTGCAGATATTGATACGTTTTTTTTGTTTGTTTTTGGTATGTAATAATAAATGTATCAAAATTATTTTATTGTAAAATATTGGGTTAAAAAATCAGTATTGATAATAGTTTTTTTTTTTTTTTTGAAATCCTAATATTTAAAAAATATATTTTTGTAGAAATTCTATGGACTAGAACTAAAAAGTTCCAACGAGTTTCAATTTAGAAATTCTATTGATATGTAAAAGTATATCCATAGAATTATTTTAAAATATTAGAAAATAATGTGCGGTGCCTCATAATAACATTTTATTAGGAGTTACTTCAAAATTTTAGGTATAGGCTAAATTATTTTTTATGAAAATATTACACTAAGATTGGATTGGATGCTGCCACGCCTACCTTTAACCCTCTAACGGTCAAGGCTGCCTTAAGGCATCTAGTATTGTTTTCATATTTTTGAAAATTATTTTATTTTAATTTTTTTTCATATTCTATGCATTTGGCTAATTAATTGACATGATAAACTAAATATATAGACCTTAAATCCTCCAAAAATTTTACACTAGTTATATTCTTAATCTGTAAATTCATTTAATACAATTTTGCTCTGAGCGTTAGAAGGTTAAAATATTTTTTATTATAATAAAATTAATGCCTTTGTCTACTAACTCAATATATATATAAAATTTCATTCCAATATCAATTTTGTATTCTAAAACTGCGAAATGTGGCACTGTGCAGTGTGAAAAAAGAAAGGAATTATAACAAAACAAATGGTCAGCCAACACACATGCGACCGAAGGACCAACCGCCTTCTGCAATAGAGCTTTGACATGTTGTGTCGTCTATATTAAGGCGCTAAATACCAACACTCACATAAGTTCCACCACCATGATGATGTATCTGTTGTCTTGAATTCAATTTATGCCAAGACAAATTGGAAAAAAAAAGAAAATATAAGAATATAAAGGAAATAAAAAATATGGTCACATGATGTTGAATTTAATGACTTTAAAAATAATATTTTATGTGAAAAATATAGAAAAATATAATAAAATATAAGATATTAAATGGATTAGATGTACGTATACTGCACGTAAAGGTTAATGGAAAAAAATGTTGTTGATTAATCTATATTGCATAGTGCTTCTATATTGGAATATAAATTCGAATAATAATAGCTATTGGTACCAATATTGAAGGATTTTTTTGACGGTCAAAGCAGATATGTGGAAGAAGCTGAAGAAATAAAATATTTTTTTTTACCTATGTATATCATATCCAATATATAATTAAAATTCTCTCATTTAGTGTAGAAAAAAATCTTTAAAAATTGTTCACAAACACATATGTGTTATTATAAAAAAATTTTGATTTTAGGCCTTAATTGTTTTTCTTGATGACACATTAAAATTAAGGCGCGAAAGTTATAAAGCGGTTTTAAGTTGAACATATAACAATTTTTACAAACTAGAAGTTTATGGATAATTTTAGTAAAAATTAAGTGCAATATCAAAACTTACTAAGTTATTGAAATAAAATTTATGATATTTTCAATGTTTGTTGGTATTGATGTAGTACATTTTAGGGTTTTCTGGTAAAATTTAAAACATTTTCTTTATATATTTTATTAGAGTATATTACAATGAAATGTCATCTAATATTGTGATCCTTTTTTTAACCCGTCAATTTTATTATTTTTTTTTTTTTGTTCATAAAATTTTTATCTTTTTAAATTTTTCATGCGACTCTACATTTCCGTTAAGCATTAGGCCAATTATCGTCAATTTCGTGCTGTCCATGCGATGTGCCTTACCAAAATCTGTTTTGAAAAAGGTATCGCATTTTTAACTATCAACGACATTTGACTTAAATTTATGATCCCGAACAATTATGTATATCGCTGTTCTTATATCTATATTTCTAAGAATTGTACAAATTGCAATTTGCTATATAAAAACACAAAAATATCATAAAATTTATTTTTAATGCTCCTTAGATTTTATTGTTTAGAATTACAAAAAACTAAGTTCACTCAGTAATCCATGCTATTCTAAAGGGTGATTCAAGTAGAGATACTTTTTTCAATAGCCTTTTTTTGACACATCACGTGTCATGTTATTTTTGTTTAGTATTGTTTGGCATTTCATAATGGAAAGACTTACGCCTAAACAACGTTTACAAATCGTTCAACTTTATTACGAAAATTCACGTTCTGTAAGGAATGTGTTTCGTGCACTTCGCTCAACTTATGGTCAACATAATCGGCCTACCGAGCGTATTATTCGCAACACCATCAATCATTTTGAGATCCAGCATTCCTTATTGAATAATATTCGATCGAATAGACCACGTCCAGCACGCTGTGAAGAAAATATAGCGCCGTAGCTGAGATTGTACACGAAGACCGTGGAGAGTCGATTCGGCGCCGTTCGCAGCATTTTACGTCGAGATCTTAAATTGAAAGCGTACAAAATACAGCTTGTGCAACAACTGAAGTCGCTCGACTTTCCCAAGCGACATCGCTTCGCTCTATGGGCTCATGAAAAGTTCCAAGAAGATCCGACGTTTTCGAGGCAAATTTTGTTCAGTGATGAGGCCCATTTCTGGCTCAACGGGTATGTAAACAAACAAAATTGCCGCATTTGGGACGAAGAGCAACCTGAAGAGATTCACGAACTGCCACTTCATCCAGAAAAAACAACGGTTTGGTGTGGTTTGTGGGCCGGTGGAATCATCGGTCCATATTTCTTTAAAAATGATGCCCCATTAAATCTGAATTTTCTAAGTTTTTTTTCTTTAAAAAAGTAGGGAACCTAGAAATGGATCACCCTATATATGAAATTGTGAATGTACCTTGTGAAAAGCTGATTTTTTTAAAAAATGCAAAAAAAAAAAAAATTAAAAATAAAAAAAATGTATCACCAAAATTCGACTACCCTGTATTTAATAGTTGAAAATCTGCACAATAACAAATAAGGTGTAAAATTTATCATCAACGTCCGATTAGAATAAGATCAAAAAGTATAAACGCGTGAACAAAAAGTGTAGAAGAAACACTTAAGTAATTTTAAGCCCTTTTTCTAAGTTTTTGAATTTTGACCAACAATCATGATTATGAAATGAAACCTATGGTGTTAAAATTTTGCACTCTATTAGTTTAAAGTCTTGTGAGTTCAGACCTGTAACCTGTTTGTTTAAAATAGTATTACTACAAAACTTATTAAGGATTAAAGTCAGTTTCAGCTGGTTAAAAAATTTTGATAAAATTTGTATGGAAATAAATATGCATTATTGTTTGTTAACAATTTGAAGTTAATCATGACATTTAAGACTTTCCCGACATTCACATTTCATGTTAAAACTATAATTAATATTCATAAATAAACATGAATAAAGCACGAAAAAACACTGCAGATACATATACTCAAAAAAAAATTATGACACCAGACTAAACAACGACAACGAAACAAGTTAGAGCGATATATATGTCTGTGCCGAAACTTTTATACCCTTCACCACTTTACCGACAAATAATAAAAATAACGCCTTAAGATATGCATTATTATTTTTACATTTATACTTTACGTTAAGTCTACGCCAGAGAAATTTTTATGAAGACAGATGTCCAATTTCTGCCTGAATTGCAAATAATTGTTTATCTCTGTCAATTATGGGGGAAAACTTACATTATTATAAATCATGTAAAAAGTACCAACAAAAATCAAGTAACGTCAGTATAAATTTTTCTGTGCTCGAACGCTGATAATTTTGTTTTAACGCTGCAATAAACCTGACGAATTCAGTCTACATTAGACAAATTTTTATCGCGATAAAAATTTGACGCTTGTTTTGATAAACATTTCTTTAGTATAGACTCGATGTTAAAAAAATAATCTGAATTTTTTCCAAACGTAAAATTAAGCTATAATATCCAATATATGTATATATATGTTTGTATGCATGTATATGCAAACCACTCAATCACTGCTTGCTTATAGAAAAAACAACAACAACACTGCTAGTTATTTCAATGTTTCAGTTTATATAAATATTTGTGTTTGTTTATTTTTTAAAGTTTTTGAATAATAACTCAGTTTCTTATAGACCGATTTGCTTGGTTTAAAAAAAACTAAAATTATAGAAAAATGTTTGTGACCGATCTATATAAGAATGAAATCTGTAGCTTACATAAGGGCACCAAAAAGAACAGAAACTCGTTTTAGCTGATATTTACACATTTTCTGTGAAAGAAAGAAGTTCCTAGATTACATAGAGGCTTCCAAAAGTCAGAAAAATCTCTAAAACCCCAGTATTTTTTTTTAAGATATATCCGCCATTTTTGAACCGATTTTGCTGAATTTCAATAGCAAAATTTTCGAAAGGATTACCGATCGTTTGATGCATATATTTTATATAAACGATATGGGATACCTTCATTAACGTCATGTCAACCGAAAAACGAACGGACATCGTTTCTTATAAGGATCTAGAAAATATTAACTTTGTGCTCTCGTACGAAATTACAAAATTACAAACCGATCATAAGCTTATATATTCCCTTTACACCTGTGGTGGAGGGTATAAAAAGAAACAAACAAAGACCTTCCTTTTGCAAATAAATCTTGTTGTTTGTAAGAAAAAAAAACGTCTTGTATTACCAGCAGAATCATCAGTAATATACTTACAACACTATCAAAAACAGCAGCATTGCATATGCTAAATAAAGGACACTCATACTTGTGCCACGAGAAGATAACACAACAACAACTTACCAAGTCACAGATAACAACAAGACAGGACAGGACAGCACACTGCTATTACAAACAACAAAAAGTATTACAGTTTCACACAAAATATAAATGGAGAATAAAACTCTAAGGAACAGAAAATAAATAGCAAAAAGCAAGAAAAGTGTCAAATAAGCTCGAAAGCAAAAACAATGATGCAGAAAGCAACAAAAGAGATGTAAAAATATAATACCAAAAAGAAATGAAGACAAAAGGACTGCAGCTAATGTTTTATTCTTCCTAAAAGCAACAGCAATAACAAAAACATTGCAATTTTTCTTAGCATAAAATTTCTAAAAGCAAGAGGTGCATTGAGTTGCAATCATTCTCATTTTACTAAACTTGAAATTTAAATGAATTAAAAGAAATGAAGAAGAACAAAAACTTAGAAAGTATAAAAACATCAGTAAAAATATATATTAAGTGCAATTTAAAGTTTAATGAAAATTAAGAGATTTTAATTAAAAGAAGAAGAATAAGTTTTAAGAGGGCAAAATTCACAAAAGAAAATATATTTAATATAATGAATAAGTAAAACAGAACTCATGTATACTTGAGAAAATCTTCCATAACTATTACAGTTTTCAGATTAAAACCATAAAAAATACATACTACGTAAAGTCCTTAAAGGAGTTCTTTTTTTTAACAAAATCAATTAAACCAATTATAAAGAATAAACAAGAGAACAAAAAAAAAAAAAAAAAAAAACATAAAATATTCGAAGCATACTTTCAGGCGTAAATGGTAATATGATGATTAAAAGTAAAATCATTGTTTATTCACATATGAAGGGAGAAGGAATCATTTTTGATTGTTATCAGTGTTGCCAGTTTAGCTTTTTTGAGGCTAAATCTAACCTTTTTATTTTGCTTTTAGCCTCAAATTTTTCGTTTTAGCTTCTAGCTGTTTTCTAGCCTTTTTTATTCTTCAAATTACCTTAAAGAAGCTAAAATTTTAGTATTTCCACAAAGAAAAAAATAATTTTTTATTTGCTTTGACTAATTTAATTTTTACAGAATCAATCATTTAAACATTAATTTGCACAAAAAAATCGAGATTTCTTATATTGAACAAAAATTTTCGCCTGCGGCGCTTCATTATACAAATCTGACACAACTTAACTTATTTTATTGATTTACTTAATTAATTATTATATTTATTTTTTAATAAACTTTATTAACCATAAAAACTTTTTGAATTATAATTCAAAAATGACGAAAAATCACTTCAAAATATTAGGTGATTTCTCATATCAAATATAATTCAAATTTGTATTAGAATTTTGTGGGTGATTTGTCATTGGATCATTTTGTTGGCAGCTGTTCTATGCTTTATAACAATATCTTGAAAAAGTAATATTTAAAACTAATGAGAACAAAAATATAAATATAAAAAATAAAATAAGTTTTTATATAAAAAAACAAATATATCAGCTTTTTTCTGGCCTTATTTTTTGGGGCATTTAGCTTTTTTTCTCACCTCCTGGCAACACTGATTGCTATATTTATTAGTTTGGTTTGGTTGCCATAGAATTTGACAGCAGACAGCTCCACATAGACTAATATTTTGACAATCGCAATTTATGAAGTGGTATTATTAATACAGAAATACATATAACCACAATAATATTGCAAACCTTCGAACCAATAGGATTATACTAACCGCATCAGCTTATCCGCTCTTGAGTTCATTTTTATGTCTCTGTATTCCAAAACCGAGATGATGATTCCTTAATTGGCTAAATCTCGGTCTCAAGTCGCAGTAGTATTCTGAAAATCTTAATTGCGGGAATAGATGAGATTAAGGGTATTTGACAGTAGAAATACCGGCTTTTCAATCGTTTATTATTATAAAATCTATTTAAATACTTCTCTCCTCTTACTACAATATTATATCAGCAAGAATATCAGAATATCTAATACCCGTATATATTGATATACGGAACCAATACTTCATATATAAGAACTAGTAACACTCTCACAGTACTCTTAAACAAATAAAGAGCGACTGCCTCCTTGTTTATCCATTCAATCAGATTCACCATGAAGTCTAACTTATAATTTGGTATTATACCGATCTATAGTTAGTTTTTTTTATACTTTATATTAAATACAAATAAAATCTCTTTTTTAATATTTACAAAAAAAAAAAAAAAAAAAAAAAAAAAAAACATTTCCCAGCTCTTATGAGTTAGACGAAAGCTTTACGAATATAAAGCAATTAAATTTCTTGTACTATATTTAGCCCCAAGTTTCAATAAAGTATTTAAGGGACATTTTTTCTTATTATTAACACTTTTATGTCTGTGCCAAGGTAAAAAAATATCAAGAAACCTTTTGCAATATTTAAATTTGTCCTTTAAGTAATCCTTGACTTTCCTACAACATATTTACGAAATAACCCTGCAAATATTTGTATACTCTTTTAAACACAAACAAATAATTTTCCGCTTTAAGTATGGTTAAACTTATAGAGTTTTTAAAAATCCTGCAATAAGAGTTTCTTAGTCCTGACAGACAAACAAACAATAACAACAGAATAAACTCGAAACTAAAAGAAAATCCTTGATATTTTCAATTAATAACTACTTAAAAATCTACTTCTTGGTAAAACACACCTTTTAAACTCAAGTACAAATTGCCGCACAAAAATACTTTAGCATGCTTCAATGCAGTTGACTTGTGTATATCTGTGTGATTGTTACTCCAATATTTTCTTTATTATACCCTCTATCATCACTAGTGGTGAAAGAGGGTATACTAAGTTTGTCATTCCGTATGTAACATCAAGAAAAAATATTTTAAGATCCCATATCAAATTCTCAGTCGAATTAGCTACAATGGTAGTCATACAATTAAGTCATTTCTGCATTTTTTACTCCAATTTAAAAATTAATAATAATTACGAAAAAAGTTATCAGAAACAATTTTTATTCGTTTGGATTATCATCTGTTTTATTAATTTAGATCAAAAGATCTATTAAATATTATGATAACCAGAGCTGTGTAGATATGAGGAATAGACCTATTGTACTCCTCTAGAATAATTCCATATAAAAACTTAAATAATAATGAGTTTTATTATTCTCAACGCCATATAAAGAATACCTTACAGATATATTTTACAATAAGAATCGGCATTTTATATTTTCCACTCGGAAGCACTTGTATTTTTCATTTGAAGTCATGAGTTAATCACTCCAAATTTGGGGTTAAGGTGATTGTTTTGCCCATTTAACCAGAAAACTTGAAAATATTCGGCATATTTTTGCGCAATAACAACATATCGAGTGCATTTATCTTCTTTTCATAGAATTTTGTCTTTAGATTTTCACTGAGCAAAAAAAAACATTGATGAAGTTTTACACCATCAAATAATTGCTGTGTCCTAACAAAAGTGCTCCTACACATTCCTTGGATATTTCAGATTTTAATGAGTGCTCACTCGCCTTTTAATAAATAAACTTTCATCATATTCAAATATAATAATTTTTTATCTATTTCACACTTATAAAAGTGAAATGCATAATAAATATGGTTAAGCATAATATTCGTTTTAAATTAGAGATATGTCTTAGGTCTGTAGTGGAAGAAAAATTTACAAGTAAAAATAAGAAATATACCCCAGAGATTACTCCTAAAAATATACCGAAAATTTTTAAGTTGTCTGGATAATTCTTCTTGATCTTCACCCTAACTCAAATTCTTTGGTGGGTAGGTCATGGCTTGGTAAAGTCAAATACACGCATTTCAAAGTGGAATAGATAAAACACAGATTCTAATAGCAAAGCAAATCGAAAAGGTTTCCCTCAAATGATACTGGAAATAAAAAATCATTAATATTTATCTTTTTACGTAAGACTAACCTTGAAGAGTGCAATAGCTTCATTCCTGATATCTGTAAACCTCTTGTTATTACAATATTAAAAATAAGCGCAGTAAAAATTGATAAAATAGATTTCTAATAAAATCCTAAAGCCACAATAGACTATGAATGAAATATTTTACACTTCAAACAAAATTTTCCCAATAAGAAATATTAAAAATAAATATACCAATAATCATTATTCACTAGATTTATTGGTCTTATTTAAAAGAACGGATTATAGTGAAAATAGGTAGAAACTGTTATCAATAATTAAAAAAAAAATTTTTTCTTTTCTTTTGTTTAGAATTGAATCCAAAAATACATGAGTGACTTTATTGCTTGCGCACAAGTGTATGACCATCTGTTGAAAACACGCTTACGTCCTAACTACTTGAACTATTCGAATGAAAATCACCCAGGGTATTTGTTGTCCCCAGGAGAAGCTTGATATTGCAAACCAGCCAAATCTGTTCAGCAGAAAAAAAAGTTATAAAACCATATCTGGACCAACCCCTAAAACTAAATTAAAATTGATAGTTTGTCAATAAAATTTAAATAAAATTTTGCCAAAATATCTAACTATTTTCACTTCACATTATTAACAAAAATTAGCTAAATTGGTCTAGTAAGAAGAAAAAGTTATGGAAAAAAATATGAAAGGTTTTCAGTGTACTAAAATTAAAACTTCTGATAGTTATTTATTTTTTTTTTTAGTGTAGAACTCAAGGATTGTAATTTGTATATCTAAAACGATGAATTAAATACGATACCAATTCACTAAAGGATTTTATTCAGGTTAAATATTATAGTACAATAAAATATGAGGACTTTAATAAAATGTGAACCTGTTATTGAAATAAACTTACGGAGAAAATTTGTCCAAGATCAATTTCTTAAAGTCGAGCACTTCAGCTTTAGTTTTGTTAAAATATAATTCATTATCTGATGTCTCTGAAATTATGAACATTTTCACTTCAATTTGATTCACGGTGAATATAAACTAGTAATTTGTAGTAATGATATTTTAGAGTTTACAATTTTATAAATTAAACCTACAACACAAAGGTTTTGTGGCGTATTTAATTTATAAATCTTAAAAATAAACTTTTTCAAAAAATACTTTACTTTATAATTATTTTAAAAACATAAAAGCCTTTGAGTTTCAAGTTACATATTTTTTTTAATTGTAGAAATATTTTTTCATTCTGTTAAAATTTTTTGAGTTATAAGAACGTTTTCTTTTTGTTAATAAAAATTTTGTAAAAAATATAAAAAATTTAGTGTTTGTGTTTGATTTATTTTATACCACACATTATCCACTAAAATTGGTGACCCCGACAATAGTTCCCGATTAGATGTAGTGTAAAATAATTATTAGAAACATGTCTATAAATAGTTCGGAAGAGGAATTTGCATCGTTTCCTACAACCAGCGAAATAGTTCGAGTTTCTGTGAAGGTACCGCGGTTTTGGAAAACAAATCCAGCGCTATGGTTCAAACAAGTTGAAGTAATTCCGCTGGAATTCCACACTGTTGTTGGTAAGGCTTCATTACTCTACCGTAAATGTAACCAATTAGCTTACACGTTTTGCTTATGAGAGTTATGTGTGTACTCACAAATGTAGTTGTAACAGTAATCAAAACAAATTTGGTCGTTCAACGTTTTTACGTGACAGCTGTAAGAATAGTGTTGACAGCTTTTTATTTCAATACACTAAATATCCGTAATAAATCGCTGTAAAAAGTTTATTAAATGAACAATTTATTTTGCAGTTTTCTTCAATAAAAATGTTGTTGAAATTATTTAAATAAAGCGTAGAGTTGAAGCAATAATTTAAAATTAAAAAAATTTTATTCTAAAAGAACAAATTTTGCTTTGTAACAAAATTGCTAAAACAAAAGCCTATGAATCTAGCGACTTTTTAAACTATAAGAGATTTACATTAGATATGCGTAATTGACATCACTGATGTTGATGTGTACAAAACAACAGCAAAGTGCTGGCTACATTTACGTTTTTTAATTAACCATCAAATTACTTTCCGTTTACATTTACGGTAGAGTAATGGAACCTTTACTGTTTCGAAATTATAAACTAGTAGTTCCATGTATTTCAAGTAGGATTGTGAATTATTCGATATTGAAGTCAATTTCATAATTTTTTCTATTATTCGTGTGATCGAATAAAATTTCAATTTGGTAGGAGCAGGGGGAATGGTAGCCATATACAAAGCAAATATTAATTATCGCATATCTCAAGAACTGTAATAGAGGAAGTCTTATCATTTTGTGGAAATAATTTCCTTTCACAACTATGGAATGTGATGAAAATAGGGTGGGTAGGTCAAGAGGAAGTTATTGCACCTATACAAAGTAAATCTTAATTATTGCATATCTAAAGAGCTACTGCAGAGAAATTCTCATGATTTGGTGAGAATAATTTCCTCATTAAGGTTCAGAATTGTGATGAAGATAGGGCTGACAAGTCTAGGGGGAATGGTAGCCGCCATATAAAGTAAATATTAATTATCGTATATCTCAAGATCTTTACCAGAGAAAGTCTTATGATTATGTGGAAATATTTTTCTTATGAAGTTCTATAATTGTTATAAAAAAGGGGCGGGTAGGGCAAGGGGGAGTGATTGCCGCCATATAAAGAAAATCTTAACTATTGGATATCTTAAAAACTATTACATGGAAATTCTCAGAATTTGGTGGGAATATATTTCTCAATAAAATTCACAATTGAGGTGAATATAAGATGTGAGTCTAAGAGAATTAATAGCCCTCAAATAAAGTAAATCTTAATTAATACATATCTAAAGATCTATAAAATTAAAAGTCTAAAGATTTAGTTGAGATAATTTTCTTATTAATGAGATGAAGATAGGGAGGACATGTTTACAAATTAAATCTTAATTATTGAATATCTAAAGAACTACTGCAGAGGAATACTTACGATTTGGTGGGAATAATTTTTTTTTTATGAAGTTCCATAGGTAAGATGAAGATAGGGTGGGCAAGTTGAGGCGTCTTGGGTGAATGAAAAAGTAAATATTGGTTTTTCATATCTAAAGAACTATTGTAGCAATAATTTTCTTACACTTTGTAGTTGATAGGGCTAGATAGGCCCAGGGGAAGTAGTAGCTAATGTAAAGTAAATGTTATTTTTCTCGTCAATAAAGAGAGCGAAGTACATTGAATTAGGCTAGTTTCTTATAAAATTACATTTTAGTTTTCACAAGAAAATCGATTTTATGTAGAGATATAGTGATTATAGATTTTTATTAAATTGGACCTGGCACTACTATTTAATTTTCTTATAAAATGGAATTTAAGTTTTTACTAAATAAAAGATATACTTTTTAATTTTTCTCTCACATTTCGTTTCTTTATATATAGAAAAAAGTTTGTACATAAATATAAGAAATTGCCTTCATTGATTTTAGTTCATAATATTTAAGAATAATGTCTTAAATATTAACATTTTTTTACATTTTTCGAAATGAATCAAAAGTCAAGAAAACTTAAAATAAATTGTTTAAATTTTCATTTATATTTTCAATTTGTAAAAAAATGTTTGAAATATTTTTCGGAAAATTTTATGTTTTTAATGATTTTTAGCTAATTGCTAAAACACAAGCCTATAAATCCAGCGACTTTTTAAACTATAAGAGATTTACTTTAGATATGCGTAATTGACATCACTGATGTTGATGTGTACAAAACAACAGCAAAGTGCTGGATACATTTATGTTTTTTAATTAACCATCAAATTACGTTCCGTTTACATTTACGGTAGAGTAATGGAACCTTTACTGTTTCAAAATTATAAACTAGTATTTCAAGTAGGATTGTCAATTATTCGATATTGAAGTTAATTTCATAATTTTTTCTATTATTCGTGTGATCGAATAAAATTTCATTATGGGAACAGAAGAGAAGCGCTTTTTATCAAAATGATGTGCTGCAGAATGCGAGCGAAATTATGCAAATTTCTAAATATTATTCTTTTACAGATTTTCCTTGGAATTTTGCCATTTTAAGGCGTTTGTTGTTATTATTTTCATGTATAACTATTTTAATTTACTATTTGCAATCAAAGATTTAACGAAATTTTTGCAAAATTGCTAAAATTTTCATTATGAACAATTTAATAATATCTATGAATAAAATTTTATTTTTTATTAAAAAAGTTTGGAAAAAAAGTCATGTTCAATTCGTAATATTTATGAAAAAAAATTTTCAAATATATGAATTTTTCTTCTCTGTGTACATAAAACGAAATATTTTTTTACCAAAATTATCGACTCTTTGCGAGAAAAATAAGGCATCACTGATTTTCGTCTTTTTAAATTTTTTTGTTTTTATTTTCTAAAAGTTCTTATGGAATGTGGAACAAGGAATTCTTTTGGAATTTTTACTTTTTACAAATTATTTGCGAATAGTTTTTTATAATATCTTAACATATATACAATACAAAATATTCATTAGAAACAAGTTTATACCACTATACTATTTTAGCGGTAAAAAAATAATAAGTAAATTATTGAAGCATTAATTTCCAAAGAATTATTTCAAAATAAAATATGATGAAAATACTGTCTCAGTGGTGGAGGGTATATAAGATTCGGCATAGCCGAATATAGCATTTTCACTTGTTTAAGTTTTCTTTTTTCCAATATTGTATTTCAAGTGCATTTATGGTAGACTGTATGTTGCCGCTTTTGTTTCTTTAACGAATTTCAATTTTGCGTTTACATGATGTTGCTTTTATTTCTTCAAGCATGAGTTTGTTGTCTGTGGATAATGGCAAAGACATCCTGCAGCTTTATTTTTCTCTTTTTATAATAATTGTTGAATTGTTGCTGGTATGTTGTAATTGAAAACCCAACTTAATTTCTCACTCTGCTTAATTTCTATATTTCCTTTTTTGTTGCCGTTGCTGTTGCAGCAAAAATAATAATAAGAAAACAGACAAAAGTTTATAAAATGAAACTTGTGCAATTGTACGTTAGAAATATTTTGTTTTTTTTTTTCGTTAAAATTTTTTGTATAGTTTATATCCACAAAATGATTATGTTAAGCAGATTTTTTGGCAACTTATAATTATAAAAGTTTCTTATGACATTTTAAATCAAAAAAACTCTAAAAAGATTCAATGTTAAGAAAATTACAAAATTTTATTTTTTTCGCTTTAATATTTTTATTTGAAACTTAATTGCATAAATTAAAATAGGAGTGAATAATTTAAGTTTTTTTTTTCAATTTAATTCCCTTAAAAGTGAAAATGTATTTTTAGCTACAAAAAGAATATCTACACCATATATATATATATATATATATATATATATATATATATATATATATATATATATATATATCAGTGGAAGCATGCGGGACGGAACGGTTGTCGTAACGGCTTGACTACAGTCTATAACCAAAAAAGGGAAGTCCCCGTCTTTTGATATATTAACCTTTTTGGATGATTTTGATCTTCAATTTTGTCAGTTTTTTGTCTCTTAATATGGGAAAAGTTCAACATATTTAAAAAAAATTAAAGTGGAGATTTCATAAATTCAATTTGCGTGAATTATAAGTTGCATAAATTTTCGGTTTACCGCATTATAAAGCAAGAAAATTCATTCGTACGTACAACAGAAAGTGGCCCTGGCAAACGTTGCACTCTAAAGAAAGCTGAGTACCCAAGAATGGGAAAAAATGCTTTCTAAGTGGTTTGTAAAACCACTTATAAAAAATGTTCACGTCATTTGTATTCCAAAATTTATCAAACCAATTCAGGTTTCAATGCCAGTGAAGGATGATTGAAGAAATTTAAGCGTCGACATGGAATTAGATTTTTAAAAATTACGGGCGAGAAATTGTCTTTGAAACCTCATCTTATTGATCCACTTGTAAAAGAGTTTAAGGATTACGTTGATGAGCATGAGTTGACTCTTCACCAAATCTACATTGCCGATGAATCCGGTTTATATCATAGGATGCTTCCAAATCACACTCTTATTATATGTAATGAGAAAACGGCTCCCGGAAGAAAAATATGTCAAAAGCGAATAACTTTTTTGCCGTGTTCAAATGCGAATGGCATAGACAAATTGAAATTATTGGTTGTTGGAAAATCGAAAAACCCATGCACTTTTAGATGCTTTTTCAATAATCCTGTAATATACAACAACAGTAATAACGCACGGGTGAAATTATTTATATTCAAGGACTGGTTCCATCATGAATTTGTTTCCAATTGAGGAACTAAAAAGTGATGACGGTTTAATTATAGCAATGAATATACCACCCAATTACACTGCGCTTATTCAATCGTTAAATCAAAATGTTATCAACTTGTTCAAATTAAATTATAAAAAATAACTGCTCATCCACTTGCTTGGCGAGAAGGGAACAAATTTGGAGCTCAAACTAAAAAACTTCAATCCCAAAAGTGCAGTTCAGATTCTAGCTACGTCCTGGGATAAAATATCAGTGTCCAATATCTGAAAATCCTGGAACGCCTTGCTAGAATTCGGTAGTGAATGGAGTGAAGAGGATAACATGCCCTTAAATATTTTACAAAATATAATTCAAAAAGAAAACGAAGAACTTTCAACTATTGGTACACTTGTAGCTGAAATTGGTATGGAGCGTCTTTTCACGAATGCTGACAACTGGATTTAAAAAGAATTTCATGTGGAAAGTAATGGAGAGCAAATGGAATTATCAGATATGGAAATCGGAGGATTTGTACGATAATGATCATGAAAAAAAAAAAACAAAATTAAAGTGAATGATTTTATACAATCATTCACTTTAATTTTATACAATTGTATTCATTCGATAAACATATGTATACAATTGGCTTTGGAAAATGATAAGCCGACAACAGCACTATATGAACTACATGATTCGGCTGTTATTTTAAAAAATCTTTGCTAAAAAAGCAACTCAAAATCTTCAATTTCTTTAGAAATGTCAAAATGTAAATATATAAATAAAAACAATTCTAATTTTAAAAATTACATAAAATTTTTCAATAAAATTTTGGATTCTGTTATCGCGAAAATTCAGTTTTGCGAAAATATATATATACAAAAAATCTCTTTATAGACTATTGTCTAATAATTAAAATTACCAAGTTCTACAGGACGCTCAATAATGATATTAAACGATTAAAGTCAAATATAGATAAAATTCCTGCAGCTGGAGATATACTTACCATCTGGCTGTTCTTTTTATCAATTTGAGTTTTACAGTTACAATTGGATATCATCACAGTTATCGGGTTTCTCATATAACTTTAATTTTCCTTGATATACACTGCAACTATGGCAACAGTACTTTACATATTAAAATACGCACTGTGCATATTGTAATTAATACTACTGTTCATTGCACACTATTTTAAAAAAAGTTGAAATACACAAAATTTACACTCATAAAAATAAATTTCACTATTACAAACTTTGAAACTAGAACCTTCAAATTTCAATTTAATTACTCTACACAAAAATTAATTCATCTGTTGCTATGAGTGCAAGTATTTGCATACGCTTCAATAGTATTTTTGTTTTTCCATTTTTCCTCGTTCAAAAAAAGGTGGAGTGGGTAATAAACTGCATTTTGCATAAGTACTGCATTTGGTTTTTAAGCATGTGAAAAGTACTGAAATAAATGCGAATGGGAAAATATTTGTTTGAATTTTTGTGTATATGATAAGTACAATAAAAAACATCAACAACAACGTCAACGACCACAAAATTCATTTTAATCCTAGTATTTTGAAACTCTTTACATATACACATACATACTTACATACATTCTCAATAACTGTTGCAGTAACTCTTCAATGCCTAAAGGGTTGTAAAGAACAAATGTCCGAAAATATTTCATTTCATCGATTCTGTTTTAAGAATTTCAGTTGAGAAATATTCGTCCATACAAATATTTAAGTAAGAATGCACGAGAAAAAAAAAAGTTAAATGTAAAAATTTATGAATTATTCATGTTATAAAAAAAAGTAAATTATACTTATACTAAGGGAGTAAATGTTATTTAAATGAATTTTAATGGAAAACAAGAAGAAAACAAATGAGGATATTTTTTTTTAATATTGTAGTCAAATAAATTTAAGGTATTTATATTTTCTTATTCATTTTTGCATTAAAAAAAGTTAAAATTTAAGTTCAAGTTTAACAAAAAACTGCATAATCTAGTTTTTATACCCTTTAACACAGGTGTAAAGGATATATGTAAGTTTGCTATTCCGTTTGTAGTTCCAGAATTTTCATCGGAGAACAAACATTTTTTTTATTTTCCGGATCCTTAGAAGACATGATATTGATAGGACGATGTACGTCTATTTATTTAAATATATATATATATATATATATATATATATATATATATATACATATATATATATATATGTAATCAAATCAATTACCAAATTTGTCTAATGAACATGATTACTAATATGATCATCCAAAAATTGTTGGGTTTCAAAACCTGGTGAAGTTTTATCCTGTTCACTTATACGAAGCATATGATGCAAATAATCCTTTACAGAAAACGGTACTTGTTCATAAATCTGGAGTCATTGATGTTTTGCAATATGTATCTTGTTACACGTGAATAAATGTCGATTTTATATACATACCAAATTTAAGTAAGAGTAAGTTCCCCATAATCAGTATTATATTTTATAAGTTTGTTATTCCGTTTTTAATTTTCATAATTTTCGTAAGAGAGCATCCTTATAAGAAATTATGTCGATAGGACGATGTCCGTCTGGCCGTCCGTTCGTCGGATGAAATGGAGTTTGTAAAGCCCACCGATAATTGTCATATATAATATCAAACGATCGGAAGTCCTTTCGAGAATTTTGATATAGAAATTTAGCAAGATCGGTTCATACATGGCGGAGATATATGTAAAAAAATCGACGTATATATTTAAAAAATAAAACAGATTTCAAATCGGTTTTTGATTTTAAGATTTCGATTTTAAGGGAAGATTTTTTCTGCTAAAGAAATTAACTCAGTCCGTCCATTAATTACAATATAACCACTAACATTCTACTGTCCAAACACTGTGCGTCTATGCGTCACATTTCATATAAATAACTTTATTAATAACATGTAAAATTGAAAAATAGATTTTTTTTAAAGTAGGCGTAAAATGTGTTTGTAATGTCCAATCGAGATCTAACAAAGACTATAACCACCTGTGGCACTGGTACAATCTGCGTACCAAATTTCGTGAAAATCGGTTCACGTGATTGTTTAGACGTGATTGCTATACAAACAAACAAACTTGCATCTCATTTTTATAATGTATATATAAGGATATAATGATGTAAGGATTTATAAAATATTTGTTCTATTTCAACTTTATATGAAAATGCAAATTATTTAGTTTTTAGTGTTTATATAGATATAGAATAGGTAAATATATTTATAATTACATCCAATATAATGTAATTTAACTCGGGTGAAGGATGTATAAAATTCGGCACTGCCGAAGATAGTACTCTAACTTGTTTTATATTAAATTTTGTTAAGAATTCTTCAATAATTAAACATATTGTGCCCTACCATAATATGAATATTCTTTTTGTGTTTTATGTACTCTTACTCATACTCTTGTCGAAAAATTATAAGTCTCAAATCTACGAAAAGAGCTCTATACAAAGATGATAACTTGATCAACTTTTACTGAAACCGAAAATTTAGACAGTTCATCAAATAGACCACAATATGCTCCAATTCAGGTATTGCGAAATTAGTGTTTACGTATCCTGTTCTTCAGTTTCAGTATCACTGTTTTCCGAAGTTAATATGTTTAAATTTGGATTTTTGGATAGCGTTCGCCAAGATAAAGATGAGCGAAAATCAAGGAATATTATTGTTCAAAATGTGATGCAGTTTAGTTTTAGTTTTCCAGCCGAGGTATGACTCAGTCTGTCCAAGTTCGATTCGTTGATCTGCTTCCCTTGTAACTTACAAAATAATAATAATAATATTAATAATAATAATAATAATAATAATAATAATAATAATAATATTAATAATAATAATAGTAATAATAATAATAGTAATAGTAATAATAATAATAATAATAATAATAATAATAATAATAATAATAATAATAATAACAAATAACTGCTAGTAAAGCAAGCGGGTTACTTTGCTTTATTTAGCTCTGGCCAAAAAAATTAAAGATCCTTATGTCACCAAATATCTTTATACATCCTTAGTAAGGGCAATTTTGGAATACGCATCCGTTATTTAGGATCATTACTACAACATTTATCTAAATAAACTAGAATCTGCTCAAAAGAAATTTCTGTCTTCGTGGATTAAATACTTTCCTTCCATCATACCGGAGTCGACTGAGCGCTGAAAAGTAGGAGAATAATTGAATAACTGATCTTTTCAAAGAAAAATTCATTCTGAATTTCTTCTGGGTAAAGTTTTCATTACTATTCCCAATCGAATTGGGAACAGTAATGCCTTGATGTTCGCATGGAAAGAGAAATTTCTGAGAAGGTACGTAATAAAGCCCTGCAAACTATGTCTTATAAGACATTGCAAGCCACTTGTTATTTTTTGTGAGCGGTGTGTGAGTGTGTGAGCGGAGAAATTGATACTATTCTGCAGGTACTTAAAAGCATATAAATACTGTTTGTGCTCACGGCTGTCAGATGTGGCGATTTTTAATTGCTTTTGGCGGCTGAATTTTTCATTTGGTCATATTTGGCGATTTATAAACAAGGTGGCGATTTCGTTGGCGAATTTTTTAAAAAATTTTTTAAATAGGTATTTGTGTAAAAAACTATTCAATTTTTTAACTTCAAATCGACTCTTTTTATAATTTGCCTATCTACACAGAGAAAAAATTTTGTTTGAAAAATGGTTACTATTAAAAAATTTTAAAAGAATTAAACAAAATTCAATGTCAGCTATTAAAAATATATAAATCTCGCAGATTTTCTATATTTGAAACAATTATAATTCCCCCAATGGTATATGTGTTCCCACACAAAACAAAATAGTCAAGTTTATCAATTAAATAGTAATTTATAAAATTATCTAAGGTAACTGACTTTAATTCTTTTAAATTCAATTTAAAAAAAAAAATATTTTCTAAATATTCTAACTGCAATCAAATATTCAGTAATCACAACCGTAACTAACCAAATTCGATTGCCTAAACGAAACTGTTTTCTCTGTATAGCAAAATGAAGAGCCCTAATTTATAAATAGCTTCAACTCTATCCCCAAAAAATATATTTTACGATACCCATGTAGCAAATGTTAGATAATTATTTTTCCATCATCTTTCAAATAAATTAATTTTTTAAAACTATTAATGTTAGAATTATTCTTTTATAAAATATAAATAAAAAGTTGTTGACCCGAAATGGATCAATATATTAGAAAAGTATATTTTAAGTTGAATAAAAAGAAGTATTAAGTTAAGAGCTGCAATTATCGTTAGCTTTGTTAAAGCTGAATTTACATTCATAAATTATACGAAATTTTAAGTACTAAAAATTGTACAACACTTTTAACATTTCAGTTAATTGTTTAGTATTTCTTTAAAAAAATAAATAAAATGTAAATTTTGCGATTTCTGATTAACAATTTAGCGACAGAGACTCAAAAAGATCTGACAACCCTGCTTGTGCTGCTCAACTTTATGAGCTTTATGCTATGTGTATTGTAATAGCGACCCAATAAGACATGAGAATGCGATCGCTCCCATAATATAAGACATTTGACCACTTGTTTGTTTGAAAATAAAAAAGATTTGTCTGTTTTCTTTGCTTGTTTTTATATGAACATCTTTATGTGAGTGTGTATTCATAACTGTGTAAATGACAGTATGTTCGTAAGCAAAATTATTGTGATTTATGATCATAATAATTGATAAATATTAATCAAGTTACTAATTATATACATATTGAAGAAAAATTAGAAACATTGAAAAAACATGTGATAATTTTTATTAGTAAACAGATTTTATTAAATATAAATATTTAAAAGTCTTTCAAATTAGTTTTTGAGAATTACTATTATACATGAATTTTTTATATTATATTATATTAATATTATTATTTGATATTCTATTCAAAGAAATAAGTTTTGAGTTATGGGAGATTATAGGTTTTAATAGTATAAGTTTTAATAGTATAAATTTCTAATTGGATGGTTTGAAAAATTTTGTGGAGTCTCAGGATATAAAGAATTCAAAATTGTATAAATTCCAAAAATACACTAAGCTGAATCGATATTTACATTTGAGAGATCTTAGAGTTAAAAAATAAAATTATTTTTAAAATTTTTTATTCAAATTAAGTAAGTTTTTATTCAAATTAATATTTTTGTGTAAATTTTCAAATTTTGTATATATTGAAGGTTTTGATTGTATAATATGAACTATCGACTCCGGCAACACTGATATGCACAACACACTTAGAAAGCATATTTTTGTATATTATTTTTAGTCATTTTTTTGCATTATTTACTTTGAATTAAACTATCAAAATTTTAAATTGTATTGCTTTTTTTCAACTTTTATGAACAAAATATTTCATAAAATATAAAATATTTCATAAATATAAAATACATTTTCTATAGGTTTGATAAGAGCACTTTTCTTTTCAAAATGGAAAGTCCTTGTATAAAGTAAACACTAGAGAGTGTTCGGTGTATCTTCCAAGATACAACCAGTTTTCATGTAAATATCTTTTCAAAAAAATATTTTTTTCGAAAATTGTTCATTTTTCGTAATTCTACATAACATATCATATTATATCATATAATATCATATTATATATCATATAACATCATATATATTTTTCAACAAAATCCGCGTTCATAAGCATTTAAGGGTTAACATTAAAATTTTAAAGAAATTTTATTTAATCTGTTTTTTTACAGTCATTTTCTTCAAATAATTTGAAAAATATGCAAAATTTTCTCACATTTTTCTTTATACCATATCAATAGTTCAAACAAGCCATTCAATACAAAATAAATAATTGAATAGAAAAAACAAAAACTAAGGAAAAAACGTACTCATAATTGTAAATGAAAACCTCTAGAAACAAATTGGCTAAAAATTAAAAACCAAAACAATGAATAATTTCCTTTCTTTTTCATTAGAAAATTCATAAATGATTTTATTTAGAGATCAAAGAATTAGAAGCTTAAAAAAATAATGCAATTAATTTCATTTTTTTTTTCGTAGTGTTAATGTAAAAGTAATTTACCATAAAAATGAAATACTTATGTATTTAAGGATTTACATTTTTTCACACATTTGCTATTTATTTTGTATGAGAATTATTACTTTGTTTTGCAAAGGTTTCACCGAATATTTAACGGTTTTATGAAAAATTAAAACTTTTTACCGCTATTAGTGTGTGTATATTGGTGTGTTGCTATGTTTGTGGAAACCTGTTACATGCTGACAAATCTGTTAATTAAATTGAAAAACCAATTAAAACTTGAATTTTTTCACTCCACTCACATATACATACATGCATACATACTTATTTCTGTGTATAAAAGTTTTCTTCATCTGCTCAAATTTGCCATGGTAATAATGATTATATTGTTGGTGATGACGTCTTGTTTTGCGAGTGTAAAATTTGCTATTGGAAAACAGAAAAACGTTGGATGTAGATAAAGTTTTTTTATGAAGGATTCGGATTGTTAAATTTGTTAAAACTTTTGGAACAATTCCAATTGATTATGTGTCAATAGATTGACCTTTGCTTGAACATTGCTACTTTTGTCAGGGTGAATTTTATCTCATTGGGTTCTTCTGATCAGTGTTGCCAGTTTAGCCTTTTTAGTTTGGATTTGGACTCAAAATTTTGTTTTTAGCTTGTAGATTTGTTTGATTTTTAAAATTTATTGTTTTAAAATGTTAGTATTTCAACAACGAAGAAAAAATTTTCTTATTAATTATTACTAAGTTTATTTTTCAGAATCGTCTCTTTAAGAATTTTTTTTATTACAACAAATCTAAATTATTTATATTTACAAAAAAATTTTCGCCTGCGGCGATTCCTTATCCAAATCAAGTATAATAATTAATTTTTTGGACTTAATAAATCGATTATTATAACTATTTTTCATTAACTATAGAAACTATTTATAAATATAATTTAACATATTTATCTTTATTTAAAATGTTTATAAATGCAAATAATCACCCACAAATTTATAAATGCTTAATCAAAAATGAATTATAGTTTAAAAATGATGAAAAATCACTCAAAATATTGGGTAATTTTTCATATGAAATATAACCCAAATTCTTATGGGAATTTTTGGGCGGTGTTTCAATGGGTGATTTTTCTGGCAGCAGTTCTATGTTTTATTTATAAAGTTATTACAATATATTAAAAAAAAAAATATCAAAAATGAATGAGAACGAAAAAAAAAGTTTTTGAAGAAAAAACTTTTAGCTTTTTCTGACCTTTTTTTGGGGGCATTTAGCCTTTTTTGACATTTTTTAAATTCAATTTAGCCTTTTTTCTCGCCTCCTAGCAACACTACTCCTGACCTTTATAGGAATATTCTTTTTCTAATTAAAAAAAAAAAAATTTTTTTTTTCAGTCGATAATATTTTAGGGTTTAACAAATTCGTATTTGATTATCACTATTATTCCTGTACTTTTTTTGTTGTAAAATCATTGAAAAAGTTTTGTCGTTCAACAAAAATAAAAAGCACAAAAATCATTTTGTTTTGTTTATATTGTCATCATATTTCTGCTTTTGATATTGTTCTGTGTACCTTTATACGAATTCAAATAAATTATAAATAAATTTGAGTAGTAATTTGTTACGCGAAAGAAAAAATTAATGGGACTGTTGGTTGTAAATTAAAGGTTTAATAGCTAGGAACTTGACATTGCTCAATTTGTTTGTTTCTTAAATCTTTGACAAATTATCTGAATCATGCAATGACCATATGCAGAAGAAACAAATTCATTAACGTCTTACGAAGGCTCTAGATGCGAGACATACACCAAGTCCAAATACTATCCACATATATCTGTCAATAATGGATTTAAAATGTTTTCATCTGGATGTAGGAAAGCAAATACATTCGATCATAATGCTCTCGATTCTAAATCAACTTTCTAATTACATGACCTACACTCGGGTATGGTAGTAAACCTAATGGGTCAATGGATGATGGGTAAATATGCAAATAGACTCGATATTTCTACCAATGATCACTATCTTAACTATCAAGAGATAGAAATGATGAGTCTATTCAACCGGTGATTGCTCGCTATGTGTGTTCAAGTTAAGAAAGCGAATCATTTTATATAGTAGTTGTGTTTCATATTTTCTAATTTTCTTCGAGCTGCTAAAACTGTAATGTTCCTTTAATAATTTTTGTCCACATAACACTACGCTACAGTAAAAGATCACACGAGAAATTACATACTGTACATTATAGGACATCTTGAGGACATCATTAAGCATTTCCAGCATACCCCCCAAATTTTCTCTTATGCTCAAAAAACCGTAATTGGGTAGGTTTCTGTATAAGTACTTATATCCTTAATTCCGTTACTATTTTGTTTATTTTTTGTAAACCTTTTGGGAAGTAGTAGAATTAGGCTTTCAAACCTTATATATTTATTTATATATTAAGCAACGCATGATAAATAAAAATTTTCCACAATTTTTAGAGTTTAACTGCAATTTATTTTAAAGACATTTTTGTTGTTATCAAACTTTCCATATATTTTTCATATTTGCTCCAAGAAGTATGCATTAAATAAAATACTGTTGCGAAAATTTCTTTTGTAAGTTTAAATTAAAAATTTCTAGCCTTTCCACTTTGTAACGCCTATTTATTTAACTAGATTATACCTAGGGTGCTCCTATCGTGTTGAAATAAAAAAGTTTATTGGAAATAAAATTAATTATATTATATGGATCCTGCTTTTTCTAAAAAAGCAAATTCGAAAATTTGTGAAAAATAAAATTATTTTTGTACATAAAAGTAACGATTAAATACCAAAACAAAGCTCTTATGAACTTAAATTATTCAAGTTTTTTTTCTCTCTCTTAAAATTCTTTTAATAAAACGGGGAAAATAAAACTCTAAGTAAATTTGATTTTCATTTCCAATCCAATTTTTTCCTATTAGACGATTTTTTTTCGTTTCATAGCTTTTCTCAATTTAGCGATTTTATTCGATTTGACAATATTTCCTGTTTTGTAGATTTTTTCCGATTTTGCAATATTTTCCTTTTTTGTTTTTTTCTCGATTTTTTTATTTAAGCGATTTTTTTTATCCTGTCATTTTTCTGTTTTAGGGATTTTTTTTTCATTTTGTAGATTTTTTGTTTCGTCATTTTTTAATTTTATATTTTTTTGTTTGAGCGTTTTTAATGTTCTGTCTATTTTTTGTTTGGCACTTTTTTTCATTTCGTCGATTTTTTGCGTTTTAGCCTTTTTGTATCTCCTAATTAATGGTTGGATCTAATTGAAATGCATGAAAAAGTTATAGAGGAAGACCTAAGCTTTTAGAAAAAATACCTTGTAGTCACCCTGTAATAATACGAGATAAACTACAAGGTGTCGAATTTAACCACCTCGAGTATGTAAAAGTTTCAAAAAGATTATTATATTTCTGTAAAGTGTTTGGCGAGGTAAAGAAACAGTTTATTTTTTCGGGAGTTAGTCCTTATGTATGTGGAGGAACATTTTTTTTAATATTCTGTAATTTCTAACACATTTCGAAATAATACGCTGAACAAATTTTTGGATTATTTTAATTAGTCTAGCCATGAAAAATGTTTAAAGTCAGCTCTCTGAAATTAATATGAAAAATGGCTAGTTTTTTTTTACAAAAATATAGTACAATTTTCTAATTTTTTGCTCAAAGTTTTGTTAATAGAAATTTTTTTCTCTACACATTTCACAAGACAAGACTTCATAAATGGTTAATCCAAAAATTTTAAATTATTTTAGATTTGCACCTTACATCCAGCGTTGGTCGAAAATTGTAAATTTTGAAAAAATTCATGTTTATCATTGTGCATATATACTTTAAAAAATATGTGTGATTTTGTGAAGACAACTTTGTACGTATTTTTACAAATCGCCATATTTGTCGAACCATGTGATAGAAGAACAACTAAGAAAGATATAATCAGTCGAGCTCGACCATATGATACGCTACACCATTGTGTATGTGTAACAAAATTCGTGGAGGGATTTTATATTAGACCTGTAGTCAATTGTGGATCAACACTTTTACTAAGTGTAAAATAAAATATAGGAATACAGAATATTACGTTAATACTAACATTCATATGAATTTATGCACTTTAGGGTGTTTCCAGAAAGAGGGTTTATATGGGAGTTATAGTAAATTATGGAGAGATTCTCATAAAATTTCAGTAGGCCACCTATGGTGGTGTAGAGTATAATTAAATTAAATTTTGTGTGAGTCTTAGTTTGGATATAAATAACGATAGTACCAAATATCATTAAATTCGGAGAGCATAAAAATTCAGAAAAAAATTTCCGAATCTTCTTTGAAAAAACAAAGTCCCTAGAAAATCGAAAACCGGTTAAAAAACCATTTTTTTACATGTCTCGAGTAGATTTTCGATCGTTTGACGTATATATTATATATGTGTCAGTTATCGGTTGGCTTCATAAACGCCATTTCAACCGATAAACCAACGAACGGACATCGTTCTAACCACATCATTTCCTCCAAGGATCCAGAAAATCAGACGAAAACTGTGGAAATTGCAAATGGAACAACAAACTTATATATACCCTTTACACTTGTGGTGAAGGTTACAAAAAAGACTCCAAGTTATACTGGATTGATGTGTTCTGGTTTCAAATTTGATTACTAAATATAAAATTAATAAATATATACTAATTTGCTCTTCATTGTACTAATTTTTTAATCTTTTTTATAGATTCTGCCATCAAGGACATTTTAGAGCTTGACATATACTATGTCAGATATCATCAACATATTTCGCAGACAATTTTAATAACACACTTAAGACATATATAACATTTCATCGAATTCCGACCGTTTCTGTGGATTTTATTAAATTTTTTACTTCCAGGATATATGATAGCTATGATTATCAAAATTTTTAATTTTTTCATATTTAACCCTCTAACGGTCAGAGAACAAATAAGATTAAAGATATAATTAGTGTAGAATTTTAGGAGGATTTAAAGTCTAGATATTTAGTTTATTATATCAACTAATTAATCAAAAGAATATAAAAAGAAGTTAAAATGAAAATTACTTAAAAAGTAATAAAAATAAGAAAAGATGTCCTGAGGCAGCCTCCACCTTTAGAGGATTAAGCATTATATTATCCTGCATCAAATTGTTATTAACCTACGACAACTTTTTCCATTTTTGGCCACTCGTTATATTAGTTCACGACACTGTGCGTAGTTATTTGTATGGAAAATTTCGGTAAAATTAAAGGGGCCTAAGAAATGTATTTGCATTAGCCATAGTTCGTTGTAACCGTGTTCGACTGTAATATAATTTTAACTTTGAAAAACACCTTTCCACAAATGCTTGGATAAAAGTCATAGTTTTTTTTAATTCAATTTTAAATAGAAAGTTTTTCCACTCACAACGAGTTTAAAAAGATATACATACTTGTGTATTTAAATAGTTAAATGTTTTATATAAAATGTTCATAGGTTTTTAACACGTGTATTTTTTCTACACACAATAATATTCTTTTCAGGATAAAAGAAAACAAAATTGTTTCAAAATAAATTTCCCATGGTGTTCTTTTGTGGTTAAAACAAAAGGAACAAATTATTTGCTTATACATTTTTTCCGACAATTTCATAAAAGTGCCAAAAACTTTGTTGCCAAAATAATGTCTGAGTGAGGTATTGTGTTGTTCTTTCTTGCCACTTTTGGTTGTTTATGTTGTTAGATTTTCCATGAAGCTGATGATGTTTAAAATTGAGTTCTTTTTTGTCCTTTACTTTCGAAGTGGCAAGTGAATGTAGTCATGTATGTTTTAAAGTCTAATGTTTATTCAGCTGTTTTTAGTAAAGAAAAGAAGTAGACAAAATAAAATATATGTTGCATATAGAACATAAAACATATGAATACTATAAGCCTTAACATATCGCAACATTCACAAGGACAAACTCGTAGATTTTGCAGACTCTAACATTTTGTACATATAAATTTTATATTTACATACAATCCTCAACATCATCCCTATCACAGTTGCAGAATTAAAAAATCCTTCTGATATACATATATAAGTAAAAGTCGAGCATTCGATTTAGAGAATGAATTGTAAATTGAATACTCTTGATTCTTATTCTTGTAATAATTTAATATAAGGACAATATACATTTCCTTTGTACAGCAGGTAAGTACTCTCAAGATTTATTTTCTATATATTTAAAAATTTTCTTAAAAAAGTTTCCATACCTTTAAAACTCTCTTTCGAATGTTTATTTAATCTACAAAAATTGAATTATTCATTTTGTGGGCGTATAAGTCATTAATTCATTTATTTTATACTATTTTACTAGTATGTGTGTATATACGAATCATATATTAAAGTCTTGCTTTCCTGCATCTATTTGACAGTCAATTGAGACTTCATATATGAACGTATTCCCATATACATCCACATAAACACAATAAAAGGACTACTCACAATTTTACATCAAGTAAAATGCTTTTGTCGCTTCTGCTCCTGCTGCGTAGGTATGTTAAAACAATTTTAGTGTAAATTTATTTTTAATCGTTTGGATTCAAAAGCTTTAGAGGAGTTTATAATATTTTATACATACATATGTATGCATATGTCTGTGTGTGTGTTGGTGTTTATGTAACACAAATGAATTCTTCCATTAAAATATATTTTTTTTAGTTGGGTTTTTTGTTCACAAAATAATGGAATTTGCCATGAAATACTTTTAATAACTAAAAGCTAACAGGAATAAATGAGAATGTTATATTTGGCTTGGCCGAATCTATATACCCATCATGTGAAACTTTTTAAAATTTCTTCTTATATCGGATGTGGGTTTTTAAAGTATGCAGACCATGCCCATTTTTTTGTTTTTGGGTTTACATTGATGATTCACTTTATATGGGAGATCACGACCATTTTGACTATATTGTTCCTCGAACTATCTGTACAAAATTTCGTTATCTTACATGCTGTTGTTTAAGTGATATCAGCCGAAAAGTATGAACTAAAGTTACAACGGACACCCTGTATTACTAGTACTTGGCCCAAATCTTTTTTTGTTTATTAACCGATTTTTAAAATTTCAACTTATATGGCTGGTGAGCGTACCGTGCCCATTTTTTATTCCAGGTTTACATTGGTCTTTGAACTGTTTGTGAAAAATTTCGTTGCTGTATACGCTTTTTTGTAAAAGATATCTGCCGAAATGTTTTTCTAGTATTTGGTCCATATTTTTTTGTTTATGAACCGATTTTGCTCATTTTCAATACCAAACAAACTTTATATAAGAAAACTATTTGAGCCAAATTTTGCCTCCGCCCCGAGCCCTATCCAGCTCTCAACAGACAGACGGACATCCTTAGATCATTTTAGATTTTCATTAGGTCCCAGATGATTATTCACATGATGATTATTTGGACATGCTACACACGGAATGATAAACCAAATATACCCCCCATCTTTTTGCTGGTGGGTATAAAAATATTAAAGGGAGAAAAATTGTAAAGTGTGGAAAATTACACAATTTAGAGAAATTAAACTTGTATGAGATAAACCTTTATTAAAGTAAAATATTCTATGAACAAAGTAAATAACACGACACATATAATTACAGGCAGGATATTTTTTTATTTTTATTCCGCTGACCAGATACAAATTAACTGTAATTATTCTAGAGCAAGATTATGAGTAAATGGAAAACTACAGAGTAAAGTTTTTCTGGTGTTTGTTATAAAATATTGAACTCAGTTTAATATAAATGTTAAGATATAAACTATAAATTAAATTATTTTATTGCCCCTAAAACAATTAATTCTAATTTGTAAGTTAATTTTAGCAACTAATATTATCAATATAGCAGTAAGATAAAGTTATACGATGGAATCTGTTGATGATTAGTGCTGTTTCCATTTCATGAATTAGAGCCACACGATCAGGCTATTTGATTATGATTTTACAAGAAAGTCTAGAGCAGAAAAGAAGCTTACACGCTACTACAGTGAAAATCGAGAAATGGCATATCGTGCGTTATAGGCCTTCTTGAGGACATCATAAATTAGTTTTAAAAATTTGCAATACATCCTCAAAATTTCGAGTTATTCGCAAAAAACAGTTGTATAAATGTATTCACAATTTTGTTATTCTTTTGTTAATTTTTCAATTTTAAACTTCTTTCAAAAATAAAAGTCCATCACCAAATATATTAGTAAATAATTCATTCTATTAAAAACTTTTTTAAATTTGCACCTCTCACCAAAATGATTACTAAAAACTGTAAAAAATAAAAAAAAGAAAAAAATTATTCAATTAAAAAATTCATCAAACCCATTAAGTATATTGAATGAATTGAAAATTTAAGTAAGAAAAAAATTTATTTACTTAAAAAACATACAGTAATAATTTTTACTGTGAACTATGCGGTAATTTATAAAGGCATTTTGGGTATAAACATATTTGTACCCACCATCAAAAAATGATGGTGGGTTTGTCATAAAGTATATATATTCTGGATCCTCGTGAAAATCTAAGACAATCTAACGATGTGAGAGCAGGATAAGGCTCTGGACGGGCATCCCAAAGGCACGAAATTTGGATCAAAAATTTGTCTTATTTAAGATTTGGTATTGAAAATGAGAAAAATCTGTTCATAAACAAAAAAGTTATGAACCAAATACTAGGAAAACAGGTTTCCATCGTAACTCCAGTTTATACTTTTCGACCGATATCTTTCACAAAAAAGCATGTATATCAACAATATTTTGTACAAATAGTTAAAAAACCAATGTAAACTCTGAATCCATAAATGGGCGTGGTCCGCCCACCTCCCGCATAAGGTGTAACATCAACGAAATTTTGTACGAATAGACTAGGAACCAGTGCAAAAAATGGGAAGAACAAAATGAGCGTGGTCTTCCTACTTTACCGCCCACCTCCCATAAAAGGAGAAATTTTTAAAAGTTGGAGATGATGGGTATATAGATTCGGCCAAGCCGAATATTCTCCCTTGTTAATTTTCAAATTAGACAAAAACTGTAGAACTTATTCGACTTTGTCTGTAGTAACTTACTAAAACTTTTCATACATTTTTAATATTTTACTCATAAAGTAAAAACCAAGTAAAATAATATGAAAAATACCTTGTTTTGAAATATATGAAGAATTTTTTAATAAAGTTTAGAAAATGCTTAATAACATTTTGAGTTTTTAAACGATTTTATATAGGGATGTCTCATTTTATTCAAAACCAAATGACATTTGAAAATTTGTAGACAAAGTAGTATAGTTTTGAAGAAAAAATCAGGACACTTAAAATCAAATTCAAAAATTTGAAAAAGTAAAGGGAAATAAATTTAAAAATGTTGAATAAATCATTACTTAGTTTGAGTGTATATAAAGGACTGTAATATTGTTAAATAGCTATGTCCTTCTGTTTTCTAAATCAATTCAAAAATCTTAAATTGACTTAAAATTCATGAAGCTACGAGATCTATAGTACAGAAATTACCCTAAAAACGGTTTCTTCGCAATATTTCAAAATTTAGGGGGTGTTTCGAAATTTTTTAAAATTGTCTTCAAGAAGGTGTATAATCTATACATTAGATCGTTTCCAAGTGATAATAAAAATGTCATTTTGTAGCAGTGTGTTATTAAGAGTAAATTGGCATTGTCAATAAGCAAAATCGCCGCATATTGGGTTAAGAAAATCTCACTGCTGAAACCTCATACAAACAAAAATGTGGTTGCCGGAATCATAATTTTGTATCATTCCTACTTATTTTAAAGACAATTCTGACCAAGAAATTTTCAACAAAATCTTTATTTCCGAATTTAGTTGCCATTATGTGGCTGAGCTCTGGTTATATCAAGATGGACAATAAGTCAGCGGAATTTAATTCAAATTTTGATAGCTTTGTTCTCAATATTCACAGAGCTAACAACGGTCAAAAATAACATATCTTGCAGAAAGTGCATTGAAAGAATATTGCGTCTATTTTTTTTTTTGTTTTTGGTAATTTTTAACAAAACTGATTATCAATTTTAAAAACTATAGTTGTTTCTTTCGAAAATGAAAGGTATATATTAATTAAAGATTGATTGTTTGTGACCCATGTTTACGAGTATATAGTTTATTAAAAATTTATTACAGAAAGTAACATTTGTGATAGCATCTACTTATTAAAGTAGTTTCTTGGTAATGAGGCGTTATTATTTAAGTAATCAATAGTATAATAGCACAGTAATATTGCAATTACATGGATCAGTTGGTTAAAGCGCTGTATTAAAAACCAGAAGGTTGTTGGTTTAGACCCAACTGATGCCGTTGGTTTTTACTTTTTGTTTTTTAACAAAATGTCTAAAAAGATATTTCATACTAAAATAGTTTTTGTCACTTATATAATTAAGTGCGAGATGATGTACTGAGTAAGACGTTAGTCATTAAAAATGAATGGTTAATTTCGTGCTCAAGTTCAAATCTAACTGACGGCAAAACTTTTTTGTTTTTTTTTATTTTTATTTTTATTTTTTTTAGGTACATATTTGTGAGTACTAGAGAGAGTACTAGAGTCTAAAAGTAACTACATGAATTTGTGGACAACTCGAACAAAAATAACTGGTTATTCGGGCAAGATATAAGTAGTTTATTTTTGTTTCCAATTATACCTGGTCGCTTACCAGGAAAGCAAAGTTTTTGCTGGAATATTACATATAAGGTAAAAGTTACTTAAAATTTAAATACTCTGACTTCAAAATTAGCTATATTGGTTTTACTTGCTCGATTTAACTGAAATTAACTGAATATTAAATTTGTGCATTTGTTCTTAGTATAAATTAAAGTAATAAGGTGAATAAGGTACTTGAAAGTGGATATTGTCATCTTTAAAATATATTATTTTGGAAATTATTTGTTAGAAACTTTTAAGGATATTAAAAAATTAAATATTTGAAGAAATTTTTTTGAAATATTTTAAGAAATGTAATCCGATCTAATTCCAAAATTCTCCTCTTTCATTTGATATCTATATCACTATATAATATTAATTATAAAATAGTAAAACTAAAAAATTAATATCATGCTTCCTTAAAAACTTTAAAGTCCTTTATAAAGAAAAATCGAGCACGAAATGAAAAACTGAAAATGCAATTACACTATTTGAAGTCTATATTTTCACATGTATATGGAATTTATATTCTGTGAGACATTTTTTTAATTTTTGTTGTAAAGTATAATAAATCCAATTATGTTTACTATAAATGGCCAAAATTTTATAAGTTCTAAAATTAGAAGGTAACTCTAACACAAATATGGCAATATAGTTATGTCAAAATGGACGTAATGGGGGCGTAATTCTCTGTAAAGGAACTTTTTAATTATATAGCAAATTTCATGTTATATATCAGTTGAATTTGATGTAATTCGCTTCATTAGTTACGTGAAAAATAACAGTTTTGAAAAACTGGGCGTAAAATTCGCATGGCATTCGATCAAGCTCTAGCAAAATACAAGTTGTGTAGAAGTTTGTTATTTCTTAAGTTTTCAATAAAAATATGGACTGGTTCCTAAATGTAACTCTTAGAGAATTGAGATTTTTTTGAATATTCTAAAAAACCATAAAAAATACTTTTATTTAAACTATGTCATCATTACTTTAAATTTAGTACAACAAATATGCTTAACTTTAGATTTCAACATCTTTCAATGTTTCAATTTTCACAATACTAAACACTATTAAAGTTTATAATTTCACATAAACGTGCTCAATAACATACACACACTCACTCACTCTTACAAATAAAATAATAAATGCATTTACACATCATTGCACAAGTCAGACAAAATGTTATACGAACCATAATGATTGTTATAAGATCCAAACTTCTTACTCATATATATGTATATTTGAATATGTATGCATTTTCATCATTAACACTTGTTCGCCTAAGTATGTATGCGCAGTAGAGAATGCATTCAGGGATTTCCCGTCCTGGGATTCCCGGGAAATTTGCAATTTTTCATGTTCCGCTTTCCCGTAATTTCGTCCGAGATTCCTGGGAATTTTAAAAGCACCTTAATTTATGAAAACTACTAGAATTTAATTAATTTTAATATTTTTTTAATAAAATTGGGCTTAAAAATCCAATTGGAAACTGAATCATAACGAAAATTTCTTAATTTTTATTTAAAATTCATTTACACTTTAAATAAATACACCGATATTCAAAAACAAATTTTAAATTTAAAATACGTTTTAGAGGTAAAATTTTTATGAATGAATTTGTTGTAAAAGTATGTCAACACTAAAGACTACCAAGTGAAAAATTATAACTGGTTAAAATGATATTGTCAAAAATTTGCCAATAGTATTAACAATATGCTGAATTTTTTTTGCAGAAATTTTATAAAAAATAAATGTATATGAAAATTATTGAAAATTTGTTTTGTCTATTATCTACAAGAAGTTCTGATCAGATCTATTATGTTAGTAAAGTTTATTACTCTGTAGTTCGAAGCAACATACTCTTTAATACCGTTTAAACTCACATTTGAATCTTTACGGAGGTTTTAAGTATAAATGCATATCGGCTGTTTTTTTTATTTGTTTTATAAAATCCATTTATAACAAATTAAAGTTTTATTCTAAATACTAAAATAATTACAGAAATATGTTCACAAAAAAAATTTCTTAATATATTGATTTATGAAATTACTACCTTTTTTCCCTTTTCTTTACTATTTTGTTTATGTATTTTTAAGTATTTTCATTTTTCATACCATTATATTGAATACTTTATCAGTAATAGGTAATTACATTGAGCGCCCCTACTGTAAGTACTACAAACATACACACATGTATAACAACTGCTTTAGTTGTGCAGTTGATGTTGCTTGATAGCCAACAAGCAATATAATACTCATTTAGTTGATACATGACTAAGTATAAGTAAACAAAGTTTGGTTACAGTCGGGGCGATTCAAACAAGACAAGAATCCACCACATAAGCCTCTGATATTATTTTATATAATTGGAAGAGCCGATTAGATTTTGCGAAAGTAGAATATAATCGTATTTTGTACGCTCAACTTCGATTGGATCTTTAAGTAAATTTTACACGAGTGACTTCCTGCTGCTCATTCTCACAGTTGACTTCGGTTAGCTGTTCTCACGAGTGATTTCGGTTGCTCGTTCTCACGAGTGGCTTTCTGCTGCTCATTCTCACAGTTGACTTCTGTTAGCTGTTCTCACGACTGATTTCGGTTGCTCGTTCGCTTACTAGAACATTATCTACGGGTTAATGTTGCATGGTAATAGTAGTTAAGAAGTAGCTAGATACCAGCTTCAAGAAACCATTGTACGTATTGTAGAAAAATATACGATCATCGATCCCCGAAGCTGGCACCTAAATCAGAAGCCGATCCCGCCGTAAACCCGAATCAGTTTGACAGCCGAGTGTGTCCGAAGCCATTGCAACAACCGAATCGAGCCTACTATAAGCCGAATAACCAAGCCGATGCTACTAATATATGCTGAATAACCGAGCCGAGCCTATTACAAGCAGTTATCGAAATTATTCTCTGGCAATATCTTTATATTTTGTATTTGAAACATTTTTGAAGTATTCAATAAAGAAAATATTATTTTAACCCCCCAAACGTCTTATTACTTATGCGTCTTATTATGGATGCATAAGTAGACCCTGGAGGCTACTAAGTTACCTCAGCCGACGACAAAACCACGTTATATAACGATAATTATTATTTTTAATTCGGTTTCCCGAGAAGTCATCAATTTTGTCCCGCTTTATCGGAAAATCATAATATAGAAGAATATTGTAAAAATAAGTGCATCACTTCTCAATCAGACCTATTGTGCTGCTGTAGCAATCAACAACCAAAAATTATATATTTCAGTAATTAAGCTAAAAATTCAGCTGAGAACTATATCTCAATGCGTTCGTAAAAAAATGTCAGGACTTAAAACCAGCATATGGAAAAGCATATCTAACTAAAAGTATCTTGTAGACATGTGGGTGGAATTTGTCTAATGGAAATTTTACAAAACATTAAAAAAAGTTAAGAAAAAAGTAAGTAATGAGTCCGACAAATCATTAAGCAGAAAATATTCTCTGTTATGTATAAGATCGCCTGAACGTTTTATAAGGGATATTATAAAGAAATTTCATTGACAACTGACAGAAGCTTAGGTTGCTTCAAAATTCTTTTCTGCGAGCTACATTTAAACGTACATAAAATTATAAAAGGGTTCATCACTTATAAGATCTTGAGTCAAAGTTCCTATGAGAATTGGAACAGGATGCTATATGGCCATTTATCTTGATAATCAAAAAGTAAATCTTAATTTCTTCCCCCATCAATATTAATCATATGTACATTAAACTAAAGTTATGTAAAAACTAATGTGCTCATATTTTATATTTTTTTTTTAAATAGGATAAAAATATTTTAATAAAATTTATATTTTTTTTGTCCATTTAAACCTTTTTGGAAAATTCACAAACTACGGGATTATTTACTTAGCTATAGTTTTATTTGTATATCATTAATATTAAAAAAAAAATCAGAAAAATATCAACAATATAAGTAACCGTGAAACATCCTGTTTCATAATTTTAAGCTTGCATTTTTTAATGCTTATTATTGTGTTGATATCCACAAAACTCTTTCCTGACATATGAGTAATTCTATTTTAAATTTAAAAAATTTTGACCTCTGGTTATCGATTTAGATAAAATTTGGTGAATGTGTAGAGGAGGATACAGAGGCATTTAGAATGAATTTTCTCATTTTTATTTTGAGAACTGTGGCAAATCTATAGCTTTGAAACTGATTAACATATTTAAATTGCCATAATTTTTGTTATATAAAAGATATCAAAATATTTTCTTTTTGGAGTGGATTTGTCAAAGATTGTATTTTAAGATGTCATGTAAAAATTTTCTTTAATGACGTGTAAGTAAAAAAATCCATTTAATAATTTTTTTATATCTTTTGCTAGGAAGCCTTATCGGTATACTTGCTACAGAGAAAATTTCAGAGAGGTTAAAATTTTTAAATTTAAAATGGAATTACTTATATACGATATATCTGTTTTTATTCGAGTTGATTAATCAGTAGATTAAACAATTGCTCAAATTTCCTTCTCTCAGTATATTTATAATACTGTTTTAAATCTGCTAATGAAAGATCCATTTCAGTCTCTGTTGTTAACTAATGAGAGTATTGATAATTATAGTTTTTAATTCGGGATTCCGGGAAGTCGAAACATTTTTCCCGCTATCCCGGAAAATCAAAAAGTCCGGGAAATTGCGATCCCTAACACGCATACAAATGCACATCGATACTGCAGTGATAATAATGGCGGCATGTCTCCCAGCAGTATTTATAACATTGTGCTGCTCCTTCGTACACTATTAAATTCGATCACAAAGAATTGAGGAAAAAAAAAAGGAAACTGAAAACGTATAGTAACATAATCATCGTCTTTTTGGCATCGCTTTGCAATACATATCTTTCACTTTTGTTTTAAACTAAGATTTTTAATTTGTCGAAGATTGTGTTCATTTTATGCGAATGGCAAATTTCATATCAGTTGTTTAGTTTTCATTGTAGTGTCTTTCGTTGCTGCGAAACAAAAAGAAAATTAACGAAATCAATAAACGGTACCAGACCACATGGTGTGTTCATGAGCAACAATTAATTGAAAAGGATGTGTAGGGATTAATTTTCAACTAAAAGGAATTTTATAGAAGAAGACTAGATAATGTAAAGATATTCAATATTTATATTTATTAGTAAAGGATATTACACCAGCAGTTTAACTAAAATTACCTTTTAAACAGTTTTTTTAATTTCTTTAATAAATGAAATTTAAATTTAAAATTGTTTAATGTAAATATTTAAAAACACGTGGAACTTAACATAGCGTACTTTGTAGATATGGGTTAGTAGATTATTATATCATTTTTAAAATTTTCGATGTACCCACAAATTCGGCAGTTATATAAAAAAACAGAAATATATTTTATTAGATTTTATTATAAAAAAATGCTATTTAATATTTTCATCCTTTTTTGCACTAGAAAATTTTTTTTTGGTCCATAAAATTTTTATCTTTCGAAATATTTTGATGCGCCTCTATACTTCAATTAAGCATTACAAACACAACCTAGTTATGCTAATTATGGTCAATTTCGTGCTGTTCATGTTCGATGTGATTTAGCAAAATTGGTTTTGACAAAAGTGTCCCGTGACTATCAACGATATTTGACTTAAATTTATCATCCAGATGAATTATATTTATGGCCGTTCTTGTATTTACAAATTGCATTTTTCTATATAAAGGTACAAAAACAAAAGAAGGGGTATAATATATCCACATAGTCCGATTAGTTTATACAAGATCGAAGTGCTAGAATTTTTGAAGAAAAATGCTAGAAAGTGCTAAAAATAAAGATGCTAGAAACAAGTGCTTAGAACAAAAAATTTTAATATATAAAAAAGAGGTATATTATCTATTTTCAGCTTCAAAAGCTGAAAAAAGCATTAAGAAAATAAAACACATTTCAAAATTGATACTTTAGAAACTAAAAAGTAATAAAATTAAAGTTAGGAACTTTAATGCAAACTCCTACGCAAACAATTATCTCTATAAACCAAAATATAACAAACTTTATGTCATCTGTGCAAAACACATTACAAGAGCATTTAAGAGCGCAGAACCAAATAATCCTTCTAACGAAAAACTTAGTTATTTCAGAGTAGGTTTCTGGAATACAAATGGTTTGAATCAACATAAATCGGAAATATCGTACTTCATGAAACAGCAAAATATTGATGTGATATTAGTCTTAGAGACTCATCTCACAAATAGATACTTTTTTTATATAACAATTTATTCATTCTATTTTAAAAATCATCCGGATGGTAAAGCACATCGTAGTACTGGTATATTAATTATATATATATATATATATATATATATAATCGAATACGACATATATATAATCGAATACGACATTATACCCTAGATGAATTCTCCAAAAATTATCTGCATGCAACTTCTATTCACCTAGAGTGTCTCGCTGGTGATTTAACGCTAAGGTTGGTGTATTGCTCACCTAGATTTTCAATTACCAAGGAGAAATTTAAAGAATTCTTTAACACACTAAGAGATCGCTTCCTGGCATGTGGCAACTATAATGCCAAACACACTTACTGGGGTTTTAGATTGATAAATCCCAGAAGTAGACAGCTTTATAAAGTTCTAGTTGATCGCAAAAATGGTATGGACTTCATGTCTCCTGGACATCCAACGTACTGGCCGGCTGATTCTAGAAAAATTCCCGATCTCATAAATTTTGCTATATCTGAAAATATAAACCACAGAAATCCATATTTTTAGTGTGAGGAAGATATAAACAAATACCTCAACGACTTTACGTCGTTAACTAATTCAGTCTTGGATCATTTAAAAAGTCAAACTTTAAAAAAAAAATAATAAGGATATTCCCAATTATGTCATTGAAATACTTCTTCTTGAAAAAAGAAAACTTAGAAGAGAATTGCAACAAACAGATCACCAGCTGCAAAGCTGAGGCTGTCCACCACAATTAAAAAACTAAGAAAAGCAATTCAAATAGAAGAGGATCGCCGGAGTAGAAATTGCATTGAAAGTTTAACAAATAATAAATAATGTCACCGATAGAGGCACAAAGTCCTTTAAGGAAAGCTGACGGTACCTGAGCCTGTAGTTCAGAAGATAAAGCTAATTTATTTGCATGCTATTTGAGCTCAGTCTCTCAACCGAATCCCCAAAAAAATAATGTGGCAATAATCGTTCTATCAATAATTTTCAATGCGATCTTAAAACTAGGAGTTTTTTTTTTCAAAAATATAGAAAACTTCTCAAATTAAAATGATACCAAAGCCAGGAAAGGATTCTACTTTACCATCTTCTTATATACCTATTAGACTACTATCTTGTTTGTCGAAGCTGTTCGAGAAAGTAGTTCAAAAGAAAATTATTCCATTCTTAAACGATAGAAATATCGTTCACCAGTTTGGTTTTCGTGAAAAACACGAAACCATAGAACACATGAGTCGCTTAACTTTAGACATAGGAAAATGTTTTGAATTAAAGAAGTATTGTTCAGGTATTTTTTTTATGTCGTGCAAGCACAAAGGTTCAATATATAAAATTAAATGTTTACTAGCACCATGTATCCACAAATTTCTGAGGTCCTATATATCTGAAAGTTTATTTAGAGTAAAATATAACGATTTTGTGACAGAAGAATTTGAAAAAAGCGGGTGTTCCACAGGGAAGTGGCAATACTCAGTTCTCACGAAAAGCCGCATTTAGCCAACTTGGTATTTACCTCCGACGTTACATGGTTGAAAAACTGGCGTATATGAGTAACTGAATTGAAAAGTAACCATGTTACATTCACTCTCAGAGGAGGAAATTGTCCATAAATATACCCCAGATAATGTTACATACATAGATTATTACATACTTTGATATTCACTTTGATAGGCGACTAACTTGGCGTCGTCATATAGAAACCAAGAGACTTCATATGAAGCTAAAAGCTTCTAACATTCACTGGTTAATAAATAACCAATCAAAACTAAGCCTTGACAATAAAGTCATCCTATATAAAAATCGCTTTAAAACCAATTTGGACATAAGGCATATGGGAACATCCTAATATGAGTATCGATATTATACAGAGGGCCCAATAAAAAATTCTTAGAACCATGACGGCTGCACCATGTCTGTACATAAGAAATGAGAAAATCCAATGAGATTTAGAGGTTCCATTGGTAAAAGACGAGCTTAAAAAGCTCAGTGAATAATTCATTATAAAACTGCAGACTCAGCCCAACCCGCTTGCAAGACTTCTTACTAAAGTCCAATCAAATTCAAGGCTTTGTAGAGCCGATTTTTTTTCCACGCCGTTACTAGGAGAACCAATTATTCATCTAGCCATGCTCCCGTTAGAGATCAATTAGTCTTTAATGTTTAGTTTTAAAAATTAAATACATATAGTGAGGCCTTAAAAAGGGTACATTAAAAAGAAAATGAAATTTAAGAGTAGATTTTTCAAAATTCTAATTTTATCATGAGTTATCTAATCATGTGTTATTTGTATTATAGTGTTGTATTTTATTCGAAATAAAACATAGTTTAACATTTTGAGGAACTAAAATCCGATTCTTTTATCGAAAATTTTATTTGTAAAATCTTATTTATCTTCAAAAACCAATCGACAATCCGAATTGATTGGAGACCCCAAACCGAATTATCCAGGCTTTTTTTCTGGCCCACTTTTGTTAAAAAAAATAATATCCTTCCATATTTTAATTTTATTTTAAGAATTTTCTGCTTATCTGACAAAAATCAAATTTGTCTGTCCTCTTTTTACTGAAGAGTTTTTTGAACAAAAATGAACTGAAAATGAAGGAATTCAACTACAATCAACTCCGGATTACAGAATAATCCATTTTATCGAGCTTATACTATATTCATGAAATTGCTAAATTTGAAATAACATTTTCTTTTCAAATAAAATTTGAATTTTGAACATAAATGATATTCAAATAATATTAAAAAATAATTTTAGCTAAATAAACAGACTTTTACCTAAAAACCAATTTTTAGCAAGAAATAAAATTATTGAAAAAGTTTGTCTCGTCAAAGAAATTATTTAAAAATGTAAAAAAAAGAAGATATTACTTTTTTTTTAATAAGTTCTTCTTCACATAATACTTCAAAGAACAAAATAATAACGGGTAAGTTTTTCAAACTTTTCGCTTGAAAAATAAACTTTTGCATATTTCACAAGTATTTTACCAAAGATGCGTTTCTTTATAATCTTTGCATAAATTTGCATATAATAAATACATAAATTAGTTTTCTTAACAAAAACGCTATTTTTTGTGACTTTTTTTTGAAGTTTGTTTAACTGATTAGTATAAATTATTTTGTAAATTTTTTGAATATCCCGTAAATAATTGTAAAAGAAGAAATATTTAGACGTATCAAATATGACTTCTGTAGTCTAATTACGTATATTTTTAAAATATTTTTATTTTTTTATGCGTATCGAAAATTATCAAAATTTTAAAGTTGCAAAAAACATATTTATGCTTATTTATAAAAGTTAACACATGAATTAGTCCATTTTTTATGCACTTTTCTGTGCATATTATCCCTTTTTGTACATTTTCAAGCGCATATTTTAATTTTTTTGTGCATATTTAAACCTACCCTAATAATAACTATGTTTGTTTAATTTTAAAGAAGATTCGAATTAATTTAAATTTTGTTTTATTTTAATTTAAAACATCGATTTAGTTACGTTTACAATTAAATTGCGAACTATGTATATTTAAAACATTAATAAGTTATTTTATCGTAAGTATTTCTTATAATAAAAGAATTCTTGTTAGGTTATTATCAGTGCTGCTAGTTTATCCATTTTAAGGCTAAATCTAGTCTTTTCATTTTATTTTAGTCTCAAAGTTTTCGCTTTAGCTTTTAGCTTATTTCTAGGCTTTTTTGATTCTTTAAATTGCCTTAAAAAGGCTAAAATTTTAGCATTTTAACAAAGAAGAAAATAATTTCTCATATGTGTGTATCAATTTGCACAAAAATTTTCGCCTGCGGCTCTTTATTCTCCAAATGAAATATAATTTAGCTCATTTTATGGACTTATTTTACTTAATCAGTTATTATAATCACCATACATATAATAATAGAAACTATTTATAAATACATATATAAAAAAAAAATCTTATAAAAACGAAAAATCGCTTGAAAATTTGGAAATGTTTAATCAAAGAAGTATTAATTATAATTCAAAAATGACAAAAAATATGAAATATAATCCAAATTTTTACGGGAATTTTGTGGGCGATTTTTCATGAATCATTTTGCTGACAGCCGTCTATGTTTTATTTTTAATTTTATAGTATATTTAAAAAAATATCAAGAACTAATGAAAAAAAAAAAATAACTTTTTTCTGGCCTTATTTTTTGGATTATTTAGCCTTTTCTGGACTTTTTTAAAATCCAATTTGGCCTCTTTTTTTCTCACCTCCCGGCAACACTGGTTATTATTGTTAGGTTAACTTCTAATAGTACTGGTTTTTATAAAGTTTGTTTTCCTCTTTAAAGATCGCATTAGTTACTATCACTAGAACACCATACTTCAGCTGCAGTTTAAATTTTTAGAAAAAACGACTGATAATGTTTTTATTATAAAAATTACAAATTAATAAAAATATATGCAAAAGGTGCTTAAAAAATGCCAAAAAATAATTCGAAAGTGCTAGATAAATTTCTTTCGTGCTAAATGGGTTTAAAAAGTGTTAGCACTAAAAATTCTAAATTGGCGACACTTTCCAGTAGCTTTAAAGTATATCATCACGAACTTGATTAAAACTAATCGAATGTACTTAGCAATGATCCCAGACCACAATGACATTTTGCAGCCTATTTCCATAATGCAATGCAATGCGCTTTACAAGCACTCACATCGGTGATGATATTGTGAGCCAATATTAGTTGGTTTAAGGATAATATTTTTTTTTTTTTTGGAGAATTAAATTGTGTTCATTAACCAAGTTTTGCCACCTTAAAGAGTTTTAGGTTATGTAATTAATATAAAGGAGACAAGATTTAACGAAATGTAATAAAAACATAAATTCTTTATTTTCTTATTAAGTTAATATCAATCAAATTCTATTACCTCTGTAATACTCGTAATTAAATTCAAATTTCAAATACAATTTAATTTTACTTATTTTACATTAAATAATCTATATATATGTAATTATTTATTTAATCTATGTATTTATTAATATTTAATAATATAAAGTTACTTGTATAATACAAACTAAAATTATATAAGTAGAAAACAAGCAAAATTTTAATTTTCTTAATGCACAAATTTACTCGTAAGCATTAAAAATTATTACAAAGGAATTTATAAAGCAAAATGCACGTTGAAATACACATGTTATAACGCTATTGACACACACACATACACTTACATTTAAACAAATACATACAGTCACTATACTTTTGAGCAACAGCAGCAGCAGCAGCAGAAAAAATATATAAATATGATCTTATTATTAAAAATCTAACTAATTCAAAAGGATAAAGAGAGAGAAAAAAAAACAAACCTTAAGTAATTAATATGATTCTGTGTAGTTACAAAGTCTTGTTACACATACATAAACAAACAAGCAAACAATATAAAGAGGATATTACAGAAATTTATACAAACATATACAAGTTTGTAAACATATATACACACATACAGAGACACTAAAACTTTATAATGCTATAAAGTACTTACTTACGTATTAAGATTATATGAAATAAGATCAAACTATACATACACACACTTATATGGTGTGTTTGTATTTTATATAAGTGTATTTATACATGACCATGGATACATATACCTTTTGTAGGTGTATATGTGTGTATATGTGTAAGTGTATATAAGTAATAAATAAACTATTCATAAATAATACTAGTAAAACATAAACACATTTACAGGTGTATTGACAGTGGGCCAATTGGAAAATTATAACAGCACTATTATTGATTCACTTAACGCAAAACTATAATAAATTCTTGGCTTTAAATTTCTGTTTCCAGATCTTTAGAATGTCGTATAAATATATCTCGTTATTACAATACTTTCAGGAGCATAAATATCTTACAAAAATATACTATATATCAATCATGGTATTCTCTGGTCCCATTATAACTAAAAAAAATGACATACAATTGTTGTTAAATTTTTTATTAATTTAAATATACTTTGAACATTTTTTTAAGAATATTTAAATAGTTTTTTTTATTTTAATATTTCTCAGTTTTCTTATTTTTAGAATTATTTAGTTTTCTTTTTACTCTATTGATACATTTGTTATTGGATGAACTATTAGTATAACTATAACATTAAAATATAAGTCATAATTTTGATTTACATAAATTATTTTAGATTCTTTAATTTTTTTTTTAATAATTCTTATTAATTCGACTTATAAAATGATGTTACTGATATCCAGCATAGTGGGACCAATCGCAAACATTTTGGTAATAAATCTGTATCTCCTGAACTACTGGTCGGATGGAATTGAAATGTATAGCAGAGTTATAGAGGAGGACATAAGCTTAATTTTGAAAAGAAAAAATTGCCAAAGATTGGTCGTTGAAGCTATTTGAACGATTTTTGGAGGAATGAAAAATTGATACTTATTTTATATAATACATAAGAAATAATAGTAAAAACATAGTACTTATATGGGTTTTTGTGTAATTAAAAAGAAGTATTATGAAAAGTTGACCTTTTTCACAAAATCTGCACTCCTGTATTCGTTTTTGACCAGGCGTTAAGCAGTTTTGTGCTCACTCGATTCAAAATTTAAGAGCATTAATAAATTAAAAAAAAAATCGCATTATTGGGTTTTAATAAAATTTTGTTAAGTTTTCTGCAAAACTTTTACTTTATATTAGGCAACTTTTTCTATGTGTACTTTTAAGATTTTAGTATCCTTTAAATATTTGTTAAATAACGCCCAATACCTTTCAATTGATTAGAGTTTTGATCAATTTGATTAAATGAGTTCATTTGGTACATATACAACAAAAGTAGCAATTAAGTTAATATTTTTTCTTTCAAGACACTTTTTTAAAGTAAAAATTAAATTGATTTCTAAAATGAAATAAGTATTTGAGATTTGTATTTCTGAAATGAGCTAATAAAATGCGTACTGTTTCAATATTTTAACGTTTTTTTTTTGTTGTCTTAAACGGGTATCCAAAATAATATACTGCAGCCCTCGTTATATCTGTAAATTTCCAAATTTTCCCCTTCAAACTGTTTTCGTGTCTATGCCTGCCATACATACATATATAACCTTCTAAATAGTATATGTATGTATAAACAAAAATTATCGGCAAATAATTTCTTAAAGCTCAACATTAGATCCATTCATATTCTCACATGTGTGCCAATCGTACCTTTAATTTCAAAGATCTATATAGTATTTTTACTATCAAAACAGCCCACTGTATAACGCTTACTTTAGTTGTATTTTTATACGTATGTGTAGTATGTATACTTGTGTTGGTTTATTTAATATTACTTATACTTACATGCATTCATTCATAGAAAGACAACAACACTAAATAATAAATAATAGTGTCTTATTACTTTATAAATTGTATCGTCTTCTTTATATTTATACATACAGTTGTGTGCATAAAAAAATGCAACGCTATGTGATGTTATCTTTGTTTGCATATATTTTGCTTATAGCGAGACCTGATGTAACAATACTGTTGTGATTTTAATACTTGTGGCCATAGACTCATGTTGCATATAATTTTTTCGAATACTTTTGTACGTAAGAAAAATTATTAAAAAAAAGTGCAACTCTAAAAAAAAAAAATCAACATGATTTCTTAAATTTTGATAAAAATCGTTATTGGATAAGGTTGGAAACTATAGACTTGTTAAATATCATGATTTTCTGTTCTTACTTGAAATCTTACAAAACTTTTCTATGAATAATCGATCAAATATTCATGATAGTTTGGCTTAAATTGATAATTTATAATTCTATAAGAGCTTTCGACCGAAAAAATGCCACCGGTTTCGATTGTTATAGTGGTGGAATCAACAACTTAATATATAATTTTTTCGCAATGATACAACATTATTTAATGCCCTGTAACGCAATTATTTCAAATATCTCTTGATTTTAGTTCTGATTCAAATTCTGATAGAGGGAAAGGCAATAATATATATATATATATATATATATATATATATATATATATATATATATATATAACGAAATTTAAAAAAATTTCGTTAATTTTTCAAGAGTTACTTTTTTTATTCGTATTAATTGCAATTTCACAAAATGTCTAATAACTATTACTATGTGCAACAATTTGGAACAAAGTGACATACAATGATTGGCTAAGACCACACATAATAAAATTACGACAGAATTGTCTAATAATAATTAATACGATCAAAATTCATACAGCCTAGTGTTGCATTTTTTATGCTCGCAACTGTACATATATTATATATTTGCATTATACAAAGAAACTCTAACAAATATTCAACTTAACATGTCTTTAGTTTGTCAAGAGTTAATGAAATTGGTTTTTTATGTTCTTTTGATACAAAAGTGGAATTATTATTTGGAATTTTAACAAACACAAAGTAATTAATTGCGCAAAATTCATGGAATGAGAGAATTATTTCTCTTTTACTGTAATAATATGTGACAAATGTCATTGTTTTGCATTATGTAACTTATGGAGCCTGGTGTTAAGGTAAAAAAAGCTAAAAGTCATTTTAACTCTTAATATTTTATTGAACTCTTCAATATGTGGTTGGCGGTTTGCAATTCACATGAGAAGCAAAGCAAAACTATAAAATAAAAAAATTTACTTCCTATAATTATGGGGACACTCTCGAATATATGATATATTTTATTTTTAAGTGAAATGATTTAATTCTGTTTATAATACTTTTTACCACAACCTTATCATTCAGATCTTCCAATGCTTTTGCTATGGTATTTTTGATATTTGCAAAAATTGCTAAAAGTTATAACCCTAATGTACAATATTCATTTGGGATATATTCTTAATCGTTAAAAGTAGGAGAGTCGATTTAGCAGTGCCTGAGCTTTTAGAAATTTGCTTCATACATCGCCATCATCCAATCATAATATTTTGGGCCACAAATTAGAGGGAAAACATCTATGCATATTTGTAATCTAGAGACTATAAATATGCGTATATATTTTTATATTAATGCGACTTATCGTTTCTTAATAGCAAGAGATCAAAATCAAAATGTTATATTTTCCCTGAAATTTTTTTTAGGTATTTTAAATGGTATATAATTCATAAATACAAAAAATGTATTCGAAAATGCTCTCAGACTAAAGAGGGGAAAAAATATCTAAATAAAATTAAAAATCGTGACATTATAAGACAATATCATATTTTTGAAATTTTGTAAAATATCGAATACTAACAAATATATAAAATGTTAGAAATAAAAAATTGTGAATCCAATAAGGCGTTAATATGAAAATAATTTTTTTATTAATGTAAATTTTATAGAACTACTCATACGCTTGAATTTAAAAACATTAAATAAAAATCTTAATAGCAAATTATTATAAATTACACTTATTGGCCGCCACATTTAATCCAACATTTTGGTTTTTTTAATTTATCTTAATTTCCTTATTAACAACTTCACAAATTATAAATCATATACATGTACATATATTGTTTGTCATTTAAATATAATATTGCCTTATAGAGCCAAAAATTCTTTTTCATTTACTTATAATTCCGCCTTCCGAATTCGGAAAATAAAAAAAAAAACAAATTCGTATTCATGGGCCGCACATATGTCAAATTCGATTTTTTAAAATTTCGTCAAATTATAAAATATTTTTTACCTCCTATTGGATCCGCAATTTTTTGTTTCATATTTTTTATTGCACAATTGTGATAAGCGCCCAATTTGGTTCGCCATATTGCTTTCGCCTTTTGGAATTCGGAAAATTAAGAACAAAATTCCTGCTGAGGGACTACAAGTCTATCAAATGTGATTATTTAAAATTTCGTGACAAAATAAAAAAAAAGATAAAAAATAACAACATTGTTGTTCATTGCTACTTAACATAGTGTCTCTATTAGACAATTTTATCATGACAAACGTCAAACTTAGTGGAAGGTGGCAACAGTTGCACAAAAACAACAATATGGCGTATTCATTATTGTTTTTTATATATGCAGTTTGACAACTGTAAAAACCGAAATAATCAGCCGTTTAACAAAGGTTACCTTGTATATATTTGCACCGTTTTTGACGTTTGTTTTGATAAAAATTTGCCTAATGTAGACACTAGGTAATAAGTGGCTAAACAATAACAATTATACATTGCTTAATTTACTACCTAACTGATAGCTTTATGCATATAAACAATAATAATTGAAAAAGGAAAATACAAAATAATTGTAAAAAGATTTATCGTAAACCATTTGCAATTTTGAATGTATAATGTTTTCTTACAGAATCGTAATCTTCGTCCCCAAAAACCTTATATTTGATAATTATTTTTTACATAAATCAAGTACGCTAATTATGGCTAAAATTCAGAGATTATGGCCCAGTGTGCAGAGTTTTAATATTGCAAAGAGTACTATTCATAACAATATTACGAATGCGCTGGGTACAGTAAATTCCTTCATCTTCAAAATAAAATTGAAGTAGCAATGATCCCTATAAGGAGTTTAATTATGGAGGGAACTTAAGTACGATTTCGCCTGAAAAAGTACTACCAATGCGATAGTAATACATAAGAATATCAGGGCTTGTTATATTTAAAATTTTAGCACTGGTTATTTGGAGTTTGTAGCATCTGACATACCGCACATAGGAGTGAAATTGAGAAAAGTGGCGATTAATTAAAAATTAATACTTTGGAAAAGTAATTAATTCTAAGTAAAAATAGATAAAATAAAGCATCATTATCTGTTTAAAAAATTCTTTAATTTTTTTCATTCTCCGTATAGTGAGTGCGCCGTCAAAGTTACAGATTTTTTTGCAATTTTTAATCTCAGTGGTAAAAACTGAAAATTGAACTTTTCAAAGTTTATATTTTTGCGTTTTAATTCATAAAACGTGTTTTTTACAATGGAGTTGTTAAGCATAGATATTTAAAAGCATAATTACACATTTTTTGTTGAATAATTTTTTGTAGAAATATTTTTAATATTCAAAAAAAAAAAAAAAAAAAAAAATAAAAAAAAAAAAAATAAAAAAATTGGTATAAAAAGGGGATTTTTTTTTATATAGAAATTCAAAAAGCTTTTAGATGAACTTAGGTAAAAATAAAAATTTTGTATTTTTACATAATATGTGTAGTATTCAAATCCAAAGAAATATGTTGCAGATTTTTTGAAAAAGAAAAAAAATATTAAAAAAAATCCAATGAAAATATACTTGTTTTCTCAACAAAGATAAAAAGATTATATATTTAAAATTAAAGTTTATTTAACAAAATTATTTGCTATATTTTTATTATTACTTTTACACAAAAAGAGGTTTATATAGAATTTTATAAAGTAATTGAAAACGAGTAAAACAGTTGCAGCCTTATTAAATCACTTTAATGCAAAAAATAATTTTGAATTGGCATCGAAGTGCCAGATCCTTATAAGGAAGCCATGATCAATTACGGTCCGATAGCTGTGAAATTTGACTGTAAGACTAATACTTCAATATATTTTATTTGTACTTAATTTTATCTTTATATGAATTATGTAAGAGAAAGTAATTTTCGGAATTTTATACGAGAGCTGTGATCAATTTTGAACCAATCCTCACGAAATTTATAGGTATGATTTTTGATTAGATAAAACACACTTGTTAAAAAATTTATAGAAATACAGACATATTTAAGAGATTTATAAGCATTTGACCCACTTCCGGGAAAAATTTTATATGGGGGCTCAGTGAAATAATGGTTCGATTACAACCAATTTTAATCTGTTGTAGTATTGATCTAAGAAAATCTCACGTACCAAATTTCAATATGATATCTTTAAAACGGCGAACTACAGATTATCTCAAATGTTGGTTACTGATGTACAGACATCTGGTTACTGATGGACGGACAGTGGTTTAGGTTAAAAAAAAATATTTATAAATTCAGAAAGTATTTACTTGACGTACTAATAAACCAATTATAACAACAAAATAATAAATAATGTGCTTTAACCCTTCCCTGAATTAAGCGCTATTTTTGGTTTTTTTTAAACCAGTATGTGCCGTAGCAATTGACCATAAAATGCTAAATATTTCGTTCATGCGTAAAAGCGACTATATAATAAAATTTAAAAGTTGAGTAATCCCCAATGGTGTGCACGGAAAAGTCTGACGTAAGCCTATATGTAACTACATCATATTAACAGGAACGATCATAAAAACTTCTTAACAGGCTGCTATCCAGGGTGGATATTCTCTAATCGACAGATAGTTAATGAGTGTAACGTTTAGAGGACTTTCGAGATCTCTATTTCCTTAAAAATATAGATTAACTTATAGATTAACTTATAGATTAACTATTCATTCAGCTTGTGGAATCCGATTGTTATTTATATTTAATAAGATAATCAGGATCAAGCTATATATAAGTCTACTTTCTTGTAAACTCAGAACGCCTTGAAAGTGTGATGAGTAAATCTGAAATTAATTTTAGGAACTATGAATAGGTCTGCTAATTAAGCGTTACAGCTATATGATGGCTAGGAAAAAATCTCTTTAGTATAGTATGTAACGCTTTCATTGCCACTGCCAATGATACGAAGCACTTAAATATACATGTTGCCAAAAAGTCAAAACATGTACTTACCGCATCATATGAACAAATTCATTGTTGAATGTTATACCCAAACATCTAAAGACAATTCATAATCTACCAACTAAGAGGACGGTTTAACAAAAATGCCAAGAATTTAGAAAATTTAGACCCTTGAAATTACAATTTTTTATTTAAATTTTTCTAGAAATTATACATTTTTTTAGAAAGCTGTCATATTTTTCTTATTTCTTTTTTGTTATTCATAATAAGTACTTAAATACACAATCACTACACAGAATACAACTAGAAGTTTATGTGAGAGGTAAAGATCTAAATCAGTTGTCAAAAACCTAATTCATGCAATAACAAAATACATGTAGTCACATATATTTGGTTTCTGTGTTTTTTGAAAGAAATGAATATTTTTTTTTTGAAAATTTAGTTTGAACTGCCTCTCACATAAACTTCTAGTTGTATTCTATGACTCACAACGTCAGTACAAAATTTGAAGTTTTTTAAAATTTTCAAATTGGTTGCAGTTTAATTTTTATCGCGGTTCAAAGTACACTCTTTTCAAAAAAATGTTTTCTAAAATACAAGAATTTCAAATCAATATATCTTCGGATCTATTTGTCCAATTCAAATAAACTTTGGCTCAAACTAATGCCTAATAAATGTGATTTCTAATTGTTTTTATAAAAATGATATTTTTGAAAAAAAGGATAATGAAATCAATATTCGTCATTGATTCAAGGATATTTAAAAAATCATATCTTCCATTTTTATAATTTTTCTTTAAAATGTTCCTTAAAGTGTTGGAAATAACATATAAAAGTTTTAGAGTGAGACCATGAGGAGAAATAAATAAATTTCAAATATATTTATTGTTTTTCATACAATTTGTTAAAACGATTTTATCTTTCGTTTTATAAAAGCAGGGGGTGGACAACACTACATTTAGAATTAGAATACTTTATTCCACTCAGATTTTTTATAAGAAAGTCTTTTATTTGTTAACTTTTGTCAGCCACTAAGGTTTTTCTTAATATCAACACCTAAGAAGATACGGAATTAGAGAACAATAAACAATACTTAAAATTATGAATATGTTTACAAACATATTCATAATACTTAAATGCGGTTATTTCCCTCTTTGTCCATTAAGAAATACACATTTCGTTAACAGAAATGTGTATTTTTTTCCACATATTTTGTATTTGATTTAAAATTATAAAATAAATCTTAACATTTATGTTTAATTTCTTCAAATATTTTTAACCAATTAAAAAATGATTGAACTATTCAATCCACTAATTAAATTTTAATATAAAATTAAACAACACACAATGGTTCTAATGGCATAAAAAATGGCGCTTAATTCAGGAAATGATAAAAATAACCTGTATTATATTTTGTTTAATTAATTTTGACACAAACAAGTAAAAATAGTAAATTTTGCAATTATAGGATTTTTTTGTTTGTTTTTAAGCCAGTCTCCTTTGTGTGTCCATCGCTAATTAACATTATTTTTAGTTAAATTAGAAATGGCAGTTTTTAAGATAACAACCAAATTTTTCAGTTTGTACAGATTTAGTCACTATTGCCTTGAATTTGATTCAAATCGGTTCATTATTTTATATAGCTCTCATAAAAAAAACCTATCGAAATATGGACTTAAGAGCTTTTCCCTATTCATATGGATGTGGATATTGAGAAGATATAGATTTTTTAAATGTTTTATGTGCACAATATTCTTATTGAAAAATATGGATCAACCGTCCATTATTGGCCCTAGTATCCATATCAGACATTCACCTGAGGAGTACTATTCAGCTTATAGATTTATCTGAATAACTATAAATGAAATTTACATAAAAATATTATTTTATTTATACACTAGCTCATCCGGCAAACGTCGTTTTGCCCTATTTTACGCCCTAAAAGTTCGAATTTCCCAAAAATGTATATCTTTAATTTCCTTTCAGTTGTTACAGTGACTGCATGCCAAATTTTAAGAAAACCGGTTGATTAGTTAAGAATATATAGGGTGAAGGAGCTTTTACCTCTCTTTCCCTATTTCACGCCCTAAATAATAAAAATTAGTTCCTTCTATAGTTCCTTCCAGATTTTACACTATTTACCTGCCAAATTTCAAGAAAATCGGTTGATTAGTTAAGAGGATATATATATGTATACCCACTTTGCCCTATTTTACGCTCTCTAGAAATATGAAATATACTTTACGACCTATTCTCATACCTAACAAATACACATAGAAAACTTCATAAAAATTGGTCAAGCCGTTTCGGAGGAGTTTAATTAAAAACACCGTGACACGAGAATTTTATATATATGATTTCGAAAGAATTTCGAATTTCCCACACAAGCAGTCTGAGACTAGGCTTCGAATTATGATCTAACTTGACATTTCTGAAAACAAAAATTGACAATCGACTTCCGCAAAAAATCTTATACTTTTTTATGAAACCCATATGGAAGTATATATATAAATATATCAGTTCAATAGGAATATAGCTTTTAAAATTTTTTCGAAAATAGGATTTTACATAGCATATCCGTTTAGACGAACGAGGAAATATTAAGAAATGCGATATTCAATTTTTGTAATGGTTCAAAAAATATACATAGCTTCTTTATATTGATTCAATACAAATATTTCAATATACAAAAATATATATCAAAACAAGATATTTTTCATCAACTCTTCACATTTCAAACAACCTTTTAAAATAACCACAAATTGTTTTTAACTTGACAAATTTGAACTTGTAACTTGACAACTTTTAAAATACCTTGACAATCAAGTTTATTGAAGGCCGTCTGAAAACTCTATCTGAGCCACACTAATTGTCGGGGTAATCTGTAATAACTTTACTATATTTTAACAGATTTTTCCTTTTCTTCCATTAGCTGATAGATAACTATATGTTAATTACGATTTTGCTGTAATTAAATACAAAAATAATTACAAGTATATAAAAAAGGAAAAATTTTCCCATAAAAAAATCATTTCGTAATTTCAGATCCAATTCGGAACGATTTCGCGACACCCGATCACTCTGGTAGTTTGGAAAATATATATTTAATATCGAATGAACAATTTTATAGGGAATTAAAATCAAAATTTCGTATTTTCATACATTGAAACAGTCAGTTATATAATGTTTTTGCTAAATAATTGTCTTCAGAAATCTTCAGCCTTCAGTCTTTTCAAATAAGATGAAATATCTGAAAAGGGCGTAATATATGCTCGGCTTTACATTTTTGTAAATACAAGCTAAGAACCTTTTTCTAATCTACATATCTAAGCCCAATACCGCCCAATAAAAAAGATCTGCTCCATCAAACATGAAAAATATTCCAAATTTGGACCTTTCTTAAAAAAAGTATTTTAAAATATTTACATACAAAATCCAGAAATAAATAACACCTAAGTTTGAAGATTCCATTATAAAAGTTTAATTTCTAGAAGGCTTAAATGAAATTTTTGACAGCCGAGTTCAACAAAATTTTGATTTTTTCCACCTGAAAACAGCAATATTTTGACAACTTTGACAGCTCACTACTAAAAAAAAATAGATGATTGATTTTCACAATTCAAAAACGTTATTATAAAATCTTAATTTTTAAATTTCAATTAATCGCCACTTTTGAGTCATTTCGAACCATTGTGCAACAGTGTTAATAAAACAATTTAAGGCAATATCTTTTTCTGTATTTTTAATAAAAATATATTTATACTTTGGGTGTCTCGATGGCCTAGTTGGTAGTGAGCTAGTCTATCAGTCTAGAGGTTGTGGGTTCGATTCCCATCAAATACACTCTGCTCTATTTCACTACAACAAGCAATAGTCTTCGTTACTCCGCTCTGTTAGAATTAGAATATAATTTTGTTATTGTATTGTAATTGTTTAGTAAATAAATAAATACTTATACTTTCTAAATACCCTATATAAACAAACTTAAAAATTAAATTAAAGTATATTTAATCTTGATGTAATCATAAATTCATTGGCTCCGAGAAACATGTTGGACTTTTTTGGGTCCACAAGTTGTTGAACCATAAATATCTTTAAAGACCATTTCTTAAATAAACACTTTTTAAAATGATGTGCTCAATTGAATATAATAAGAAACTATTTACCATATACATGCAGGACAACCGTTGTGGAAAAATGAACTGAAGCCATAAACTTTACCTATGACCTGTCAGACCAAAAACTAAAACATATAACGGCCTAAATATAAAAACTAATAAGTTAAAAGAAAAACATACACTTTTAGATATAAGTATATGAAGGAAAAAAGGACTCACTTGAAATGATTTATGAATGAGCACATCTGTTTTTGGCCATGTGTGAGAATGTGTGAAAAATAATTTTAGCCATAAGTTAGTGTGTGTAATACATAACTATATAAATGTTTAAATTGGAATACCTACAGGGTAAATACTTATATTTTTGTTGGAAGTTAATATAAGCTATAAATGTTAAGAGGGGAGGGGGGGGGGGAGGTAGAAAAATAATTATAACAAGTCTTTAATATTTAATTGAAATATTAAAAATATTTCAGGAAAATATTTTCAAATGTTGTTGAAAAGCTTTTATGATACTCTCTTTAAATCAAATAAAAATCTTTAATTTATTTAATGTTCAATTCTTCTACTTTTTAATTTTGTGCCAACAAATATCTGTTCAAATCTTAAATCTTAAAATATTTTAATATTTATGTACTTTATACATTGAGGTATTTATTTAAATAATTTTTACTAACTATTTAAAAATAATAATAAAAATAATTACATAACTACAGTGTGCCTAGGACTCCAGCAGTATTACTGACAGACAAGTTCACACTTTGTCTACATATTTTATATCCTCCATAAGGATTCACTAAATAATGAACCTTAATATAACTTATATTTAAGTATGCCTCCTGCATGTGCTCGTATGTGTGTGAATGAGAGTGCTAACATGTATTTGTTGCAAAAGGAAGGATGCTTTGTAAGCTTGACGGGAACAAACCATTAAATTTACATTAAGCACCGAAAGTTTATTTATTTACACTTTGCAACAACCCAGTTTGTGGCTCATAGTCATTGGCAAATAAACAAATCAGGTTGGTAACAACCAGCGTTTAAAAAACTTCAACTACGAGTACTAACAAGTTTTTTTTTTGGATTGGTTAAAATTACAGCTACTGAAAATTGTCAGTAGTGGTAGCAAAATTATAATTTAAATTTATAATTTTTTGCAGTCTAACACTTTCTATAACTATTCATAATCGCAAAAAAATAAAACTTGAAATGGGGCAAAAGCTATAAAACATGTAGTTCAAATTTAGCAGTAGTTTTAAAAATAAGACATTTAGCTACCGCTCCACTTGTAGTTTAATTTTTATGACTACTTCCCTTACAATATTTTTTATTTTTACGGCTACCTTTACTGTGAAGTTAATACTACCAAAAGAGGTAGTAATAAACTAGCAGAGAAGGTAGCTAATAGGTAGCAGAAAAATTACTGCTACTGCAGAAGCAGAAATAAACATAGAATAACGAGAAAGCAGATATACGCAAAAGTATTCACAATACGTTCTTGCTGTAATAAAACTTAAAAGCATTCACTTTTACTTGTGTTGTGTTTTTATAAGGTTACCATTTTTATAAAATATGTGTGATAATTGCCATATTATTTCATTATGTCATATAGTTACTGGACTATTGAATTTTTTAAACTTTTTTTAAAATATGAAGGAATAAGTTTTTTGTTTGTATTACATATACTAATAAAATTTGAGTTTTGAATATAGCTTTGTATTGGATTTTATTAATTTTGTCTTACTATATTTAAATATTTTATAAATCAGACAAGAAATTTTATAAATTAAATATCAAAAAAACCATTTTTTAGATTTTCTTTTCCACCAAAAAAGACATTAAACTTAATTGAAATATATTTTAGCTGAATATTTTTACTTTTTCAGTCATATTTAAAGTTTAAAATATTCGAATCGTTCTTTTACATATTTATGAAATTTGTATAAAATAAACAAAATGCTAAAAAAAGATTTCTCAAATATCGACCAAGTTCCTGTTCCAAAGTTTAATTAAGTGCATATTTTACTATTTGTTTTTTGGAAGTTATTAATAATTACTTCTAAAAAATCAATACCTTAAAATAATTAGTTATGCATAGGAGAATTACAATTTGATAAATTTTTATGTATTTTATTTACTTTTACCAAAGTAAAAATAATAATTTTATAAAGAAATTATGTAAACATAAGCTAATTACTTTTTCATTAAATTATTTTAATTGCTATTTTTACTGCTACCTCTGCTGCTACCTCTACTTTCCCTCTGCTGCTTCCTCCTATTACTCTTGCTACCTTTACAACTAAGAATATAGGTAAAAATACTGTTACTTATGTGAAGGCAGCAGCATAACAAAATTATAACACTACTTTCAAAATTGTTGTTTTTGACTACAACTAAAAGTACTGCTAACAAAAAGTGAAGACGGCGTAGTTTAAGCAAATGAACGACTACAAGTTTTATATATTTTTTTAACTACAATTTTAGTTATTTTTTTTTGCTGCTACGACTATTTAGAGTCCAGTTTTTCAAACACTGGTAACAACAACTATCGGTAACATTTTGTTATACATTTTAAAATGAAATGAAGCATATACGAGGATATTTGAAATAGTATTGGGAAAATGTGCATGATGCTTTACTAACTACCTATTTGAATTTGAGTTTCATAATAAAGCACTAAAGTAGTTATACAAAGATTGGAGAAAATGTTTTGTATTATTTTTTTAATATAAAAAAATAGGATGTATTTCTTTAAATTCTGAAACATCTAACCCTCCTTTAAAACATTTTTTTTTACAAGGAAGTGGAAAAACAAAATGAAAAATATTCTACTAAACTTGCATATCTTTGTCAACAATTATAACGCAGCTCCCCCAAAAAAAATAATGTAATAAAAATTATAAAACTTGTGCAAAAACAAACTAGGAAAGGGAGACTAGAAAAGAAAAAAAGCAAAACAGAAATAAATATAAAAGCGAAATTACACAATGGCAATAATCAACGCCTATTTTTACTAAATACTAGGGTGATCGACTCGGTTTTCTAAATGGTTTAAAATCGTTTTTTTTTCGGTTTAAGTATTGTCAGTATTTTAAAATATACCGGGTTTTTTTTTAACACAAAAAAAGGTTTTAAAAATAACATTTTATTTCATAAAACATACAGCTGCGATCAATAAAATAAGACCACATCATATATTTTATTTTAAACAAGTATTATACAAAAACTGTTGGACTTATTTCTGATCTTATCTGAAAATAAACCTTATGCACTAAGATAACAATAAGTTAAATAATAAATGAAAATTTCACATAACTTTTGTGAAAAAGTTATAAAATAATTGGAATGATATGGAAAAGGATAATCAAAAAAAAAAAAAAAAAAAAAAAAAAAAAATAGAACCAATCTAGAATTCGTTGAAATAAATCTTAAATTGCCAAGAGAAATAATGAAATTTTTTAAATGTCGGTGTTGCCAGGAGATGAGAAAAAAAGCTAAATTAAACTTTAAAAAAGGTCAAAAAGGCTACATGCCGCCAAAAATAAGGACAGAAAAAATTAAAATTTTTGAAAAAATTTAGAAACTTATTTTTTGTGATCCCCATTAGTTTTTGATATTTTCCTAAACAAATTTTAATAAATTTATAACTAAATCCCAGTAAAATGACTCAATGAAAAATCGCCCCAAGAATATTCCCATACAATTTTTGGGTTATATTTCATATGAAAAATTACCCAATGTTTTGAGGTGACTTTTCGGCATTTTTGACCTATAATCCTTTTTGACTAAGCATTTTCATTTTTTTGTATTTTTCGTATAAACAATTTTTTTTAATTATTTTTATAAATAGTTTATATTGTTGATGAAGTATAGTAAAAAATAAATATAATAAACGACTTAATAACTCTACAAAATTTATTAAATTAGTTTTAATATGGAGAATGAAGAGCCTCAGGCGTATTATTTTGATTAAACATAAATAATCTCGATTTTTTGTGCGAAAAAAAAAATGAATAAATCGATGATTCTGTAAAAATAAAATTAGTAATAATAAATAAGAAATTATATTCTTCTTTATTGAAATAATAATATTTTAGCCTTTTTAAGGCAGTTGTGAGAAACAAAAAAGGCTAGAAAGAAGCTAAAACGAAAATTTTGTGACTAAAAGCAAAATAAAAAGCTAGATTTAGCCTTAAAAAGGATAAACTGGCGATACTGGCTATTATGTTTAATATTTTAGTATTGAAAAAATTATGTCGGTTTGCTCTCTTATTAGTATTAATGCTTGATTATTTTATCTCCCGGAGTTTTTAATTTTTTTGAATTCTTAGCTTAAAATCGTATAAAAATTCCACCACACATTAGCCAAAAGACTTTTCTCGTTCTGACAAAATTTTTCTTTAATTGTGAATATATGTTTTTGATTATATTGTTATCAGGGGCCTGGGCTGTCCATCGTATTACAAGGACCTTACTTTTTCAAAACCGCATTTATGCCAATCAACTTATGTGTTTCGAGTTATTGTGACCTATATTAACGGCATTTGCTTTGAGTCTTATGAAATTATGATTCTATCAAGTATTTACAGTCATACAGAGGAATACGTCACAGTTTTTCTTCACTAGTGAGACTCATGGTATAGTAACCGAATCATGACATTCTAGAAAAAATTGTCCTCGCATCGTTTTTTGAATATTTTTATACATACTTGATTACACTGTCCTTTTTACATATCAGTGAGATCTCCTAACCTCAAATTAAAGAATTTATGACTTATTTAATCAAGAAATGTATCGCCATACAATATACTTTTTTGGGGGTATGAGTGATTAAAAATTAGTAACTTTTGAACGAGTTTACATTTTGGTCCCCGACTTGTTTATGTTATTGTGCGTGCACAAAATTAGCTATAGCATACAATACAGAAATCATTACAAATTTTTATATTTTTCTTGTAAAATTACAATAAAAATTATGTAATATGCGTATTTTGATAAAAGTCTTTCAAGCCTTTTAAATTTTGAAATGTGTGAGTACATAAATTGAAGCACAACGTTTGTAACTTATACACTTAAAACTTCAACCAATATGGACGATATTAACGGAACGCGTATTAAGGTCAAATATTTAAACTTTCGATGGACTTCCGGACGGACACATTTAAAAAATCATATAGTTATCGAATGAAGCAAGAGGGAACTAAAAATTGCTTGCTATTATATCCCCCATATGTCTATTAAATTTCATATTTTTTAAATTTTTTCCTGCATTATAAACAAAAGTGTTATACGAAATAAAAGATCGTCATACAAATTTCATATTCTTACTCAAATAAAATTAAATTTTTTAATTAAATAAAATTTCTAACCACCATTATGCGAACATGAGGTTTTTAATCAGGAAATTCTCATAATATACAAATTTTAACATATGGACCATATTAGTGTTTTGGTTATTTTTTGATTTTATGTATTGTTTTTTTGTGGAATGTTAAGAGGTTTCTTTTTTTTTCCTTAAGCAAAGTATTTTGTTTTATAAAATACAAAAATAATATGATTTTTTTAATTAAAAGCATTTCTACATCCAGTCTTGCATTTTCTTGCAGCTGAATTATCTAGAGTATAATGCAAGTAACTTACACTATAAGCTGGTATAAGAACAATTTTTTGCTGGTTTTGGCAAAATAGTTAAAAGCTTTGGTAAAGACAAACACAATTTGCAAAAAAAAAAAAAATTAAATAAATTAAAGATATTTTGAAATTTTTAAAAATTAATAATCCAAGTTGCACATGATGAATAATGAGCATATCCTTCAAATAAAATAATAAAAGATTAAAGATAAATATTAAAAATTTTTCCATTAATAATTATTTTTTTATTCTGATTAAATTTAGCTGATTTCAAAACCAGATAGATATCGAATATGTTTTACATTAAGATCAATGCTAAAATTAAAATTATTCAATCACAGATTTTTATGTTTGAACTTATTTTTGATCATTCACAGCCCAAAAAATGTACATAGTGCGTCACCTAAGTGGCGCATGTAGGAAAGGCTCTGTAAATTATACCTTTGTAAAAGCATGTCGTATGTTAAATATTTCATTCTCGGAATTGTAGATAAATAAATACAATAACGCTTGTCACTGCTGTTTGTGCTCCTTAAGTGACATAATACGCTAACTTTTAGAATAAAAGTTGAAATGGTGGGTCACCACCAACGATATTCAAACTTTTTTTTTTTGGAACGCAATATCATTTCTGATTAATTAGTTAATAAAATTCCTAATTTCAGCCTAAACATTTTATTCAATAATATTTTTATAGAACAATAAATTTCACATAGACCTTCTTATGTTTTGCGTGACTTATATCAATCACTAAATATTAAAATGATTTCTTATTATAGCAGATATGATAAAAGTTGATTAATATTCACTTTTTATAACGAATTTTAATAAATATATAAACATAAAAAAAAACTAATTGTTTACTGACAGACTACACAAAAATGTGTATTCAATAGTTGTGGAGAGAAAAATATGTTTTAGAAGCAAACACTCAATAGTTATGGAAAGCAAAAAATTGTTTAAAAGAAACATTCTTTGAGTTATACAAAACAAAATATAAATAAAAATATTGGCAACACATAATGGTTATAGAAATAACTAAATTAATTAATATTTATAAGTTTTTGTTTCTGGTAGAAATATTTTCCAAATATAAAATCTTTGTAGTCAACCATATTAAAATTTTGATTGAAGGTAACTATTTAATAATTGAACATAAACAGATACGTTTTTATTACAAACATAGTATCATTAAGATCAATAAAACATAATTACGAGAACAATTATATTATTGTGGTGACTATGCCCCAAACATGTTTTTTCTTCGCGTCTAGATGAATTTATGAAAACTATAATAATTTCCTTTAAAACTGCAATAATAATCGAAATAAGGAAATTTATTTTCTTAACTAACAATCTATTTAACATAAAAATTAACTTAACTAATTATGGACCGGAAATCGTAAAATATTACTTGTGCAAACTAAAGGGTTAAATGTATACATATATCTGTAGTATTAATACCCTAAAATATAAATTACGACGGGAAATGTCAAAAATATTTAAACTTTAATGAAATAGTATTTAAAATAAAAACATAAAATTTTATTAAAATTTTAATTTCGAGAGAATAATCTTTTTTTTCTAATATTTAGAATTTTATTTCCTTACACTATGGTTATCACACTATTTAAAGAGTTTTAGTTATTTAATAACTTTTCGTCTAAAAAATTTATATATATTATGTCTTTAAGTTTAGATTTTAATTTCAAATATAATTTTTCGGAGGAAAATTTTATAGGAAAAACCTCTGATATAATTCATTATTAGTATAACTATATACTATAACTAAATACTATAAATTATTCTTTATAATATATGTATATATGTAACGCTTACTAAATCAAGTAACAAAAATTAATTAAATAGACTACAAATTAGTGGGTTATTAGATTGCCCACATACTAGTATAAAACGTTCTGTCATATTTATATATTGTTTTCGTTATGGAGATTGTTATAGGAGAAATACTAGGGTAAATTTAGCATCATTTTAAGTAATTTGTTTTGACAAATTTGCAATTTACTAATAATGGATTGGAAAACTGCTTTCACTAAAATTATTTTATTCTCGCGATTTAAAAAAGATTTTCGCCCTATTAGCGGATATAACATATTTTTTGCTAAGTTAAATTTTTATATTTGCCTTTGGATATGCAAGTCAAAAATTAATTTTACATTGCTACACCACCGCACAACAGAGCCATTGATTCTCAATTGGTTTGTCGGATAAAAATAAAAATTTCTTCTACGACTAAAGAAGACTGCTTGAGTTTTACTTTCGTTAATTTTTATTTTCCAGGTATGAAAATAATCAACAAGCCGGTCTAACGCAAATTGTAAAATATCTGCAATATTTTGGCCAAGTTTATGTGATGAAAATAGACATGTATCGTCAGCATAGGCTGTACATTCTACAACATTGAATTGTGCCATATCAGAGCAATATAAGTTATAAAGTAATGGTCCCAAAACTGGGACTCCTGCCGGTATTTCATTAATATCAGAATGTTCATCATTTAGATTTACACAGAAAGATCTATTTTAAAAACGATTCAATATTTCTTATAAGATAAAATTGAATTTTGTATTGGATCATTTTGTATAGTAGACCGTTATGCCAAACGGTATCGAAAGCTTTTTCGATATCAAGTGCGACTACAACTGCAGATAGTCCATTCTCAAACCCTGTATTTATATGTTTGTATATACGTTCAATCTGGTGAACAGTACTTTGAAATGGTCTGAATCCAAATTGTGTAAGAGGTAAAATATTATTTTGCTCAATAAACTTAGAAAGTCTTGCTTTAAGGACTTTTTCAAGGATTTTGCTTAGGCTACTTAGTAGACTAATTGGACGATAGCTTTTTAGTGAATTCCGCAGCTTGTTTGATTTTAAAACTTTCACTATTTTAGCCGCGAGAATAAATTTAATTTTTTTTACTCATTAAGTGTTTGTCTATCATATGTGGTATTTTTTTTTTTTTTTGACAAAATGTTAAAAATAATTATGTACACTGCTGATTGAAAATTATATATTTGGAGGCACTTTAAAAATGGTTCAGCTTACGTGAACGAAATAATTAAACAGAAATATTTTGGGGATTAGTTTAAAGCATATCAATCTTTAATTTTAGGGGGAGGGGGGTGTACATATGCAACATTTTTTGCCACAATATAAATCAATGCACTTTACTGCTCATATTATATAAAACTTGGTCTCTATTTCGGATTATATTCTTAACCTAATTAAAAGTCGTTTCCCAAAATAAATTATTAAATAAATTTTAATACTGTAAGATTTGTTCAATTTTTCTTAATACTATATTCCCGTATACTGGTTTTTTTAAATGTGTTTTTAGATGACTTTTTACATAGCACTTTTATTGTTTTTTTTTTTATACGTGCAGCTTTTATTCAGCTTTTATTCAATAAAATTAATAATTAAAACAGATAAAAAATTAGAAATAAATAAACAAGTTGCAGAAGTTTTTTTAAACCCACGGTTGTTATTGGAAGGATGTTCTTCTCTTATGCTTCTTGTCCATTGCTTATGAAATACTTCTCTTAAAACTATGTTTATAAAATTTTTAAATAAAAATTATGTTTTAGCCTTATTAATAGATAAAAAAAATGCTTTAAAATTTGTGAAATTTTAATTTTTGTTTTTGAATGTAATTATTAATAATTTGAAAAAAAAAACTCAAAATATTCACCACTTTTGAAGTGGTGAAAATGTTCTTTTTTGGAAGCACTTGATCGTTTTTTTGCTAGGGTATGTTCAGCATTTTTTAATATACTACACATACTAAAATATATACTTGTTTATTGAATAATTAAACATTTTAAAATTTGTAGTTTTTTATGCATTTAAATATATGAAAAAACAATTTAAATATATGAAAAAGCAATTCAAATGTATTTCAAAAAATACGTATAAGTGAACATAATTTAAGAAATATAGACTACTTTTTGGAAATATTAAGTCCTACAAAAGACCGGTTAACCGGTTTTGTGGGAATCTCAAAAAAATTCCAACTACTCGAAAACCGGTTTCTCCCAAAAGTCGATCACCCTACTAAATATGAACATTATACCAACTAAACTTAAACTAAAAGTAGACTTGGTGTAAATTTGAATTGTGGTTAAAATGAAACCTTTCTAAATTGTTGAATAACTAAAATCTGTGAATATATTTTTACCAAAAATATGACTACAATACTTTAACCATTAACCTTGAGGGGGTTTATTAAAGTCAGCAGCACTCTAGTTTTGAATTTAAGTGTTTCATAAAGTTTAACTTATTTATCTATTTTCTGCTTTGCTCTGCTCTCGTCGCAGCAGCATTCTACAAAACAATTTTAAAACACAGCATGTTTGTGTTGCTTTACTAACTTTAACAAAATTCCCAGGAATAGATTGTATAAAAATTCTTAAATGTTTTTTTCCATATGAGCCTGTAGTTTATCTAACTCTCTGGCTGTTTATCTTATGGTGCAAGTGAACAAGATTGAGGTGGGGTGTGAGTGAGTGGGCCTTATAACGATAAACATCAATTGTATGTAATACGTACACTAGCATACCGCTTTATGTTTATCTTTGTTTGTGGTAATATCTACCAGTTAATGGCTTGAATGTTGGTTTCTCTAGGAATTACTTTTTTTGCTCCTCTTATTTTGTTGCGCGTTTTTGTTATAAATTTGTTGTTTCTGTTGAAGTCAAGTATTTACTAAAGGATAATATATTGTAATTATGCCAGAGTTTTGAGTAGGATTTTATTTAATATTTTGTAAAAGGAAAAAAGTAAAATTAATATGAATTTTTGGCTAAATTGTTATAAGTGTTGAAAGTTAGATTTTTTGTGAACAAAACCCAAATAATATTTACTATTGTGATAGTGTTGTAGAAATTAAAAAGTAATCATTTAAAGTTATAAGTTATGTCGTAACAGACATATCATTTGATCTAGGTAATGTCATTTTTCCGATTGGAGCCTTATTTAAAAAACTATAGCCGATTTTAGTTTTCTTATGATTTTATATGAAAAATCGAATTCTAATGAAAAATATAAGTGACCACAGATTAAAGTTATATTTTCAATTAGAGCTCTATTTAAGAATCTAGAGCCAAATTATATATATATATATATATATATATAATTTCGGCTGCAGTTTCTTAAAAGAGCTTCAATTAAAAAGTAATGGTAATTTGTGATTATTTAAAATTTTTTAACAAAATTGGATTTTTCATATAAAATCAGAGGAAAACTAATATTGGCTGTATATTATTAAATATAGCTCCACTTGAAAAAATAACGTTAATCTGTGATCATTTATATTTTCCATCAAATATCGATTTTTCATATAAAATCATAAGAAAGCCAAAATCGGCTGTAGTTTCTTAAATAGAGCTTCAATTGAAAAAATAACATCAATCTGTGATCACTTATATGTTTAAAAAAATCGATTTTTCATACAAAATCATATGAAAACTAAAATCGATGGTAGTTGAAGCTCTATTTAAGAAACTACAGCCAATTTTAGTTTTCTTTTAATTTTAGATGAAAAATCTAATTTTAATAAAAAATATAAGTGATTACAGATGTACGTTATTTTTTTAATTCGAGCCTTATTTCAATTCTGGCTGCCTCATGAATTTTTATTAAAAATCGAATTTTGAAATTTTCAAAATTTAAAAATGAGTTCTGCATAATTACTTAAACAACTGAAGACAGAATGACATAGTGTATTATGAATTCATTTTAATATTTTCATTATTCAATCAGTTAGTTATGCAAATAACCTAAAGGGCAGGGTAATTATTATTATTGTTGCCAGTTTAGAATTTTTAAGGCTAAATCTAGCTTTTTATTTGATTGTAGCCTCAAAATTTTCGCTTCAGTTTATAGCTTTTTTGCTAGCCTTTTTGACTCTTAAAACTCTCTTAAAAGGGCGAAAACGTTATTATTTCAATAAAGGAGAAAATAATTTCTCATTTGATATTATCAGTTTTATTTTTACATAATCATTAATTTATGCATTTTTGTGTATTTATTTGCACAAGAAATTGTAATTATTTATATTTAAAAAAAAAAATATAAAATATATTCATTCTCCAAATTAAAAATGTTTTAATAAATTTTATAGAGTTACTAGGTTGATCATTATAATTATTTTTTTAATATAATTCATCAACAATAGAAATTATTTATGAAAATAATGGAAAGAAATCTTATTAATGCGAAAAATTACCCAAAAATTTGAAAATGCTTAATCAAAAAGGAATTATAGCTTAAAAATGACGAAAAATAACTTAAAAAAATAGGGTAATTTTTCATAAGAAATATAACTCAAATTTGTATGAGAATTTTTTTTGGGCGATTTTTCATTGAGTCATTTTACTGGATGTTATTTAAAATTTTTTAGAAAAATATATTTATTTAGAAAAAAATCAAAAACTAATGAGAACGAGGAAAATAAATTTGTAAATTAATAAAAACATTTTTTCTGGCCTTATTTTTTTGGACATTTAGCCTTTTCTGACCTTTTTTATAATTTAATTTAGCCTCTTCTTTTCTCATCTCCTGGCAACACTGCTTATTATACTTAACACATGGCTCCATTTTACTTTTTAAGTTTTAAAGCTACAGAATTGAAATAAATTCCTTGTGTAACACTGTTTTTAGTTTACACATCATTTACATTTCAGCGATGCTTTAGATTTCGCGCAATTTTAGAAATTTATGATTTGCATAAATTTGCTTTATGGAATTGTTTCCTTTCCTATCTCTTCTATTCTATTTACATTCTCTTTCATTTTAAACTTTCATAACTGTTTTTGTCGTTGAGTTGAATTTCCCCAAAATATTTCAAAACATCTAAAATATATTGTAACTGTATATGAATTTAGGTTTATAAACATGCTCATTTAAAATTGTGTAAGTATTTGCATGTGGGTTTTCAATTCCCAAAAAAAAGGAAAGAAAAAATAAATTCACAAGTAAAAGTTTAAACACAAAAAACAGTCCCAAGAATCGACTAACAAAAAAAGTGAACAACTTTTTTTTGTTATACAAAAAGTTTTTTTTTTTTAAGTAGGAAATAAATAAAATGTGCAGACACAAAATTTCATTATTCAATTTAACTAATGAAACTGAAAATTTCATTTCAACCACATTAACAAATAAACACAAATAAAATGTAAAACAAACAGATAGACTCGCAGTCAGACGATAGGATATTTAACATATTCCAAACACACACACTCTTTAACCCTGATACATACTTGCACATTTATTCATATGAATCATGTACTTAACAACAAATCTCTTAGTATTTTAGTTTCCTCTTTTTCTCTACTAGTTTCTTAATTCATCTAACAATGAACAAGTGTGAATTAAATTCCTCCTCCCAAAAAAAAAAAAAAAAAAAAAAAAGAAAAAGAAGGAGCAGTTAGTTAGTTTCAGAAAATTATATGGCAAGTGTTTTTGTAGTGGCGGAGAGGAGGGGTAATAATATTTATTATAAACATTAACTGATATTATATTTTTGGATTATTTTGTGAACTGATTAAAATATAACGGCAGTAACATAATCATAATTACAAACATTTATATACACACAGAAAATAACAAAAATGAACTTCAATTATGAAATTGTTTAATTAATTAAATTTTTGTTTGATTTTGCAGCAATCAGTAAAATGATAATATTAATTAACTGAAAATAAAAATCTTTTTTTTTTTTCAAATTAATAGAATTATGATTGAATATTTCCTTAAAATCAACAAAATTTCCTATTATTCCAATCCTAAAATTTATTAAATCCTTCCCTCAATAAAAACTCGCTAATTTTAATATACATACATAATTATTTATTTAGTTTTTTAATATGTATTTAATATAATTTGATCACCGAAAAAAGCACATAAAACAGATTTTTGTGAAATTAAACCGCAATAATCTCAAGTATATCACATGATTTTATCAGTGACTTTTAAAAGTGTATAACGATCGAATACGAAACTATATGTCTAGTTTCGTTTATCTTTATCAAATTCGATATTATACACTTATTTGACTAGATTAAAAAAATAATGTAATAATATGTAAATATAGTTCACTTGATTCCGGTCATATTGGCGAGACTTTTCAACAAACTTTTTCAAACTTACACTAGGAAAATCATTCCAACATGTGTTGTCAGAAGGTGAGAAAAAAAGAGACTAAATTGGACTTTTAAAAAGGTCAGAAAAAGCTAAATGTGCAAAAAATAAGGCCAGAAAAAAGTTGATATATATTTTTTTTTAAGTTTCTAATTTTATTTTTTATTTTTTGTTCGTATTAGTTTTAAATATTTTTTTAAGATATTGTAATAAGTTTAAATAAAACACAGAACAGCTGCCAACAAAACAATTAAATTAAATATTGTACACAAAATTCTTATACAAATTTGGGTTATATTTCATATGAGAAAGGATAAAATATTTTGAAGTGATTTTTCGCCATTTTTGAATTATAATTCCTTTCTCGCTTTTATAATTTTTTTAAATTATATTCATAAATATATTATAATTATAATTAAGTAAGTCAATAAAATAAGTTAATTTGTGCCTGATTTGTAGAATGAAGCGAAAATTTTTTTATTCAATATAAGTAATTTCGATTTTCATCTCTGCGAATTAATACACAAAAATGTTTAAATGGATGATTCTGCAAAAAATAAAATTAGTAAAAGCAATTTATAAATTATTTTCATCTTTGTAGAACTATGAGAATTTTAGCCATTTTAAGGCAATTTTAAGAATCCAAAAAGGCTAGAAAAAAAGCTAGAAGCTAAAATGAAAATTTTGAAGCTAAAAGCAAAATAAAAATGCTAGATTTAGCCTCAGGCTAAACTGGCAACACTGATTCCAACCTAGGACGAGATACCAATAAAAACATTAAAGAATGTGACACCTTGCCTAAATTCGTCAAAAGCAATCCATATGAACTTACCATTTATACAAAAATAATTTTCCTTAGAATAGCTTTGAAACAAACTTGCTTCATGATATTTATTATAACCCCCGGTATCAACGACCGGAACATCTACAAAAGCAGTGCAAAAATTAATTATTCCATCACATCTTAAAAACACGTAATTACCAAATAAATGCATACAATTTATCGTGTCTGAGGAAATATTTACAATTAAAAACCAAAAATTACTAAACATTTGAAAATTTTTAAAAGTTTATTTAAAATTACTTTAATTTTATTTTTTTGTATTGACAAGTTTTTCTTTTTTCTTTATATTTTTTTAAGAGCTGTTGATTTTTGTCAAAAAATTTTAAACCAATTATAAAGTTAATTAAATTATTTAATAATATAATTAAATTTCAATACAAAAGTAATTAAACATTTTATTAAAAAAAATTAACGGAATATATTTTTCAGTGCATATTTACACTCAAATACTTTTGCGAAAATTTTACAAATATGACAGAGGAAAATTACATGTACGTGTGTTTGCTCAGAGATAAGGGAAAACGAAAATTGTAGAAGGCCTAAAATGAAGTTAAATCTTGTTATATAAGATAAAATAAGGAAATATATATATATATATATATATATATATATATATATATATTTTCAAGAAGAAATGACTTGAAATTGCAAACCTAATGGTCTGTCGAACCAGCTAATTAAAAATACAAATTCTTGATTATTTTCAATAAGTCCAGATAATAAAAAACAGTCTGATATCCGGAATAAAAGAATAAGGAAGACTATAATTTTAATTTGTTTTAATATAAGATGACTAAAATACCATACTATGGATACTTGATGTGCTAAAAGATCATGTGATTAAAATGTACGAGTAATAAAAAATCCTTCATTTCAATAAATAATCTAAAAGTAGATTTCTCGCATAAATATTTTCTATTTACATATATACCTATACATTAAAGTGCATTGATTTGTATGAAGACAAAAAATGTTGCAAATTTAAAACTAATCCCCCAAACATTTCGGTTTAATTATTTCGTTCACATGAGCTGGACCATTTTTAAAATACTTTCAAAAATATGGTTTTCGATCAACAGTGTACATACTCAATAAATCAAACGATATTATAACAATGTCGTAATATCTAGATGATAAAAATTATCGATTTCGAATCTAAAACCAAAGGTTTTTCAGACTAAAGTGTACCTTTCCTTATGATATCGTTTTCCATAAAGTTATGATATCGTTTTCGGTATCGTAATTTCAAAAAATAACGATAGTAAAATCGTCATGGTCCACATTTTGTTCTGAGTGCAATTTAATACCAAAAATTATGTTTTTTTTTTTTGCATTTACATATACAAATATAAAAATTAAGAAAATAATCAGTTAAAATAAGAAAAAATCCCAAATAAATATAAAATATATAAAATCATCATATGTGACATATTTTTATGCAAATATTATCAATAATAATATTTGCAAGCATGAGTTTCCTTCAAAGATATGTTTTTGCAATTGTGTACCTAAAAAGTTGGTTTTAATATTAAAAAGCTATTAACAAATTATTTTCTTCTATTTGATTCTCAGCTAGTTTTTGTTTGTTGAAAATTTTTTAATTTAATTTGTTTGTAAAAAAAACTTATAAAAAAAATATTTTTATATTTCTATTTTGAATTTTTTTTCCAAATGTTTGTTTTGTTTTTTTTTTAAATTTTATTGGAAACAAATATTTTGAAATTTCAGTATCATATTATAACATAATCAGCACCTAATATGATATCGTTTTTGCTATCATATCGTTCTATGGTTTATTGGGTAATTTTTGACTTTGGCACAAAAAAGAAAAAAAAAGCAACATAATATACAAATTAATTTATATTTTAGGACATCATTGGAAAGGTCTCATTCAGTGCTGATGATATATGTATTCATTCAACCCTTTAGTTGCACAAGTAATATTTTGCAAATTCCTGTCCATAATTGATTGAGTTAATTTTTATGTCAAATAAATGGTTAGTTAAGAAAATAAATGTCACCAAAAACGTACATTTAACATAAAAACTATAAATAGTGACCAAATTTAAAAAATCTCTTTAATTCAATTATCGCGATTTTAAAGGAACTTCTGTCACTATTGAATATAGACCAATTCCAATGATACATTGAAACCCAATATATGTTAAATGTCCGAAATATATACCTGAATAAAGAAAATATGACAAAAATCGTTAGTAAAATCTTAATATTCCACGACTGAAAAAAAGACATAACAATTATTTAAATGAGTCTTAGTCTGCCTATATTTCAATTTGAAGTTAATTTTATTTTAATGAAAATTTTGATAATGATATTGAAAGAAATACGTATTTTTAGAGGTGTTTTGAAAATGGTACAGCTTACGTAAATTTAAACATTCAGATGTAATATTTTGTGTAATCATATAAGAACAGACCAATCTTCATTTCTAGAGGGGTACATTTGCAACTTTTTTTCTTGAGGCTTTTTAATGTATGTATATCTTTAAAGGAAGTACTAACCTAAAAATAGTTTATTTGTTTCTTACTACGTTATTTTCAAAATTCGCTAAAATTTTGATGACGGTGGTACAAAAAATATCACACTCTAATAAATGTGGTTCAAAAAGAGGCGAGGTACTCACACATATTAAATTTTATAATATACAGTATTTTTTTTACAAAAGTGCACGTGACATTTTTTATTATATACATGTGCAAGATATCAGTTAAAGTAGTTCAAAAATGTGACCACTCATATATTGCATATAGATTTGTTATTAAAAGAAAACGTAAAGAGGGAGGGACTTTTAATAAAAATCTGACATAATATCTAAGAGAAGCTTTGCATTCTATAAAACAATAAGTACCCATAAATACATTGAAATTTGCTAATTAATTTTTTTTTTATTTACCCACATAACGAAAAAAGTGTATCAAAATATCCAAAGTTTAGAGTCCATAAAATCGAAATTCGAACTAACTTTGTTTGTTTTGTTAATCTGATAGTATTTCTCATTGCAGATATTGGGATAATTGATGACCCAAAATGTGTTACATAGTATCAAGTTAATGATAAAAGTTTTCTTTCGAAATTATTTCCAACTTATGTGCCGCTACAATTTTTTTCTAAATTACAAAAAATGTAAATGTACTTTCTATTATAATTTTATGCAAATTAGAAGTATTTATAACTCCGTGCGACAGTATTTGCACACATCAACAAAGTCGATATATGCACTCAGTTTTTTTAAAGGACGTCAAAATTTCCTTTTAAAAGAACTTCAAATTTTGAAGGGCACTCTTTAAAAAAAAAAAAAAAAAAAAAATATAAAATATTTACGAATATTATACCAACTCAATATGGGTGTCAAACGAATGCTAAGAATCCCTGCAATATAATAATATTTTTTATTTAAATATTGCAACACAAAAACTTAATAAAATATACTTTTAAAAATTTTACCTTTTACTAGTTACTTTAAAATATATATCAGCCTACACCAATCATCCTCAGATATGAAAAAGTCGTTATATAGATAAAACTAGAGGCCATCCATGGTAAAACATTTTTTTTTTGTCTAGGATGACAAATTGCCTTTCAAAAAAACTTCAAAGTTTTGAAAGATGCGCAATTTTTAAGAATATTATAAAATACTTACGATTTTTATACGAACCCAATATGGAAGTCAAATGAATGCAGTATAATACTATCTTTTATTTAAATGTTGTGGCAAGAAAAGTTACGAAAATATCTTTTGAAAATTTAACCCTTTAATATTATATTTATTATTTAATTATAACTTTATATAAAGGATTTTTTCTTGAAATTTTGTGCCGCAACATTTTAATAAAAAATTTTATTATATTGCAGGGATTCTTAGCTTTCTTTTGATATCCCTACTGCGCTAATATAATTTCGTTAAATATTTTATTTTTTTTAATTTGTGTACTTCTCGATACTTTGCAGTCCTTTTTGAGAGAAAATTTTACGTCCTGGAGAAAAACTGAGTACATATATGGGCTCTAGTTTGATGCATACATCCATTTTTTCATGTGTGTAAAACATTAGGGAAAAAGTTGTAAAGTGTAATCAAATCAAATTATGTTATCACGAGGTTTATTTTTGTATCTTTATTTTATTAAATATAATTCATCACCTTCTAACACTGATAATATATTTTTCCATTTACCTCTTTGACATTCTACTCTCCTCCTTCAGACGCTAAGACCCTTAACCGAAACCTTTTAAAGGCGCCTATTATCCTTTTACTGGTCTTCTTTTCTCACTTTGCTTTTGTTTGCTTATTGTTGCCACTGGTTTTTTATTTTTTAGTTATTTAATGTCCTTATATATATATATATATATATATATATATATATATATAGATAAATATATATATATATATATATATATATATATATATATATATTGTTATACATTTTTTGGTTATGTTAAGTTTGGTTAAGTTTATTTTACTTTTAGTTTTTTTTATTGTTGTTTTGTTGTTATTTGTTTTCGTATATTTTGATTAACGTATATGACCCATTATAAATAATCTTTTTGTAAATGTTTTCATCTATTCTTGTTTTTATTTCTCTTGTTTTTACTTTTTGTTTTAGATACAATCTTATTTGTGTGTTTCATTTCTATAACCATACTATTGTTGTTTTAATTTTATTAGATTATACCTGGGGTGCTTCGCTACTGCTATCGTATTGAAATAAAAAAGTTTAGTGTAAGTAAAATTAATTACTGTATATCAATATTTTTCGGAAAATACAACCCACTTATTAATAACCTAATAAAAATGTAGGGAAAAACTTTTAATGATTGTAATTAATTAAATACTGAAATTGTATTCTGTAAAGTAAACATATGCTTCTCAAATATTTTTAATCAATTTTAAAATGTTAGAAATCCTGATTTTTGAAAAAAAAAATCAAATAAAAATCACGGTTAAATACAAAAACAAAATCAAACTCTCTCCTAAAATTCTACAAACTAAGGGCAAATAGAGATTATTCTTTCCAGTTTGATTTTTAATCAATTGTAAAATGTTAGAAATACTGATTTAAAAAAAAAAAAAAAATCAAATAAAAATCACCGTTAAATACAAAAAAAAAAAAAACAAAAAATCAGACTCTCCTAAAATTCTATAAACTAAGGGCAAATATTGATTATTCTTTCCAGTTTGACGATTTTTTTCGTTTCAAATCAGCATTGCCGTTTTGGGCTTTTTATACCAAATTTTTTAGAAATTTTTTCATTTGGTAGAATGGTAGGCAGAATCGAATTTTGGTAGATTTAAACAAAGTGCTTGATTTTTTTAAATAAAAAAGTTATAGAAAATAATAATTACAACAAATTTTAAATTTTAGTAGAAATTTGTATATAGTACATATATAATTGTAGAAGAATTATCTCAACTAAAAAAATTTCAAAAACAAAATTTAATATCTGTCAATTCTTGGCTGGAAACTATATTTTAACAAATAATATCAATGTGATAAAATCAGAAGGAGTACATTAGTCATATCTTTATTAAAAAATTACATATTTTTAAATACTAAAGTAGATTTTGAATAATTATATTTACATTGATGCTTCAAACGTTATTATAAGCATGAAAAAACTTTGAATAAACTGAATTTCGAAGAAGTATTTGAAACTTAGTACTGTATATTAAATTATATTTTTTAATCAAGTAAAATTTAAATTTGACTTTCATCAGAAAATGTTTCCAAAAAAGTTTATTTTTTGCTAATAAGTTTAACAAACCTATGTATGCCTTTCAACCGATTTATTTATTGATATATTTAGGGAAAAACTATGACCATTTATAAACGTATTGATCGATAAATTCTATATATAAACAATTTTGTATTTAACTTAGTAGAGAAGTGAACAATTTTGAGTTTCAAAGGGGGTCCCACATACCCTTGAAATGTTTCACCGCTTACCAAATTTTTGTTTCTTATATGATTTCAAATATTTTTACACTTTCTTAAAGCTCTTTATAAGACCTTATTTATTTTTTTGTTATGGCTTTTAAGTTATTTTCATTTGAAATTTCTACCATCTCAATTCAATTTCAATATATATAACAATATCTCTTCTGAGTCCAAAAATAAATGGTTTTGAAATTAAAAATTGCAAAAATTGTGATTTTTTTTGGAGGAAAGGTCTACACTTTTTTTTTCTCCAAAACAAAATTTTCCTTAAGAACATATAATAACCACTTTTCTGAATTTATACAAAAATTTTGATTTTGTTCTAAAATCCCAAACTCTAGATCTTGTGCAGCGTGAGGCAATACTGTATAGCATATTGTAGTCTTACCTCGTATGATATGGACATTTGCAAAATGTCCGATATTGCTCTAAGTATTCCAAAGACTTTGTCAATGGCTTTTTCAAGATCTGCAATAAATGTTTACTTTATGAGTAAAATTCAAAAAAATTTTCGTCAATTTTTGGGAACTGTGGGATTCCTTTTACAAAAATTTTCAATTTTTCTACATTTTACTATATTAAATGATGGGAGTGATTTTCCTTCAAGTTTTTCTCGAAAATTATGTTTTGGTAGATTCTTTCAAAAATTGTGATAGGATGAAAATGTTTTCTATATATTTTTTTTTAACGATTTGGCATTTTTTTTTTTTTTTGTAACAATTAGCACCTGAAATAATTTCTTTTTAGCCCTTTTTACTTTTTTTTTCTTAATATGACAATATTATTTCTGCTTACCTTCACTTTTAGCCGCGTTGTCAACTATTAGTAACCAAAACGCTCAGAAAAAACCCAAAACGCAATCAGTCAAATTTTATTCGAAAAAAAAGAAATTCCTAAAATAAATAGCAACGTATTTGAAGAACCTGGAAACTTGCTAATAAATCCTTTATTCCCAGGGATTTAGGAAAACGGATACACTTCAAATGGTATTTCCAAATGAAATGAAGAAATCGTAATGTTCTATATTACAAAATTGTTTTTCTCTGTTGTTGGAAATAAAAAGTTTATAGAATGTTGATATATTAATATGTTATCATTAAAAAATAAAAATATGTCAAAAAAAAAAAAAATCAAGAGATGAATGAACAAATTTTAAGTGTTTAAAACTGCATATTAAATCCATTCTGAAAGCTATACTCTATTTTGGGAATGGCCATTTAATAATGAATATGAAGTATTTTAAATTTTTCTATGTAAATATTTCTCAACATTGTTTTTTTTTATCAATTTTAAAACGTCAAAAATTTATATAATTTTGTCAAAAATTATACTATCCTTACACCTAGTCTACTCGTAGACATTTTTATGTTGGCAATTGTCAAATTCTATCTCTCTCTTTAAAATATTACGTGTGGACTTCTTATTTCGCAATCTATTTCTCTTTATGTTTAACATAAGCTGTCAAATTTATTGCTCTTTTAAAATATTGCCCTTTTTAAAAAAAAGAAAAGTGCAAAATAATTCAGTTCGTTTTGAAAAGAAAAATAAAGAATAAAAATGAGAAACAAATTAAAATTTTCGATAAAAAAAGACAACTTAACATATAAATATCTCTTGTAGGTTTTCTCTACCTCTTAACACAAAGTTGGAAATATATTTGTTTTCCCGTTATTATGTTTACAATGTCTCCGTGTAGACGTAGATTTATTAATTAGTAAAATTTTAATCAGTTCATAGCTGTATATAATTTAATAAAAATAATAATTTTTTACCGTTCTACACAGGCCCTGAGATACTACGAGTATTTTTTATTAGTTAATCAAAATACGAGTATCACTAAAGTAAAACGCGCCAATTTAGAGCCTTTTTTGAAAAACGCGCTAACAGAAAAATATGCGACTTTTGGATTAAAAAGCGCTGAATCTAGCTCGAAAAGCGCTAAATTGTAACGCTGACTTTTAGTTGTAGCATATAGTAAAATAATGTGGTGACACTTTTTGGTTTATTTCATTTTCACAAATTCGTTGGTGCTGTTAATTTATAAAAATTACGATAGAAGAAGAAGATTCGGTTTTTTTGTTCCTTTTAAAGTCGATCTAAAATCTAACAGTAATTTTGAAATAAATTTTAAAGACTATAATTTATATATTACTCGTACCTACGAGGGCGGATCAATAAGTCCGTGACTTTTCGAACTTCCCTCGTAGTTATATGAGATATATATGCAACATAAAAACTCGTGTATTTTTATAAAAATGGAAAAAAGTGAATTTCGCGTGCTTATTAAACATTTTTTTTTGCGAAAAAAACTGTCAATCAAACCAAGGAAAAGCTCGATAAATACTATGTGGACTCTGCACTATCGATTTCAATGGTAAAGAAGTGGCTACGAATTGGTGCTTTATCCGCCATATTCTCCGGATTTAGAACCTAGTAACTACTTCGTATTTCCAAACCTAAAGAAATGGCTCAGTGGAAAGAGATGACCAAACAAATGCCTATTTTAAGGATCTCGAAAAATCATATTTTTTACGCAAAGTAAATGACACTTGCTAAAAATTTGGCAGTAGTCTATTAACAGGTGGTACTTGATGGGAATAGTGTTGCATTTCATATAACTACGAGGGAAGTTCGAAAAGTCACGGACTTATTGATCCGCCCTCGTATGTAAAGAAAACAGTGCGGTGTAAGTAAATTAAGGTAAACGGAATAAAAATCAGAATAGTGTACAGTAATTTTCGCAGATGGAATGGTATATCCAAAAATATCGTAAAATATGGGAGACAGATCCTCTTTTTAAAAAATGGATACGACCATGCAAGAACGAATAAAAGGCAATTTGTATTTATTGTAATTCGCAAATTGCAGCAAAACATTGTGGACTGTTTCGACATTCAGAAGAAAAAAATTACATATAAATAGAAGGAACAGAACCAATGAATAGATCAAATATGGAAAAATTAGAACTTACATTTACACCATTTACAGTAAAAAAAAAAAAAAAAATGCCAGGCTATGCTAGAATTCATTCACCATTTTCTAGTCTAAACCATTTGGGAGAAGTTTGCTGTAAAACATTTAACGCCAGTAAGGTATCACATATAAATCTTCAACGAACAAAATGTGCAAATATTATAACAAAACTTATAGCTCCACATTTTATTGAGCATTTATTAGAAGATTTAAAGGACACAAAATATAGTTTAATTCTTGATGAAGGTAATTATTTTATCAATAAGTTTCAATGTACGTAGTTAATGAATTCATGACTTTCAAGTACCGAAAAATGATTAGGAATTGTTATTCGATTTTGTTATAATATTTTTAACTTTAATTGATGTAAACGGAAGAAGAGTTGAAGACTTGCTACTTGGATTAGAACGTGTTTTAAAAATTTACAAATTAGACATACAAAATCTTTTGGCGGTGGGAACTGATAATGCAGCTAATATAACTGGCATCCATAATGGGCTGCACAAACTATTAAAATGAAAATATGGTCTAATAGTCTTAGTTCTAATAAACGTATAATTGGTTTGCAAATTCTGCTGACAGATAAAAAGCCTACAGAATAATATACAAACTTATTCACATCGATAGTAATACTGTGAAAATCACTTAATCTGCACCAACTGGATGGTTGTCTGTTGAAAACGCAATTAAATTTATTTTGAACATGTGTTCAGAACCATAGAAAACAATTATAAGTTCCACTTGCTCTAAAAACACGTAACTCAGCTGTCAAAAAACCGAGCTCTTGTATGTATTAGTATAATTTTCTTCAAAACTAATTTATTCGTATGAAGAGAGTATTTGTTTTTTTTTTGCTGAGCAAATTAAAAGAGTTGGACTTCTAGTTGTTTTCTGTAGTTAGAATCAGTGTTGCCAGTTAAGCCTTTTAAGGCTAAATCTAGTCTTTTTATTTTACTTCTAGCCTCAAAATTTTCATTTTAGCTTCTAGCCTTTTCCGGTTTTCAAAATTACTTTAAAAATGCCAGAGGTTTTTACTTCAAGAACGAAAAAAATAGTTTCTTATTTGCAATTACTAATTTTATTTTTATAGAATTTATTAATTTAAAAACGTTTGCGTAATTATAATCATAAGTTATTTGTATTTAATTTCTGTAAATGTAACTAACTAAACTAATTTTGTTCACTTACTAAATTATTTATAATTATTTTTTAATACACTTCACTAATATGGAAACTATGAAAACTATGAATATAATAATACTTTCTTCACGCTTGTAAAAACTAAAAAATATGAAAGAGAAAATTACACAAAAACTTGGAAACGCTTAACCAAAAGCGAATTAAAGCGAACAAAGACAAAAATTGCATAGAAAGTTTTTGGATCATTTTTTTATGTTTTATTCATAATTTTATTACAATATCTCTAAAAGATATCAAAATCTAATCAGAACGAAAAAATAAGATTTTAAATTAAAAATAATGTTAGCTTCTCTCTGGCTTTGTTTTTTATGAATTTTAACCTTTTCTGACCTTTTTTAAAGTTAAATTTAAGTTTAAATTTAAAAATCTGATACTTGAAATTAGAGTAAAGTTTCCATCTAACATTGAAATGTTTAAAGAAATTTCTTTACTAAGTTTTCAGAATATTTTTTTGGTAAATATTAGTTTAGTCCCAATTATTGGGGAATTCTTAACGGACGTTAAAGAAATTGAATATCTAGAAAACTGTTTTCAAAATTTAAAATTATGTGAGTGAAAAAATTTGGAAATCACTGACAAATTCTGGATCGAGGTTCGTAACTACAAAACTTCAATGGAACTAATCGCTTTAAACATTTTAATCCATCCGTATTCTAGTGCAGAAGTCGAAAGAAGTTTCAGTATAATGAATTTGTTCAAAAATGAAATTAGAAACAAAATGTCCTTGAATACATGCAATAGCCTGATACATTTTAATTAGAGACTAAATCGTGATAATGATTGTTGTTTAAACTATAAAATACCTGACACTGTTTGTTCAAATATTTTTTGGTCACAAGACTATGAAGACATTTCGATTTCATTCATCAATGATTAACTTAAATATGTATATAAGTATATAATAATAAAAAATCAAAATAATTTGAATGTAAAAAATATGAAATTCCAATAATTTTTATTTATTTTTTTGTAGAAAAGTATTTTTGTTGTTTGCACTTTCAAACGAAATATCTATTATATACTTTTAGCCCACTACTTACGCTTTTTAGTATTCTTTTTAATTTTGTATTAAAGCCAATAATTTTCTTAGTTTAGCTCTTTTTAACCCATTTTTCGAATATTTCTACGAGTTTATAGTCTCTCTTTCCACTTACAACTCTTGTAATTAAAAGTGCAAAAAACTTTAACTTGCTGTAATAAAAACGCTGTTGTTATATCACAACAACTCATTTAGCGTAGATTAATAACTAGATATTTATGAGATAGAAAAAAAAACTGATTCAATTATCAAAAACCTAATTCATGCAACAACAAAATACATGTAGCCACATATATTGTGTTTTGAAAAAATGAGTAATTTTTTTTGAAAATTTAGTTTGAAGAGCCTCTCACATAAACTTCTAACTATATTCTATGTTAACAACAAGGCTCAGTGATGAAAATTTTTATTTAATGTCATGTTGGGATCGAAAATGTGCCAAGGAGGGTTGAAAAAAAGGGCTAAGTATAGTTTTTAGAGAATTAAAGCAAAGCAAAAAAATAGAAAACACTTTAGTAACATTGTGTCTATATTATACAATTTTTTATCAAGAAAAACGTCAAAATCAGCGCGAATTTATCCAAGGTGGAAACAGTTGCATAAGAACAACAATAAGATGAATTCATTAATGTTTTTTATATATGCAGTTTGACAGTTGTAACAACCAAAAATAATAATTAGTTGTCTAGTATAGACACTACGTAATCGAATAAAAATTAAAGACAATGTACTTATTTAAGATCATCAAAATTAGGCGAGAAAATAGTATACCTCGAAATAGACGAGAGTAAATTGAAATTAGCATATAAAACATAATCCAAAATTGTATGGAAAAAAAAACAAAGAATATTGCACATATAAAATTTATGAAAGTGGAGACCAACTTAATGGCCATATAGCATCATGTTACATTGATCGTAGAAGGTTGAAATTTGGCCAAGATGTTATAATGGATGTCTCCTTTCATAAATTTAGGTACGTTTAAATGTAGCTCACAAAAATTAATTTTGGACCACCTTAAAATACATAATTGGTGTCCTATATAAGATTTTAAAATCAAGCGAAAAGTTCGTGTTGCAGAAATATTTTTTTAATAATCATATCTCGTACTTTGTACGTTCGTGAAACTAGATCCTATAATAATATAATTTGCATTAGCTTCAAATTATAGGCATTATTGATACTTATTTGAACTCTTATTTCATTGTAATAATTGTCATAAACAGCGATGCTAACTATGACCAACATAAACAAGTAGAAATGTTTGAAAAAAGCGCTAGAAAAAGGCTAAATTTAAAAAGACAACAGTTTTATGGTGCTATTAAGACAAGTTTTGTAAGAAAGCGTAAAAATGGGCTAAAATTAAAATTTCTTTCGAAAAGTAAAAACAAACATTTAAGCAACATTTGTACCATTGATCAACCATTTGGAACATATATCTCAAAATATTAATAGCAAACTGGGTAAATTAAAATGCCAATCCAAATGCAGAATTGTTCAGTTCTTTCAACACTTTTCCTCTCAAATAATTTTAATTGTTGAAGACAGTTTTTTAATAATAACATTTCTGTACGATTTGTTAAGATCTTTGGATAAATTTAGGTACTAGTCCTTTCACAGATATAGGGAGAATTGCCAAATAAAATTAAAAATTAAAAGAAAAAAAATTAACGTTACCCCACTAAAATAATTTTCCATTTTTGAAAAAAGTAAAAAAGAGTAAAAAGGGCTAAAATAAAAGTGCTAAAAGAGCTAAATTTGCGGAGTTTTTAAGTTTCGGGCTAAAAGATATTTTTCGCGATTTGGACTACTAAAAAAGGGATAAATCTAGCCCGAAAAGGGCTAAGTTGGTATCACTGGTCATAAAGTCACTCACAGTAAACTTGTATTATTCAGAGAAACATGGTAGCATAGAATACAGTGATGAAAGCTAGAAGTTTATATGAGAGACAAAAACCTAATTCAGTTGTTAAAAAAATAATTCATGCAACAACAAAATACATGTAGTCACATATATTTTATTTGTTTTGAAAAAAGTGAGTAAATTTTTTGAAAATTTAATTTGAACTGCCTCTCACATAAATTTCTAGTTGTTTTTTACGCATTGTGGAATTATTGCAAAATTTTAGAGGTATGCTCTCAATAAATTTAATTTAAATTAGTTCAGGTTCACACTATTTGTTGTTGTTATAATAACAAAACCATGACTCTTGCTGTGGCATACCACCTAGTGGGAACCTGTACCCGTGTTCTGTAACTTTGTGGGAAAACTTTTCGTAAGTTACAGAACACAGGTACTGGACTAATAAAAAGAAAGTGTTAAAATAGTTTCCAAAGTGCCGCGGTGCCATTGGAAATCCGATAGTGCCAAATAAAGCTATGTGTAAGATGATTTGAAAAGTAAATCCATTTGTTTTTTAAGTGAGTTGTTCATAGCCAACATGTAAAGTAACAACAATAAATGCTGTCTGCACTGTTCATTGACCGTAGCAAATAAAATGCGCCGAGTGTATGAGTAGTTGCAAATGCAGGCGATCATCGCATTTGTGGCAAACAAGTGGTGCAAGTGGTGTGGCAAACAAAAAGCAAACCATACAAGACATCGAGAAAGTATTTAAAATGCGATAGAATTTTTAATGCTTTGCTTGTTTTTTTGTAACACGTAGCTGCTATGTGTGGCTAAAAACCTTCACAATATGTGCAAACATATATATGTATATGTATATTTTATTGTTGGTTTTTCTTTTTTGAATAAATGTAAAGAGGTTAATTCATAGAGTATTAAAAAATTACTTTTAATTAAAAATTAAAAAAGTAATTGAAACCTAGAAATTAAAGTTATTAAAAATTTTTGTAGTTATTGAAAGACTTAAATATTTATATTTAATAAAAATTGTTTACTAATAAAAATTATCGCATATTTTTTCAATGATATTCGTACATCAATTTTCTCATTTTTCTTCAATATGTATAATTAGTAACTTTATTAATATTTGTTAATTATTTTGATCATAAATCATAATAATATTATAATATTATAAACAATTCTTTTAAATGACAAACATACAGATGTTGTTCATATAAAACATGCAAAAAAAGAGAACAAAATATTTTTTCCCTATTGAAGCAAACAAGTAGTCAAATGTCTTATATTATGTGAGCGATCGCACTCTCATGTCTTATTGGGTCGTTAATATAATACACACAACATTTGTTTATAGAGTTAAACAGCACAAGCCTCATTTTTATGGTTTTAAGTATCTGCAGAACAGTATTTATTTGTTCGCTCACACACTGATTTAAAGCACTTGAAAAATAATAAGTGGTTTAATGTCTTATAGGACATAGTTTGCAGGTCTTTAGCGACAAAAATAGCACATAGCGAGAGATGTATGATCTGAATGTGAAATAAAATAGAGAAGGGTTTAATATTTTGACATGCTCTTTTGTTTGTTTTGTTTATACACATATATGTAAGATTTTATATGTATTAGTAGCAAATTTTACCGCTTTTGTCTTCTAAGATACTGAACCGATTTTAATATAATTTATATTCTGCACATCTATGAGAAAATACCTTTCTAGTGATATTTTTTTTATTAAAATCGGATGTATAGTGTGAGCGAAAAAGGCATTACAAAAAAAAAAAAAAAAAATGTGTTTATCTATTAATTATATAGTTGTACATATAATATTGTTATTGTCCTTTTTCCTTTAGCCTAAAGCTTTTGTAGCACTAATATACGGATAACAGACAATTTTCTTTGTAAGTGTATGTGTATTTGTGATAATTTGATTAATTAATTGTTTTGTTCTTGTTACACTACAAAATAGAATGTTGGAAGTTTACTTTTTGAATGAATTTAAGATTTATTTTTAAATAAATTCTTTTATTTATTTATTTTATTTTAATACAAAATGAATTAAAAATGTTTTATAACCACTCAAGCTTAATGTTTTTTTCTATATGTGTAAGAGTATGAACCCAGTTTTATACTGTAGTGAATTTTATAGTCGATTATTAACCAAACACATTTTTTTAATACTCTTTAATATTTGTTTTAAGTATTTAACAGCAGTTGAGGCCGAGTGTTTACTTACATATGTATAGTAGTGTCATATCATAATTTAGAACAAACAAGCTTTTTGTTTTATAAAATAAAAATAAATAAATGTTTTTTATTATGCCACTTTAACTCTTAATAATGTGTAAGTATGTATGTATATACGCATGTATACAAACGAAAGTATCCTTGTTTTTGTTAATGTTACAAAAAGTTAATACGAGTACTTAAATAAATTTTATGTTACTCGAGAGTCTTGTGATTGTTGCATTAAGTCAGCGCTAGCAACATGGCCTGAAGTTATAATAAAATACGGTTATTTTGGAGTATTTATAGATAGTTCAGAACAACACAATGAAAAGTTCTAGAAGACGAAATAGTGAGTAATAACCAATACATTTTATTAAAAGTGAATGTATTATATAATATATTCATTACATCCGTTATCGCTGGAGTGCTTTGATTGATCTGTTACTGAAGGAAAAAAAAAGAAATTTAAAATGTGACACATTACACATATCATCGATAATCCTAGCAGGTGAAAAATACATGTACATATATATAACAGAATTTCGGAGAGATGGGATGAAAAGGATAATGGTAGATGAATCCATTATGCTCTTAATTTTTATTGTGTTTAACTTAATTTCTACTTGACTCAGGGTTTCAGTAGCAATGATGGGAAATGAAAAACGAATGCGAAGACTACGCACAGTGCACGGTGGTAAATTCCAAAGCCAATAACGGTTATTTCTCCGCATAAATAATTTAAATTTGGTGTGCGGATAAAAAATATAACACTCTATTCACAAACCAAATTATTAAAATTATTTAACTAGTTTAAGCCTAAGGTATAGTTATAAGCTTTCTAATAATATATGTTTCGTAAAAATCAATTGAGTAGAAGAAAAGATATAGGCGATTTACTTTTTTTACATATAACGCATTCAAACGAAATAATTTGTATTGTTGAGAAATTTTCGAAAATATAATAATATTTAATACATTTATCAAAATAAACCCAAAAAAATTCTTGGAATTTTGGCCCACATAGTTAATAATAATTAAATTTTGAAATGTAAACGTAGTATACGAAAATAGAGAATACATTGGCGTTTTATTAGTCGGGAGATGGATTACATCCATCTATATTGAGGGCGAATTACATTCGCCTATGTAACTCTTTTCATTTCAGATATTCTTTAGGTCGATAGGGTAAAGGATGGAACGAGGTGTTCCTGAGGTCGATGGGTGGAAAAGTATTCAGATGCTGAGATGGTGAGGAAAAGAATTTAGGACAGAGGCAGGTGGTGGGTTTGACCTTAAATGGCTATGGTAGGCCTTTAAGAGTAAACTATGAGAAAATTCAGCAGGCAGAAGTAGCGGTAGAAAGCAGCATTGAGAAAAGGCGATTGAAGACGTCAATACCTACATCGTCACAGCTGAGCAGGCGAGTAGCAGAACTGACGAATCACGGAGCTAGAAGCGAGAACACAACAGTAGTGAGGAGAAGCAGCAGGGAGAAATACGCAGGCGTGTAAGAGTAGAAGCGAACAGAGAAGCAGAGGAAAAACTCAAACACAACAAGCAAAAAGGAGAAAACAATAAAAAGCCACATACACAGACTCACACACAGATCAACGAAATTGTTATATCAGCGAACATTAAGGGGACAACAGAATGGAAGGTTCGATGGAACAACCGCTATAGGTTCGAACAACGTGCAAGAAAACTACAATAATATTAGTTTTAAGAAATGTATATAAGCCAGTGTAAAGTTTCAATCGATCTCTTCTCTTTTCTCTCTTTTGTGCTGGACAGTGAACAAGGCAGACATGGTGAGTAGCCGGTTAATAAAAAAATGAATAAATAAATAAATAAAAGAACTAACAGAGCAGTGTTAGGGGGAAAAGAATAAAGTTGGTTGAATTGATTGCACATCAATTCAACGTAGGGTATACTGATTTACAATCAATAAGATTAAAACCTTCAGCAAGATTTACAATCTGGTTGAAGTGGTAGGAGATAAGCACTGCTCAGAGCCAAGTGATAGAATATTTTCTTGGAAGTTTTCACTCGGAAAATACAGGGACCAGAGAAATCTCAGATTACATCCAAGATTTAAGAATAAGTAGGAGATAAGTAGGAGTAAATAGGAGGTGCAGAACCGGCAAGGCAACGCGGAGGCTTCGCGAAAGAGCACTGTCTCAACAAAGAAGAAATAAGTTTGTGAAAAAAAAATATATATTCAAAGTGAAAAGATAAGTAATAAAGAAACAAGACTAGAATTTAAGTAAAAGTGTTATTATTATATATAAGAACCTCGAACAAGACTAAGTATACCCCAGCTGCAAACCAAAGATTCCTTACAAACGTTATATCTTGACCTCCTACAAAATTGGATCAGGGACCACATTGTGATAAACGTTATTCTAAACAGTTAAATTTTAAATAATTTTTTCTCCTAAAGACTAACTAAAGTATATTGTTAGTATGCAAAGAAGGTAAAATAAAAAATATTATTCGGTCCCGGAATTCAGTTTATATATTTTTAAATAGCTATATTGGCACATTTTTTTAAATTTCGGAACGAATCTTAACATCCGGAAATTAAAAAATGTGACCTTTTTGTCAAAATATTATGTATGAATACAAAAAAAATCCTTTTTAATGAAATACTTATGTAACGGAAATAATCTTAAAGTAGCCTACTTCAAGGTTTGAACGTACTTTAAAATATTTAAAGTTAACAAAGACTTACTAAAGGTACATTAAACGAATTTTGCTTGACAATAGTTAGTAAAGCTGTATTAAGTTTTTTTTTTAATACGGTTATTGATCTTTATCTTCTATTTTATTTCTTTAGAGAAATCGAATTCATGAAGCTCTATGCCATGGAATTCGTTGTATCTATCCGAAAATTTTCCTAAAGTTTTTTAAATAGAGAAACGCAACGAAAGCAACGAAAGTTGCTAAAAATATTTTTAAAAAAATAAAAAAATTGTTTTTATAAAAAAAACTAAGGTCTGCCTATCCATCATCAGCAAAGTGATTTTCCATGAATTTTGAAGTAAGTTGTAACATATTCTGATAAAGGGGGCATTTCATCGTAGGGTTATCATTTGTTCGAATATATTCAATAGATTTTCACTTTATTTGCTTTATTTATAAAACACTTTTCAGTAGTCAGGTTCAAAACCAATTTGTGTCAAATAATTTTTTTATTTTTATTATTATTAAATTTCTACTTAGATATTTTTGTATTTTGTGAACTGATTAGAGTTGTTCATAAATCGTTTAAAGTATTGACGTTTATATAGGTATCAATTAAGAAATGTTTTAATTTTTGAGGTAGGTCTGCTCATAAAGATTTTTTACCGATAAACTTGTGAACCTGACGAACGCTTCTTCAGTGTTTAGCATGCATATCAAACATTAAATAATGGATAATTGTTTATATTTTTGAAACGTTAAATGCTGGTATATACTAATTCAAAGTAACACTACGTGCCTTGTCACTGCTATGTACTAATATGAATAATATGTAAAACTTTTATAAACAACAACACTTTAGAAGTGTTTAGTTATTATTTAGAAGCTATTCAGAATACTTAATAAAGTTGAATTTTAGAAAATATATTTGAAACTATTAAAATTCTTAAATATCTAATTTATCACACATCTAACAGTCAATATTTGAAATTCCTTTAGAATCAGTATAGAATGTCAACCGAACTTGCTGGTGGAAGATTATTTTTTAAACTTAGTGCTTATAATATTAGGGGTAGTTGTCCTTTTAGAAACTTTTCTCTGCTACCCTCAGAAAATCAACTATGATGATGCTTTCATTAGAAAACCTATACACTTTTCCATTTCCCTACTTTGTCTGTAGGGTGTTCACTGACAGCCCAGTGCAATAAAGCACAATAAAAATCGTTTAATTATATTTAAATAATTATCACCAAACATGCATATAAAATTCACGAACAAATTGTAAAAACATTCAAACAGTTTTAAAAAATGTATCAAAATTATACAATGTATAAACGGCAAGAACGGAAATATTCCATTTTGTTAATTATTTTTATACTAAAATTGGTTAATACAATAGAAATAGAAGAATATTCCTTAACTCAAATAAAAACACAAGAAAATGAAAAGAAATATTGGCTCTCGGTGTTGAAGCGAATGGATACGGAATCTTATTTTGATTACGCTCTAATAATTGGCGAAATACGGCAAGAGTTTTTATTGGATCTTCTGGAGGTGGAGTTGAAGAAATGTGTGCTATTAAATGGAAACTATACAGTTAATTATAATTTAGATAAATACGTTAATAACTTTATAGCTATTGTGTTTATGCCAAAAAATGTATTAGTAGACAAAGAAAATATAGAAAAGTTTGTGCGAGATTTGGGCGATAAATTGGATTTAAGACGTTCTACACGTTTAATATTTGTGCAGCAACATGTAACAGTGACAGAAGAAAATAATTTAAAAATAAAGATTTTGTTAAAAATGTGTAAATTCTATAAATTTCTTAATGTCATTGTGGTACTAGAAGATTTTGCCATCAGCCTTATGTTTTATTCCTACAAACCGTTTCCTATTTTTGAATTGGTAGCAAATGTATACAATAAATCTTCTACTACTAAGTTATATCCCAGTAAAATGGATAATGTATATGGTACCATTTTGAGAACCATACCCGATCAAATAATGCCTAGATCTGTGGTGTATACCGACTCTAAGGGACGTTTGCGTGTTACCGGCTACATTGCTCAATTTATACGCATGTATGGTAAATACATAAATTCTACCATCAAATATCCTGATAACCTGGTAGCAGGAGATGTCTTATTTTATCGAGATTTTATAAATTGGACTCAAATGAATTTATTGGATGTACCCTGCAGTATAACACCCATGGTGGGTGGTAATACCAGTAAATTAATGTCATATATGTATGAGGTTTTAAGCTGGTGTCTTATGATGCCTGTGGAACAACCACTTACCTATGAAGACTTTTTAAAAGATCATTTAAACTTGTATGTTATTTTAGGTATTATGGTAATGTATACGATCTTTAACACTTTGCTGATGGCTTCCCAACGCTTAATGAGCTTAAGAAAAGAGCTTAAGTTTTCTTGGAACTTGGCAGACATCTTAGCTAATCCTCAAGTTATTTTGGGTCATTTGGGTTCATCTTTTGCTCTACATCCCCAGCCGGCATTGTCGCTTAGAATTATTTATGTCTCCCTATTCATATCGGGTCTATTATATACCACCACATTTTCTGTACAACTAAATGCTTTCCTTACAAGTCCACCGATGCAGGAAATTAAATCACTGGATGATATGCTGAAATACAATCGTAAAATATTGACCGCTCAAAATGAATATAAAACACTACTTAAACTATCGGGTACCACTTTCCTGCCATATCTGTCTTTATTTCACATTATAGATTCCTATAAGGAATTTTCAGAGATACGTGGTTCTTTTAATACCGCCTATTCTTATCCAGTTACTTCTTCCGTCTGGCACGTCTATGAAACACAACAGCAACTCTTCTCTAAACCTCTCTTTCGTCGTACCAATATATGTTTTGTTAACCTAGACATAATGGGTTTCATTTTGCCTCCCAATTCTCTGCACAAACAAAAACTAGACACTCTCATTACACGAGTACGTGACATGGGTTTTATGCGTCATTGGCTGCAAAATAATTTCTATGATTTAGTTAGAATTGGTAAAATGAGTTTGTCAGATGTTTCTGCGAGCTCCGATCGTATTACTTACATAAGACCCAAAGACTTTTATTATATTTTGCTGACAATGATGAAAGCATTCAGTTTTAGCTTGGCAGTATTTCTAGTCGAAATTCTTTGGTATTATCGTTTTTCTATTTTAAGTTTATTATGTTTTAAACCTAAGATTATTTCGAATAAAGTGAAATTGTAAAACAGAAAAGAAAAATAAATTTGTGTTGTAATTAAAAAATGGTGAAAAATGGTTTATTAAAAATCATAAATATTCCAAATGAGAGCAACTTTGTTGTTCTTATTTGAAGTCTCTGTATCAAAAATTTTAAATCGTAATAAAGCATAGGAAAAGAATTAAACAAGTTTAAATAATTACTTAGAGGCAAAAAGGTTTCTCAAATTTCTCAAATTATATACAGAGTGACGAAAAAAGCAAGCAACTTGGAAACTACAAAGCATATCTTCAAATGAATTTTTTGAGTAAGATATTTAAAAGCTTTCCATTTGAAAAAGATCTATCTAGTATTAAGTTTACTTAAGCTCAAAAAAAAAAAAAAAAAAAAAAAAACATTATAGTAAAAACTATAAAGGCTAGCGAAATGAGCTTTATTTAGTCTCTCGGATTCCATTACCGGAACGAAAAGTAGAATTTTCGACTTCTTTTAATTTTTCAATAGTCACCTTTCGGCTATTTTTAATTACACGATACTACAATGAAAAATACTCAGAACATAGAATACAACTAGAAGTTTATGCGAGAGACAAAAACCTAATTCAATTGTTGAAAATCTAATTCATGCAGCAAGATGATTCATATTTTTGTGTTTTGAAAAAAATTAGTAATTTTTTTTTGAAGTGCCTCTCACATAAACTTCTAGTTGTATTCTATGATTTAGAATGTAACATAGTGTAGCTTGTAAGGTATCCAAACAATAAATCATCATTCGGCTATGCGATTAATTTTAGTCAATAACTCTTCGAAAAATTTAACTTTTCTATTTTTGAATAGCGAGTAAGCCGAATAAATATTTTCTGGAGCTATAAATTTAGAACATTTTTTATTTTTAAGATAATTTTATGTTAAACATCTTTTTTTCTAAATGTTTGTCATATCTCAGCAAAAATAAATAAAAGTAACTTTTAGGGAAGTACTTTTTCATTGCTTTCAATGTTTCAATAAGTTTAGGTTATATTGTGCTTAAAAAGTAATACAAACAGCATCCAAAAATATTACTAAAATGAGAATCAAAAACATTGGCATTAGGTTATTATTGCTATGTCTGAGTTTAGAGTTGCACTTTTTTTGCTCGCTCAAATTTACAACTACTTTTACTAAACGTTTAACAATTTTCCTTACGTAGAAAAATACTCGAAAAAATTGTATACAATAAGAGTCTATGGCCACAAATGTTAAAATCACAACAGTATTGTTACATCGGGTTACGCTATAAGCAAAATATGTGCGAACAAAGATAACATCATATAGCATTGCATTTTTTTGCTCGATATTTTGCCATTATTTTGTATTATATATAAGGCAACAATAAAATACATGTAAAATAATAGGATTTTATAAGTTTTACAAGTGTGAAGAGAATCATATGTTCTATAATTCTCATTTTATTTCTAACAAAATATGTTTCTAATAAAGTGAGAGTCAAAAAATAGATGTCAAATTCAAAAATTAAGAATAAAAAATGACAAATTTAATTTTTGTCTTTATTATCTTAAAAAGTTTTGCAATGACTTCAAATCAGAGACTGATTTTTAATACCAAAAAAAAAAAAAAAAAAGAAAAAATCAATTTTTTTTATTTTTAGTTGAATCGGAAAACAATATTTGGTGTTAAAAAAATAAAAAGTATAAATATCATTTGCGATATTTATCACAAAAGTTGAAAATTATTTCCAACTTTTTTCATCGGATGAAAAACATTCTAAAAAATACGAGTAGCAATTTCATTGAATAAAAAAAATATTTAAAATGTATTCGTACAAAACATAAAAATGTCAAATAAATAAAATAGTGGAAAATATTTTTGGAAACAAAACCAGAAGTATGAATAAATAATAACAATTATATGAAAATTTTTCCATATTGTAATTTATTTTAAAAGATGTTTATTTTCTTCATCATGATGGATATTTATATTTGAAAATAATTATCCCTCACATATATTTTTTTTTTTTTTGAGGAAATGAAAAAATATTTTAGTCAGTAAAAATATTTATAATGACCGAAAAATAAAATTAAAAAATTTTGGGTGCTTGATTTAAATGTGTTTTTGAAAAGTGTTTTTTATTTATAATTCAGTTTAATAAACTTAAATTATTTAACATGTGTTTGAGATAGAAATTTTTAAATCCGCAAAGTTCGAAAATTTTGTATTGCTTTTTAGATATAACACTCGATTTTAGTGGTATATCAAAAATTCTAAAAATAGTATAATAATCTGCTTACCCTTATCTACAAACCACACTATGTTACATTCCAAGTGTATTCAAGTTTTTTTATTTTTTTATTTAGTAGCATCGTATTATTTATTAATAGTAATTAAAAAATATAAAATACTGGTTTTTTCTGATGAATTTTGGTATTCCTTTCAATGCGATAATAAATATTTACTTTATATGGGGGCACTACTCCCCCTCGACTTATCAAAATTTAACATGAACATTTTTTCTACAACTGTTTTTAATACTTTCACTAAATCACTACTTTAGATGTAAGAAACTTAATATTTCTGTCGAAAAAGGAAAACTAAATAATTGATTTTTATTACCTTTCAGGAGACCATACAATTTTGAATTACTTATCATTTATCCACAGTTCTTGCTGAAATTGTTTGGTATATTTTTCAAACCGATATGTATATTGGCTATCGAAAAATATAGCAAAAACAGCAATGGTGTTTTTATATTTTGTTTAAATAATATATCAAGCTATACATTTCATATGATATGAAAGTATGATAAGAAAGTACTTCCCACAAAATTTCAGGGCTTTCACCATAATAGTTTTTTAGATGTGCCATTAAGAATATTTGCTTTGTATAGAGGGTACCAATCTCCCTGGTGCTACCCGACCCATTTTCATCATAGAAATGGAGGTTGATGAGAAAGTTATATCTACAAAATGTTTAGACTTTTGCTGTAATAGTTCTTAAGATATTTAATACCTTCGTTTTATGGGGGGTATAATTTCTCCTTGCCTTATTCATCCCATTTTCATTATGTGTTTTTATATTGATGAGAAAGGTAATCTGGAAAAATTCTAAGACTTTTGCTGTAACAATATTTAAGTTATCCATTAATTAGTATTTTATTTGTAGGTGCGCTACCATTCCCTCTGCTCCTATCGAAAAATAAAGTAGTCTATTTTTTTCGGGGGATTCGGGATGATGTTCCGAAAACTGCAAGAAAATTGGTCCAGTGGTTTAAAAAAAAATTGCTCTGGTTAACTCTGTGATTTAGTTTGGCGAAATTTCCTTTATTTTATAAAAATTAGTTTAAATTTGCACAGATCGATCTTTGTTATTGGAGCTTAGAGAAATTCATTGAGCAGGTTGTGGTTGTCTTATTATCTCAGAATTTTTAAGAAAGCCATTCAAATAAAAAAAAAAAAAAAAACGTAAATTTAACAAAGATTAAACCACCCATCGATCGTTTTTGGAATGGTTCAATAATAAGTTGTCGAAATTTATTTATGTGAATACTAACCACAAAAAATATTTTGAGCTATATGTAAGGCAACTATATGATATTGTCCAAGTTCCTGAATTTTAGTCAATAATTCCTATATTAACTAAAGCATTTAACATAATTGAATTTCAATAGTTTCTTCTGTTACAGTACTGAAATATAAAGTTTCAAAAATGGACCTAATGTAGCAATTTAAAATATCATCCCACTCTCAATTGATAACGAGTGAATATCTTGAAATCCAAAAGACCGACGGGTCTCTGCTTCATGCCAGGGGCTAAACTTTCAATGACTCTAGCATATAGATGCTCATTGGCGTTAACTTGCGAATTCATAAAAAAGACTAACGCAAGCAAAACAAATTACTCGTTATGCGCATCTTTCTAGAATCCAGGCAGCAAATATATATAGCTTTTCTTTAAGCTCCTGGATTAGTTGTATTTTTTAATGTATCAATATTGTTGATGTCTGTGAAAATAAGAGTTCTAATGCGGTTCGCAAAATTAACTCTGCCTCTGATTCTCCTGCCCCCTTTTAATGATAGGCGATAAAATTATCTTCAAGCTATCTTAACATTATTTTATTATCCACTCAATAGTTTCTAAGTTATTGTTAATTCTAAAATTATTTATATATTTATATTATATAAAAACATACCATCTTTTTGCAGATTAAAAATACAAGTAATGAATTTAAAATGAACTACATACATATATAAAAATACTCAACTTGTTGTCGCACAGTTGCTCATTTTGCTGAAAACTGTGACAAAAATTAAAAATTTGACAAAGATTGCCACAGATTAAGAATCTAAAAATTTTTTTAATCGATTTAATATTGTTTTTTAATTTGCAGAAGAAAGCGGAAATTTTGGGAAAATGATCATTTTTGTACACGGATTATATCCACATGATTCAGTCAATCATTATTTTTTGGGTTAATTTTAAATAAACTAAAATAGAAATATAATGTACATTATTCGCACTTTAGAAAAGACACCATATTTTAGGTAATTTTTCCAAATTTAATGGAACAGAACTAAAAAGTTATACTTTGTTACATTAAATATTCACTGTGGGATTTTAACTGGATAACAATAAAATTTGCCCTCCCCTAGCTGCCACCCTGAGTGAAGAAAAAAACAAACACCTGTGACATCTTTTGGATATTTATTAGAAAGTACTTTATGATATTTTTCGTTAAAAAGATCATAAAAATTAAAGTAATGAAGATATTTTCAAAATTAAAAAAATAAAAAATAAAGATAAATCCTTAAGCTTAAATGACCCTGGTACTTCGTGGTAAACCCGTAGCACTTTTTTTAAGCGGTCCGCCTTTTTAAAAATCACTATATTTAGATAATTTTTCCAAATTTAATGAAACAGAACTGAAAAAAGTTATAGTTTTTTTACTGGAAATAATATATGTGAAACTTTAACTAGATGATACTCTACCTAATTTAATAAAATTTTGCCTGCCCCTAGCTGCCACCCTAGATTCAAAACCAAAAAACTGTAAAGAGCATTTCAGACACTTTTCGTTAAAAAGATAATAACTTTTAAATTATTGAAGGAATTTTAAAAATTTATATAATATTTGTAATACAAGTCTTTAGGCTTAAAAATGCGCTCTACTAAGTTGGGATAGGACCATAAGGGGCTAAAAGTTTTCTCCCAAAATTCAATATTATATATAATATTTTCTGTAATAAAACCTCATTATGTTTATAAATTTGTTTCACAACAACTTGAGATTTGGTTGATGTGTTAGATTTTAAATAGAAACTGTTCAATATTCCTCATTGCATCAATATCTTACTCGTGTATATTCCAAAATAGTTAAACTGCAAATACTTGATGACGAAAAACTGTATTTTTCTTGATGCTGATATAGGAGACTTATATTTAGTTATGGGTAGATCATCATAAAACTCGGTACCGAGTTTTATATTTATATATAACTTAATTATGTAAAATATTATCTTAATACTAACAATCTTATGATGTTTACCAATGTCTGAGTGATTTTCGGAAATTAATTGTAACGAAGTTTTCGTTACATGAAGAATTTACAATTTGAATTTTTATGTTACAATTGAATTTATATAATTTAAGTTATTAAAATGTAATGAATTTAGTTTGTTAAATTGTATTGAAGTAATTCTTTATTTGGAACTTATATTTTTTTGTAAAGAATGAAATCTGTTAATTATACAAGAGCACTTTTAGTTTATCATTTAAAGAGATACTAGTATAAGAGAACGTTACAGCAATTAACTAACTCACACACACATTTCAATAACGTTTTTGTATTATGTATTTTATGGTTATCACTACTACACAGCTAGAGATCACTTTGTGGTCGCAGTGTTTATCACTACCAATTCAGTTGAGCTTTGGCTGTGCTCGTGTGTGGACAGCTAGTATAAGTTTGTAACAGCTTTACTAACAGCCACATGCGAGCGCGGTCAGGCGCAGCTCAAGTAGTAATGTATAGGGTTACTACTGGTATTATACAGCCATAGTTCCCAGACACATTAGTTGTAGTGGCCAGGGATTCTAATGGCCATAGATCCCAGGCGTAGTGGTGACTAACACACTAACGACTATTAAAGTTTTCAATAAAAGCCTACCACTTCTCACTGGTCGAGGAGTCGGTGTTAAAGATTTTAACAGGCAGGACGTTGCGCGGTTGTCAAAGTTAATTGCTGGGCTAGTTTACTCTTAAACATTCTGGAATCACAATTTTGTAAAAAAAGAAGTAGTAAATAAAGTTTATGAATTAATCCTTTTTTGTTTTATTCTGGAACCGAATGGCAAAGATTGTTATATAATGTATAAGGGAGTTATGGTCAACACTATGGTACGAGTAGTGTTTTTTTTTTACTTATATACAACTTTAAGCTGTAAAACATTTTTTTGCTATTAAAATTTATATGAAGTTTGTGCGAGTCAAATCGATTTCCAGAAATCGGCCTAATATGGGAGCTATAGCCAATTGTGAACCGGTAGAAATATAAGCGCTTATTGTTAACGTGGGGTTTTAACTAATTGTTCTCTGAATCAGTTCAATTCAACGCAAATGACATAGTTTATTGAGGATTACAAACCATAACAAAATATATATCCTTTTAATTTTTGTGTTTTTGTGAGTAGGACATCGATATATTTGTCCAAGATCTCATAAATTATATATGTTCTGGACTCTCGTGAAAATCTAATATGATCTAGCTTTATACGTCCGTCTGTCCATCTGTGTGTCTATTGAAAGAAGGATAGAATTAAGAGTGGACAAACTAATGGTAACTCCTTTTAAAATTACACGTTCTTATTTTTTTCATTTGTATCATTTATATTTATTTTATTAAAATATTTTAATTCTGCGACAAAATGGTATAGATTTGATGAAATTTATAAAATATAATTTTAATTAGTTTTAGAAATGTCTATTGCATCAGATATTTATGTTAAAGAGATATACTTGTTATGAGGAGTTATAAGGTGAAAAATTTTTGTTTCATAAATTTTTGTAGATATTTTTCATTTTATTAATATTATAAACTTTGCATTATTTATTGAATTTTTAGCATTTATGTTGTAAATCAGTGTGAAAAGTGAAAATTAATTGCAAAGTTAAAATAGAGTTTTTAAATTCTATAATATGTAGAATTGTTTAAATTCCAAAATAATATCATACATAATGAACTGATTTTATTATTATTATTATGTTATCATTTAAAAAATCTATTTTAATTTCGACATATATTTTCATTGAGGAAAAAAGTTGTAATAAAATAATAAAACAAAATCTAATTAAAATTTAATGAAACCTAATAAATAACATAATGTTCAAAGAAAAAACAAATAAAATTTATAAATTAGTATGAGACGAATTTAAAAAGCCCTAAGGCGCATAATGTATTTCGTTATAAAGTTAAAGTATTAATGCATAGAAAAAAGTTACCAAACATTAAATATATTAGAAAATAATCCATTCAATTAAAAGCCTTTTTAAATTACTAAAAACTGTAAAAAATGAGAAACAGAAAAAATTTTCAAATTAAAAAAATTATCAAATCAATCAAGTAGATAATTGAGTGAATTAAAAAATTTAAATGACAAATAAAATTTTACTTAAATTTTATTTTTATTTTATATTTACTTGAATATATTTATTAAATTTTGATGCAAAATAAAACAACTATGTTAATTGAAATATATATGATAATAATTTTTTCTTTGTGTAAAAATAAAATGACAACAAAACATATTTTAGTGATGAGCTTTTAATTATATGCCGACTAAATCTGAAACCTAAACAAATAATTATATTAATTAAAATGTATTCATACATATAGACATAACATTTATTAAATACTTAATTTTCAATCACCAATATTTTTTTGATTAGAAGATCTAGGATAAATCATGACATATTAGAATACACTATTAAGAGTTTATAAAATGGAATATTGTAATACCTAAGATATCTTTGACATTGTGGTAACAAATCAATTACTGAACAGAAACAACACCATTTCCAAAGAAGAGTACAAGGGAAAAAATTGTATATTTATTAAAATGCTACAGGCACAAACACAAACAGTTTGTTGTTAGAACTTAATCAACCATGTGTTTGATAAAATTGAAAATTTTTAAATTATTTGCTGCAATAATTTTAATGCTTCCAATAATTCGAACAAATTATTTGCATGATAATATTCAACACTCTCTAAAACAAGACGAAAGGAAATATTTAATTTTTAAGACATTTCTACAACAAATCGAGGTCGAAGAGTTCTTTAAAACTTGTGTAATATTTGGAAAACCTATGAAAGAGTATGACATAGAGAAACTTCTTCAAGAAGAAATGCAGAAAATGATGGTGCTACAACAAGATTTAAAAAATTTAATAAAATGCTGTGGTTTTCATACTAAATTCTTGTCTATACTATATTGGCATCAAGAAAACTTTAACGATTTACTAAAAGACTTGGCCAGTATATTAAATTTTAAAAGATACAATAAGTTATTGGTGATTAAAAATGAATTACAAGCCGATGTTAAAATGAAATATGTTGAAAATTTATTTGAACTAAGCAAATTTTATAAATTTCCTAATATAATTTTGATTTTTAGGGATTTTTATAAAACTCAAAATTTATATCAATATCAAATATTTCCCAATTTAACTATAGAAAAACGCAATTTTAAAGATAATTCGTTTCCTTTATATCCCAATAAAATGAAGAATCTTTATGGTGCTGCTGTGAGAACTATGCCCGATCAGGTTTTACCTAGAACAGCGGCAATTATTGATGACCAGGGTCATTTGCAGGTCAAAGGTTATGTTATGAAATTTTTGCATTTGTTTAGCAAATATCTTAATGCTACTTTACAGTTTCCTTTAAATATTACAGTGGATAAAACTTTATTATATTGGGATATGTATAAGTTAACACAACAAGAACTCATCGATGTATCAGCCAGTTTATTGACCTACATTTTGCCAAATAGTTCTTTTGTTATGTCGAATACCTATGAAATCAATAAATGGTGTATAATTGTACCCATAGAACCACCATTATCCTACCAGGATTATTTGAACCAGCACATCAACCGTAGTCTCTTTCTCTATTATCTGTTTGGTCGAATAATATTCTCCATTCTTCTAGTACTCAGCACAAAGTTATGGAGTTTGAGAAAGCGGGTACCTTATGTGGTAAGGATTAATGAGATTTTGGTAAATTCAAATGTTTCATCAGGAATGTTTGGTGCCTCATTTAGACTATTGCCAGATCCTACAAACAGTTTGCGTTTCATTTATATTTCCTTATTTTTTTCCGGTTTGGTACTTTCCACTTTAGTGTCCACAAAAATGCAAGTCTTTCTTACACATCCCTATTCTAATCGCATACAGAAACTAAATGATTTACCTAACTACAATTTACGTTTACTTATAGCTCGTAAAGATTATCAATTTATGTTAAACTATTTTAATTTTTCTTCTGAACGGTTATCTATGATATTTAAAATAACTGAAGACTTTGAAGAGTTTACTCAGATACAGTCTTCTTTAAATACCTCCTATGCTTATCCCATCTCTTCACCCTTATGGTTTATGTATGATGCTCTCCAAACATATATGAATAAAAGAATATTTCGTTTAACACGCATGTGCTTACCCTATACGGGCATGATGGCATTTGTTTTGCCTCCAAATTCTTTGTTTATGGAACCGCTAAATCAACTGAGTGGTCGTGTGCATAATATGGGTCTTTTGGAGTTTTGGCTTAAGACCAGCTATATTGATTTGTTGAAGATGAAAAAAATCTATTTGCAAAAGGATCGTCCGGTAGTGAAAAAGTCGGTCATGTTGGTACTTCATGATTTAAATTATATTTGGGTTATTTTCTTCCGGGGTTTCACAATTGCTTTTTTAGTGTTTTTGGGAGAAATATTTTGGTATAAATTTCGGGGCAGAAAGAATAGAAAATAAGTTAATATATAAAGTAATGTAGTTAAAAAAAGTGTAATTTTATTTTAAATAAAATAAACATTTTAATACATAGCAATAATAAAAATTTTAAAAATTATTAAAATAAAGTTTCAATTTGCATGATTCTATTCATTCAAGAATTGTCAAAACAAAAAATTTAGTTTTTTTCGAATTCAAAAATAGGTCCTATTAAGAGCCCTGACTGCTAGTAAATTATATATTTTCATAACTTAGTGCTGTATTAAACCGAATAACAGAAATTTAAAATTTTTCTCACACATCATAAATTCCATATACATGTGAAAATATAGACATAATATAGTGTAACTGCGTTTTAAGTTTTTCATTTCGTATTCACTTTCCCTTTTTAAAGGACTTTAATAAAGTTTTGAAGTTTGCGCGATGTTATTATACCCTTCACCACAGGTGTAAGGAGTATATACAAGTTTGTCATTCCATTTCTAATTTCTAAAATATTCATCTAGGACTCCAAAAAGTATATAAATTCTCGATCATTATTGATAGTGAAGTCGATATAACGATGTCCGTCTGTCTGTTGAAATCAGGTTTTAGAAGGAACCAGATGTCGTATATATATATGTTTTATACATCAATTTAGAGGGAATTTCCCTTAGATGATGAAAATAAAAATGAGTTAAATCGGTCTATAAATAGCCGAAGTACTGCCAAAAAATCGAAGATACCTCCAAAAATATTTTTGTTTTCGAATTTTTTAAGTTCCTTTATAAACCAGCGACTTTGTTTTGCACAAAAAATTTTCTTGTGTAAGTAATGAACAAAATCGGTCCACTAGTATTCGACATATCGATAAAAATGCATTTTTAGACTTTCTGAAGCTCCTATATAAGCTGTGGGCTTCGTTCTTATATAGATAGGTCATAAATATTTGTATAAAATTTCAATATTTTTGAATCAATCAAATCGGTCTATAAATAAACGAGTTATTTGCAAATTTTTTATTTATTTAATGGCTGCTTTGCAGATAGTTCTTGTTTCTATGGGCACTGAAAATAAAAAAAATTGAAGCTCCTATATAAGCTAAACCTTTTTTGTGCTGAAGAAACGAACCCAATCGGTCCATTAGTTTCCGAGATATCGACCTCTATATGAGCTACGGACTTCTTTCTTGCGCAGATGTGTCACAAAATTTTGTATTGTAAGGACTTTATCAGACAGTCGTAAATATAATTTTAAGACAACAATAATAATAACACTAAAGAAGCGTGATAATAAACCATCATCAAAAACAAAAGAGCAAAAAATTAAAGGAAATTATAGAAATATTAATAGGATTTAGGGAAGGAGAAGAAATAAAATAAAGTTTTTCAACACAAAAAAAGTAAAGTTTTTTGTTGAACGAAAATGCAAAAATATACATACCTAATATTTTTGCATTAAAAAAAATATATTTAAAGAATATTTAAAAGTTTTATAAAAAATTTTAATTATTTGCCTTTTGCTGCGTATGAGCATTATTTTATTTTTAAACTTGCCTCTGTGGCATATGATTTTTATTTATTTAAAGTTATATAATTATATAATTTTCTTTATCAGCGGATGTTTCACAAATATCTTTCTCGAATTTCGGAATACCCCTTTTTTAATTAATTAATTTTTACTTTCCAATTTAATTGCTGTTGTTTTATCAACTTTAAAATATATTTATTTTTCATATAAGGATGAAGGGTATATAAGATTTGGCATAGTCGAATATAGAACTATAACTTGATTTTTTTTTTAATGTGCTACTTTATAATTACTATTATAGGGCGATATGTACGCAGAGGGAAAAATCAAAATATTATGATTGGGATATATGATTACAGTAAAAATTATAATGATTATAAGTAATAATTATGATTCCACCTTGACATATCTTTGTTCGATTTTATAATATAAAAGCGTTTTTTTATCGTATTATAATTTGAATTTATCATATTATAATTACATTTTATCATGTAATTAATACATCTTATCATATTACAATTTTCTTAAATCATATTATGTTTTCATTTCATGATATTATTATCTCATTTTTTTCATATTATAATTTGATTATATTATAATATCATTTTATTATAATATAACCAAAAAAAAAATAATATATTTCGTCTACTAAATTTGTTAAAATAAAAAAAATTAATTCGAAATTATTCTTTTATTGAGTCTATTACATATTTTACAAAATCATATAAAAAAATCTTTATTGGATATTAAAATTAATTTATGTTTTTATAATTCACATTAATTAGAATTAGTAATTATTTACAGAAAGATATTTATATATGAACTACAATAAAATTAGATTTAATGGAAACCTAAAAATTTTCCGAAGTATGTTCTATATTATCTTAATTTATAATGCAATATATAGAATGCCACTTTCAGCATTTATATTTTCATCATTTTTGTTTGCATTTATTAAGTTTTATTTATTTTTTTAACAAATATTTTGCATCACGAATTTTTAATAAATGCATAAAAAAACTATTTGTTTACTATTCGATACACAAGAATGTGTATCGAATAGTGTAGAAAAAAATATATTTTAGAAGCAAACCCTCAATAGTTGTGGAAAGCAAAAAATGGTATAAAAAAACATTCTATCTTTGAGAAAAACATAAAATTTCTAAAAATAAACATTTAACAGTTGCACAAAACAAAATACAAATACAAATATTGGCTTCACTTAATGGTTGTAGATATAACTAAATTTTTGAATGTTTATACATTTGTGTTTCTGGTAAAAATATTCTCTACATATAATTTTTTTGTAGTCAATCATATTTTTAAATTTTGATTAAGAGTAATTAATTAATTAATTACTAAACATAAAGAAAAACATTTTTATCATGAACACAGTATTATTAGAAACAATAAAACCAGACATTATATATTATTATATTATTGTGGTGACCATGCCGCAACTATGTTTTTTCCCTGTGTGTGGGTATCAATTAAAAAAGGAGAATTTTGACATTATATGGGATTATTTTTTGTTAAAATAATCGAAAAAAAAAAATTTCAAACAATGTTCTAAGGACTAAAGGACTAAATATTTGTCCTTTAATATTCTTGATAATTTCCAGCAACAAATTTCCAAAATAATATATGTTAAATATAAAAATATCTAGTTTCAAATACCAAAATGTTATGGTTTTAATGATTTGAAAATTATTCTTAAGAAAAAAAGTACAAATGTAATTTTCAATTTATTGAAACTGAGCATGCAAAACCAATAAAGCCATTTTTGAAGCCATTGTATTTAAATTTTAAGAAATTCTTACTTTGAGTATAGTATGACATTATTTTGGAAAATGTTAAAGTATATTTCAAAGCTTAAATGACAATTAGTTGAGTGTTTCTATTTTTTGAGTTTTAAATTCTTCACTTGTATTTCTAATCTGCGAAAGAACAGTACTGTATTTAATTTTTTTATGAATAATTAACTTGAAAAAAAGGTGAAGTTAGTCAGACATGACCGTGTAATACCCTACTCCATTATGTAAGTGCTTTAAACTGATTTTCGGATGGGAAACTACGGAAACTATGAAAATATTTGGACCGATGCATGTTAAACTTCATACCGCGGTTTATGTAGTTACATAAACTTTATTAATGGCAAATTTAATTCAAAATCTGGCATTTATATGAGATTTGTGATTTTCAGGAGTGGATCTTGTATAAGAACTATATACGATTATGAAATGATCGTTTGAGTTTTGCAAATAAACTTACAAACTAAAGATTTTGTATGAAAGATGTAGTCAATTAAAAGTCGATCTTTGTGAAATTTATTAGCATAATTTATACTTAAATACAAAATAATCATGGCAAATTTTATTTTGTTGCTAAGATTTTCATGATATTTATACACGTTTAAATAATTTTATTATATGGAAACTATCGTCAATTATGCAAGCAAACTAAAGTGATTAACACGGTTTTTGCATAGGTTTTAAAACCGGGTTTTTCGGTTTAAGTACTGTCGGTTTTTTCAAAATGTCCATTTTTCATGTTTCGAAGACCGGTTTTATTAACTCAAAATTCCGGTTTTAGGAATAAATTTTATTAAAATATAATATGCACTAAATACTAATATTTGAATGGAAATTTAAGAATAATTGTTTAACTGATTAGTATTCATAAAGTCTAATTTTTTTATGTTTTCTTTTGTGATATAATGCTTAAGGTTAAATTAAAATTAATTCTGTAAGTTCCCAGTAAAAAATGGAGCTTAGAACGTAGTAAATTTTGTAAGTACTTACAAATTTCCTGAATTTTTTATGGCGAGTTTTTACACAAAAAGCACTATTTTCAATGCTGGAAGAAAAAAAAAAATAAATAAATATTTTATTTGTAATAAGAACGTAGATTATTTTCACGTATATGCTATTTTTTTAATTATACATATATTAATTTCTTCCTTACAATTGCGAATTTATTCGCTTGTCCTTATGCATCGTAATAGGGCTTATTTCGAAGTGAATAAAAGTCTACTTTCTTTGCAAAATGTCATGTTTTTAAATTATTTTACTGAATTTAAACAAATAATGAAATAATAACTATCTTGAAATACGAATATCAACTGATATAGTTTATTCTCTTTTAATAACTGTGACATAACAACTTAAATATTTTAGTGTCTTTTCACTTTTTAAAATAGTTGTATTTGAAAGTGGTTTATTTACAAAATGGATTTCGAAAAAATTGAGGTACTCTTTTCCATATTGAGCCATTGTTTCTACATATATATATATATATATATAAAACTTAGTCTCAGTTTATTTTCTTGCCTTAATTACAAGTTGTTTGCCAAAATAAATTATTTAATAAATTTAATATGCATATTAAAAATAGTTCTGATCACTTAAGCATATTTCCGGGAAATATTTGTAAGGTAGCTATGTAAAATAATGGACCGAGTTCCATTATTTTCTATGAAGCTAAAGGGACAAAATGAGCAATCCAGAAATTTCATAATGATGTTTTTAAAATTAATATAATTTATAACATAATATATGGATAGTTAAGCTTAAAATATTTAGAGGACATTTTTGATATTATAAAAACCCTAAGGGTTAAAACAAAAAACTTTTGGCGGAATTTGTAAATCATGTTGTATCATTTAATACCCATATTGGCACTGTTGAGCAACTAAAACAATTTAAAATAATTTATAAAAAAATATTAATTTTTAAATTTTAAAATCCTTTTAAAAGGATATTCGAACACGAAATGAAAAATAGGGTATGTACTCCTTTTATAAAATATCTCTACATTCACATGTATATGGTTTGGTTCATGTGTGAAAAATGCTGTTGTATGGTATTATCTTTAAATATTTTCAAAAATTACAAAAAAAAAAAAAAAAAAATGTGCTACTACAGGAATTAATAGTAATAAGCGTTCCTAAAAAGGAGTTGTGGCCTGTGGAGAATTAAATTCTTTTATCATTATTTATTTTTTTTCTGTTAATAGTTTAGGTTTTTTCATCCTCCAATTTAATTTAAAAAATTCAAATGCAAACATAATTTTATCCAAGTAGTAGTTTTTTTAAAGTTATAACTTGTAACATTCTTCTACAATTTTATAAAATATATTAACGTTTTTTTTTAGTTTGTTTTGAAATTATCAATATGAACATTTTGTTTTAATTCTTTTCAGAGTTGTTGACACAGGTGTAATAATTTGAACTTATCTCAATCAGGATATCCTCTTTAAATTCTATAGAAAAACTCAAATTAACAAAAAAAAAAAAAAAAACAAAATGACGGAAAAAGGACAAATAAAATTTTGTATTGTAAGCACTTTATCAGACAATCGCAAAGATAATTTTAAGACAATAATGATGATAATACTAAAGATGCGCTATAATAAACCCTCAACAAAAATAAAAAGAACAAAAATGTAAAGGAAATTACAGAAATATTAACAGGATTTAGGGGAAGAGAATAAATAATATAAAGTTTTCAAAACACAAAAAAATAAAGCTTTTTTGTAGAAGAAATAGGTATGTATATTTTGGCATGAAAAGACATATATATATAGGGTGATCTATTTCGAGGTTCCCTACATTTTTAAAGAAAAAAAAAAAAAAAAAAAAAACAGAAAATTCAAATTTAATGGGGAATGTTTTTTATCATTTGAAAGAACATTCTTTGGCATTATTTATTTTTTGAAGATTATGTCTATCAAATGTTGGCAGTTGGTACGTCGCAGATGGTCCATCCATTGAGTCCAATTTTCGATGACTCGTTCGAGCATTTCGTCTGATAACTGGCGAATGACACGCATGATTTTTTCCTCCAAGGTCTGAATCGAAGCGGGTTTGTCCGCATAAACTTTAGACTTTACATATCCCTACAGGAAAAAGTCCAACGGTGTGATATCACACGATCTTGGTGGATAATCGACCGGCCCAAAACGTGAAATTATTTACTCACCGAGGTGTTCTCTCAATAAATCCATTGATTGGTGCGATGTATGGGAAGTGGCGTCGTCTTGCTGAAACCAAATATCGCCGAGATCACGAGCTTCAATTTCAGGCATCAAATAGTCGGTTATCATGGCACGATAACGGTCGCCACTGACGGTTACGTTAGTTCCGTCATCATTTTTAAAGAAATATGGACCGATGATTCCACCGGCCCACAAAACACACCAAACCGTTGCTTTTTCTAGATGAAGTGGCAGTTCTTGAATCTCTTCAGGCCTAGAAATGGGCCTCATCGCTGTACAAAATTTGCCTCGAAATCGTCGGATCTTCTTGGAACTTTCCAAGAGCCCATAGAGCGGAGCGATGTCGCTTGGGAAGGTCGAGCGGCTTCAGTTGTTGCACAAGCTGTATTTTATACGCTTTCAATTTAAGATCTCGACGTAAAATGTGCCAAGTCGTTCCATACGTCAGTCCGAGTTGCTGCGAACGGCGCCGAATCTACTCTCCACGGTCTTCGTGTACACTCTCAGCTACGGCCGCTGTATCTTCCTCACAGCGTGCTGGACGTGGTCTATTCGGTCGAATATTACCCAGTAATGAATGCTGGGTCCCAAAATGGGTGATGGAGTTGCGAATAGTACGCTCAGTGGGCCGATTATGTTGACCATAAGTTGAGCGAAGTGCACGAAACACATTCCTCACAGAACGTGAATTTTCGTAATAAAGTTGAACGATTTGTAAACGCTGTTCAGGCGTAAGTCTTTCCATTATGAAATACCAAACAATACTAAACAAAAATAACAATAATAAAGGTTTTATAACAATTTTTATCTATTTGCCTATATATAAAGTTATTATATATATTATAAAGTTATTTGAATTCCATTAAATTAAACAAGTACTTACCCATAAAAATAGAAAAATAATATATGTATATGGCCATTGTCAAAAATTTTTAACCTGACTGAAACTAATTTAAATCCTTAATAAGTTATGTGGTAGAACTATTTTATACAAACGGGTTACGAATCTCAACTCACAAGACTTGAAACTAGTAGAATGAAAAATTTTAGCATTATAGGTTTCGTTTTATAATCATGATTGTTGTTCAAAATTCAAAAACTTAAGAAAATGACAATTTTTTAACTTTTCCCAATTCTTCTACACTTTTTGTTGTCGCATTTATACTTTTTGATCTTATGATATCTTATATAAACTAATCGGGTTTTGTAGAAAAATTCTACACTTACAGCTTTTAATAGTGATATACAAGGTGGTTAAATTTTATGAAAAAATTTTTAAAATTTTAAAATTTTTAAATTTTTTAAAATTTTTTGGTTTTTAGGTCTGTGGTAAGAAGAGTAGCAGCTGAATTTTTTTATGTGCTTACTTATAATATTTAGGAGTATATTATCCCTTTTAGGGTCAACCTTTCAAACCTATTCAAACCTTTCAAAAGTGTCTGCTTCAACATAATTTAAGTTAATTTTTTTTATGATAAAAGTAATCTTTTGATCGGTTGGTTGGATTTACATAAAATTTCATATAGGCGTAACAGAGGAACAGTTTTAGGTTTGGAAGGTGGAACCATAGGCCCATCAATGGCGTGAACTTAGTTTTTTTTTTGTTATTTCACACATGCATGTTCGGCTTAAGTTCATTGAATAATTGTAGAAGAATACAGTGTAAAAGCTTTATTGGACACTCCGCGACCTTTATCAGCACTCTTCAGAGTCCCATCGAGGAGTTCTCTGTAAATATCATCTATTTAACTCACAACTTTTCGGGAAATGGATTCCGTAACTTATTTCCCTATATTCTAATAACTATATGAAAAAGTTCAACAAAAAACTATAAACTAATTAACCTAAAATAAAAAATGTTATGAACTTTTTGAAAACTATGCAAAAATTTTTTTTTGTTATATAGCAACGGTGACAAATATAATTGATCTTGACTAGAATTTTAAGTCAAATGGCATTGATAGTTGAAAACGAGACACTATTGTTAAAACAGATTTTGCTAAAGCACATCACGTGGACAGCACGAAATTTAGCATAATTGCCATAAATGGGTGTTAATGGAATTATAGAAGCATACCAAAATATTTTCAAAAATAAAAATTTTTTAGACAAAAAAAAAAAAAAATATTTCAGTTAAAACTGGAGCACAATATTAAATAGTAATTTTTTATATTAAACTCTAATAAAATATATGTTCGTCTAATATTGTAGAGAGATATCATAGATTCTATATCCATTTTTAGTAAATTTACTAAATATCGTGATTTTTATAAAATTTTACTAGGAAACCTTAAAATATGCCACACTAATACCATCAAGGATTGAAAATATCATAAATTTTATTTTAATAACTCAGTAGCTTTTAATATTACACGCAATTTTTACCAGAATTATACATAAACTTCAACTTAATGTCGCTATAATTTTCGCGCCCCCGCACAAAACTGACTTAGACATGAATTCGAGTCACTTTGTATTTATATAAATGGATTTTAATGTGCTATTAAAAAAAAAAAATAAGGTCTAAAATCAAATATTTTTGATAATGGCCCATATATGTATACACATATATGTATATATATATAAATAAATTCCAAAAAGAAACCATGATAAATATTTTATGAAAAACTAGTCATCAACATATATCTTTTAGTTACATGAATGTGTGTGCGTGTCACTGACACATAAAATTTAAATAGTTGTATGTAGATATGTGTCTAATTATAATGTGACCAATAATATTTCATACAATATATGAAATGAATTATTGGACAACTTATTAAGTTTAAAGCAACAAAAAAATGTATAGCCGTTTTTAAAAGAAAATAATTAATCTTAATTATTATGTAAATACTTTTGTATGATCTATCCTCTGTAACAGTTTAAAATCAGTAAAGAAATTGGAACAAGGCCATATAGTATTAAAAAGGAATGTTTTATTTTTTTCTACATTCCAAAAGTTCTTTGCTTATTACGAGTATTGTTTAAACTTTCTTTGTATCTTTCCATAATATTTTATTTTATTTTTTCTTACATTCACTTGGTAAATTTTTATAAAAATGAACAGCATGTTTTTTTTCTAAATACAATTTACAATCAAGTTTACGTAAAAACCTAAAAAAATAAGGCGGTAGAAAAAAGTCAACATATTTGTCGTTCTACATACATTATCTACAAATATAAAAAGGAATACTAGTAAACAATGACAAAAAGCAAATAAAATCAACAAGAAAAAAAAAAAAACAAGAAATGTGAGCCCCCTGAGGAAGAGTTTTCATGCAGTTTTTCTTCCCTTTGCGTTGTACAGTGGCCAAAATAAGTGTTCGACTTGCCATATCATTTCTTATAATTTTGTTATAATTTAAATACTTATTGAATTATGTCGAATAAAATGAAAAATATTTATTGTACAAAACTTTAATGGCAGCGGTCATTTTTTTAACAGTACACGAATACAAAAGCAAAAAAAAAAAAAAGTATTCGACTTATCTTCTGTTTTTTTGTTGTTGGTTTTATAACTAGGATAAAAATTACATGTGTTTTAAATAATTTTACATCATTTTATTGTGATTTTTGTGTAAATAAAGTTCAAGCCAAAAACTTATTTATTTTTAGTAAGGAAAATGGGAAAATTAAATTATAGAGAAGGCGTAAAAAATAAGGAAAATATCTAACCATATAAAAAAATAAAAATGGATTATGTTAATTAAAACTTTGATTGATTTTGCTCCAATCATCAAAATTATAATATTAATTAATTGAAACTAATTGATTATTTGTGTAATTTCAATTAGTTATTTTAATCAAATAAATTATATTTATTATTAAAATTTTTATTTAAAATAACTAAAATATTAATTGACTGAATTAAAAAGTTAACTTATACTAGAATTTACCTTTATCTAAATCCTTTTATCTCAATAAAATTACACAAATGTAATATAATACAATTAATTATTACAAAATTACATATATGCATGTAGTGTATGTTATGTACAATGTTCTAAGTGGATTTAACGATGTTGAAATTAAAATTAATGTAACAAATTGTAATGTTGATGAAATATTGATTCAATGCACATTAGAGGAAAAAATATGGGAAGACCTCTAAGGCGATGCGTTTTTATTACCTGAACACCGGAAAATATAAACAAAATACTTTGAAAATACTTCGATCACATTTCTAGTGCATTTGTGTAAATAGTTTAGAGTTTTTTTTTATACAAATAGGAAATTTCGTTCCATTTTTCCCTAAGTTAACACTTTATGAAAAAAAAAAAAACTTAAGCTCAAAACGAAGAAAAATTTGAGACCTCTTCTAAAAAAACTGAACTTTATTTTTGGTTGTAGGGAACTAAAGATGCATTTTAAATATTTTTACATCGAATATATATATTTTACATCGAAATAGTCTCTAATCCAAATGGATGTGTGATGATTTGATTATAATATATATAAATATATACATTAATATATATTAATATAGACATGCATAAGCGGGCATAAGAGACTACTGTAATTGTTTAGCTTTCAACGAAACGAAAATGTATAAGACATCACGAATGCTGATAAAGTGTGCAGAGGCATAGAAAATACGTATTCCGTTCTGATCGTGTCTAATTATAGTCCACAAACTCTGCTTTGATACTGCCAAACAGAGTCAACAAGGTAATTTACGATTGGAAACTTGTTTAATAATAATTTAGCTCCAGACCTTCATTTATTCTATCATCTCCGCTAAAAATTTTATTTTATCTGAAGAAAGAGCGATCACTATTAAAATTGAAGAAAAACATTTTTTTGCTTGTAAAAGTCCAAATTTTAATTAATGTTATAAATTTCGTAATTGAAATCCGTTTTTACTTTTTTCTGTGTTTATTTATTAATTTATTTATTTGTATATAATATTTGAAATATCTTTTTTTAATACCTTGTCTCAAATATCTTTAAAAATGATTTGTTAATAACATTTGATATTATATTGAGAAAATACTATATTTCAAATATTTGTTAACTTGTCTCTTTAGATTTATGAATGACTTGATAATAACATTAAATATCAAATTAAGAATATACTATGTTTCAAATATTTTGAAAGTTATAGTTATATATTTTGAAAGTAGGTTTGAGAATGATTCAATAATAACATTTAATATTAATTTAAGAATATAGAGATTTTTTTCTCAAATGATTTTCAATTTGAAATCAAACTTAAAATTCAAACCCCTACCTACTTGTTTCATAGTTTGTGAAACGTGTTTGATATCAAATGTTAAAGTCATCATATTACAAACGTTTGACATAGTTTTTGCTGGGTACAAACAAACTGACTGCATATACAAAAAACAACAACACCAATAATCATTACAATACTGCTGTTATCAACTAAACTGCTCGCTTATACAAAATCCAACAACGCTAATTGACATTATAATCAGTGTTGCTAGGAGGTGAAAAAAGAGGCGATATTGAACTTTAAAAAAGGTCAAAAAAGTTGAATGACACAAAAAATAAGGCCAGAAAAAAAGTTAAAATTTGTTTTCAGTTTAAAAATTTGTTTTCTTTTGTACTCACTAATTGTTGATATTTTTGAAAGATATTGTAATAAATAAAATATAGAACGGCACAATGCGCCTAAAAAATTACCATAAAAATTTATTTATATCAAGTTTTTGAATTTCCATCCTATGAAAAATTACTCAATGTTCTACCTTTTCCCTTTTTCATTAAGAATTTCCACATTTTTTGGATGATTTTTCGCTTTTGTGTGATTTTTTTTTAATTATATTCATAAATAATTTCCATGATTAATGATATATATATTTCATTTCATTGTAAAAAAAGAAGAAAAAAAAAAAATTATTACAATAATCGATTTAGTCAGCCCACAAAGTTAGTTTAGATATGAAATGCGAAACTTTTTATTAAATATTACTAATATAGATTTTTGCGCGAATAAATACACAAAATTGCTTAAATGGACTTTTATGTAAATACAAAATTGGTTATGGCAAATACGAAATTATTTGCTTCGTTTTTAAAATACTAACATTTTAGATTTTTTAAAGCAATTTGAAAAATTAAAAAAGGCTAGAAAAAAGCTAGAAAAATTTGAAGCTAAAAGCAAAATAAAAAGGTTTGATGTAGTCTTAAAAAGTATAAACTGGCAACACTGATTATAATATAGCTGTTGTCAACCAAACTGCTTGTTTATACAAGAAACAACACTAATAGCCATTGCAATGGTTAATATAAATGTTTATATGTGCATATTACTAATAGATCTTTTTCAGTTTTTGGCCCATAACTTGGCTGTTTATGAACCAATTTGGTTGCTGCAAATAAAACCGATATTTTAAGAAAATATTTTTATGACCTTAAACATGGGCTTCAAACAGCTAAAAATGCATTTTGCCCGATATCGCGGTTATTATTGGACTGATTTAGTTTATTTCTTCAGCATAAAAATTCAGAAAGAAAATTCCAAATATTCTTTCCAAAACCTAAGTCCCTAGCTTATACAGATGCTTCAAAAAATCGGAAACCGGTTTAAAAACAGGTTTTTGACATATCTTTGTCATTTATGAACCGATCTTGCTGAATTCCAGTAGAAAAATTGTGGAAAGGATTTTAATTCGTTTATATATATATATATATATATATATATATATTAGACAAACGTACATTAGACAAACGTACAGATGGATATTCTCCTCTCGAAATATATACTTTTTACTTTCCGATGAAAATTGTGGAAATTACTAACAAAAAGACAAACTCTTATATACCCTTTACATTTGTGGTTAAGCGTATAAAGACCATTACAATCACTAGATATCAATATAGATAATAATAAATGTGTGAATTTCATTTATAAAAATGGTTTTAAGTAGATATTGTAAGTGCAATGAAACAAAATTGATCCTGATTATAACAAAATCTCTGCCAAATCTATATGAAAATACTTAAAAAGGTTATGAAGAGAAAGCAAGGAGCTACGTGTTATTAAAAAATTTAATTTTTGTGATTTTTCGAAGAATAAAGTATGATGTCGAATACTTTTTTGGCCTTGAATTTTTATTTCATTATATAAATTTTCTATTATTTGCATTAACTTTAAAATTTATATAGAATTGAAATCTCTATGTTTTTATAAACTTTAAACCATTTTTTTCTTTATTTAAAAATTCTGAGAAAATTGTTTTTTTTTTTTTAATTAAATTTGCATCGCTCAGGTGGAATAGTTTTACAGGCCACTGTATGTAGATACTGAATACCATGATTTGACAATTTCTTTTAACGTAAAGAATCTCAGTTGAGAGTAAAAAAAAAACAAAAAAGAAACACAGCAATAAAACTTTTAAGACAAAGGTTTTCTAAACAATGTTGGTTGAATGTTATTGTTTTTTGGCTTTGAATAAGTAAATATGTATGTATGTGTGAGGATTTTGTTTCTTCATATATTTTTTTTTTCTTAATTTTTTTGGTAACATACAAACTTGCTCTTTACTAACACTCTAAGACAAAACAATAATGGTTTAACAAAAATATTTGTCCTTCTTTTCTTTGTTATAAATGGCTTTTACTTTTCCTTGTTTGTTTATTTGTTGTTTACTAGTCTCACACACATACACCCTGACTCACACGCACTTTATTTGACCCTCAAAGTTAAAATGTCCCCAAGGATCACAAGAGCGTAAATAACACACAGAAACAACTGAAAAAAAGGAACAAAGGATAAAAAAACTGTCAACAATCTTGTGTAATAAAAAGGAAAATTTTGCAAAAGAAAAAAAAAACAATACAAACTGTTATAAATTTTTGAATATTCCTGTAAACATGAGACTGTTTCATTGGCAATGAAATTTCATTAACTTTAATTGTAACCAAGATTTATTTAAGCTATAAAATTATTTCTAATCAAATCATTTAATATGAAATCTACAAGGACAGTTTATGAGGAAATTTTTTTATTTAACTACAAGGCACAATCTTATATATATATATATATATATATATATATATATATATATATATATATTAATATATATATATTAAAGAACTGCGCTAAAAAGATTTTTCAAAATAAAATTTTCTTATCCGGATTTTTTCATCTTTGTGCGGTCCTTTGAAGTTTTTTTTTTCATTGTTCACTAATATTTAAAAATCCCATCTACGTTGAGTTATATATTGTTAGAAAACAATATGCTTGTGATTTCATAAACAGAAATAAATAAGTGAGAATGTTATATTCAGCTTGGCCGAATCTGCTATACCCACCATCTGATATTTTCTTTGTCACTCTAATTTAAAATTTCACTTTATGTAGTAGGTTTACCGCCCACCTACTACATAAAGTGAAAAAAAGTAGATGGTAAATTGGGTGGATTACGTTCATTTTTTGTTTCCGAGTTTACAGCTTTCCTCGAACTATTTGTACACAATTTTTTTTTGTAGTACACGCTCTTGTTTAAACCTTTCGACCCAGAAGTTGCTTATAAACGACATCGACTTAGCACCTTTTTATTGAAAACTAACGAAATAATTCATGTAAAAACATGTAGAAGTAGTCAATAGAAAGCTTTAGAATAAAAAAAAAGTAAAATAAAATAAACAACAACAATAAAAAAGTATCAGTTGTACCGCTATCAACATAACTATGATGCATTATTCAGTGCAAACTCAAAAATCCTATAAATTCAAAATTCGTATAAATAAAAATTAAAAAAATAAGTATGCGGTTTAACTAATAAAAGTTGAAGTAAAAAATGGAATAAAGAATTTTTTAACGGTATCACTTTTTAATGCCCTAAAGCGGCACAAGTTTATTTATAAGCTGCTAGCAATATCTACACACGGAGAAAAAACATGGTAACAGCATTATCACTACAAAAATATTATGTTCTCATTGTTAATTTTCTTGAATTTTGATAACTTTGTGTTCATGATAATAATGTTTTTGTTTAAATTTTGTCATTTAATGTTTACACTCAATAAAAGTTTTAACATGGCGGACTGCAAAAATCATATGCTTTTAAATATTTTTACCAGAAACCAAATTTTATTAATATGAAAAATATCATTACTACAACCATTAAATATTTGCAGTATTTTCCTTGTTCTTAAACCATATTCTGTTTTTAAACAGAATATTAAACAGAATGTTAAAGGGTTTAGTTGAAAAAACATATCTTGCATTTGAACCACATATGGTGGTACAAGTGTATATAATTAATGAACAAGTAATATATATAAATATTTTTTTTGGCTAATAAACACTTTTCTCTATTATATTTAATGAAAAATTTTGAAAATAATTTTTTATTAATAAGTTTTATTTTAATATATGGTAAGATGGAATAATAATATGACAAAATGAAATAATAGTATGATAAGATTTGATAAATAAAAAAATGGCATAATATTATTATAAATTAGTATCATAATATGACAATATTGTATAATAATATAAAAAGATAGAATAATAATATAGTAACATCAAATCATAAACTGATAGAATGGGATAATGATATCGTAAGATTTTTCAATTAGATATAAAACTAGAATCATAACGTGAAAAAAACAACCATAAAATCGGATACAATATGAAAAATTGGAATCATAATAATTATATTACTCATAATCATTTCTACTTTTCCTTGTGATCATATGTTCCAATCATAATATGGTTATCACAACTAAATTTTTTTGCGTGTATGCTCTAAAAACCTCAAAAAGCTTGAGATCTTCAAAAATCCTTAATTTGGGTCTAACATATATAAAAATTAAGAAAATTTGTTTTTCCGACAGCTTTTTTAGGAGCAGGCCTCAAAGGGTTAAGATTCGGGTGATTGACGCGGTTTTCCAACCGGTTTTAAAACCGTTCCTTTCGGTTTAAGTATTGTCGATTTTTTTTTTAATGAGCGTTTTTCGAATGTCGAATAAAGCGGTTTTTTTATGTACAAATAACCAGTTTTGAAAATAAAATTTTATTTCAAATATCTTATTAGTACATATGATATTTGAAAAAATGTTATTTTCAATATTTGAATAGACGTTTTGGAAAAGTTTATTAATTGATTAATATTCTTAAAGTATAATTTCTTGTTATGTTTTAAATATAAATATTGTTAAGAATAAAATTGAAATTAAATTTATAAGTTTAAAAAAATATTCATATAAGTAATAATTATGTTGAATGGAATATATATGTAACATTATACATACTTGTAGCATTATAACAAACAATTTAAATATCATAAGGTAATTAAATATTTGTAATAATACTTAACTTTTTAAGAGGTCTATCTGCAAAATCGGTTTCGAGAAAACTGATATATGCATTTTTCATATTAAGCTGTAATTTCTGTACTAAACTAAAACAAAAAAAAAAAAAAAAAAAAAATGGTCTTATTTATAGTATCACGTTAAAAGATTTCTTGAGGACATCAATCAGTTTAAAAATTTGCTATACATCCTCATAATTTCGAGTTATTCCCAATAAAGTGTTTTTCTTTAGGTTCTCGTATAAATGCATTCCCAAAACTGTTATCCTTTTCTTGACTAAATAGTGTAATAAATCGCAGTTAAACTCGAAAAATTTGGAGTTTAACTGCGATTTATTACAATATTTTTTATGAAAGCGTATGCAACGATATAATAATTTTTAGGGCATTATTGTTGTTCACATAATAAGATTTAGAATTTTAAAATTAGTAAAAACTGTAGAACTCATTCGATTTTATATGCAATAACTTAATTAAACTTTCCACACATTTTTTCTCAAAATGTAGGAAACAAACAAAAAATTTAAATAAATTCTTTGTCCGAAAATATATGAAGAAATTTTTAATAAAGTTTAAAAAATGTTTAATAAGTTTTCGAGTTTTTATGCGATTTTATATCTTGTTTTATTCTAAACAAAAAATTTGTTTAGTTAAAAAAAAATGACAAATTTTTATCAAATTCAAAATTTCGCAAGAGATAAGGAAAATAAATTTACAAATCTTGAATAAATCAATCAGTGTATATTAAAGATTTTAATATAGTTAAAAAGGTTCTTCTGCTTTATAAGACAATTTAAAAACCTTAAATTGATTTAAAATTTAGGAAGCTAAGATATTTTTAGTGCAGGAACAAGACTAGAAACTATTTTGTTGAAATATCTCAAAGTTTTGAGGGAGATTCCAAATTTTTGAAAATTGTTTTGTGATGTACTCAAGAAGGTCTATAGTCCACATTAGATTGCTTTTAGAGTAAAAATAGAAGGTGTTATTTTGCATCAGAGTGTTATTTCCGTACCATAATTAAAAGTTGTTTGTTAAAGTAATTATATTTAATAAATTTTAGCTTAAATGTCATAAGTTTTGTCGAGCTTTTTTTAAAGAAATATACAATCTTTTTATGGAAATATTAACTTCTGTAAAAAACAGTTAACTTTTTTTAGGAATTTCAAATAATACAACGATTTTTTTTTTCAAAATTTCAACTATTCGGAAACCTCTTGCTCCAAAAGTCGAATAATCGATCACCCTAGTTAAGATATATTAACGAATAAGTATGAAATGGAGTTATAACGACACCCTGCGTTTCTGGTATTTTGCTCGTAAATTGTTTGTTTATAAACCAATTTTGCCTTTTTTAATACCAAAAAAGCAAAATATTTGAGTAAAATTTCGTCCCCTATGTGGTTCGTCCCGAGCCCTATCCTGTTATCAACAGATAGATGGACATAGCTAGATCGACTCAGAATCCTACCAGGACGCAGAATATACATATATATATATATATATATATATATATATATATATTTTTATGGGGTCTTAAATGATTTTTTTCGACATGTTACATGCGAAATGACAAACCCGACACACTCAAATTTTATTTGTTGTTGGATATAAAAAACGAAAAGGGTTAAATGTTGCCAATTGTTTCAGTTTATTGCCTGTATATGTGTGCATAACTACACACTTTAAAGTTGTATTTTTTCCCAATTTCCAAAAAATGGTTTTTACTTTTATTAACAAATCGAATCAAATATTATTGCACAAATCTATTGTGGCAAAATGAATTTGAATAAAATTATGAAAATTTCGCTGAAATCTTACAGTAATTTTTACACATAAAAAAATTTATATATGCACGAAAATAGAGAAAATAGAGACCCTACGTAGTAATTCATCTTAAAGGCGCTTTTGAGGGATACACATTAAAAAAGTTATAAAATATTTATGAATATCTCTCCTTATGGGTGTCAAATAAAGCCTAAGAATGTCTGCAATCAGTGTTCCCAGTTTAGTCTTTTTAAGGCTAAATCTAGCCTTTTCATTTTGCCTTTAAACTCAAAATTTTCGTTTTAGCTTCTAGATTTTAGCCTTTTTGGATTCTTAAAGTTGCCGTAAAAGGGCTTAAATTTTAATATTTCAACAAAGAGGAATATAATTTCTTATTTGCTTTTACCAATTTTATTTATACAAAATTATCTATTTAAACATTTTTGTATATTAGTTCGCACAAAAATTCGAAATTATTTATATTTAATAAAAATGTAACTTAACTCATTTTATGGATTTACTTAATTAATTATTATAATTATCCTTTTTAATAAATTGCACTAACCATAGATACTCTTTATAAATATAATTAAAAAAAAAAATTATAAAAGCGAAAAATTGCCCAAAAAATTTAGAAATGATTAATCGAAAAAGAATTGTGATAGAAAATTCAATTCAATTCAATTTAGAACATTAGGTCATTTTTATGTAAAATATTACCCATATTTGTATGGGAAATTTGTGGACGATTTTTAGTTTCTAAATAAAAAATATATTACCTTTTTCTTGGTTTTATTTTTTAAGTCATTTAGCCTTTTCTGACCTTTTTCAAAGTTCAATTTAGCTTTTTTTCTCAACTCCTGGAAACACTACCTGCAATATGATATTTTTAAATTAAATATTAAAGGAAATATCCTTTTTAAAATGTTACCTTTTACCATTTATTTTCAAATATATATATATATATATATATATAAATTTTCTCTTAAAAGGACTTAAAATTTTCGAAAGATGCACAATTTTTAAGAATTGTAAAATATTTAAGAAGATTATATCGACCTAATAAGGATATTACAATGAAAGTAATGTAATAATATTTTTTATTTAAATGCTGCAGTACAAAATGTTTAGAAAATATCTATTTGAAAATTTTACCTTTTAATATTATATTTATTATTTAATAATATACTTTGTGTAAAGGATATTTTCTTAAAATTTTACGCTGCAATATTTGAATAATAATTTTTGTTAGCAAGAATTCTTGGCTTTCATTTGTCGTCATGGAAAAAACCGAATACGTAGTTTTATTATGTTTCTAGTTTGATGCATACATAGGTTTTTTAATGTGGTTTCTTAATGTTTGGGGAATTGTTGCACGGTATAATAGTTCTCTAATTTATAAATGTTTGACATTTTCTTTATTGTTACTTCCAAAGTATATGTATCTTCGATCACGCAGTGATGTTTGTAAGTATGGCACAGAAAAAATGCTCGAATGCAAAGTATCATTTTCTGAGTTGATTTAGCGATATTAGGTGTATTTTTTTTTTTTTTTTTTTTTGATAGAAGAACAATGCCTATTGAAATGCGATATTTCGTATTATTTAATATAGCTCCCATAAAAACAGAGTTTTAAACCACTTAAATATGGAAAATTTTTTTGTAAAATTCAGCACAAATATATATAATATTAGTATTATAATATAATTTTTTCACAAATAATTTTTAATTTGTATTGTAATTAGCAGGGAAACCGTAAAAGTGTTTTGTGCGTATTAAATATGCATTAAAAAATATGTCCCTTAAAAAAAAAAAAAAAAAATTTGTGAAATTTTTAGACAAAATATACTTTTCTAATAAATAAATACTTTCTGTGTCTTTTATTCTTAAAGTTTCTTTTAAAAACTAGAAAACTGTTGATAGATTTACAAAAAATAAAAAATAACTAGAGATCCAAAATATTAGAACGTTCGTTTTAAAACTACAGGAAAGAAATAAAAATATGGGTTGAAACTTTCAAGAACTTTTTAATTCATTTTGGTTTCACACTCACAATTTACATCTTTTAGACTCATATCATTAACCAGTTAGGAGATATATGTTGCATAACCACATTATTATGTGGTGAAAAATTATGAGGTGACAAAAAGTAAAACTATAAATTGACTAGTTTTTAAATTTCTAAGTTTTTTTTTTTGATAGAAAAGTTGTATAAGTTGCATAAGTCGCATAAGTGAAACTAAATTTAGGAAACAGAATTTAAAAGGCGAAAAGATTTTCTACAGTTTGAAATATATGTATAACGTTGATATCAGAAAACCAGGCTTGGGATAGCATCATCGCAAACTTCCATAAAACACGGCATTTTTAGAATTTTCAATACACCCCCAAAAATCGAGATTTATTTCCAAAAAACTGATTTTTCTGACTTTGCGGTTTTAAATATTTTTTTATCTGGCACTATCTAAATTGTTACATAAAATATACACTTTGGTAAATAAATATATAGATTTATCTTGATAAACAACCCATATGATCACAAAACTCAGAAATAACTACAAATACACGACTTATATAAAATTTAGTTTGTGGGTCTACAGCCTTTATAATTCTATCTTCATTTTAATAAAAATGTTAAAAATAATATTTAACTACCAACTTTAATGCCTTGTCAGACTGTCAACGTTGCCACATTGTGTTTTTTAATATATGTTTTTGATTACTTGACCTATATATCATAAATATTGATACACACAAATCTTGATTTTATTCACAATTAAGAAAAATACCCATGTATACTTACAATTATGTAGATTAGATGGAATTTGATAACTATATAATAACATGAAATAATAACATAATAAAATGGAATCATAATGTGATAATGTGGTATAATAATATAATAAGGTAGAATAATAATTTAATAACATTAAATCATAATCTGATAGAATGCAATAATGATGTAGTAAGATTGTTCAATTATTTGTAAACATAACATGAAAAAAAAAAAATAAACCATAAAATCGAACACAATATGACAAAATGGAATCATAATAAATATTATTTATAATCATTTCTGTTTTTCGCTGTGATCATATGTTCCAATCATAATATGTTGCTCTTAAATTACGGTCACTACAACTATATATATATTTTTTTCTGCATGTACATGAAGATATTGGTCGTTATTGGAATTTTGACGCATAGTCCTGGCATATAACAATTAAGTTTTATTATTAGGAATGCTGATTAAAGCTGTATTAGTTCAGAAAATACATTACACTTTGTCATTGTTTAAAGATATACAATTATTCTCAAAAATATTTACATCAAAATCTAAACTTGAGTCTGAATTCAGTTTTACATAATTATCAATATTAATCGGCAATTTTTAAATAAAATCATCCAATAAATCTTTGAGGCTTTTCGTTGGTGATTAAAAAAAATTTTATTTTGAAAGAGAAAATCATTAAATTAGTTTTTGGTTAAAAAAACATTAAAAATGTAATAAAATCACAATGCTGGCAATGCTGCTTTTTGGTTCGACTGTAAATAAATTTTATACATAGCATAGGACTGATCGAGTGTCTAATGCACAAGTTTTAGACAGGCTACAGAATGAACTTGAAATCCTAAAAATTATAAAAAGACGTAAAACAGCGTACTTCGGTCACATTATTACAGGAAATGTATATGAATTGCTGCCACTGATCGTACAAGGCCGTATAGAAGGAAGAAGTGGCAGTGAAAGAAAACAAATATCGTGGCCGAGGAACATTAGAAACTGGACAGATTTCAGAACTATTGGTGAACTAATCCCTGGTGCGAGAAACAAAAATGATTTTGTTCAAATAATGAGCAATATTATTTTATAAATTATACATATAATAATTTATATTTTAACTGCATTTAAATATATATATATATTTATATACACTGATGCATCTTTCTATGAACGCACAACAATTTTTTTAATTAACTTACCAGAAATGGTTCTGAAAATTAATTTTTTAAAATTACTTATTAACTTCACTTAAAAAATTAATAAAAAAAAACTTAAAATGAATATTATTATTATTTCTTTTTTCATTTTTATGGCATTTTCCTATATATATTAGTTTCCTATAAACTAATGAACCAATCTAGTATCATTAGTAATGTGTTAATGAACCTTTGTTTTGGATTATTTCAAAAATTCGATCTGGCATGGATTTGAGTAATTTTTGAAGAAAATCAATTTCTTCCCACGCTTGCTTAATTTTTAGTTTTAACTCCGTTATTGTCATTACAGTTTCATTCTGTGCATTTCTTGCGTAAGCTGCACGGGCCATGTACCTTCACAGATTCTCCATTGGATTTAAATCCGAACTGTAAGCCGGCCAGTCCAATAGTGGAATACTATGTTCATCAAAACACGATTTAAATTGTTTTGTTACATGGATTGCAGCGTTATCCTGTTGGAATATGCAATTTTCATCTATTTTTTCATCTATAAATGGGAAAAGAGTATCTTCCAACAGTTCATTATAAATTGCACTGTTGATTTTAGTCGGAATAAAACATATTTTTGATTTCGTTTCGTTCGACCTCAAATCATGCCAATAACTAGAATATGAATCGGGACCGAAATTGAATTTCTTTTCATTAGAAAAGATTACTTTATTATACTCATCTGCCCATTTCATGTATTTGCGCGCAATTTTTGAACGATTTTCCTTATAATGCTGTTTTAACGTTGGGTACATTTTGGTTTCTGCTTTTATTTTATTAATTTGCTTTTTTGTTAATTTGTGGTTACCTTTTGTTGATTTTCCCATTCCGTATTGCCTTAAAAAAGCCTCGAAAAATTCCTTCCTATTTGTTTTGAATAAGAGAAACGAATATACCTCAAACAAAAATTAAAATGCGTTTATAGGAATATGCACCAGTGTATGTATATATATATATATATATATATATATATATATATATATATATATATATATATATATATATATAATAATTATACAATTATATATATTAAACAATTTTATGTTTTTTTTCACTTCACTCACCCACATTTAGCTACATTTATAGAAATAAAACCCATTTCTGTTTTATGTTTTCGTATAAAAATGTTTACTTTTTTTATTCGTAATTTGAAATTGTATCATATTTTTTCTGTTTTTTTAATATTCATTAAAAATGACATTTAAACATTATAAAATCTTATTTAATACGATTAGATTTTTAAAAAGTTTTATTTTTTTATAGTAATATTTATAATTTTTGCCTCGTTCTGAAACTAATTTATTAATATCAGTTATTTTATTATCAACTAAAATAGGATTGTGTATATAAATATTGTTACATACATACAAAATAGCTAAATTATTTAATTTCATTTTGTATTATCAGTTCAAAAAAATTTTTATTATTATTTTTTTTTTGTAATTTCAAAAAAATGGCAGTAATTTTTTAATCAGGCAAATTATAAAAAGAGCTATAAATAGAGAAATAAAGTTTAAAGTTTTTTTATATACATGAAATTATAGTTTATACTTCAAATATTTATATTAAATATATTTTAGCGTGGTTCTTTATAAATTAATACTTAATAATTAATTATATACAATATTAGAGTTTTTATTTTGTTTCGCTTAATCGTTTTTCGTTTTTCTCGTTTTCATTAGGAATCAAGTATAAAAAGTCATTTAATATAATTAAATTTTTAATATAATTTTAATTTTATAAATAGTATAGATATTTTTAAAATACTGCGACTATTAATTATGGATTTTGTTTAAAAAGTTTTATTTAATTGATTAAATCTGCTTAAATATTAATACTTTGGACGTGAGTTTTGTTTTGTGTGTAATTTTTATAAATTGTTTGATTTACTTTCATTTATTATATTAAAGTTTATTTACATGAATAAATTTGTTGTTGATCTTTTTTTTTTGGAAAAGAAATCCTTAAATTTTAATTAATAAATTCTTTGTTGGTTTTCTCATTTATGTGATTTCCAAGTTAAAGTTTAGTGCTTATTGTATAAATAAAATTGAAACAATTTTGATCCTTTATCATTCTAGTTTATCTTTTGCTTTGTAATTATCATAAAATTTTATTTTTATTATTATCATTTGTCGAATTGTTACAACAATTACAATTAGTTTTTTCTATATATTTTTTGTTTGTTTTTGTTTTCTGTTTTTCTTTTGAATATCTTTTTGTAAGTAATTATTTCTAATATAATTTCTTTTCGCCCCGTATAAATTTCTGTTCATTAATGTGCGTTTCCTTTGAAAATTGTGAAGCAATGCACTGTGGGCAGAATCGAAATTTTTAGAAATACATCTGTAACTTCTAATTGGCTGGTTGAATTTACATAAAATTTTACACAGGCGTGACAGAGGAGAGAACAATTTTAATTAGAAATAAGGGTCTCACATACCGTTCAGGAGCAGAGCTATTAGGTTTTAAAATAGGGTACCCCTGACATAGAAAAATTTTCATCATTGTTTCTGTTTATCTCTTAAAGTTTTCATGTTATTTGTATATGAAATTTGAACTGTCTTAAATGTACGAAATCTTAGTTCAGTTTTTGCAATATATTTCGCAATATTTTTTTCCGATTTTTTACCTAATTGGTTAAAGAACAAAATTGTCTATGGAATAAAAAAAAAACTAGAAGTTCATATCTCTTCTACGTCCAAAAATAAATGATTTTGAAATTAAAAATTACAAATATAATGAGTTTTTTGTTTTTGGCCGAAAAGGTGTCTACAGTTCTTTTAGTATTAAAAATAAGCCCAAACACCCAACAGGGATATGTGTGTCAGCCAGACCGAGAAGTTTATTTGAAAAAAATTAGTCCATAGTTTTTCTGATTTTTGGAGTTAAAGTAAAATTATTGTAAAAAGTCTATTAAAATCCTGGTTTGTTAAGATATCTTAACAAAAATTTCAACGATTAACGATCAACTTTATCATTTCAAATGGTAAAGTGTAGGCAAATTTAAGCTTTTTATAAAAGAAATCCCACATTTCCCACAAAAAAAAAAACTGAAGAAAATCTGAAAAATTTAATATTTTTGAATTTTGCCCATAAAGTCCACATTTGTTGCAGGTTTGGAAAAGCCATTGGCAAACTCTTTGAAACACATAAAAGTTTTCAAAACTGTATTTGGTTTGCAGAACTAGCTTTTGGGATTTTAAAACATATAAGCTTAATTAAAAATTTCGATTTAAAATAGGTCAAATTCGGGAACGTCTGTACATGGTCCTTTTGGGTGTTTGGGTTTATTTTTAACTCTAGAGTTATCACTGTGAAGACACGTTTCTGAAAAGTGTTAAATTATTATATGTTTCTAAATAAAATTTTATTTTAGAGAAAAAAAAAAAAAAAATTACAAGGTCATAATTTTTTGCAGTTTTCAATTTCAAATCATGTTTTTTTTTGGACTCAAAAGAGAAATAGATTTCAAAATTTTTTTTTTTGATTCAATAGATAATTTTTTTTGTTATTTAATAAATTGGGTAAAAAAAATACAAAATCTGACAAAAATATTGAAATATACATTGAAAAAATAGATCCAAGATTTTTTAAAATTGAGATAGTTGAAATTTTAAATGCAAATAACTTGAAAACTATAAGAGATAAATAGCACATGCAAGCATGTCTTTTTGTAGGCCTTATCGAAAGCTTTAAAAAGATGTAAAAATATTTGAAATCGGATAAGAAACAAAAATTTGGCAAGCGATGACAAATTTTCTATGTCAGAGGTACCCTATTTTTTGCCCCAATAGCTCCGCTTCTGAAGGGTATGTGGGGCCTCCTTTCCAATTAAAAATTGTACGCTCCTCTGTTATGCATATGTAACATTTTATGGAAGTCCAATCAGCCGATTAGAAGTTACAGATTTATTTCCATAAAATTTCAATTCTGCCCCACTGTGCAATGGAAGGAATTAGATTCACATGCATATATATAAGTGAAAATGTATGTATGTGTGCGTAGAATTCTCATTAAATGTTTGAAATATTTTTTTTTTTAGATTTTGTTGTAAAAGAGAAGGTTGAAATGGTAGTTATATCTTTTGCAGAGGAAACTAGTGAAACTATTTGGCATTGGAATATTATTATTTCTTAGGCTTAATTGAAATATCCATAAAATATCTACAGATACATATATATGTATGTATGTACAATTGACATTAGTTGACTATAGTGTTGTAAGCGAATATGTGATATATTCGATAAAACTCTAGATAAGGATTTTTTAAGATATAAAAGAATATTCTCCATATTTTTTACTGAATGTAAAAAATTTAGTTTTGCAGTCTTATTTATAAATATTTTCATGATTTTATAAATCTTTTATAAATTGTATATTGTATTATGAACAATAAAATTCCTCGATTTATAAAACTAAAAAGATTGATATATTATAAATTAATCCTCAAAGTATTTCGCTTACTCACTTACTCAACACTATTAATGTATATAGTGATTTAACCCTTTAATGAGAAATGTAGTATTTTGTGATCACCGGTCTATAATAGGTTAAGTTATTTTTAATGGCAAGTAAGTGGTTAGGTGAGAAAATAAATTCCTCCAAAAGCATTTATTTAGCAAACTAACTATAAATTCGTGTAAAATTGTGACTAAATTTCAAAGATTTGATTATTAATGGGGTCTTAAAAACATTTATTATCTTTTTTTTATTAATTCATTGATATTTATGTATAATAAATAGTTCTATACAAGTTATTAAAAAAAATTGACTTAACCTCTTGGGAATTAAATGTGCAATCTTGCAATCTTTAATAGTATCAGAATAGACTTTTCTAATGGTATCTTAAAATTCGACATATGGTGCAAAATTTTCGAAGTATATCAAATTTCATGAATTAATAAAAAATTTTCAAAACAAAAAAACTTTATAAAAATCTCAATATTCCGCGAATGAAAACAAATTTAATAATTATTTGAATAGATATTCCAGGTGTTAGCAAGCCCCTGCTATATAGTGAATTCTACGAAAGAAAATGTGTTTAAATTTTCCTCATATTTACTAAATATGTTCTCTGTGAAGCTATTACAATTTATCCAACTTTTGTTTAAAAATGTTTTTCCACAACTCTTATCGGCTTTTCATATTTTAAAATGCAACTAGATTTTTGCATTTGCTATCTTTTATAATAAATTTATTAAATAATCTTTGTTCTTTACTAAACGAATTTGAGATGCAAATGCATTTTTCAGGTGCATTTTTGAAATTGTTTTTCCCCCACGATTTTTATTTTTTTATTTCATATTAAAAAGTGATTTATTGCTTAAACAATACAATTTAAATTTTTTTTTTGGAACGGAAATATTTACTGTTTTCACAATAATTTTTAGAAAAAAATACCAACAGTTTTTTCCTACAAAAAATTACATTTTTAAATATATCAGTGTTTTGTACAAACAAATACGGCTTAAAATATATAAAACTACATTTTATTTTGCAGAATTTCTTCAACAAAAATTTGATAAAAGATATTTTATTGAAATTTGACAATCATATTAATTATTCATACGTAATATTGTTTGGATACATATTTTCAAAATTTTTTAGTATAAACCAAAAATTTTGGCTAAATTTTTTTTTATGTTTTTATAGCTTTTCGTCCCAAAAAAACTTAAACGGAATTGTAAAATAAGGCCCGGTTTTATATTGTTCCCTTAGTGTATACTTAAGTGCAAGCTTATGTAAGAAACTTTGAAGTTAAAGCTCACAATTAATGTTTCGTTTTATAGTTGATAAGAAACTAAACAAAGAGCTTTAAGCTTTTATGTATTTTCAATTTCAAAATTTTTTCTTTAGCTTAAAATCATAGATATATTTTATTTATCCTAAAATGTTTTATCCTAGTTATGTTATTTTTTATTGAATATTTTTTTAATTTAGATCACTATTTGTTTATGGTAATGCCAAAAATCGTTACAAATATCGAATTTACTTGTTTGGACAAAATAAGCTTATTATGGCTTTATGTGCAAAAAATAAAAAAATAAAATAAATAAATAATGTATAATATAATGTATATATATGTATATAATGTATATATATGTATATAATGTATATATATATATATATATATATATATATATATATATATATATATATATATGTATATATATTTATATATATATATATATATATGTATATATGTATATATATGTATATATATATATATATATATATATATATATATATATATATAATAATATATATATATATAAATTTATAACGTATTTTGAAATCTTTTTAAAATTTAAAATAATATTGTTTGATATTGTGTTTTTATTTATTTTCAATAAATATTTTTTTAGACGTCAAACAATATTGATACTTGGGATACTTAGGAAAAATTTGAAGAATGGAAGAATTATCTGTAGGTTTTCAATCATAAAACAATTCCAACAACTTAAGTACGATTTTGCCACTAAGTACAATACCGGGCCTTAATATATCAAGCTTTAAGTTTATTTAAAAAAATTAAAAATTGAAGGGGGAAAAAGTCTGCATTTATATTATAAATTCATTTTTAAAAAATGTATAGCTTTTTCTAGTTTTGATGTTAAAAGAGGAATTAATTACCTTTATAATGACTTTTAAATCAACCAAATCGGACTTAAACTTGAAAAGATATGTATAATTAAGATTACATACAAAGTGAAATATTTTCATTTTTTTACAAAATGAAAAACGTGATATAAATTGAATTGAATAAATTTGAAATTTCAAAAAATTAAAATAGATACATAAATTTAGCTTTACAAAGCAAATAATTACCAAATATGAACCAAATTTGCGAAATGCATGAAATTTTGAAGTTAATTTTGTTATAACGAAAATTTTGAAAAAGCAATTGAAAGATTCGGTATATTTAAAGGTGTTTTAAAAATGGTTCAGTTTAACTTAAACAAGAATATTCAATACTTTCAATACTTCAATACTTTCAAATATTCAATATTTTTCAATGAACACAGTTGTTTCATTTTGTATCTGAATTTAATATATATATTCAAGTAAATATGAAATAAAAATAAAATTGATGTAAAATTTTATTTCTCACTTATATTTGTAATTCATTCAAACATCCACTTGATAGATTTGATCAATTTTTTAATTGGACAAATTTCACACAAATGTTTTTCATTTCGTACAGTTTTTAGTAAACGTTGTGAAAGGTGCAAATTTAAAAAAAAAATTAATTAAATGAATTATTTACTAATATATTTGGTAATTGCTGACTTTTTTCTATGTATGCAGCAAACAGTTAAGGAAGTACATTTTCATTTCTATTTGCCTGTCAATATTTTATGTGCGTTAAAATAAAGTCTGCAAAGCAAGGTATTTCATATCAAACGTTTTGAATCGGAGAGATAAGTTTGGTCACATATTGAAATATAAGACATTTCTTATACTTCCATATAGGAATGCCCTTTGTGGTGGTGATTTTTATATTATGAAAATATATATTCTTCATTTATTTTTTATAGGTATTCAGAAAACCTAAAACATACGTTAGTCCTAGCCAAATTCATCCTTTTCCTATCTCTTAATTAAGATATCTTCTTATTTATCAAACATCAAATAATAACGAGAATTCTCACATATAATTAAGAACATATAATTAAGTAACGCCAAATCTGTGCTATTGAACATGGATTTTATATTATTTAATTTATTCTGGATTTCTAATCACTATTTTCTTTAACTCTTATCAATATTTTATTATTAACATTTTACATTTAACACAATCATTAAATAATTAATTTGCAACAACAATCTTAATTTATAATATAAACACAACCATTTTTTTAATAAAATTTTGTTTTGATTCTTTTAAGCACAACAATAGAACACTTTTCATCTAAGAAGGTAAATGTTTCTTTTTAGAAAATAAACCTTTTAAAAAGTTTTACTAAATAAAATTTGCGTTTTAGTTTTCTTTAAATATTCATTTTAATAAAAGACAAACTGTTGTATATAAAGAAACACCCAACATACCTGCAACATTTCCAGAAATTGAGTTTTTTTTGTTTTGATTTAAAAAAATTTCCTTTTTATTATTTTCTTCATTTTTGTATTTTTGTTGATTGCTAATTCCAGGAAAAAAATGTGACTTGAAAAAAAAAGAATTTTTATTTCCTCTTGGTATTTATTTTTGTTATTTTTATTTTTTATATTGTTGCTAGGAGAAGAGAAAAAAAAGTTCTAAATAACTATTATGTTTTTTACATTTTTGCACATGAAGTTTTTTCCGTTTGTCTGACCGACTGTTTCTGTCTTTCGGTCTGTCCGTCTGTCCCTCGATCCTTTCAAAAAATTATTTGGTACCCAAGTACCAAATAAAGTACGAGTATTTAATATTTATTTGAATTAAATTGTGTTTTTCGTTCTATGCTTTGGACTTAAAATTTACTGTTTCTGATGTTGTTGCAACCATCTTTTACAAAATATTGTAGGCGGTGGTACAGCCGAAGCTGGCGTTACCATTGTAGAGGAGACATTTGTTGTTACGGCTACTGCTGCTGCTGTTGGTGCAGGTACTGGTGAAGCTGTTACTATAAAACCAGCTGCTGATGATGTTGCCATTATGTCATTATGAAGTTGTTGCTGGTGCTGATGCTGTTGTTGTTCCATCATAGGTATACTGATGGTAGCAACCTGTATGGGTAATTGGCTAGTGTTGTAGTGTAATAGAGGTGGTGGTTTGGGTGGTGGCAACACTAATTGTTGTGCTGGTATTTGTTGCTGCTGTTGAAAATTAAATTTCATTAATTCTCACAATTCCGTACTCATTTCACCTACGATTGTGCCCTGCAAAAAGGAAAATTACATAAAAATATAGAGAAAAAGAAAAAAATAAAATTTCATTTTAATAAATAATTTAAATGTATTTCTGTTACATTTTAAATTTAAATAAAAACTGGAAAAATAATCTGTAATTTTGTGTTATTAGTTAAATGTGTTTTTGTAATTATTATTATATTTGTGTTTATTTATTTTTTTGTTTGTATATTTAATAAAGCTTAATTAGTTTGTGCTGGTTGTCGATGGTAATATTATCATTATTATTATTTTTTTCTTTGGTGAATGGGTATCTTTTGGGTTTTGTGGAGATTGTGTGCGTGTGGTTCTACAAAGCGTATGATTAATGTAAATTAAATGTGATTTTTGATATTATAAAAAGCGAAAAAATATATATAATTAACTACAAATTCAACTGAAAATAATAAGCAATTTTTTTTTCATAAAAATTATTATAATGCCAAAGTAAATAAATATAATAGTAGTTTAAAATGAAATAAATTATTATTGAATTTGAATAAAATAAAATTACAGAACTTATAAACCCAGAAAAACTTTTTACAAATTTTTTTCATTATGGCTAGTTTAATGTAGTTTCATGGATTTAAATAGCATTTTATCGCTTACAATTATTTAAATTAATTTTCTCATTTGTGCTCTAACAGTTGAACGAAGATATTTTTTTAAAACGAGTCATAATTTGATTACATTTAGAATGATTTGAAACACTCTTCTTTAAAATCAGTATCACTTACACTTCTTTCTGTAGATTAATATGATTGGCTAGAACAACGGTTCTCAAACCAGGCTCTGCGACCCACTAGTTGTCCGTACGGATATTGTAGGGACATCATGAAGACCTTTTATTTAAACATAAAATTTATTGTATTTTTTGATTGGTATTTTTTTTCTTCATACACAGAAAAAAAATATATTACCGTATATGTTTCAATTAACACAGTTGTATCATTTTGCATCTAAATTTAATAAATATATCCAAGAAAATATAAAATAAAAATAAAACTTATTTCTCACTTAAATAATTTTTAATTCATTCAATTATCTACTTAATTGATTTGATGAATTTTTTAATTGGAAATTTCTTTTCGTTTTTTATTTTTTACAGTTTTTATTAATTTATATAACCATTTTGGCGAGGGGTGCAAATTTAAAAAAGTTTTTAATTGAATGAATTATTTAGTAATATATTTGTTGATTCGTGACTTTTATCTATCTTGAAGTTATAAGTAAAAATTGCAGAGAATTAAAAGATATTCATATGTAGCAATTATCGATTATCTTCGATATCTCCAGATTAATGAGGTTTATGAATGAGTTCGAATTTTACTATCATAATGTTAATTATTATAAAAATTTCTAATGTCAAAGACATAATAATCTTTCACAAATATTCACAGAAAATATTATTTTATAAAACTTTTTAATAAATTTGTTTTTTTTTTTGATTTTATCTTAGAATTTAATAAAAATTTTAATTCAAATAATTAAGTTTTTTTTTGGTATTTGTGTATTACAAAAAAAAAAAAAAATTGAATAAAAACGAAAATATTTTTAGAAAAAGAAAATATACAAACATACAAATTATGTATTCCAGTATTTAAAAATTTCCAGCTTATTGGTCTTTTTTTAGTTGTTAAAGCCAATATGTTTGTAGTTTCATTTAAATGTTAATACATACCATTTAAAATGTATTGTTCTTAAAAAACGGCATATATATATATGATATCAAAACAAATAGGGAATGATAAAACAAGCAGTGTTGTTCAAGATCGACCATATAATATCCTATTTGCTTGTGTGTAGTCACTAAAATGATTATCGGGAGAGTGCCTTACATGAGACCTATGGTCAGTTATGTATCGAACCTTATGAAATTTATAGCAACAATTTATATGTATATGAAAATTATTTATGTAAAAGTTTATTTCGATTTTTCGAGAATGACAATTTTATGAGAGCCATGGTGAATTATGGGCCGATCATTATGAAATTTAGTGGAGAGATCTATAGTGTACTTGAACAAAACTTAGTTGTGTTAAATTTCATCTCGATATTGATATTTATGTGAGATTTATGCAAGTTTAATTGATTTTCTGGACTGGGAATTATATGGGAACTATTATTGTGCAATTCTGTAAATGATAACTTTCACTTACATACAACTCAAATATATAAAATTTTGTATTGATGTTGATGTTAATGTAGAAATATATGATGAATAATGGAGCAATTTTTATAAAATTTTGTAACACGATCTTTAATAGTTGTACAAATTTTATGTTTGCTGAAATTATATAAATGCGACCACTATTCCGAGGAAAAAAAGTTGTAGGTAAAAGAATGGCCCGTTCATGACAAATTTCAATATATTTTACTTTTGTAACCCCATGTATCAAATTTGAGTAAATAATCTTTAAACTCGGCACAAATAATTCGGTGGATTTTGTAAAGAGGGTTGTAGTGATTTAAAGATCTGTTAATGTCTCGGAATCAGAATTGTGCTGTATATGCGACCTGTTTAAATAAACAATAATCTGTTGTTTTAAAATTTGAATAGGTAATATAATATATAATAGAATATGTGTTAGTTAGTAAAGGCAAATGTTGTAACTTCCGATCCCATTGAAATTTGAAATTTTTGCACTTTAACGACTATATACACTATAATGCTTTGTTAGGATATCCAAGGATAAAGGATAATTCTTCCTCAGGAAGATGTTTAGTTGTTATAGTTTTATAATAAAGAGTAATCTTAGTCCTTTCCAGTGGTACCAAGTTTGTTGAAATCTGATAATGCACCAATTTTAAAGGTTCATAGAGTATGAACCGTTTGCGATATGGTGCAGGTTAATATGCCATATGAAGCGCATAGATGAGCAGATTATATGTGCTGAATTTTATTAAAATCGGGGATGGTTAAGACACGATCTGTGATGAAATTTTTCAGAATATAGAAAAATCGGTTGAAAGTTATTATAATAACTTTTAATATTAGTATATTCTTATGTCTATCTTTTTATTATCGTTAGCTATAGCTGACAGATTTCGCTTTACAGAAATGCTTTTCATCCCTTAGGAAGTCAAAAGTTTAACATCGAGATTCTTTAAGCTGGTGATCCTGATTGGTTTACAAATATGAACTTCCATTACGTGAGTTGTTGCAAAGCCACAATACAAGTTAATGTTTTTTTTAGATGTTTAAAGTTTCTTTCACAAATTAAGATGAATACTTACAATTTTTTTTTTTATTTTTTAAACATATTCACTAATGAGAAAATATTTCCTTTCCACAAAATCCAACCGAATATAGATATTAATTTTATGAGTATTTTAAAATAATGAATTCATATTAAACTTCCACTCATACTCAAACAATTCCATCTTCTTGAGTTTTTTTTTTTGCAATCAAATTTGATAACATTTCAACAAATTGGAGAAACAAAACGAAATAAATGGCAATATTTGGCAAAAATCAAAAATTCCCCTTTATGAAATTTTAAAAAATTACCAAGCAAGAAAAAATATAATATTCCTTTAAAATAAAACAGAAAGGGGATATGAATGTTAAATCAAAATTTATTTGATGAGTATGATGACTATTCTTTTGACATTTAACAGAAGCAACTTTTAAAAATACAGACAAGAAAATAAAGAAAGGAAATAATGATGCACGAAATATATACATATAAAAAAAAACACACACACACACACACTTACACAGAAATAACATATCGAAATGTAAAAAAGAACAGAAATTGTTTAAACGTAAAATGAAAGTAATAGTCTGGAACATCACAAAACAGAGTGTGAGCCAAGAAGAACAAATACAAACAGATACAATATTCTTCTTGAATTTTATTTTCAATTTTTAAAGAAAAAAAGTAAATGTTTTCAACTCATAAATTTTTTGGGATAAAAAAACACACGTGTTGAAGTTGAAAGAGAAAAAAAAAAGAAAAAATACGAAAGTATTTATTTCATATCTCTTTATTATAAGTCTCTGTTCATAATAATTTCCTGTTTGAATAAAACATACTCGTATTTTGGAGTTGTATATTTTGTTTAGTGGAGGGTAGTAGCAGCAGAAATGAACAAACTTATCATCAGTGTTTGTCAGTCAGTCAACCAGTCATTGAATCTTTTATATAACAAGTCATTTATGATAGACTTTTGGTATGTGCATGTATTTTTCTTGCGTTTCTATTCTATCATCATTTGAGCCATTAACAATAACAATTCATACATTATTTATTTTGATGTTTTATATTCTTATTATTTTTCGTTACATTTTAAATTAAGTAAGAGTTTTTTGGTAGTTTTTTTTTAACAGAAATATAAAGTCGAATGAATCTTGTTCAAGGATTTTAAATTTGATTTTGTGAATTTTTAAGGTAAGATAAACCAACAAGAAAATTTTACAGGAATCTATAAAAACTTCATAAAATTATAAAACTTAATCGTTTTCTTACCTATTGCGATATTTGTTAAGATTTATAAAGCTTCTATCTATATGCAAAGTATCATTAAAAGATTCGGATTATAACATGCCAAATATTGCGGCTAAAAAATTATAGAGTCTCACGCAAAAAAGTTGCAAATGTACTCCTCTAGAAATTAAGGTTGGTCTGTTCTTATATGATTTCCAAAATATTACATTTTAATGTTTAAATACGTATTTCTTTCAATATCATTATCAAAATTTTCATTAAAAAAAAAAAAAATAAATAATTTCAAATATTAATAAAGGCGTACTAAGGCCTGCAATGTTCATTTAAATAAATGTTATGTCTCTCTTCAGTCGCAGAATATTAACATTTAAGTAACGTTTTTTTTGTCATATTATTAGAATGGTCTATCCTGATACTAGTGAAAATTAAATGTAATTAATCCTTTAATAGCTAGAAGGTTAATTTTTATGCATTTAGTTCCTGAAAGGTTAAATTAGCAAATAAGTCACACGGAAGTATTTATTATGCTTCAATATAGATGAAATTATGAAAAATATGATAAGTCCTTTTAAAACCGTGATAATAAACGAATTAAAGAGATTTTTCAAATTTAGTCACTATTTTACAAGAATTTATAGTTTTTATTATCTGGTGTCATTTAGGTTCTTAACTAACCATTTATTTGACATAAAAAATAAACTTGACTAATTATGGATCGGAAAATATTACTTGTGCAAGTAAAGGGTTAAATGAATACATATATCAATAGTATTGAATGAGACCTTTTTAATGATATAAATTACGATATAAATTGTGCAAGATATTGAAACTTTAATAAAATTTTAATTTCACGAAAATGAAAACTAATTTTAAAAATTGTTTTATTCATTATTTATAAAACGTCAAAAATTTAAAATTATGTACACTATTGATTGAAAACCACTTTTGAAGGTATTTTAAAAATGGAGCAGCTCATCTGAATGAAATAATTAAACCGAGATTTTTTGAGGATTAGTTTAAGACATATCAATCTTTAATTTCAGGGGAGTACTTTTGCAACATTTTTTGTGTCCATACAAATCAATGCACTTTAATGTTTTTATAGAAAAATATTAAAAATATTAAATATGCTTTATATTAATAATGATTTCATTAAAATTCGGAGCAAGTGAGCCAAATTTTACAAAGCCCATCTTCCCAAAATAATTCTAAAGTTCATAAGTCTCGTAGAAATGTCAACCTAGTAATAATATTCTACGCAAATAAGTTTTATATGAGAAGAAAACCTAACGCAAAATTTTATCACAGTCAATGTATAATTGACCCATACTTTGGAAATCAGCCACATGCTAAATTCCATAAAAATAATCAAAATATTATATGCACATGTGTTTTAGAGAAATACAAATTATACCATTAACCTTTATATGAAAAATGGGCATTAAGGAAAAAAAAACTCGCCCAAAAAAGGGGATTTTTTTTTTATCTAAAGGGCCAACTGGTTGAATACTTGAAAAACTCCTCAAAATTGGTTTATTCGATAAACACAAAAGCAAAAATTATTGGGAGTTTTACATAATTTTTAATAAACTTTATCATTAGCTTTAGTTTTCAACAATTTTAATTTATTTAAAATTCTCCGGGATTTTTTATAATATTACTTTATTTTAAAATAATCTCAAAATAGTTGATTTATTTGTTGAATTTAATATATAATGGGTTGAAATATTTAAAATAATTTAATTTTACGGCATTTACTACATAATCTTGAAAAGGCCGCTAATTGACCATAGGTACCATTGAAGACCTTCTCCAAAAATATTAAAAGTATATAGTGTAGGGTATCAAATGATCGGACTTAATCGTTTACATAACTTGTGTTTTCAATAAATCTTCTGAAATTATTATTATCGATATCACATAAAATGATCATTTTATTATACTATTTAAATGATGGATATATGCCCTTTTAAACTCGCAAGTTAATATAATCTTTGGAAATATAAGTAAATATTGCATAAATTTGATATGTTTTGATTTAAAATTATTTTTGTATAAATAGGTGTAAATTTGATACTAAATCAACATTATGCAAGAAAAGAGTTATTATAACACATATAAAGTAATTGATATTGGTGTTGCCATTTTAGCCTTTTTCTGCTGAATTTAGCAGAATGTTGTGTACAAATTGCATATTTATTTTTAAAAATTCTGCTAAATAATTTTAGAATAATCGACTAACCTGAAGCGGATTTTTAGCACATTTAAACTGTGTGATAAAAAAATTTATTAGATAATTTACTGTAAACTCTAGATCAGGGAAAGAAGTTTCGCCTAAAGCTAAAAATAGCAACTATAGCACACAGGAACAAAAAAGCATGTATTTGAAAAATTTTTTCATAAATATTATGAATCGAATATTACTTTTTTCCCAAACTTTTTTTTTTATAAAATATAAAGTTTTCTTCATAGATATTATTAAATTGTTAATAATGAATGATTTAGTTTTATTAGATTTGATAGCAAATGGTAAATGAAAATAGTTATATATAAAAATATTAACAATAAATGCGCTAAAATGGCAAAATTCCATATTGTTAAAAAATAATATTTAGAAATTTACATAATTTTGGTCTCATTCTGCTGCACATCATTTAAAATTTATACATTTTTTTAAATTTTCATGACTTTTGATTCATTTGGAAAATACAAAAAAAGTTTTAATGCTTAAGAAATTATGCTTAAACATTATGAACTGAATTCAATTAAAGTATATTTTCATATTTATGTACAAACTTTTTTTCTGTGCAGTGGGACATAGACAGTGTTGGAGATAGGACTTCGAAATAATATCAGGTGGAGTGTGTAATTGAAGCAAAGATAGGGCTACAGGATATCCAATTTGACCACCTTGTTTGTAGAAAATATATTGGAGCTGATAAATTTTAAAAATTTGAAGAAAGTATTTTAAAAATGTTTACTTTTCTGAATTCTACTAAGCCAAATTATGAAAAAAACATGTTTAATCTTTTATATATACTTAAATTTATATATATATATATATATATATATATATATATATATATATATATATATTTTAATGCAATTGCATTAACTGTGGACCGATATTTTTACTAAGTATAAAATAAAATATACGAATACATAATATTTCGTTAATAATAGCATTTATATGAATTTATGCACTTTTGGTTGAAAGTGCATAATTACAGATAATGGCCTTATATGGGAGCTTTTGTAAATTATGGAGCAATTACATAAAACTTATGTCGAATATTAACATGATGATAACATACATTTGTATGTGATTTATGCACGTTAAAGTGATTTTCGGAAGAAGGATTTATATGAGAGCTATTGGTAATTATGGACCAATCTTTTTGAATTTTTTCACAAAGATTGACACTTATACAGAACGTCCTCACACCAAGTTTTATTAAAATATTGCTATATTTAAGGCATTTATGATCATTAAACCCCTATTCAGGAAGGAGATTTCTATAAGGGTGAAATAATGGACCGATCATAACTAATTTGAGTAGGCTTTGTCATTGTACCAAACAAATTATTCGTGCTAAATTTTATAAAGATATCTTTAAAATTCCGACCTGTACTTTGTTCAAAAGGTTTACATGGACAAATAGCTAGCCAGCCGATCAGACGGACGGACATCGTTAAAACGACTAAGAACGATTTTTTTGCACAAACGCATAATACCTCAACCACTTATGGTGGCATAGGGTATAAATATATAGAATATTTACATTAAAATAAAACTGCAAAAATTTTTGGCATGCACCCATCTATTATGCATACATAGTACAGTTTTTGAGAAATCGTGTTTAAAAATTTTCATATAAAAACAAATCTTTTCTCTCTTTTGAAATTAAAATTAACAAAATATAAAAAGTACACAAGTTTAAGTATTCATATTTCTCCAAGTTATTGAAGGATTCGTGTAATTAAAAGAGCATAGGAAAGACTATTATTTGCTTTTTGAATTATTCGTTCAACAGCTCAAAAACATACTTTTCATTAAAAAATATTTGTAAAATACAAACGCAACTAAAGATGCATTTTTAACAATTGTGAATCTATTAAATTATTATTTTTATTTAGGTGAATTTTAAATTGGTTTGTTTAAACTAGTTTCAGTTATTTGTGTTCAGATAGTCCTCCATTAGCTTCAGTTGTTGATCTTGAAATTAGTCTTAAATTGTCATAAATATTAGCCTTCAATTATAACGCATCGTTGGTCTTTTATAGCCCCTTAATTATTTTTCATCTTAGCTGGAATAACTTTTCTATCATGTAAATTTAATATAAAAATTATGTCAACCATTTTCTTAATTAGAGTAGAAAAATGTTTACTAAAATTTATGCTAATCACAAATTAGAAAAACTTATTAATTTCTTAATTAATAATAAGAACACAAGAAATGAAAAAAAATCACAATTCAACAAATATTCGTAATTATTATAATACACTAAACTAGGATTATAATTAATAAGAAATAGTTTTCCAGTTACACATACACTTAGAACTTTAATTACATTAAAAAAGTCCTGCATAAGTTATACAATTTAGCAAATAAGAAAATTATTTCTTATTACTTATATGTATTATTATACGAATTATAAAATTATCTTCAATTACAAAATATATTTTCCTTAATAGAAACAATAACAGAACAAACACAAGATGCCAATCTCTGCAAAAATACTAAAAAAGACAATATTCAAATGACAAGAGACTATAAAAAAATAAAAAAATCTGCAAAATTGACACATAAACTAGATAATATTTGCTGAATAAAATCATTTATTTATATTTTTCTTTTTTTTTCGAAAAATACAAGAAAACAAACTTCTTGTACAAATTTCCATATTAATATTCATGTGAATATAAAAACGAAAATATATGTAAAATAGTCTTAATATTTGTATAGAAATAAAAAATATTTTTTATTTTATCTTTTTTTTTTTTTTTTGTATTTAAACCAAAAAACAAACACATTGACCTTTTTCTTTTAAAATGACAAAAAAGGTCTTATTATTTTGTTTTAATATAACAAAAAAAAAAAATATAATTTCCTAAGATAAAATATAAACTGCTTATATAAGCAAAATATCAAATATTGTATTTTAATAGGGTTTGAATATTTTCCATATTTAAATCTAATAATTTAGAGAGAAATTTAAATAAACATTTTATGGTTTAATGATGTTTAAAAGTGGTTATTTATATAATAATGTAATATTTTATAAAATATTAAGTTTTCAATTGAAATGAAAAATATATGTAAAAATATTTTCTCAATTTTTTCATTTCATTCAAAGAGTTTATTTCATAGTTTCTATATTTATTGATTTAATTCATGCTTAATGAACCTTTAATGAGGGTCGTATTAGGCATAAAAGTAATAGTACTGGAAAGGGCACTAAGAAGAACACAGGTACCGGTTATATTTTTTGATCCTCATTATATATTTAGACATAAGTGGGATGTGAACATATTGATGTGATTTACTCAATATTGCAACACGTAACGATATTGATACACAGAGAAAACCTTTTCATTGTGGCAACCGAATTTTTTGCTAATCGCATTTGGTCGTTTTTGTGCACTATCGTACAATTCAATTGGGACATCTATATTTTATGAAGACACTACTTAAAAAAAATGATTCGCTTGAAATATGTTCAGGCCTACGCAATAAAAAAACGTATTTTTTTATTTGTAATTTTTTTATCATGATATAACTACAGAAGGTAGAATCATTAGGGAGAGCTATTAATTTTAATTCTTTAAAAAAAAAAATAAAATAAAAAATAAAAATAAGAAATAAAACTCTTTAAAATGCTTTTCTTTATATTTGAATTCCTTTTTTATGGAAAAATTTACATGCTGCAATTTTTTAGAAAAATTATATATATATATATGCCATTTGTTTTGGCAAAAATCTTAAAATGTAACCAATGCCTGCAAGCATTGCTTACGTTATATCCTCCTTCCAAAGTTGAGCCAGAACACATCTGATAATGGGCCAGATGATAACGGCAAAGATGTTTACCTGCACTGTTATGGCTGGTCCAACAGTTATATCCCAATATCAGGGGCATTATATTGGCTTCAGATTTGGTGGCAATGGGCGTAGAATCATGGAAACTTTGAACAAAATTCTTTAATAAAAAATGTTTAAATTGCTTTATTTACTTTTTTTTAATTTTTTAATATTTTGTTTTGATTTTTTTTTAAATATTTTCTTATTTAACACTCTCGGGTAAAGTTAATTGAGAACACAATTTTTAGTGATTCTACCTTCTGTTATTATATTATGCTTTTTTATTACAATTTAGTTAAAGTGTAAATAATGGTACTTAGGCATACTAAATATGTTTCCATGTACTTAAAAGCGTATTTTATTTCAGACCATCCACCATAACTTTATCTTTTCTTTATCTAAAACGATTACGGACAGCGGCACTGAAAGAAAAAATCTAGGAAATTCTTAATGGGTACCAAAGTTTATAACTGCTAAGGGGAAATTAAACAAAATTATGGTCTGTTAAGCCCAACAAACATAATAACTTAACATTGGAGAAAATTGAGACCTTTTATTGTATTTTTTTCAACATATGGGAAATTAAAACGCATTAACAGCTCTAGATTTGTGACCTTAAAGTTAAAATAAAATCTTAGGATAGACGAGCAGATAGAGAGTTCAAATGGACTTAGTGCTTGATATTGATCAAATGATTTTTGCTATTTTTTTAAAAATGTTTTGATAAGCAATACATGTTAATTTAATTAAAATATTTCTAAGTCTGAGTTCACACATAGCAATTTTTCTTTCTGAAATTTTTCTATTTTTTCTTTTAAACTTGCATTTAAGTTCACACACAAAATTTTACTTTAGCAATTCTTGCTTTAATTGCCTTGTTTTGTTTTTGTTCTGAAGTAAAAAAAAAAAAAAAAACGAAAAACTAAACGAAGTACAGGCAAGTTTGTACCTTTTCTCTCTCTCACACGAAATCAGAATTTCAGCAAGAAAAATTGCCTTGTGTGAACTCAGACTAAGTAACTTTTTTCCCGATAAAAGAATTTAAACAGTCATTATGAAAAAGTATTATGTACCTATTTTTGTTAATAACTCCGAACCGATTGAATTATTACGATTAAAATTTATCGATATATGACATTTATAACAGTGTATTAGATGTAGCTCTGCATAATGCCATTATAAATCTCTATGATGATAAAATTACATCCGTCCGTGCGTGCGGTGTAAAAACAAATTTATATCAAGTTATTCGGTTGCCTGACCATATCCGAAGATAAAAGTTTGTAGATCGTATACTTAATAATTCGTTTTTTCATATTATACTAACTTAAAGAAAGCAAAATACGTGTATTCTATAAAAATAAAATTTTCACCCAAAATATCTTGCTAAAGTAAATTTTACTTTAAAATACATGCTAAAATTCAAAATTATGTATTTATTTAATCTTATGGAATTTAATTCTAAGACTTAATTATTATTAAAGAGCACCAGCAGCTTTGGCCAGCTGCTCTAGAATTCAAAATAGAAACGTTTTTTTGATGAAAATATTTTTTTAATTTAATTGATTTTACATATTTTCATTATTCTGTGACTTTTATATCGTCAGAAATGTGAAATAATAGTTTATTGGAATGTAGAAATATTTTGCGTAAAATCGTTGTAAAGCCGTGCCACATGGAAAAATTTTGTTTTTTTTTTCAGATTTTAGAAAAATGTAGCTATTAAGTATTATGTTCTGTAACGAAGTGTTAAAAAATCGTAATCTATATATAATTATCTATCAAACAAAATATAAATGGAAAAAGTGGGTTAAAAAATCTTAAAGTTATTACGAACACCCCAGACTATTAATGTGTTTTGACACTTGTGTAAGGAGTGAACAAAAAATTTTTTTTTAATTTTTTGAAAAATGTTAAATTAAATGTTGTTTTTAATTAAATTAGAATCATAACTACCGAAAAATAAGTTTTTGTTTCTGCAGAAAAATTCAAACCCTTTTCCATGTTCGAATAAACATTTTTGATTTTTTTTAAGTCTGTTACAAAACTTCAAAAAAGTTCTAATAAAACTATAGAGGTCTATAGACAACATCACAAGAAATAAACTTGGGAAAGAATTATGACAATACGTTGTATTACTGAACCGTATCTGAGATTTGAATTTTGCAGATTTCGCATTTTTTTTGAACTAATATTCAGACTATTATTCAGAATATTATTACAGAATAAGATAAAGCATGTCTTAAAAAATATATTTCTAATTATTTAAGAAAACTTGACAAAGACAAACTTAAAAATACGAAGGTTGAAATTGCGTATTTCCACCTTATGCTGGGTAGAGCTCTCTTCTGCCAGGGTTCGTAACGTAATTTAAAAAATAAAAACATACAATTTATTTTTTTTAACACGTTATTGACCATATTTATTAATACTTAAATTCTACTCTAACGAATACAATGACAAAAAAAAAAAAAAAAACTCTACAGGTCAAATCTCTACTTAGCCGTCTGTGGCACAATCACAGTTCGTTTAGTACTTAGATTCAGAGCAGAACTACTCAAACCTTCACTACTCAGCAACCAGACAAATATAATTTTATTAAGCTGACGGAAGATTAATTCCTACCCAGTGTAATAAAATATATTGGTTATAGGACAAGTATTTTGAAATTGGGCAGAACCATAAATCACAAAATAAAATTTATTTTTCTGATGAAACCATAACTCCCTCTCAGAATAAATAATGTCTTATCCTGTCGATAGTCACAGACTGACTGCCTTTTGTTATACTCCTTTTATGGTGTCGATCACTCATGTAAATGTACACATGCATACTAACATAATTAAAACTTACAGCTGTTTGCTATTCTCAGTACTATGACACAGAGTGGTAAGTTAATTAGTTACTTATGGATAACACAAGGGAACAAAATTGAACTTTTTTGTGCGGTTTGGAACTTTGTTGTAAATTGTTACTGATTTAATGTCGCTGATTTAGATCTTAAACCATCTCCATTTTTCTCTATCAGATCGACTTTTCGAGATATACCATTATGTCCAAAATTAAGGCACTTTCATTACATATTTGGAATAACTTGAAAACGGTTCACCATATCCAGTTCAAAAAAAAAAAAATCCGAAAATCGGCAACAATATTATCTTTAAGCCGTGCTTACATTGTCTTTAAATTTGCCCAGTAGTTCCAGAGATATCGTTGAAGTTTTGAAAAAAAAAAAAAAAATAACAATTAAAAAAAAAATTTTTTTGCTCTTTAAAAATTCATAAAAAATAAACTTTGTTTGCGTTGACTATATATATATATATATATATATATATATATATATATATATGCACACACTTACTATTTATGACCTAATGGTAAAAAAATTACCCAAAAAAGTGCTTAGTAGGCTCAGTCCATATCATCGGTACTTCAAATTGAAGCGCTTTATGGCTTCCTTGTCCCCAGTATCGCAAAGATTCTACACAAGTCTTACAGACGATATTGGGTACCCAATATTTATTCTTTCGTGCAAGCTGTCTCCCAAAGTATTCTTCGTAGGTTTTTATCACAACTTCCGTGATCTTTTTTCTTTGCTTTTGTATACAAAATTTGCCACATATATAACAAAAAGTGTTGGGGTTGTTAATACAAGGTTTTCGTAACGAACTCATATTTTTCAATACATAACGCACTTACAATCTAGAATTCAACTGAACTGTTAATTTAAGTATATGAAATATATTGCAAAAAAAAAAAAAAAAATAAAAGGAATTTAGGGAAAACAGAGGTAAAAAACTTAGTAAACTAAAAAAAAGCATTTTTCATTCAGCTCATTTCATTCGAAATATTTTTATCTAAATATTTTTAGACCAAAAAAAAAAAAAAGATTTTTTATTTTTTATGAATTTTTAAAGAGCAAACATTTTTTTTATTGTTTTGTTTTTAAAAACTTCAACGATATCTCTGAAACTGCTGAGCAAATTTAAAAACAGTGTAAGCACGGCTTAAAGATAATATTGCTGCCGATTTTCGAATTTTTTTTAACTGTTTTCAAGTTATTCCAATATATGTAGTAAAAGTGCCTTAATTTTGGATATAACGGAGATTAGATTTGAAATCAGCGACATCAAATTAGTAAAAATATTCATTTAAGTTCCAGACCGCAAAATGGCTTTACCCCATTGTAATAGATGGCGCTGTTTCTTAAATTTAAGTGATTATATATAAAAGTAGCAATAACATATAAATTATTTTACCATGTGACCCAAGAACAAATGTTAATGACTTTTGGTGGTCACAAGGTCAAAAGTCAGGTTTCATGGAAGTCATAACGAAAACTTATTCATTTTTATCTGGATTTTGATGAATTTTTATGGAAATATAACTGAACGAATTTTGTTGATATTAACAACTTAACTGCGCCTAGCGTTAGCATTTTTTTAAACACAATAAAATAATAGAAATTTATTAATTAATATCATGAATATATAAAATGATATTTACCATATTTTGACAAGTAAAGTCATGATAAGTTCATCATAGAAGTCATTGCATATAAATCCAATAACAAAAAAAAAATTCATTATGTTTTCCTTAAAAATTTGAAATATTTCAAGCATTGATGACTATTGATTATCATATTTTAAATGAGATCCTTGTCCAATTTTCCTAAAATTTGCAGAGCATATTTTTTGAGTTATGCTTTATCCAATTATATTTATAATAATTATTCAGACTAAACTGAATATCTGTTCAAAATAAATTTACTTTATAACTAAATAACTGCAAAAAATGCATTTTTACCGAAATCCGCACATTTCAAAGTCATACAAATTATTGACCTAATTCTATCGTAATTTGATCTCTTGTGGTGCAGTCGATAAAAACGCTTAGCTTTACTAGAAATTTTTTGAAATTTTCTAAACAAAATATTTAAAAGTCTGAAATTGGAATTTTGAAACAAACTTAAAAAACTAATGAATGAATTTAATTATACTGTAGAAACAAAAACTTATTTTTCAGTAATTATTGTTAAAAATTAATTAATAGCATTTAATGTAAACATTTCTTAACAAATTTAAAATTTTTTTTGCACTTCTCACACAAGTGGTCTAAAACATATTAATAGTCTGGGGAATTTGTAATAACTGTAATTGTTTTTAACCGATTTTTTCTTTTTATATCTTGTTTGAAAAATGCATATGTGTTGATTACGATTTTTTAATATTTACTTATAGAACAAGGTACTTAATAGCTAAATTTTGTTAAAAACTGTAAAAAACCCAAATTTTCCCCATATAAACATAACATATAAACTTCAGCTGCGATGTGGCACTGGTTAGCGATATCCTATATCACTAATATCTTTTTACAACCCTGTGAACAATTCTAGTTGGAGTTATGGTCAAAATGCTGTCTAATGCACACAAATTTAAACCCGGTTATATTATTTTTTGAAATTTTTAAGGGAAAACAAAATTATGTATCTAAAATGGTATTATTACTTTTCGCAAAAAATTTATGATTAAAAAATGACGCCTTTAAAATTATTGTCGTTTCAGTAAAAAAAAAATGTTCTTCATTTGATCAACATTTTGAGATTGTTATATTGGTTACAGCTTTGTAAAATTTGTACACAATATTTCATAATATATAGGTTCAACTACTAAATAAAAATTTTATCAAATTTCAAATGTTTTTGAAAAATATTTGTTATTAGGTTATGTTCTAACCTTTTCGATAGTTCTATGCTCACAGAAAAAAATTATGACTCTAATATTTTCAAATAAATGGATTTTTAAGATAAAATCTTTGCTTTATTAATATTTTAATTTAATTTTAGAAACATGTTTAACTGATTTTATTTTTTTAACAATGTTGACAACTTCTTGTAAAATTAAAAACGTTTATTTTTTATTAGAATTGTATAACGAAATATATCACAGCTTGTGTAAATTTTTAAAATTTAAAGATTTTTTGAACGTTTTAAATATTAGACAACATGTCTACTAAAAAATTATTTGATTTCAGAAATAATATTTATTAACTCAAATATTTCTTCTTTAAATGTCTTCACATTTTTTATGTTTAGAAAACTTAAGAAAACTTAAGAAAACTTAAGAAAATATATGTATGTATATAAAAATATAGGAACAAAAGAAAAATATAGAAACAAAATAAATTATATAAATTTTAATGTCTCGAAATGTTGGTACCAACTTCATTTTTCATGTTTATAATAGAAACCGACGACAAGGAGTTACAAAAGTTACATATTGCAATGAATATGCAATATGCCAAATGCTTAATCTAAGTTAGGAAATTTTCAATGTTAACTTCCTTAATTTGACTTTGTCTGAAAAGGCGACAATATTTAACGTTAATTACTTTTATGATGTATATTTAATAAACAACGAATTTAAGTCAATTCAATTATAAACTATATATTTTGTATCGAATGATTTCTAGTTTTGTTCTGAAGAAATTTTCATATTTGTGTTTTTGCAGCAGGAATCAAATAAATATTGCAGAAGATGAAAATGCCGAGGTAGAAGATAATACAGCTGCATAATTTTAAGATTGCTAAGAAATAATGTTTTAAGTTATACAAAATGTAATGTAAGAAGATTAAATAACAAATAAATAAAAATGTTGCTAAATTTCATACATATAAAGAGGAATTATTAAAAAAAAATTAATATTATTTTTATTGATCCAGAAAACAAAACTGTTTGAATTTTTGTGCAAAAACAAACAATTTTTTTAGTTTTTATAAATAATTTATAGAAATTAGTTTTAAATTTCAAATAAATTAATTTGATAATAGTGTGAATTTTTCAATAAAAAATAATTATAATAATAATAATAATTTTTTTCAGTAACAAAGTTACGAATTTTGATAGGTCCAATTTCAATAAAAAATACACTTGGTTTTATAGATTTTATAATATTAAATGAATTTTAATCTTTTCTGTGCTTAAATGAAATTTTATGTTAATCGGATTAGAGATTGCAGACATATTTCTATAAACAAATTTTAATTTAGCCGCACTATGTAGAGCTCTTAAAAGATATTATGGAAATCGTACATTGTTGTTATTATAGAAGCTATTTAGAGGCAGAATCACAATTTTTGCAACCAAAATAAAGGTGTTATTCTATTTCTTCTTATTACTTCTGTCGCCTTAGTGCTCAAATTATCGTTTAGTTATAGTTTATAATATTAAAAAAAATTAGCAAAACTTTTACTTAATTCCTAAGAGCAAAAGGAAGGGGGAAATAACTAAATTTAATCTTAATTTTTCTTTTTGAATAGTCATAGGAATACTTAATTTATATTTTTAAAATATTGTATATAAAGGTTTTTGTGTGGCTGTATGTACATTGATGAAATATAATAGAAAAAAGAAAAAAAAAAAACTAAAATAGATTTAACAGCAACATATTTGTACTTTCAGCAAATACAAAACAAAACAAACCAAAATTGTTCGAAAAAAAAAACGAAAAATCTAAATAGAATATAAATTTCCAATAAACAAAATAAAAGGAACACAAACGAATCGAAATAAAAACTTACCGTCTACTACTTTGGATAATTGGTGAAAGGATTATCTCTAAACTGGAGGAAATATTTTGATTTTGATTTTGTAACTGATTTTGTATACTACGAGTAGTTGAATGTGGTGGCGATAATGTTGTTATTGTTCCTGATGTAGTTGCTATTGAAGTGCATGTTGTTGATAATGATGATGAAGGCTGTGATACCGATGATGATATTATGGTTGTTGTTGTTGTTGCTGTATTTGCAACAATAGTTTGTTGTGTTTGAGTATTAGTGATACTGGTATTATTTATGTTAAATGAAGGATTGGAGTTAGAGGAGGAGGGGGAGATGCACGTAGGGTTATTAGGTGCTGGGGTTTGAGTTGAATTTAAATTGGAATTTGAATTTGTAGGGGTATGTAAATTTTCAATTTGCTGTAAGCGTTGCATAGGGAAATTATTATGATTTAGTTGTTGTTGCTGTTGATTATGATGAGAATTTTGTTGCATACTATGGCTACTACTGCATGTATTATTACAATTTGAGGTTTTGTTTAGGGTTGGACTGGTGGGTTGTGTTGTTATAACTGCTTTATTACTACAGGCATTATTGGGGGATGAGGAGTTGCTTTTAATGTTGGGGTTTAAAGAATTTGTTATAGATTTCAAATTGCTATTAGCATTAGGGGATAATAAATTTTGCTGTTGCTGAAGCTCTTGCTCTTGTTGCTTTTGCTGTATCTGTAGCTGATGCTGATTATTGTTATTATTGACATTACAATTATCTAAATTAATATGATGAGCCAATGACGTTAGTTGATGTCTAATTGTTGGTGAGGCTAATGATGAAATCCTTGTAGTCTCTTTAACATTTGTATCTTTTGTTAAGGACAATTGTTGTCGTTCAAATTCATTATTGTTTAGATTGTTTACGAGACAACCATCATCGTACTCATCATAGGACACTTCACCTTCATACAAGTCTTCTTCATCTTCATCATCCAAATTATGACTGGGCTCTTCATCGATTTCCTCCAAATCATCTTCGCTACAGGTGGTCGAACGAGACTGAGAGCTAGAAGTGTTGGTAGTTGGAGTAGTAGTTATAGTTGTTGTTGTCGGTGTATGCCTATCAATGCCAATTGTATTGTTGGTTATATTGCTAGACTACAGGGAGAGGTTGTGGTTTTGGCAAAATATTGTTTTTTTTTATATTATATTTTGTTTTCAAATGATGAAGTGGGGGAGAAAAACAAGAAAAAAAATTTTGTAAATACTTAAAGTGGGGAGGTTGATTTAATTTCGTTTTACACAAAGATGCATTCCAAATATTTGCATTTAAAGGATACAGAATTAACATGCTTTCGTTTTAGATACAATTGTAGTAATAAACACAAAAGTCATGCTTAAATTAAAGGACATACATTTGTTTTACAATACAATTGTAAAAATAGATATGGTACATGCAGTTTAGATTAACTTTAAACATTATAATAGTTGCGTTTCTTAAATGAACTTTTCTTTTTAACAATTTATATCAACTTTTTTGTGTACAAAACAAAATTGCTAAAAAAGTCAAAAATAATTTAAAGCCTTGCAAAGTGCTCTCTATAAAAGTTAACAGAACTCTGTTAACTTCCATTATCGGAGTTCTGTCAAATAAATTTCATTTATTTTTAACGTATTTCCAGTTTTATTCTCTTTATTATTTGTTTTTTCAAACAAAGTTTCATTTAATCTGCCTCCAGCATACGTTTTTATTTATTCTTCTGAGTGTTCGCTATAATATTTGTTTTAATTTTTTACAATATGTATTCACAAACTTCCTATTGTTTGTTTCCTATACTCTGTTTTTTATATTTTTCAATTTTGTGATTATTTTTATTTCCTATCAGGCCATGCAATTTTAATGACGTCTATATTATTAGTATTATTGTTGTTATTTATTGTTAAATAAAACAATCATGATATTACATACAGCAACAAATACTTAAACATAACAAATATAAATTCCAATAAAAAAACATTCAATATCAGTTACAAAAAAAAAGAAACATTAAAATTTTCATGAGAAAAAATTTTCCATTTCCATGCATTAAGTTTTTTTATATACTAATAGAATTCATTATAATAATCTTTTATTAATAAAGGAAGTCCAGTTTTTGTTAAAATATGTAAATAGTTTTTTGTTTTCTAGTTGTATATTATTTAATAATGATGTGTTTTTTTATAGCAGTTTTTTTATATTTGAAAGGTAAATAATTTATATGGTTTTTATTTAATAAATATTTTTAATGGATCAGTGCTTTGTGTAAATATTTTCCTTGTATATGTGACATATATTTGTTTTGAATAAATTTTAAGTTTTTTATATAAAAAATATTACAAAAAAGATTCAACTTTAATTTTTGTTTCATTAACATAAACGCATGAGTAATATTTAATGCAATAAACTAATAAATATTACTCATACGCCTAGTTATTATAGTTAACATATGAATTGCTGTCTGTCACAATCAGTGTTGCCAGGAGATGAGGAATAAAGAGGCTAAATTGAACCTTAAAAAAGGCCAAAAAAGGCCAAATGATCAAAAAAATAAGGCTAGAAAGAAATATTTTGTTCTTTTATTCTAAAAACTTATTTTTTCTCGCTCTCATTAGTTTTTCGTATTTTGTAATACATTTATAAATAACACCAAGCAAAATGACTGAGAAAAATCGCCCAAAAAATTCTCATACAAATTTGGGTTATATTTCAAGTGAAAAATTATCCAATGTTTTCAAGTTATCTTTCGCCATTTTTGAACTATAATTCTGTTTTGATTAAGCATTTCCAAATTTTTGGTGTTTTTTTTTGCACTAATAAGATTTTTTCTAAATTACTTTCATAAATAGTTTCTGTGATGGATGAAGTGTATTATAAAATAATAATTGACTTAGAGAATAAAGCGTTTTTATATAATAATTTAGTGCGAATAAAATGCTTAAATGAATAATTCTGTAAAAATAAAACTAGTAACAGCAAATAAAAAATTAGTTTCTTCGTTGTTGAAATACTAACATTTTAGGCGTTTTAAGGAAGCTTTAAGAATTAAAAAAGGCTAGAAAAAAGCTGGAAGCTAAACCAAAAATTTTGGGTCTAAGAGCAAAATAAAAAGGTTAAGTTTAGCCTTAAAAAAGGCTAAACTGGTAAGACTGGTCACAATAGCAATAAAACTTTATATCAAGGGCCTATATTAAAAACACTCTATATTATATTTCCATAAAATTACGTTTTTGATACTACTATATTTACCACAGTTTCACAGTTTCAAATTTCGGTTTGTAATTTATAACAGAGATATAAAAATTGCAAACTGAAACTTACCCTTTATTGAATTTTATCAAAGTTTTTGTAATTGCTCTATCACTTTGAAAATTTTTGAGTGAAAATATCTTCAAGATCACTGCATAATTAGTTAATTTTTATAATAGAGTAATTCCATTTTAAAAATAAAAAATTTTGACCCTTGGTTACCGATTAAGATAAAATTTGGTGCATGTGTAGAGGATGATGCAGAGGAATGTAAAATGATTTTTTTCATATTTGTTTTGAGAACTGTGGCATCTTTATATCTTTGAAAGTGATTAACATATTTTTTTAAATGGCCATAACTTTTGTTATATAAAAGATTTTTTTGTAGTGGATTTGCCAAAGCTTGTATTTTAAGATTGCCATACAAATTTTTTTAAAATATTTTTATTAATATATTTTTTGGAAGAATTTCTTTAGTGATGTGTATATAAACAAACCCATCTTTAATTTTTTTATATATATTGGTAGGCCGATCGGTATATTTGTTACAGAAAAAATTTCAGAAAGGTAAAAATTTTAAAATTTAAGATGAAATTACTCAATACAAACATGACATATATCATTTCTTCTAATTTATACATGATGAATATGAATGCGGCCAGAGACCAAAAATAATTATTATTTGGGTTATTTTGGATAAAAAAAAATCAATATGAAGGAAATTAATTAAAAATAACTTGAGTACTTAATTACATTTGCTATTACGCTACTTAAGCTATTGTAAAATAAACTTTTATTTTTGATTTTTATTTTATTTCTCAGAAATAAAAATTATTTCTCATTTTTATTTTTTATGTTTCACATAATAATTACAAATAATGACACTTTTCATTTTCACTTGGAAAACAAGCTAACGTGAGTTTCAGACCTTCTTGAGGACATTACATAACAATTTTAAAAAAATTTAAAAACACCCCCCAAATACCGTTTTTAGAGTAGATACTTCACTATACATTGGTGCATATTCCTATAAACGCATTTAAAATTTTTGTTTTTCTTTGACGTATATTCGTTTCTCTTAACCTAAAACAATGTTGGGTTGTTACTATAACTCGCGATATAACGGTACTTTTTTTATGTAAGAAATATTTGATTCTTGCTTTTGTTATTTTCTTAAATTTAGCAATCATATCATATTGGTGATTATTTTAGTGGAATATTCCTATATATATATATATATATATATATATATATATATATACGGACCCCTGTAAAACTTTGTCCTAAACTAATGGTCAGATAGAATTGAAATATATAGGGTAGTTGTAGAGGACCTAAATTTTCAGAAGAATTATATTATAGTCACTGTAATAATAAGCTTAAGGGTGTCAAAGTCGAGGTGACCAAGTCGAGTATAAAAAAGATTCAGTAAATCACAACTTCTACAAATTAAGCCGGATTTCAAAGATTTTTATATTTCTGTAAAGTGAATAGCCAGATAAAGAAAACCTGTTCAAAAATATGCCGTAAGTTCTAATATATTCTGAAATAATATGCTGTAAAATTTGCTTAGCTCTCTCAATTCGTGAAAAATTTTTAAATTTTCTAAAATTAATGGGAAAAAGGGCCATTTTTTTACAAAAATATACTACAGTTTTTCACATTTTTTCTCAAAATTTTATTAATAAAGTAATTTTTTCTTTACATACTTTAAAAGTCAAGGCTTCATAAATGGTTAAAAAAGAAATTTTAAATTGATCAAAATTTGCACCATTTTTTTTAAAGTTTTGGCCCTAGTTTGACTAGTACTTTAGGGTTTCCAAATAGGGGTACCTGGTAACTTTTTAGGGGGTCCACGAAGGCTTCTAAAATAGTGTATAAATTTATTTTTTTTATGTCGGAAAAAGAGGGGAAATAAAAGATCGAAGACGATCAAAGAACTGCGTAATTAAGGTATTAAATTATTTAATAAAGTCTCTAAGTTCTTGTGTATATTGTCTAGTACTCGTGAGGTTTTCCCGAGGAAAAGAAGCTGGTTGAGAAATCTTACTTTATTATATTATTTTTAAGAAAAGCGCTGCATTGCTTTAATTGAAACAACGTGTCTTGTATGGTTTAGATGATCTCGGTATGCGAAAAAGTTATGAAAATGAAGAATTGTAGGTTTTGCTCGATCATGACTCATGCCGAAATGCAAGAGATATTTACATAATGATTAGGAGTAGATCAAGCAAGAATTTCCCGTTTATAGAAGCAATTGAATTTATCCAAAAGTATCGAATTTTTATAGATGATGAAAAAGGGAACAACTATGATAATCGAAACCAGGGAAATGGATACTAAAGTAATGTGCTCTACTTAATGTGATCCATTATACGCTGCTAAAATAGAACACAAATGATTAGTATGAAAAAAACTTTGAATAAAAAGGTTTCAAAATATGTGACCAGACACGAGTCCATGACTTTTCATCATTACCATGTTCAGCCTCTTGTTGCGCGACTAGTTAAAAAAAATGGTTCGAAAGGTTTTATTAAAATACCAATATATTTTCTTGTCTACCCTACAAACATTTTTTTTACTTATTTTGGATTTGTATTATTAAAGTATTCAATTATGATTGGAAGTACGCGGGAAAATGAAAAATTCCTGAAAGGGAACGCGGGATGAGTTACTGTCGGAAACCCTGCCATAGGAGATACAGACTTATTGCCAATTTTTGCGATCGACCCCCACTAAGAACCACCACTTTAGTTTTCCCAAAACGGTGTGTGGAAGTGAATTTTTCAATTTTAATGAAGGACCTATTTTGCGCAAAAAACATTTTTTCTCTAAAAATGAGTGCATATCTAGTTTTAGGATATATAAAAGTCATCGTGGATTAATACAACACTCTTGAATTTATATTAATACTTTTTTCTTTTATTTACAGATTTTAATCAATCCAAAACAATCAAAATAAGTAGCTCTTTAGTTTTCCTCTCTTTGTTTTTCTTATTCTTCCAACTTATAGAAAATAATAATTAATCTAATCAAACGTATAAATAAAAAGCTTTAGTATACGAGTAGTCTTCTTTCCACTAACACCACTTCTATCAATGTTAACATGTTTGATTTTGTTTAGAAGAAAGCTGAATATCACGTAGTTTTTTTTTAATAAATGACTTGAAATAAATGAAAATCGATTGAGTTGAATTAAGTCGTATATTTGATTTTTTTCTCTATTTCTTTAATTTTTCTTTTGTTTGATTCTAATAACTTGTATGTAAGTATTTAGCATTTTATGAAGTCAATTCTATACAAAGAGTTAATAGAAATAATATTTCTATTGAAAGTACATATTGTTGTTGCTGTAGTTGCTTCTATTTAGTAATGATTGTGTAGTTTATTTAAGTATAAATGAACACAATTATGATAAACTTAATATAATAGTGATATAAGAAACATATACAGATATATTCAAACATTGATATAAATGTATATTGGCTGTGGGAAGAGGTCATTTCAAACTTATGCACAAGTAAAGAGAAAGTTTTACTTAAGCTTTTTAAAATAAAAAAAGCAAAAATGCTTACCTTTCATTAAATTGAACTTAACAAATCGTACATATTTTCAATATCTTTTTTTTTTTAACAGATTTCCATCAGTTCCTAACTTTTTACTTATATGATTTTTTGCATCATTTACATATCCATCTTCGAAATTTTTCTTTTCCCTTACCCATCCAACAAACGTATATGATTTCAAAAACCTGCCTTTTTGGAAATTAAGTTAATATGTACATAAATATCTACACAAGTAAAGAGATCATAGTATGAATATCAAATTAGAACTAAAAACATCTCATGAATACTCATGTATGCTGATGCCAAACGATAATGATGTTCATTGTTAAGATTTCATTCATTCATTTATTTCTTCAATCATTTCATTCATTACTTTCATCAAATAAATTAAACTAGAAACTTCAGCACTTCCTTTTTTCCCTTGTAGGTATGTATATGAAGCAAACATATTAAATATTCAAGTGTTTGCACCTAAAATAATACAAAGTAATCAGTTCCTTTTACAAATTTTGTTTAAGAGATTTGAGTTTAATTTTCTTTTAATTAAAATTGCATTCATTTTGTATATGAATTATTAATAAAATATATGGTTTAAAAGTGAATTTAAATGCATAAAATATGAAGAAATGTACAAAAGTTTAATATTTTGTATTCTTTTTAAATATGATAGTACACGTGGACAGAATACATTGTTACGGTATTGTCACTACAACAATATTATGTTCTCATTGTGAATTTTCACTAATTTTAATAATACTATTATTATGGTAATAATGTAACAATCCCATAACATATTTTGTTTTTAGTGTTTGTTTTTCACCTTCATTATAATTCTCATTTAGTTTATAAATTAATTAATATAAATAGACAAGTTTTGTTCTATTTGGTGTGATTTGAGCAATATAACATATTGATTAACTACTATTAAAGCAGTGTTGCCAGATTTGGTGATTTTTTAATAAATTGGAAATTTCTTTTGAGAAATGATGATGAAAAATTTAGTCTAGGATTGGGGGATTTGCTTTAGATGAATTTCACATTCTTGGGGATTTTTGAAGATTTTTATTTTATTTCCATAATTTTTCTCTTTAACTTAGGAAAACTTAAAAAAAAAACAAGATATTGCGCCTGATATTAATCTTTAGTAAGACATGCCTATTATTTATTTATTCAACAGCAGTGCCATGAAAAAATAAATGTTATACTAAATTTGATATGGTAAAGTTAAAAAATAAGTTTGAATTTCTGCATCAAGATGATTATTTATGGAATGGCTGAGAGTTTGTTTGATCAATTTATACTTTATTATTGTTACTCCAATAATCAATTATACAGAAGCCTTTAATAATTATCCACATTATTGTTATAAAATCAAATGTGTGTTTGTTTGTAACACAATCACGTCTAAATCACTAAAGCAATTTAATGAAATCTTATAAAGATTATTTTAAGATGGAAGAAACTATAGGATCTATATAAATTGCATGTTGCTGAAAATGTCCAAAATGTTATTTTCCCACTTTTTTTTCGTCGAAAGTGGAAGTTCCAAATGGACAAAGCTGTATTTTACATTTTTTTTTTTAAATTTGTTTTTTATAATCTTTTAGGATTCTATACAACGCAGGGACATTCAGCTAATATATTATAATTAGTTATTTAATAGTTCACTAAAATGTATCAAAAAGAATTGAACCAATGGAATTTAATTTGTTATGCTTTCATATCTTCGAAGAAATAAAAATGTTATCTTTACATTAACTATAAAAATGACGTAAATTATTTACATAAAAAGTTTATTAATACAAATGTAAAAACGATATTCATATAATCAAATGTTTTGTCATTTTCGCTAACAAATTATTCAATACAAATTATTTTGGGGATAGATACATAATTCTACACAGCTACCGTATAAGATGGAATTAATTACTTAAATATATCTCTTCAAGTTTTGGTCTTTAAACATTATTTCGATCACCGTACTTTGCCACGTATCTTATACCAAAAGTAGTCATTATTTTCATATTTAAAAATTTCATGAAGTTCTTTCAAAATCTATAGAAATATTTATATTTGATAATGTAAGTAAGCTAATTTTCTAACTCAATGAAAAACTAGTCGACTTTCGGCTGGATTTTTATATGTCAGAAAAAAATGTGTAGGAATTAATGGAAAAGCCTCATATTGGAGTAAAAGTGGTCGAAAATGATGCTTAGTTTAGGAATAGATGATCATTCAATGTCTACATTTCGTTTTTATATAGATAGATAATGCATCTATGGAATTTTAAGATTTTTTTTTGACAAAATTCTGATATTCGTCCGTTATTTTGTTAACTTTTGCAATTTTCAAATTCAAAATCGTTTATTTTTGGACTAAAAAAAAGATATAAACTTAAAATTTCCTTCGTTCAATGGATAATTTTGTTCTTCAACTAATTACAAAAAAGATAATAAAATCGGTCGAAAATATTGAGATACATATAGAAAAAATTTACCATGATCTGGCAAAAAGTAAATATTTCAATTGTACAGAACTCGAAAAATATATAAGATAAGTAATAAATGTAAGTATGTTTCTCAAAGGCCTTATTAAAAGGTTTATAGTGATATAGAAATTTGGATAGTGGTTAAAAATTTTGTATGTCAGAAGTACTCTACTTTGAGCCCCATAGCTTCGCTTCTGAGAAAATTTTACTCTCCATTGATACACCTGTGTGAAATTGCTTGTAAATCCAACAAGAAATTACAGATTTATTTCCAAAAATGTTCGATTCTTCCCCTCTGGGAAATGTTCGATAAAACAATAAAGAAAAATGTATGCATTAAGGTTTTTTTTTTTTAATGAGAACAGCTGCAGTTGTTTCACGAAAATTTTAATTTCTCAAATAGGGCTATATATGCGCACGATTTTTTTCAGTATATTAAAAAACACTATATGTACCATTTTCAAGAAAAAATGTAAAAACATACAACCCGTAAAATTTTATATTACATTCTATCAAAGTTCAAAATTAGTGCATTTTAGGAAAATTTTTAAAAAAATAATATAAATATTTGAAGAAAAATTAATGTTCAAACGCTTGAGGATAAACGCACCAAAATACCTTAAGTTTATGGTTTCATTTTAAATTTTGCTTTCAGAAACTTCTTATTTAAAAAAAAGTACACCTAAAGTTCATTAAATTTTATTTTTATATATATTTTTTTTCAATATCTAAAAAATTTTTTACGATTTTTAATGATTTTTATTGCTATTAATACATAATTTTGTCTTATATTATTCGGTACCCATTTTGGTGACGAAAAGTTAATTTTCAAAATTCAATTAAACTATAATTTTGACACATTTTTAGCCCAACGTGGGCCTGTTCCAAATAGTACATCACATTTTTCATTAAATTTTATAATGGAACCATTTAAAATGAATCAAATAGAAGAAAGTTAATCAGGAAGCTAAACATGTCGATATTACTATTATTTCCGAAAAGTATAAAAAAAAAATAAAATAAAAATTAATATTAAATATAGTATTCATACCCGAATCAATATTTGGTGCTTAACAACCCCCATACAGTGCCACATTTAGCAGTTTTGGCACGACAAAGATATAGTTTTGGAGATATTTAACTTAAAGTGTATATGCTGTTAGTACACAAAACTGTAAATATTTCCACTAAGAATGGGCAGTTAGAATCACTGAAATTCTCATACTAAAAGAGGAATAAAACATTTCGTTTGAATTATGGACATATTTAAGAAAATATTACTACAAAAAAGAATACTTTAAAGGTAGGCGTGGCAGGGTCTAACCACAACTATCTTAATGTATTATTTTCATACAAAATTTTTAACTACCCTCTGAGTTTTGAATTAATTTTTAACTAATTGTTAATACGAGGTACCATATATTTTGTTTATAATATTTTAAAAGAACACAAAAAGTCGCAGCCAATATTCTCAGATATAATTTGACGAATGTTTTTTTATATACCAATAGTATTTTTAAATTGAAACTCCATGGAAGTTTTTAGTTCTATTACGTTGAAAACATAATTTCCAAATATATATTTTTAATATGATGATTTCTTTTAAATTATAAAAATAGCTTTAATATTGAATTTATATGTATCAATATATCTGAAGTATTTACATAGATATATGCAGTTAAAGTTAACATACTTTACAAAAGTTCTAAAAAAAAAAATAAAATATTTTTATAAGAAGCGCCTTTGAATATCCTTAATATTCTGTGTTTTTTTCCATAACATTACAGTTACGGACAAAAAATAAGGTCAAGTATATTTACTTTACATTATTTGAACTTTCGACAAAATCTTAAGCAAAACAATAAAATCTTTAGTGCCAAATCATTGTAAATACATTGGGTTATAAATCTATATAAAAATAATATGCTTTAACTTTAATCCAATAACGGTACATTGTATCAAGCGCAAAAGTCCTTTTTCAGTGCGGACAAAAAAAAATAGTGTCAGCAGCAAATTTGTCAAAAAAAATTGTTTAAATTTTTTTGTTAAATTTTTTTCAAGCTTTAATTTATTTAAATCTCAATAACGATATCAACAATTGATAACTTAGAACTATTCATATTAAAAAGGATCTATAGATTAAAAGTATGCGGAAAATCTTAGGTCCAAACAAATACTAAGTACCAAAATCAATTATTATAGCTAAATGATTTTATTTTCAATTAAAAGACAGCACTTAATAGCAATTTAAGAAAGCTTAGTGTAAAAAAACATCTTCGGGAACATAAAATAGGTAAAAAAATTTTACCACGTAGGGAAATTTTAATTGAATTGAGTCGGTTCCAACTCTACTAGGAACATAAATTTCTTCTAGGAATACAAAAGACAATTAGCAGAAACATTATTTCTTTGGAAATTCATTTCAGAGTTCCGTCATACTAAGATATCGACCTGAAAATTTGCTATAGTAGTAATCCACACCGTTATATTACCATCATCATTATGCTTAATTGAACAGATGTTATAAAATGTTCCCAATACTGCATTTTTTGGACCCTTATGAATGGGTTGCGATCAAACTTAACTTTTATAGTTCATCTTTAAAACAAATAGTTCTTTTTTTTACTTAATATTACGTAATTTTTATACTTTTGGGTACATGATGATACTATTTGAGGTCTTTCCTGGTCTGTGCTATAAGAGCCGGGCTTTCCGGGATGGTATTTTGAATAAATTATGTTTTCACAACATAATGGCATTAGATGTCCCCGGCTTGATAACATTTGTTGGTGATTTTTTTCCTCGAAGTACTTTTTTCACCCTGAACCTTTTCAAATTACTTCCAACTACTGTCTTTTGCTTGAAAATAAAATTATCTAACTATATCGATCAATTTTTTAACTTAGTATTAGGTATAGCCTCGATTTTGCCCATATTTTTAAATTCTTATATCAAAAAGAATCAATCTTGATATAAATGGTATTCGAAATTAAAGATCATTATCTTTTTTCAGTTTCTAGTTGTTAATATCGTTATAATTCAATGTATTCCCAATTATTTGGCACTTAAAGTTTTATTGTTTTGCATAAAAATTTTGTCGAAAACTTAAAATATGTGAAATAAATATACTTGACATTATTTTTTTTTTTCCCGAAACTTTATATGATATGTTCACTATTAGATACGTATTTTCGTATCTTTGTTGTTCTAATTTGGCTAAATGTGACACTAAGCCCTGTTTCGATGTCCTTGCAAAAAGTTGAGATCCACAATCTCGTGATTTTTTATGATTTTTTTTTTTTTGCTTTTTAGGGGACAATTACTTTGTAAGCTGGTATAAAATAATGCTAAAATTTAGTAAACTCTATAATGAAAAGCTTTTGTTATGATTTTAGGCAAAAAATTTTTGTTTCGTATTTTCTAGTAGCATTTAAAGTAAAAATAGTTATGGAAAAATATGTCAAATTAAATATCAAGTACATGCATTCTGTGATCATATTCTGGAAAAAAGCTCAAAATATCAAAAAAAAAAAAAATAATAATAAAAAAAATCTACTTCTAGGAAACTATTAGTTTCTAATATTTATATTAAAGTTATTTAAATTTGTCTTTTCTCCAAATATTTTAATATTCCATTAAAAAATTCCTTTGATACCAACCAAACCTTTAATGTATTGTATTTATTCTTATTGTCTAACAACTTTGTTGTTTTATATCTTTTTTTCCTAAATTTTTCCTTTTTTTTGACGAAAACTTTGCCAAAAAAAATATTTTATTTTTTAATACAAAGGAAAGGAAAAAAAAACACAAATGTTTCGCAGACATAAAGTCGTGTTATCTCACTCTAGAAGAGTACTCACTCGTATTTGTTTATTTATATTTTAATTTAAGTTGTTGTTTTTCTATCTTTCATTTTTAACATAAACATTGTTTGTTCTCCAAAAACAACAACGAAAAATTAATGTTTGTTTGTTATAAAAAAGAAAAATAAATTAAAGTTAATTAAATTCTTGTCTATACAAAAGTGTGAGTGAGAGTCTGTTTTGTCTATTATATATTTTACTTGTTTATGCAAGTGTGAGTCTGAGAGTATAAATAAAATTTACAAAAGTAGCTGCTGTATTTGTAGTAATTCTCAAGTGAGTATATGTGTGTTTAGTAAGTATGAGTTATATTTAAGTAAAAATGTATATAAAAAGGCAATAAACATACATTTAGCTAAAGTAACGTATTCAGAATAAAAGGGCATAAATAGAAATCAACAAACAAACATACTCACTCAATCCTCTTTCCGTGAGAACTTTTACTTTGAACTAGAGAATAGAGATAATAGACTATAAAGACTATTTTTTACCACATACATGAACACGTACTCGAACATTTAGAAAATTACTATGTAAAGTAAGGACTGAGATGATACAAATGGATTTATGAGAAAATTTCTTATATTTCGACCTCTATTATTGTAAATTTTACTATATTTATTTAGATTTTAATTCTAGATCAGTAAAACATGATGCTAGTTTCATAGCCAGAGATATTGATACATAGAAATGGGCATTTAATTTTATTTCAATGTCCAAAGTAAGGAATTAAAGACCCTTTTGATATCGATTTTTGTTACTTGAAATATTTAAGGTAATAAAATACTCTTCCAATCTGAAATAATAAAATGGGAGTAGCAATTAAAACTTATAATTTAAGTTTGTTTTTAAGTCAAGTGATCACAGCCCTTAACAAGGGAACATTAGCTTGTTGTATGTGTTTGTAAGTAAATAGCGTAAAAGTGTATAAGTGTATATGTAACTATGTGTTTGTGTGTTTGTTAAGTGTATCAGTGTGAGTAATGTATTTAAATCTAAAATTACTAAATCAGCATAAAAGCTGTTATAATGTTTGTTTGTACATTCGCTTCTTCTCTTGAATGTGCGTTACAAACCAATATACGAATAAATATCTATGAATAGCTTTGTGAATATTATTTGTATTTTAGTTTAGATCCTGTGGATTGCTTTCTCGGTTTTAGCTTTTATACACACACATGCGGCTGAGCCAAAAATTCTTTCAAAATATTTACAACTTTTACAAAAATACTATAAAGGAAAGGGAAGCAAATGTATAGCAAATGAAAATATAAAATTTGATGGTTTTAATGAAAATTTACATTTGTGGTTCTATTTGGCCTTTGTGTAATTTTCCTTTTTTTTTTTTTTTTTGGTTCGATGTGTTTATATTTTTACATACATACACAAGAGGAGCTTTTGATAATTATTTGCAATTATTTTCAAGCAAAATATTTCTTTTAATCTTTGTAAGAGATTAAAAATGAAATTGGCAGTGTTTCACAGCGTTTGAGGGTGCATTTTATTTAATAAATACTTTATTACATTATTGTAAAATATCTTTTCAAAAACAATGCGACAGTGATGGCCATTAAAGTAAAAAAAGATAACTTAATTTGTATTTCCTTTAAAATTGGAAAATTAGTTTTAACTGTAAATTACAATTATCAAATTCAAACTTTAAATATGATTTATTATGATACGTTTCTTTTATTTTTGCCTTTATTATGATATAATATATCTTAAATATTTATCCCTCTCAAGAGCGTTTAAATTTACTCTAAAGACTTTTTTATACGTTAGCCATATTATATTTAAGTAAAAAAAAAAAAAAAAAAAAAATACTTTTCTTCTTTTATTTATATTTTATTTTGTAGCCTTCAAATAAATTTTACAATAATCTAAAATTTATTATGATTTTAGTATTGTTTACTTTTTATATTTTATTTTATTAAATCTCTTCACATTGATTTCATGTAAAATTCTTTACCATATTTTAGTTTTTGTGCTGAAAAAGCATTAAAACTCAACAGACTGCCAAAAAACCTTTGGGGAATTTAATTTATTTAAATTAAAAAATATTTATAGATATATTGGTAAAAATAAAATTGAATATTTTTCTTGTGTAAGCAATTAATAATGGAAAAATTTTAAAATTGATTAGAAATTTAATAAATGAAAAAAAAAATAATATGTATTTCTATTTTTTAAAAGAAATATATACAACAGAGATGGAAAATGAAAATATTTTTCGGTAACAAAATTTCAAATGGTACTTTTTCCACCCCCAGAGTACTAAAATTCAAAATTTTGATAGTTGCTTATTTTTTATTTAGTGCAAACCTCAAAGAATGTAATTTGTATATCTAAAATGATGGATTAAATACGATACTAAATCATTAAATAATTTTATTCAGGTTAGATATTATAGTAAAATACGAAAATCCTATTAAATGTAATCGTGTTCTTGAAATTAACTAGAAGAAAAAAATTGTCAAAAATTTTAAATTCGTAATAGATTCACTTTTACTGGAATTCGATTTTCGAAATATAAAAGCTTAAAATGATTATATATTTATGGCAATTCTCGTTTATAATTTTATAAATTGAATAATCGACCTACAAATTTTATTAATTACATGTGTAATTTTTTGCACAAATCGAACCCTTAGCATTTAGAAAAGGGATAGTGGTCACCCCAACTTAATTATTACTTCTGAAGACCAAGTGTAAATCTGAATCAAAAGTCTTTATAAAAAATAAAGAAAAAAAAAAACTTCAAATGCTATTATAGGCTGCTATTGGAAAATTAAATATTTCATTTTAAAAGTTTATTTTTGAATCGATTTGTAGAATAACCACATTCTTTGATAGTATCAAATGACTCGAAGGAGTACGTCGGTACTTTTGTATGTTAAATAGTAACAAAAAAAGTACGATCGTATCAAAATTTTCATTCCTGGTATGCAAGCATGTTTGCTCTCTTAAAAATGTAATATGTTGTGCTAAGGCATTTAGATTATAAATATTTACAGAAGAAAAATAACACTGGTCGGCAAAAAAAAAAAAACATTTCTAGTATCCCCCTATTAATAAGGCAATTACACGAGTGTTCTTTAGCATAAATCATGAACTTGTGCGATTTAGATAAATGAAAAGCCAAAGAATGCAGACTAAAGTTATCTTGAAGCCATCTTAATATTATTTTTTTAATATTATTTTTTTAATATTATTTTTTTAATATTATTTTTTGCTCAACAGTTTCGGTGTTATTAAAAAACTGGTGTTGGAAAACAATTTTTTTTATGCAAAATTGAAGAATTTCGTTTCTTTAAAAGTTCTTTTAAGAAATAAAAGCGGCTAAAATGTTCAGCTTTTTAACCTTTGTCATAAAGCTGGTAAAACTACGAATAAAATAATCTGCCATTTATCATCAAAATTGATACACAACTCTTGATGATATTCCCAATTAAGTGAAAACATCCACAATTAAGTAAATACAGATTTATTACACTGGTAAACTAAAAAGTTTTTTTACATTATTTTAATAAAAATGGATAGATAACAAAAATAAATAGAATTTGACGTGCTAAATAAGAATCTGCTTTTATTTTTCTATCACGTATTGATTTTTTTTTTTTTTGTGGGCATGATTAATATGGCGTTATACGTCGAGAACGGTTTGTCTAATTTAGAGTTATGTTAATTTTTCTTGTTTAATAGATAACACAAATTTATAAATTCGGGTCAGTTTTTGAATCTGACTAGATGAAAACCGACTTTCGGGGCGCTCGATTCAAATTTGGCTTTCATTTCTCAAGACTGATTTTTTGAGTTCTCGCGTGTCAGAGCAATGTCATAACGACTTTAGATATTGACGTCGGAAAAAAGTTGATTTCAATCATATTCTTAATAGTAGATTTTATTCCAGATCATGTAAAAATATAGAAAAGCATTACAGAGACGGTTTTAAGAATTTTTATTATATTTGTGAATGTTATATACTCGAAAAAATAGGCAAATTGGTTTTAAATGTTCAGAGTTTTGTATTTTCATTATCTTGGTTTACTATCTGAACTGAATGAGTTGATTGCATCATGGTTGGAGGGCTAAATAATATTGTATACGCTAGCAAACGTAAATATAAAGTGGGCCAAAAATGAGGCTCTACTTCCGATTCTCAAGAGATATATAATATAGTGATGATAACGTGGATTTATTTGTTTTCAAGAATGCACCGTATGATATCATTTGTGGTGGAAAACAAAATGTCTCCTTTTCACAACTTCTAAGCTTCCAAAATACCTTCATATAACATTACCTTATCAAAAACTTCTTCAAAGCACTTAGCCGCAAAGAACAAAAATCAAAGAATATATATATGTCCAAACAAATATTTGAAAACTAATGACCGACAGAACCCTTAAATACTGATAACGTCCAATCAACGGCCAAAGAATGGATAATAAACCCTTGTTCGCAATATTCTCGTTTTTTTTTTAAATCCTCTGATTTGAAGCAATTAATAGAGCGTTTGTTGCAAAAATACCACAAGATTAAAATTTAAAATTTAGTTTTTTTTTATTCGGTATTTCGATTTTTAACTTAAAAGTTTAGCGGTACGAATAATGAGAAAGGAGAGTAAATATAGTAAAATTTGTAAAAATAATATCAAGGATTTTGGGTTGAGGGTATGATAAGTTCCTATTGTTAATCTTATACATGAAACAGATTCCAAAAAATATGAACGATTCAATTTGACAAATCTATAGTTCTGATTTATCATGTTATGAGATCTCAAATATAGGAAAAAAATATTTTTGTTGATATCTGGAAGACTAAAACCAATTTTGAAAAAAATATATTGAAAATTCGAAGTCAGCATCCTAAATAATCTTAGTAACCACTTTGGCTTTCCTAAGTCCAAAACCTTGCATACCTATGAAATTTTTAATCGGAAACTCGTTGAAAACTTGTTTGGTTTTTAATTTCCTAGTAATTTTTATTTTAATAATTTTGCGATATATTCAATACAATGTTATGAAATCATTAAATTATATAAAATAATTTAGAAAAAGTAAGCAAATTTAAATCTCAACTAATATTTTCTGATTTCATATTCTTAGTATTATTTTCACAAATTCAACATTTCAATTTATTTATATTTATATAATTTTTTTTCCCTTTAATTCCGTAACGCAACACCAAATGTCTACAACGTTGAATATTGTTTGGGAAATAGAATATTTAATGTCTTCTTTACGGTTTTCATATCTAAAGTGCTTGCAAATCATTGGCATAATATTGCCATAAAAATAAATTGTAACAAAATATTATATAATGTTCTTTTTTTTCTCTTTACATTTTTTCTTTGAGCCTCTGCCTTCCCTATCAACATCTGTACTTATATCTTCGGTAACCCAGTAACTAGAGAATATTTGTAATATCAATTGACGCAAATAAATAGAAAAAAAAGCACAAAGAAAGTTTATTGTGTCAAGGCAAATAACAAAGTATCAAGGAATAATAAAGAATTCAAACTAAACTAAATTAGATTGTTAATGGCTGAAAGTAAACAAATTATGACAGAAAAACAAATAATAATAATAATTTTTATATACGTACAAATATTTTTTTTTGCAAATATTTGGCGTATATTTGAATTTAAGGAAATTAAGGGGAAGTTTTTGGAAGACAACTTTCAGGCACCTTAAAGCAAAAAAAAAAAAAAAAAAAAAATATAATGAAAATCATAAAAATATTGATATCTTTAGGAATTTAACATATGCTAGATTTTAAAATATATATATATAAATATATGTATAAGGGGTATAAAACAGATTTTTCAAAATACGTTTTTTAGTAACTGATCTACATCTATTTATACAAAAAAAAAAATATTTTATAAAATCTGTTAATTTCATCGAAATAAATAACTTTTAAAATATAAATGAATTAATTGTTTTTCAATAAATAAATAAATATGTCAGGTCTGATATCACCCCACCAGTATATACCATAACTCGAGAACGTGTTGTCCAATTTAGACAATTAGAACACTAAAATATGCGACAACAATTTTTTATGTAAAATTGAGGAACTTGTTTTTTTCTTAAAAATTTCTTTTAGAAAATGAAATCGGCAAAAATGCGCAGTTGTTAATCCATTATCATAAAACTAGTATACTATGAATAAAAGAAGCCAATTATCATCAAAATTGATGCACAAATCTTGAATTTATTCACAATTAAATAAAAATAACACCCATGTAGAATTAAGTACAGATACATGGTGGGCAAAAAATTTTTTTTCTTCTTTAAACAAAAATAGATGATATTTGACGTACTGAATTTATTCACAATTAAATAAAAATAACACCCCTGTAGAATTAAGTACAGATACATGGTGGGCAAAAAATTTTTTTTCTTCTTTAAACAAAAATAGATGATATTTGACGTACTGAACATGAATCTGCTTACGATTTTATCTATCAGGTCTTGATTTTTATTTTAGTAGTTTTATTTATCTAAATTTGACAAAACCGTTCTCGAGTTATAGAAATGTGACCATGGAATAAGTTGCTCATATAAGTCATGACAACAAAAAAGAATCAGTACGTGATACAAAGAAAAAGTAAAAGCTGATTCTTGTTTATCTCGACAAATTCTATGTAGTTTACCTATTTTATTAAACGAAGATTTTTTTTATACAAATCTCTATCTCCACTTGATTGTAGGTATGAATGGGCACTTTCACTTAATTGTGAATAAAATTAAGATTTTTTCCATCAATTTTGATGATGCATGGCTTATTTAATTCTTAACACTATCAGCTTTTAGCTAAACATAAAACAGAAACATTTTTGGCATTTTCACTTTATAAAAGAATTTTTAAGAAAAAAAAACTTCAATTTTGCAAGAAAAGTTTTTTTCGGATACTAATTCCTAAATAATTCCCAAAATATTGAGCATATAAAGAAATTATGTTAGGATGGCTTAAAGACATTTTAGTCCTCATCTGTTAGTGTATCATTTATATAAATCGTACACATCGTTCTTGAGTTATGGTGAAATATACTTGTGTAATGGCCTTATTGTGGGCGAAATATTGGACATGCCCATAAAAAAATCCACATCTGATGGGCAAAAATTGAAACAGATTCTTGTTTAACACATCAAAACCCACATCACTTGGTTCGAATTTTAATGAAATTTTGAACAATATAAAGCATTTATAAACATCCGTTAGCACTATTGTTCTAAAAATTATATGAGTATAAACCCCCAGAGAAAAAAGAACTGAAAAGTGCTGAAAAAGTCATGATTTTAATATTATGTTGGCATTTGAAGGAAGTACTTAGTGCTGAAAAAGAGCTGCACAAGTTCATTTTTGAAACTATGAAGTACTTTTCTTAAAACTATATTTATAAATTTTTTTAATAAAAATATGGTTGTAGGTTTGTTAATAAATAATAAAAATACTTTTCAATTTGTGAAGTTTTCATTTTCTTAGAAATTATACACTTTTTTCCTGCTAAAAATATATTTATTTTCACCTTTATAGAAGTAATTTTTACTAACTTGCATAAAAGTGCAAAATATGCACTTAGTTCTACTTTTAAAGTGGTGAAAAAGTTCTTTTTTTTCGAAGAACTTGCTCGTTTGTTTGCTGCGACTTTATTTTATTTGAAGCTCTTTTTAGTCACAAGATTTGGCATGTTCTGATCTGAATTTTTTTAGCTATAATTTGCATATAGATAGAAGCTTAATAAATTTTTCGTCTCCTATAAAATTTTCGTAATGGTTTATATGATATTATACGCGTCCATGTTTCATATGTACATGTGTTCGTAAGATTAAATTTTCATGATTGAACTAGTTCAAAAGAACTAATCGATTTTAAAAGATTGAATCAAAATATTGCGAGAATAATTAAAAGTTTATTGTTACAATTAATCCATAATTATTTAAATTATCTTTAACCCATTTAAATTATGTACTAAATTCTCATGGCAACTTATTGTTATAAAGCATAAGTCAAAATATAGGTTAATTTCAGCCAATTTGTGTTTCCTTATTAAAGCCTGACGATAATTGAAAAAAAGAGAAAAAAAAAAAAACTAAAAGTATTACTAATAAAAACCAAACAAATATCATCATTATCCGGGAAAAAAAAAGTATGTTCAAAAAAAGTGTTTTATGCGCATAAAAAATGCTCTTAAAATCGAAAAATATGCCCTTAAAATTAAAAAGTATGCTCTTAAAATATTATTTTTTCTAGTTAAAATTTATATTATCAACTAGTCATGGTAAAAACAACAAGATTTTTATTAGCAATTCCTAAAAGTTATGTTCCTTTTGCTTTGAAAAATAATCAAACCTAATACATTGTTTTAGGAAATTACAATATTTTTATCATTTATAAGATGAAAATTATTATGGAATCGAATTAGGAAAACTTGTGTGACAGTAAAAGGAATGCCCTTTAAACTGCTAAAATATACTCTAAAATAAGAGTTTTTATGAAGGTAGGACAAAATATGTTGCTAAGCCCAAAATATGCTATTAGGGCCAAAATATGCAAAAATATGGTGTAAAAAATCGATGCTAAAATTCTTTAAATTGTTTGAAATTGATAATTAACTAACTGTTTGGTTCATTTAAAGCCTAGGAAAAAATATGATTTGGTATATTTTTGATTGCCCTGCTCATTATTGTATCATATATCATCCATCATAAATACATCTAATTCTGCTTAAAACAAAAATAAAAATGCTTAAGTCGTCATATTTCATAAGAAATTACTTTAGTAATAAATACATACAATAAATACATACAATAAATACATACACAAAAATATAAGAAAAAAAAAAAAAAAAAAAACTAATACAAAACAAACAACTACAAGACAAAATTATTTATTTTCAAAATCTTATCAAACGTTTTTCCTTTTAATACATTCAACGAAAAAAAAAAAATAAGCAAAATAATGGCATAATAACAGTAATAAACATAAATAATCATTAACAAATAGTAACAATAGAACACAAAAATAAAAGCAAATAAAAATATTTATTTGTTTATTTCAACACAATAAAACGTGCAAATCATAGAAAACCCGATTTAGAATTCAACTCATGAGAAATACGAAAAACAATACTTAAAGATATTTTATAAAAATCTATATGTAAAAAAATAAAAATAAAAAAGCAAACTTAAGCTTTAAGCAACAATAAATTCAATATTTATTGTTACAAATATTAAATACATCTGAACAGCATTACAAAAAATAGTTAAGACATGTCAATGAAAAAAAAAAAAAAAAAAAAAAACAAAAATATATGTGTATGTTTATCAAAGCAAAAGTCAGACAAAACCAAATTATCGTAATACTGTGCGACGAAATATTCATGAAACTAGATACGTAGAAAAACTATGTACTATGTTCTCCAGGACGTCAAATTTTCTTTCAAAAGGACTTCAAAATTTTCTTTTAAATATTTTAAAAATATTTACGAATTTTACATCAATCAAATATGAGTATCAAACAAAAACTTAGAATCACTGCAATATAATAGTATTATGTTTTTTTTTTATTATTTTTTTTATTTATATGGTGCAGTATTAAAAGTTAAGAAAATATCACTTTGAAAATGTTACATTTTACAATTTATTTTCAAATATATTTATATCAGCCTGCAGCAATAAAATTAGAAACTATCCATGGTAAAACTGTATACTCAGTATTCTTCCATGTTGTCAAATTTCTTCCCAAAATGACTTATAATTTTTAAAAATGCGCAATTTTGACCCAATATGGATGTCAAATATAAGCTTCATGCCCCTGTAATAGAATATCTTTTTATTTAAATTTAGCAGAACAAAAAGTTAAAAAATATCGTTTTGAAAATTTAACATTTTAATATTATATTTATTATTTAATTATGTACTTTATGTAAGCAATATTTTCTTAACATTTTGAACCGCAATATATATATATATATATATAAAGTTTTTTTGTATAGCAGGTATTCTTATCTTCAATTTGACATCCATATTAGGTTGATATAATTTTCGGAAACATTTTATAATTTTTTTTTTTAAGTTGCGTATTTTTAGAATATTTGAAGTCCTTTTGGGAGACTGAGTACGTAGTTTTATTATGTATGGGCTAACTTTGATACGTATATCAATTTTTTCATGTGTAAAAAAATGTTTGCGAAATTGTTACTTGGTGTAATAAGAGCTGTTAAGTTTTATGTGGACTACATTTTTTTCATTTCAACTCAATGACTCTTAATGTTTAAATTTCTCAATTTTTCAAAAAAAGAAAAAAAAATTTATTAGGGAGTTCTGAAAACCGAGTGATTTGAAATCACGTCGACGATTTGATGCTGTTTTGCAAATCATAAGATTTTGCGGTTTTCGATGTGGTTTTAATTTTTCAAAAACATGAGAATATAGCTGACTTTTTAAGTTTGTGCTTTGTTTGTTTAATATTAATGAAAACAAAAAGTAAACATTTAATAAATAAAAATGCCGGGAGCTTCTTTGTCAGCATTAATTAATTTAAGGAAATATTAAATGCTACGAATGTCTTAAAAAACGTCATTTACGGCACTAATGAAATATTATGGATACAAAAATTACAAAGTTGCCACTGTTTTTTATCGATGAAATTTGCCTTCTAAATTTCCAAAAAACAACTCAATTATTGAATATTATTAAAGTTTTCTTTTATCAACAACAATTAAATTTTTTTTAAATAAGAAACAGGATGGTTTAAATTCAATATATTTCACATGATATTTTACGACAGTATCTTAGAAACAACTAATCAGGTGACTGCTTAAGAGAAAAAGTAAAGCACGAACATTGGTAAACAAAGAAAAAAATAATTTGTAATGTTTTTGTTATGTTTTCAATTTTAAAATTGATTAATTTTAATTTTATTGCAAAAATAATAGAAATAGTCATACTAAATACAAAATAACATTTAAAGTAAATTTTCTACAAATAACATAGAAAAAATAGGCAAGTGATTTCAAATCATCAGACCATTTTCAAATCGCGTGATTTCAATATCTTTTGTGCACAGAACACCTTTTACGTGATTTGAAATCAGTTTGACAAAAAGTGGTTTTTCGTAAAGCATTAGATCCAACAACTGAAACCTTTTGTTAATTTTGGGCATTGCTAAAATTTGAAGAAAATCCTGAATTTAATCTCTGGTTCTGACAAAAGATCACCTCGCCGCTGCAATCTAACACTGATGGATTTATTTTTATGGTATTACCTTAAGTTGTTAGTTTGTATCAAAAAAGCAATAGCATGAGAGGGTTAAAAATTAACTTCAAAGAATTAGTCGTTGTAAATATATTCGCAGTAGAAATATGAAAGTGTTTTCCAGACGTTCATATTTGGATGTATCCCTTTATCAAAAATAAACTTTTTAATTCATTCATAAATACAGTTCTAATTCCAATATACTACTAATTGTTCCTAAATTAAAAACAAAATTGCTAAGCATCAGTTTCATGTGACACTGGAATTCTTTGGAAAACTGCTTTTAAACTGTACTTTTATATTACATTAACTCATAAGAGTTTGGCTAAATGATTTTTAAATGTTTAATATTTATTTTAAACATATTTATTTTAATTTTTAATAAGCCTTAAAAGAAACACATGCAATTATATTTAATTTAATTAAGGGCCTGATTTGGTAAAAGGAAACAAAAATTTGCTTCGATATTTTGTATTGAAAACAATAAGTAAATTTGAATTTATTTCTGGTTTTTCCTATAAATTTTCGAAATAAATTTCCGTTCGTTTTACAAAATCAGGCTATAATTCAGCTGCAAATAAAATAAAATATTCTCTTAGAAACAAAAAGTATTAAAAACACATACAATTATTTCCCTTATTATATAATAAGTATTAAAACGGAAATAGTTTACACATACATACATATAAATTAAAATTTTTCTATATTAAACAAATTGTGGTAAAAAAAAAATATATATATATAAAAACACAAGTTTAAATACAACAACAAAGACATGCCAACTTATAGTGCCACATACAAACAACGAGAAATAAATTATCCAAAGTTACAACAACATTTAAAACAAGTGTATTAAAAACGATCATAATTTACCACAAAACACATGTAAGTCAAACACAAAAAAAGAACAATAGAAAAAAAAAATCAATGCAAAATGGAAAAATTTTGTTGCAAACAGACCAAACAAACAACATACACATTTACTGATACTGCAACAATAGTGAACAGTTTATCTAATAATATGTGCTTTGTGTGTGTTTTTTGTTTTTCAACATGTACTCACAGTCTGTTGCATGGAATTGTTTGATGTTGTTGCAACGTTTGACGAAGTATTTGCATTCGCTGCCGCAGAACCATTAACATTTTGTTGATGCTGAACAAAGACCAGAGGGCCCATAGCATTTGAGGATGAGGCCGTCGATGATGTTCCTGTTGCTGCCGATGTTTTTGTATTATATAGAGATTTTGGTTGTTGAACAATAGGCTGAGAGCCTTTAGATGAACAGACTGTATTATCGAATTGATAATACATGACATCAGTGGCTGGTGTAGCACCACCGTAGGCAGCAGGATTTGTACTGTTGCTAGTTTTATAAACATTTGGCGGTAGGGAGGGATCAGCCGTTTGTGAACCAGAAATATGATAAGCTGTTGGCTGTGGTTGTTGTTGTTGTTGTTGTTGGTGCTGTTGTTGTTGTTGAGTGGATCTTAAAAATTCTGGCATTTGTGGCATTTTATAATTGTATATGAAAGGAGGTTCATATTCATTTGTTGTGGGATAAGCTAAAAATAAATCTGATTTTGCCGGATGTAAACGTGAGCCATAACCCGGATATTGAGAACCCGACATTGAATAACCCATGCCACTAAGTGGAGCCAAATGGCCACCACCCGTTAATAGTTGAGTCTTGGTTATACACTGACCCGATAAACGTCTAGTCGGAAAACCTAAATCTGATTTTGCATCTCGTTTTTTGGCCTGCATAGCTACTGTAGAAGGTCCTTGATAATAATAAGGGGCAGCTGGTGTATTTGGCCATTCTGGAAAATGATCCATTTGGTTATTAGTAAAATTACCACTACTACCCATATTACCAGTACCACCACCACCACTATTATTAAGACTATTGTTAATATTAATTGTACTACCATTGCTGCCCCCGCTAGCTGCCAAAGGACGTGTTTGTGTAACGATGCCATTTTTCGAACCGAAAACATTGTTTAAACTAAATTTATATTGATTATTTTCAAATGTTGTATAATTTAATAAACGATGACTAGGTTTTGTTTTATCTGCACCCTTATCCAAAAGCTGTTGAGTTTGTGCTGATTGTTGTTGCTGCTGTTGTTGCATAGGCTGTAGTGGAGTATGTTTATATTTATGGATGATTATTATTATTAATGTTAGTAAATACTTAATAATGTTTATAGAAGATTAGAAATTGTTGTTAATTTATGGTACTTTAATTTAAATGTGACTTTAGTAAATACGTGTACTATTTACAGACTGTACTAATTGTAATGGCTGCGTAGTTACTTTGAAAGTGAGGGAGAAATTTCATGTGAATTTGAAATTTATTTTTAAATTTTTTTTTGTGTCCCTAGAGACAATATTTTAATTATCTTTCATCGCAATTAATTTTTTTTTTTGTTTATTCCTGCTGTGTGATATGTTTTCCCGGAAGAGTTTAGAATAAAATAAATTGACTAGAATTGTTTAAAATTACATGATTGTCACCATTTATTTCGAAATTCAAATGAAATTTAGTTAAAAAACAATTCTGTGATATTTTTAAATTTGTAATTTAAAATACTTTAAGTTAGATTACTTTTTAAATATTTAATTGTATACTTAAAAAGATTGATCGAACGAGCCTTAAAATAAGACAATATATTTTAAAATTTATAGTCAATTTGAAATTCCATCTTAACCATTTATTATAATACTTTTTTTCATATTACTGCAACTCAGATGGAATCGTAAAAAGGACTCTGATCTAAATAACTAAATCTTTTCATTCCAAACTGCAACAAGCAGCACTAAAAGACTGCAGTTAGCAACATCATTTCATACGAGATTATTTGTATAACTCTCGGGCATTATCCTTCATATGGGAGGATGTATTTGAGACCAACATCATACATAGCAAACGAAATAAAAAAAATATTGAGTTTTGAATTTAGAAATTTCAAATAAATAAATCCGAATTCATTATTCGATTAGTAAACTAGTTATAATATTCCACTATTTTACACGAAATTTTTTCCTCTTTTCATTATCAAATAACTATAGTGTACTTATAATTATTTTCATGTTTAATATTATTATTTTTTAACTGTTAAAAAACAAAATAAGTGTAAAATGAGATTCAATACCGTAATTGTGTGATTGTTAACTGCTGCTGAGCCACATGAGGAAGGTTGTGATGATGATGACGATGAAGTTTGTTGTTGTAGCTGATGATGATGATGATTATTATGGTTGTTATTATTACTGTGATGGTAATGATGTTGATTGTGTATGTTGTTAAGATGGGAATGGTGTTGTTGCTGCAGCAGGTTAGTAGAGTATTTATAATTATGCTTTGGTTGTTGTGAGGAGGAGTTGCTAGTAATACTACTATCATGACGTCGTTGGCCATGAAATGAATGCTGTTGAGAATGATGATTATAATGATGATTATTATAATTTTGCTGTTGTATGTTATGATGATGTATTTCATGTTGTTTATTTTGATTACTCACAGTCTGTTGCATTAGGCTATTGTAAGCCGAGGTATTACTAGCTCCATTGCCACTACCGCCGCCTCCACCCATCCCATTCATAATATTATTATGGGTAATTGAGGATTTACGATGACTACCACTAGAAGCACCTGAAGATTTGTTAGTACCATAACGTGTACTGTCACTCGATCTTTATTAAAGGGAGATTTGTTATTGGTTTTGCAGGTTCGGTGTGAGGGGAACGAACGATTTTTTTTTGCAAAGTAAAAAGTGAAGCAGGAAAGTGTTTATTAGTATTCATTAATCATTTGCAGAGGTTTTACTGTTAAACTTTACGCTTATATTAATTGCTGTACTTACCTTTCAGAAGAATAGGCATAATCTTGATCAGCTCCTAAGCCTGAATCGGTATGTTCATGTGATACTCTTAAAGCAGAATTTTCCATAGGACTTAGATTGGAACCAGTCGGTGAAATAAAATCACCCATACTCATGCTAGACATCATGCTGTTGGTTGAAAAATTTAACAATATATTATAGATTAATCAAAGGTTTTTTTTTCTAAAAGATATATAAATTAATCCTTTTACCGTTTAAAAACCCAAAATAGGTTTATAGATACAAAACTTACCGCACCAAACCACTATTACGATCACATTCCCTCGACGATACCGTACTAGCAGAGCGTATTGAACCATTTTTGGCACCATTACTATCATTGGGATTAGAATTTTGGTAACATAAGCTAGTGAGTGGCAAATAGTTATATAGATATACATATATTTGTAAGTAACAATAGCAATTGTTTGTATGTTTGATTTTTATTTATTTATTTATTTTTTTTCGTTTAGTGTTTTAATGCTCTTTATTAATAGCGGCTAATCGCAAAAATACTTACCCTCTTATGCGATCTACACGATTTTTACCATGACCACTGATAGAACCACTACCATTGGTCAGGGTATTACCGGAGCCGGTACTTTTGCCGCCAACACTATTTTTGCTATTGCTCTTGTGAATGCGTATATTTGAATTGGAACGTTTTGAATTGGTTTCCACGACGGTATAAGGGATTTCACGTAATTGATCTTCCGTCATGCCAGCCGTGTCTACCAAGCCAAATTGTAAATGTTTAGCCAATTCACTATTCCATAAGCGATTACGATCGGAGGGGGATCTATAAAATAGAAATTAATAAAGTATTTTATGTGATTTTGAAAGTGAACATGTTTTACTTATTCTTTTTGTGTCTTCTTGATTTGTGATGCGAGTGAGTATCTGAATGCGAATCGTTGCTATGCAAACTACGTGCCACCATACTGCTCTTCGAAACAGATGCCTGCTGCACTGAACTTTGACCTAAACTAGCTTCTTGTTGCCTACGCTGAGCTTCACGCCACTGTAGACTGGAATCAATTAATTCCGAATGTGAACCCACCGCACTGGCACTACGTGCTGTTGATGAACGATGTCCCGAATAGCTGCGACCACGTGTACTTTCATGCTCCGAACCACCTGAGTCACGTCGATGACGTGAACGTCGATGTTTGCGATGATGTGAACGTGCCGATCGTCCTGAACCACGTGATAATTCGCTCTCATTATCTGATGTACGTCGATGACGATGTTTATGTCTATGAGAAGAAGGTGAAAAAAAAAAACAATAAACATTAAAATGATGCTTATTAATTTGAAATGGAAGAAAATCAATAAAACTTTTTTGTTGTCTATTGAAAAATTACCAGCTATCATTTGTTGTTGTCTGAGATGTTTTATTGATTGAAAAATTGCTGCTTCTAGGCAAACCATGTAATATGGCTTTGATTTTTGTTTTATATATTTTACAATGTGTAATAAATCTTTTAACTCAATAACTATTTGGTTTCGTAGACAACATGTTGGAAACTGTTTTTCCAATTATGAAACCTGTTGTCTGGCTAACTTGGTATTGAAGTATTATAATCAGTGTTGTGAAAACGTTGGTACCACTTGCTGGATAAATTTGACTGATAAAAGTTAGACTATAGAATATAGAATAAATTATGGTCTAAATACTGGACTGTGAACTAGTACATAAACTAGACAGGAATATATCCTAAACTTTAGGCTAGACTGCGAAAAAGACTATAGGCTGGACCATAGAGAAACCATTGGTTCACACAAACAACAACTTTACGACCTCTTTGAGACATTACAAATCGAGAAAGATCATTGTGGTCGATCGTTCTCGATTTATAATAAGTAAATACTAGGGTGATCGATTATACGACTTTTTGGAGAACAGGTTTTCGAATAGCTCGAATAGATGGAATTTTGAAAAAACGGTTGCTGTTTTTAAAATTTCAAAAAAAAAAAAAAAAAAAAGAAAACAGCTTAACCGGTTTTTCAGAAGTAAATATTTCCATCAAAAGACTATATTACTGTGAAAAGTCAACAAATTTTATAATATTGAGGTTCAAATTTATTATATATAACTATTCCAAGAAACAAATTTTAATTAAGGTAAGAAAATAATCATCAAAACTTAGATAAAGTTTTATATAATATGTTCAGGAAATATGCACAGTGTGAGATTTTGATGATTGAGCTGGCCAAAAGTAAATTTTTTATCATTATATTTAAAACATCAAATAATTCTTTGAAACGTCAAAACATTTTATTGGAACCGAATTTTTATATAATTCTTTTTCTGTGACATAATAATAATTTTTCAAATAGTTTTCTGATACCTAAAATTTATTTTCGTTGAGTTTAATTTCTATACCAAGAAATTCAAGCATTTAGGAGCTCTAAAGTGATTCTGAGGGAAATGATTTATAAAGGCTATAGCTTTAAATATAATCTGATCTTATTTGTATACAATATATTGATTACTATGTATTAAACATATTTTAGAGAAAATTTTAACTCAGTAAAGTAAAAATTGGAATTTTGACTAGCTAATATGGAAAAATGGTGTCTCAATTTTTTCGAAATCGATATTTCAAGTAGACCTCTTCCAAATACTTATACTTAAAAAAATTAAGTAACGTATTATTCCAAATATTTTTTTTTAAGTATTAAAACCACAAATATTTAAATTGCTTGTAAAAGTGTTAAAGGTGGTTACAAGAGAAAAAAAAAAACTATTTCCATTGATATGCTAACTGTATCCAAGATAATTATTACCTTTATATTTCTTTAAACTTACAGAAATAATTTCAATTTAACCTTAAACTTGTTGGGGTATACTTTTAATTTAAAACACTTGTTTAAATTTCATTTATAAATTTAAATTTGTCAAATATAAATCTTTAATTAAGTTATCCTTTGTTTTGAAAATTTTATTAATTTTTTTTACGTATCTGTAAGAAATTATAGTTTCATTGGCTATTAAATAAATAAATAAATAAATTTTTTTTTGGGTATTTTGATTTAAATTTTAAAATTGCAGAAAAATTCCACGTTTCATTTTAATGATGCTTTAAATTTGTTTAGTTTACTTAGTTTTTGGAAAATTATTTGTAATATTTTTATGTAGATAAATTGTTTTAAAGTTCGAAAATTAAAAAAAAAAAAATATCAGACATACTTGTGTTTAAATTTTTTTATTTTATCAGACTTTAGAATTGGAATTTATTTTGAAATTTTTGAAAAAGAAAAACGATTCAATTTTTGAAAACCGAAGTGATTGTTAGAAAAAAAAAAAAAAAAATAGAAACAATTGTGTTTGTGCGCAAAATTTAAAATTTAATCAAAAAGGATAAAAATTCTTATTAGTTAAAAAGGATATAAGAAAAAATATATAATAGAGTGAATGAAAATGACACAACAGTGATATAAAAAAATGAACGAAATCTAAAGAAAAGGACTACAAAAAATATATTTTAAATAAGGAATGAGAACTATGCTTAATATGACGTACAATTTCTTGAATTCAAAAATTATATTTTTGGGATACGTGACCGTGAAATTTAATTCGCGAAATATCGACCATTCAAATTCAACATAGAAACATGTTTCAGGTATCGTTTTAAATACAATTTTATTACCTTTAATTATAGACCTCAATGAACATTGAATTATATATATTTTGAAAGATATTCGTATTTTTATAAAGACAATTTGTCTTATTTTTGAAGTATTGTAAATCGTGCTAAAACTCAGTATTTGAATTACAGGTGTTAGTGTTAATATTTTTGCCAAATTTCATAAAAATTGAATGATTTTTGTAATCAATTGGTGATTTTTATATTTGATTATAAACGAGGCAATATAAAATGTAGTAAATATTTTGTATTTATTATGACTTTTTTTTTTGTAACAATTCATAAATTATTGCGAGTACCAGAGTGGCACTTACCAAGGGTGCAGAAAATATTTTCACCATTAACATTTATATCTTTTTTAATTAAAAAAAAAAAAAAACATAAATCGCGAGATATGCACCATTTTAGTGTTGAGAAAAAAATGAATTTGTACGTCTTAATAAAAGTCGATATTTGTAATATTTCATGTTGGAATAACACATAAAGTCTAGGCCATACACTATTTTACAGACTGCAGAGAAAAAGCATGATGGCATTGTCACTATAACAATATTATGTTGTTAATTTTCACTAATTTTAATAACACTATGTTCATAATAATATAGCTTTTGTTTCAGTTTCATCATTCAATGTTTATATGCAATCAAAATTTCAATATAGCTGACTACAAAAATAACTAGACTAGACTATAGATTAACTATAGAAAATTGCATGAAATAAAGAGATTTGCTTTGAAATGGTAACACTTCTCATCACATCAAATAGACGTTATATTCTTATCATTTCCTGAATATTCAAAATTAATTAATCAAAATAAAAATTTAAACTATAAATTTCAACGTGTCCTATTCTGTACTACTCTGCAAATTATAAATAATTTTTGTAACCTTCTAAAACTAAAAACTACAGAAAAACTCAAAATACATACTGACTGACAAATTCAATTACCTGCGTGTGGAACGTGAATCATTTGAGGAATGACTCTCCACTGAACTAGATCGATAACGTTGTTGCTGCTGTTGACTATTTGTGGTGCCATTCGAAGTCGTTTCGTGATTACGCTGTGAAGAACGAGAATGCGTATGTTGGGAATGATGATGGTGATGATGATTATTATTGCTGCCGCCTCTGCCATCAACACCACCACCACCACCTGTTGTGCTGGCTGAACGTACTGATCGGGGACTGGACGGTTTATTGCCAAACAGTGAACGTTGTTGTGACCTCGGCCAGGGGGCACTACGTGTACTACGGGGGGAATCAGGTGTCTGTATATGACTGCCACCGCCACTGCCACCACCAACACCACTGCCATTATTGTAATTACTTTGACTATGCGGCATTGTTGTATGTTGTGACTGTTGATGATAGGGATTAATGCCAAGACTAGTTGGTATACTATACGTTGAACGATAGGGACTCTCATAGTTGCTACAAAAAAAAAAAAAAGGAGGAGAATTTTAAATGGAAAATAAATAAAAATTGATCAATTATAAAGTCTTAAATATAAATTGTTTAATCATAAATCTAAATTAAAGGTAGTTAGTTATTTATTTCGTAACATTTCACGTCTTACATTGTATCGTTCAACTTTAGCTAGTAAATGCACCGAAAGCTAAACTCCACCTTGATGAGCAGACAATGATCATCTTTATTTCCCTACTTGGACATTTAAAATAGAACTACAGAATAAAAGAGCAACAATAGTTGAGTGTTTGTAATTGAGTAATTATAGGCGCGATTTGTTTTTGGTTGTAACAATGTGGTGGCATTGGGACTGCTTAGTTGCCAAGCCAAAACATTTGTTTCTGTTACTTGGGCCAGAAAGTGAATTATTTGTTTGGTTTTTACAGCACTTATTCATAATGGATGTGTAGTGACCAACCATCTTTCCAGGGTACTGAGATGTATGAATGGATGTGTGTGTGTGTGTGTGTGTGTGTATTGCAATCTGGGGTTTACAATGAGGCAAAGACAGTGATGTTAAATATTTGTTATTTTTCACTGTTTGGCATGTTGTTGAAAAGTTTAGTGGACGTTTGTATTACTTACACACACACACACACAGACACAAACTGATAATACAAATGAACAGACTTTATTCCATTCTTTTATATGATTTATGTATTGCCATTTAAAGTAAATTTGTTTACCAGTTTTATTTTTTTTACGAGTAATACTTTTTTCTTACAGAAAAATATACTTGTAAAAGAGCCTTTGCACACTGTGTATAGTTTGTTGTATGAGGAAGTTAGTTGTGCTAGAGAAAAATTAATGTTCCATTATGTGAATGTGTTTTGTTGTTTTATTATTTTATTTTTTATTATTTTTTTTTTTCTACTTCTCATTTCGTCTTCTTCGTGTGATTTAATGTTATTGGTTTTTAAGTTATGGACAATTTAAATTTTTTGCATCATTATAGTTGTTACATAGGAATGTGGGCAGTCAGTCAGTCAGTCAGTCATTCGCTCAGTGTAGTATTGTATTCTGTGTAAATAATTTTCATGAAAGTAGAATGAGTACATGTACCACGTATTATCACATGAAATTATTATGCTTTTTTCAAAACGAATTTATACTCGTTCTTCTGCAAATTGTTTGTACGAGTCACAATGTTTTTTGTAAGATTTTAAGTAAAGATTGCGGAAAAGAGATAATAATTTGAATTTAATAACAAATTCCTGCATACAATCTTAGATGTGATCACAGATAAATGTTGTTAAAGAATCACTATGCAAAATGTATGATTGTGTCGTTTTGAAATTATCGGATGCTATTAGCAAATGTTTCTGTTGGTTGTTATTGAATAAAAGTTAATTTACCATAGAAAAAGTACTTGATTAATTGAAATATATTGTATTGAAAGATAATTACAATTTATTGAAATAATAAATTAGGTAGGCAAAATCTTAAGGTTCACACATATAGGTTTGTATCGCACTGCCAATTAAATAGCGCGATCAAAAAATGGCATATGAAAAACAATATGCCGGATGCATATTAAACTTGTTCAAATTAATATATATATAATATGGATCTGTATGAAACGACAGAAAAGTATGTTTGTTAGTAAATTTTTGAATCTATGTTGGTAACAAGTAATTAAAATTTTAATAAATTTTCGATATTTAAAAAATATTACAACTATTTTAATAACAAAAAAATATGTAGACAATTTACATTTAGTTTTTGTGATGCTTAATATTGATTATTAAGTGTCCATTTAAACATAAAACGTGGCCAAAGTGGAGTTTATCTTTCACATAAACATTTCATATTTTTTCTATGTCATTTTTTCTATGTCATTTTTTAACTTTTCTTTTTTTATAATAAAAATTTAATTTGTCAATATATATTTAATTTGCCAATATATAGTTTTCATTTCACACAGCAGAATGATAAATTTTTCTTACCAAGGAAAAATATTTTTTAGCATTAAACTTTTCTACCGTTCCACAAACCCTATGTCGAAAAATATGAACTGCTTTTTATTTCAGTACAGTCGGAGCAACTTTAAAAAAGAATGGAGTGTATAAATTCTGGATCTTCGTAAAAATCTAGCTGTGCCCACCTATTGAAAGCACGATAGGGTTCGGATCGGATCACCTAGTAGGATGAAAATAGGTGCAAATATTTCTCCTTGATAAGGTTTCTTTGACTAAACAAAGTTATAGGTAAAAAACAACAAGATATCGATGACCATCGTAACTCCAGTTTATATATTTTCGCCAATATCTCTTGAAGTCATTTTAGATCAGAGGTTCCCACCTTTTCATGTTGCAAGGACCCTTTTAGATATTTTATTTTTTATTTTTTTTTGAGGACACCTTACCGCATTTTAATTCTTAGTATAGTAAAAATTAAAAATATTAAAAACTTACAAGGTACTTATTTTAAATTTTCATTTATTTATTAAACACAAAAAATAAAAACCTTTTAAAGCTCATAAGCAATTTAAATAATATTAAATATAGTAACACTAATTTTTTAACATTGCACACTGGTCAAAAATCCATTTTTTTGGCGGAAATTCCAAAATAATAATTTACGAAATTGCAAAAAGTGAATGTATTTTATAAATGGCAACAGAACAAGTAATCAAGAACATATAATAAAAAATAAAATGTGGCAACGTTGACAGTCTGACAGGGCATTGAAGTTGCTAGGTTAATACTATTTTTAATATTTTTTTTTATTAAAATGGAGCTAAAATTGTAAAGACTGCATAGTAATACGACAAAAATATATAACAATGTTGTATAGTGTAAGTTGCAGTCTAGGAGACCTCCTAAAAAATGGATATGACACCACTAATGCTGACGAAGTGTGTAGCGGCACAGAAAATACGTGTTCCATTCTTAAAGTCCAAAAACTCTGCTTTGTTACTGCCAAATCGATACAATAAGTCAATTTACGATTGCAAACTTGTTTACCTTTATTTGAAATTTTATATAAGTCGTGTGAGTTTTGTGGTCATGTGGGATATTTATCAAGGTAACCTTTAAATTTGAAAGACAAATAGTTATGTTTGTGCATGATCTTGCATGTATGTAAAAATTTGAAAATGCTCGCCGAAGTATCTATTGCATGTAACAGTAGGTAGAATTTTTCGGCAAGAGTTTGCCGAATTCAATTCAAATTTTCTTTCACATCAATTTTGGTAAATCTAGCTTTTATTTTATTGCAGCAAGAGAAATAAAGGTAGAAATATTGTTTATTGACAAGCACTTGTTGCGAAAAACTTACCCGATATACTTAAAAGTGCTCTTCAAATTACTATAGACGTAATAAATTTTATAAAAACTATTGCCTTAAGAAATAAAATTGTTAAAGTCCTATGTGTATATTTAATTTCAGACCATAAGAAATTACTACTTCATATCAATATCCGTTACATTTCAAACGAAAATATGCTGAATAGATTATGCGAATTAAAATCAAAAGTAGACAGTTTCTTTTTATACAAAAATAAAGATCTTTAAAAAAAAAAATTCGAATGCTGTAATATGTATATAAATACTTTGCTTATATCTCTAAATTTTTCAAGACGTTAACAATCTTAACACTAAACTACAAAGCAAACAAGTAAACATATCAAATGAATTTGATTCAATAAGTGTTTTTATGTGCAAAATTTCTTTATGGAATATATTCCTCTTTTTCCACTGCTGGATGATATCTGGGATTCATCTGATGTTCGTAAATAATAAATAAAAAGTATAATAATATACTTCAATTCACTTAACGATAAATTTTTGAAATATTATCCGGACCTTAATTTTCCAAACCAGTTTACTTCGTAATCCATTCAACATTGCTACTGATGACATAACCGATAATTTTTTTAAGAATAAGCAATATAATTAAAAAAAGTGTGCCAAAGCTGACTTTGAATCTATGTTGGTTGAATATTTTTGGTTAAAATATTACAAAGTTTACACATTTGTTGGTAAAGAAGCGTTGAAACTTTTGCTACAGCTTGTATCTACATGTTTGTGCGAAACTAGTTTTTTGCCCTACAGTTCATAAAATCCAAATTTAGATCACGTTTGGATGTGGAAAATGAAGTTAGATGTGTTTTGCCAAAAACTTCTCCCAATGCACACTGGTCAAAAATCCACTTTTTCTGGTCTTTTTGAGCTTGTCGAAGTCATTTTATCCAAAATTATCAATAATATTTATTAAAACCAATTTTGAGTATTTTTGTGTAAACCTCTGTTATACATAATTTTATAAAATATGAGATTTACTTGTGTACTTTTGCTTTTATTTAAATTATTTTGTAAGTTTTTAGATTTTTATTGAATAGTGAAACTACTCAATAGGTTAGAACATAATCTTTTCTCCAACTTGTTTGTGAAACCCAAGATATTTCCACTGAGGTTTAAATTGATCTGAAGGAAAATTTACGATTGCAAAAGTTTAAAATAGATACTTTGGCGAGCATTTTCTTATTTTACATAGTCGTTTCATTACACTGCAGGCCATCAATTCTTTCCTTTTTTCAGAGTTATGTAACAGAGAGATTCTCATGACTTTTTCTTTTGTGAGCTTATCTAACATTTTATCCCCAACGACAGCAAAACAACAATTGTGTATGGTTACTTCGCTTTTAGCATTAATGTATTTTACGAAGCTTCAGTATGTTTTTCTCCATGCAAATGACAGGCACCTGTAGAAGCCGACTTTAGCATAATTGCATTTATATACCGAAAAATAAAAAAAAATATATCATGTACAATAATTCCAGACACGTTTTCGGTCTCCCTCGCGTACCCCATATAATGTTGCAACGGACCCCCATTTGAGAAACCTTGTTTTAGAAAAACACAACAACCTAGAATATAGTTTACTAAAAAAATTAAAAAATCGATTAATCTGGAAAAATTCTTCATGAAAATTGAATAGACTCTAATATTCCTCATTTGCTTTTTATTTATTTTTCTGAGTTCAGGTTAAATGCAATTAACGCTGATTTTCTATGAACTGAAAAAAAAAATCAATTTTATGCATGAATATTTCCTTATGAAATTTCCTGAAATATCTTTCTTAAAATAAAATTTCTATTAATCGATTTCCTTAGCAATTTAATTAAATGACACACCATTTTTACTTTACCATCGATAAATATTTTCCTTTAATTTCGACAAAACCTCTAAGCAAAAATCCCAAAAGAAAGAACAAACAATAATAATGTGATTGTCTCCCGTAATCTAACAAATAGCCCACGTATGGATGGTTGTTTTCAACAAGAACTTAACAATTTATTTTATTACTTAATTTCTTGGAAAGATATATATTTTTTCTTTAACTTTGAGGCATAAAATTGATTCTAGTTGTAAAGTCTAGACACAAGAATTATAGAAAAAAAAAAAAAGACACAAAACAATTGTTGTGTAAAGCGCATAAGTAAAAGTATCTGATGCTTACTAAATGCAGCCTTACAAACAAAATAATTGAATTTAACAAAACGACTTTGTGCTATGAAATTTGGTAGAAACAATAATAAAACAATTTAGAGAGAAAGAATTCAAACTAATAAAAAATAAATTTATAATTCAAATTTTTTGTTTTTCATCATCATCATTAAATCAATTGTTTATATATAATTTTCATTTTTGTTTTAAGCGTTTTACTCACCTCGTATTTTTGGAATTTAAAAATGCTGAACTACCACCAAATTGCTCGGATTTTTTACAGCCATTTAAAAAATCATCCATTATTCGTCGTGGCTGACGTTTTGAGGGAACACGCACAAAGGCAGGAGGTGAACGATTAATAAATAAAGAATCTTTTGATGGTTTGTCTTTGCTAAAAGTAGGAATGAGAGAAAGAGAGAGAAAGAAATGGAAACAAATGTGTGATTTAAATGCTTAAATACTGGGTAATTCCAAAAATTTCGACCCAAATTTAGAGTTTTAAAATTTTTGTATCTTCGATTTTTTTAAACTTAGGGTGTTCATTAAGCTAGTCATCGTGAATGTTATAGCGTATGAATCAGTTCCATAACATTTACGGTTAAAGTTTTATGGACCTCTAAAATAAAACAAATCTGATATTTTTGTTAAAAATTATCAAAATTTAAGGATAAATAACTTTTATGTGCATTATTCCGATTTTAACAAAATTGGTAACAATGAAAGGACTAATATAAAATTTAGACATTTTCCTGGCGCAAGAACCTCTAAAATTATAAAATATTCTTTATCCTAGGATATCCTGAAAAATGGTATTTATAACCCGCAACAACATAGATGGTTGGGGTAGTGGGGTTTGTGCAGATGTTTAAAACGCACAGAAAGAATCATCTAACACCCACCCTAAAGTATACTAATGAGCTCAAAATCACTTTTTGTCCGTCCGTCCGTCTGGCTGGCTGGACGGCTGGCTGGCTGGCTGTCCATGTAAACCTTGTGCACAAAGTACAGGTTGCAATTTTGATGATAATGTAGGACTTTCATGACACAAGGACGTAAATGATGAAATTGGTTACGATCGATCCATTATTTCACCTCAGCATACAAATTTCCTCCCGGAATAGGGATATAACGATCATAAATGCCTTAAATATAGTAGAATCATAATGAAATTCGGTGTAGCGAAGTTTTGTGTAAATATCAATCTTTGTGCCAAATTTTATGAAGAACGGTTCATAATTGATCATAGCTCCGATAAAAACCCTTTTCCGAAAATCACTTTATATTCGACACAAAAAAGTTTTATATAAGGAAAAATCACAGCAACAAATTTTATGAGGATTGCTCCATAATTTACCATAGCTCCCATATAAACCCACTTTCGGCAGTCACCCTAAAGTGCATAAATTGATCTATACTATTAAGTAATCTTTAGGCAGCGGAATCTACATGAAAGATATGATAAATTATGGATCGATTTTTATAAAATTTGGTACAACAATCTCTATTTGTACAAAACTTATATGTCCTGAAAATACATAAATATGAAATATCTCAGATATTTATATGCGTTAAACCACTATTCCTAGGAAAAAAAATTTTATGGGATATAGTGGAAATAGATTTTAGCTTTGTAACGCCATGTACCAAATTTGAATAAATAATCTTAAAACGTCACAAATAATTTGGCGGATTTTTTAAGTAGATTAATGTGCTCCTGACATTTCTAAATTAATATCAACATTTTTTATTCGGGAGTAAAGAAAAATTGTTGTAACTTTTAATCCCATTTTAAAATGTTTACACTATAACGACAAATTGACTGTAAACATCGTGTAAAAGAATTGTGAAAATTTAAAGATCCTTTTTTAAGATATTCAAGGATAAAGGATATATTTTTCATTTTAGAGATCTTTGATTCAGGAAGATGTTTAGTTGTTATGATTATATGATAAAAGGAGTCTCACAGTCTTTTTCAGATTTGTTGAAATTTGATAATGCATCTAAAAGTTATTTAAGCTTAAATTTTTCTCATTTTTGACAAAAAAAGCCGTTAGCAGCATGGAGCAGGTTAATACGCCATATGAAGCACATAAAGAAGTATTTTACATGTGCTGAATTTCATTAAAATCGGTAGAGCTTAAAGTCCGAGCTAGGTCGAAATTTTTGGAATTACCTCACTAGAAAAAGTAATTACACAATATTTTTTGAAGACAATAAAATATTAACGATATTAATCCCCCTTTTTTCTATGGTTCTCAATGTTGTCAGGAGGTGAGAAAAAAAAGGCTAAATTGGACTTTAAGAAAGGTCAGAAAAATATAATGCCCCAAAAAATAAAGATAGAAAGAAAGCAATTAGAAGATATTATTTTCTTAGCAGTTTTTGATATTTTTTCAAAGATATAATTAATTTTCATATAAAATAAATTTGACTTGAATTTAAAATTCCTTTTTGAAGGAGAACGCTATTAAATTAAAATGTAATACAACTTCAATTCAATACTTGACACTGGATTCAAGGCTTGAAATACATTTGCTTTCAACTAGAATTCCACAAAAAATGCTTATTGGGTAAATAAAATATAGAATATATATAGAACAAAATGATTCAATTGAAAATCGTCCACAAAATTCCCATACAAATTTGGGATATATTAGAAATGAAAACCGACCTAATGTCTTACGAGCACAAAAACGACTCGACTAACTTACATTTAAAACAAAAACAAAATTTCAAAATTTGTGTTATAAAAACAGGCAGTTAAATTGAATTGATTTCTTTTTTTTTTTTTTTGAATCATAATTTATTTTTGATTTTTATAATATTTCTTAATTATATTTATAATTAATGAAGTTTATAAAAAGATAATTATAATAATTAATTAAGTAAGTCCATAAAATGATTTAAGTTATATTTGACTTGGAGAATGAGAAGCCACAGGCGATTTTTTTTTGTTTTTTTTTTTTAAATAATTTTGATTTTTTAAGGCGAACTAATACACAAAAATGCTTAAATGAATGATTGTGTAAAAATAAAATTATTAAAAGCAAATAAAATTATATTTCTTTTCGTTAAAATTTTTAAATTTTAAACTCTTTATGGCAATTTTAAGAATCAAAAACGCCTAAAAAAAAGCTAGAAGCTAAAACGAAAATTTTGAGTTTAAAGGCAAAATAAAAAGGCTAGATTTAGCCTTAAAAATGCTAAACTGGCAACACTGAAATTTTGTAAAATCTAAAATCTATTAAAGTCTTCTTCGTATATATGTTGTGAAATATTATCATATTCCTTATCCAAATGATATGCCAACTTATTACTTTATATTGTAGTATCTTTTTCTTTTTCTGCTTTTTTTTTTTTTGGATAAATTAAATAGTAAAAAATAAATAAGTATTTTAACTGGCAAATATTTCACAATTTTATAATCTGTCTGTCACTAAAACTAATTCATAACTTGGTAATGACCATGAAAATATTGAGAAAACTTTTATAGACTTATTGTATGTGAGTATTTGCAACAAATGTCGATTGCTGCATCTTGTAGAAAAACTGCAAGATAAAGAGATAAAAGTTTTTCTCCCCATTTTTCGGAAGTTTGTTTTTTAAGTAATTTAATTAGGAAATGTGTTTTTCATTCGAGTTTTTGTAGATTAACATGTTCCATGTTCACATTTTTTTCTACATTACGTTTGCTAAAATGCAAAGTTAATTTTTTTGCTTTTGGTATATTTGTTGCCAGAACTAAAAGTTTGGTTAAACAAAACTTTTGTTTTGACTTTACCGGTACTACTAACTACTTTTGAAATTGTTTGTTAACCCAGCAAACGCAACAAAAGATAAACTTTTTTGATATGACAAGAAAGAAAGAATACATTTAATTGTTGAGAATGGTATTTTTTTCAAATATTTCCTAAACGTTAAGTGTTTAAGAACAAGTTTAGTTTTAATTTGAACTCTTAAACTTGTTTGTTTGTTGGGTACGTATTTAAGCGTATGTGTGTGGTCTGGGGTTTATGTGTATTTGTAATGCACAAATAATTTCATTCTATCTTTCTCTCTTAATAAACCATTAAGATAATTAGCAATAAAATAATAATAAATGTAAAGAGGAGAAAGAGGTAGACTAATGTTTTAATGTCTTTATTTAATATAAATTAGACTGAAATAGAGTTTAAGCTATTTTAAAGATCTTGCAGGGATTTTTAGAAGCTTTATCGTTTGTATTAATGTTTAGTTTCAATCCTTATATACTTGGTCCTTATATAGTCCCTCTTTATCTTCCATTAATCTTTGGCAGTTGTATGGTCCAAATACTGTAAAGTCACAGATTATAGTTTTGTTTTCTTCTATATTATCTTCAATCGGAAGACTTTTAAGGTTTAACCGTATTACTTACAATGTTCCACTTAAGCTTCAATAGAAGGTCCAGCTTGGCTTTTATTGTGGGATCTTGTATCATAGTCTTAGTTTATTTTCAATCCTAGTATATGAATTTCAATAGAAGGGCTTTATTTAGTCCCAGTTTTGATGTAACTGTTGATTTTGCCCAGCCTAACTTAGCTTAAGTTTCAGATTCTTATATTCTTGTTAAGCCGCAATCATACTTCTTAACATAGTGTCAATATGGCTTGATATATAGCTTATAAAGTGTGCGTGCGTTGGTATAAAATATAACACGTATTTTTCTTTATAAGTTTGTCTGCTGATAATTAATTTTTCTCTTTGTGATCAATATGTCTTTGAAAAATACTCCAGATTTTATAATGATATGAATTTTAAAAATATTTGTTGCGCTTGCTGCACAAAGGGAAACAAATAAAACAATTTTTTGAAACTATTAAAGCTCATCCAAATTGGACCTACAAAATAATTGGAAATGAGCTATGTACGTGTCAGCAAACAATTAGTTTCTAGATTGGCAAGAAAATTTAAACAATGACCTAACAATTGATTGGAAATCTGAAACAAGAAAAAATAAAAAATACGAAACGAACACAAAGTCAAAAATGTGAAGCAGCTCTAAAGAAGTATTTCAAACATTTCCGGACGCGAAGTGGCTAGACGTGTCAAATGTTCTTAACGCCAATATTGGACTTTAAACTTTTACAGTGCAAAAATTACCAGATAGGAACGCATAGAAGAATTCTGAAGCTAAAAGGAGAACAAAGCTCCTAAAAAAGTTTTTAAAAAATTTAAATTTGTAATGATTGATGAAATGTACGTAATTTTTGACTTATCACAGTTTTCTAGACAAAAGTTTTATGCAGTAGACGTTAGTATTCCTGAATAGTACCGTAGGAAAAAACAATCAAAATTTCCCAAAAAGTTTCTTGTTTGGTAAGTTATATGCAGTTGTGGTGAAAGAAGTGAATCGTATGTAATATGGGGCACAATAAACTCGAATAATTATATCAAGGAGTTCCTACACAGAAGACGGTTTCTATTTATAAGAAAAAAAAAAAAAAGAGTATCAACATTCCTTTGCCATCGTGCCATTACAGATGTGTTCAGGATTCGCGGCAGGTACACGCCTGACGGCCCAACCCTACGGTGGTCTTAACAGCGGGTGAGTACAATGTGCCCACCAACGCCCCCAAATACAACAAACTGCTACACCTGAGTACCAATTTGAAGACATGTGTTTGGACATGCCTTCCCTCTTGGTCAGGAGCGGAGCCCATCTAAAACTCCTTCCGATCTATGGGTCACGGCACACGGCTGCAGTGCAACACCCCACTGAGCTCACTCTCTACCCTCGATTTGGGTTTAAACCACAGCCACCACGAAAAGCTTGCCAGGGGGCTACTCCATCTGTCAGGCTGGAACCGAAGTTCCGGGGGCACCTGACACCCGTGGTGCCAGTATTAAGTCACCAGTCGAACTTCGTAGCCAAAAATGACTACTACCAGTTGAACTCCAAATAGTTCGGGACTGGTGGCCCGCCACCCGCCATACATCAAACATGCAACATACAATAACGAGAATGACACACACAAAAGCACATACCGACAGTTAACAATCGCCCTCACGGGCGACTCGTTGACTACATGGTATGACACCAGCAAGAGACGACACAAACAAAATACGACAATAACGACACTAGACTAGGCCACCCTCACGGATGACCCCAAACACTCCAGGAGGTAGTACCGAGCAAGTGGAGCACACAGTACAAACACAATCAAGCAAAGGCGATAAATTAGGCTGATGTGCGGAGCGACAGCAACCGCACATCGGCACCGGGATCGGCAGGAACAACCGCGACAGCCGGAACAGACATCGGAGTCCAAAGACTAAGAATGACTCTGCAGAGAGCCACCTCCGCTAAGTCTCCTACTTCTCCTAGCAAAAACTTCGCTCGCAAACAGCAACCGCGACAGTCGGAACAGACATCGGAGTCCAAAGACTAAGAATGGCTCTGTAGAGAGCCACCACCGCTAAGTCTCCTACTTCTCCTAGCAAAAACTTCGCTCGCAAACAACAACCGCGACAGCCGGAACAGACATCGAAGTCCAAAGACTAAGAATGGCTCTGTAGAGAGCCACCACCGCTAAGTCTCCTACTTCTCCTAGCAAAAACTTCGCTCGCAAACAACAACCGCGACAGCTGGAACAGACATCGGATTCCAAAGACTAAGAATGGCTCTATAGAGAGCCACCTCCGCTAAGTCTCCTACTTGTCCTAGCAAAAACTTCGCTCGCAAATAACAACCGCGACAACCGGAACAGACCTCGGAGTCCAAAGACTAAGAATGGCTCTGTAGAGAGCCACCTACGCTCGCAAACCTTGCACCCAACTCGCTAAAGTCCTACTGTTCTCTAAGACCTTACTATAATCCCATTCCGCCCCGGTATGAGTAATACCCATACCACCTAGGTCCCCAATATAATCATAGTAAGGGTACCACATTAAAATTACTTTAGAATGGTATAGTAAACATAATGTTAATTTTGCTCCGAAAAATTATAACCCTCCAAACTGAAATATATTGCGCCCCTAATCAAAAAGGGAATTAAGAAAGACTAATACTGCTCCTAAAATATTGATAAATCTTAAACAAAATTGGACAGCTGGTTACAATAAAATTACGCAAAGTACAATCGAATTAATAATGGAGACTGTTTCAAAGAAAATAAAAAAAGTCATATCTAATCATAATTTTATCTATTTTGTACCAACAATATAATATATTGTTTCATTCATAATTGTGAATTATTCCAGTCAACTTTTATATCAATATTTTTCTGTTATGTTTTATTCTAACGCACACTTTATCATCCAAAATAAGCTTCAATTATAGTACTTTATGTAGTAACAATTAAGCTTCAAACGTTGAATTTTTATGCTTTAATATCATCTCAGCTTTGCTTCATTCTTTGATCTTTATAATGTACCATATTAGTTTTAGTCTTAGGTCTTTTTCTTCAGTCGCATGTTTGGTGTAATTTGACTTAACCTAGTCTCATTCTCACTTACTGTAATATTTATTGCAGATTCCTAGTTTTGTAATAGTCCTTAAGTCATATCTTAAAGACAACTTTTTGATGATAACTGAACTTTAGTTTTATAAAAATCTTGCACACTCTTTAGACTTGTTCTTTTCATCAGCCTTTCTGCAAATAACTACTTTTCAAAAAACATATTTTCCAACTTTGAAATTAAAAAAATTCATCTTTTCTGCCATTTTATCTTACGCTCATTTTAACTTAAAATTCCAAAAAAGAAAAAAAAAAATCATAAATTCGTATTTTCTTTTTTAACATTCATTAAAATATTCCCATAATTTATCACTTCACAATTCTTTTGAAACAACATTTTTGTAGTCATCAGCGTCATTGTTATATAAAAAAAATTGTTTAAAAACTTGACAAAATACTTCAATATGAAAAAAAGCAATGAAAAGAGCAAACTTACCTGCATTTCAGTCTGCTACCCAATTGAAAAATATCAGAAGTATTTGTGGGAGAATTTGGTAAAGTTGGTGGGACACGCATTAAACGAAAAAATGCATGATGTTCCACACAGCAGCGCCATAAATGTTTACATGCTGATTTGCGAGGTGTTTCAAAGCCATAAGTACTTAACTCGTTCTAAAAAAAATTGAAGACAAAAAAGTAAAATTCAGTTTCTTTTTTTTTTTTTTTATTTAAGAAAAGAAAAATCTATTTATCTGTTATAAGTGAACAAAAGAAAATATTTATAGTTTTTTTCTTTCATCTTCTGTATTTATCTTGACAAACTTTTGTTAGCAAATTATGATAAAAATGTCTTGCAACTTGTTAGCAACTTTACAACTACTCTTAACGCCTTTCATAACAAAGAGTACATATTTTTTTTTTTTTTTTTAATTTAAAAGTAAAGCATAAGTACAAGAAAATGAAAGAGCTTAATAATAATTTACATACTTACATTTTTATCACTTATCCTTAGCATAAAATAACGTCCTTTATAATAAACTTTAGCTATACGCGGCCAATAATAATGAGCCACTGTTGTCTTGTTACGCAGCACCACAATTCCACTTGGCGTTAGACCAAGAAAATATTCGACACTATCTTCACCCTGTAAGTTAGAAAAAAAGGAAGCTCAAAAAATGCATTATAATTTTTTAGTTATATAAAAACAGCATATCTAACTCTTTGTGCTTATTCAAAGATATTTTTTGAGGAAAATTTCCATTTTTTTTTTTTTTTTTTTAAGAAAATGCTGTTGACAAACTGTTAGTTTAGTAGTTGCTTGGTTTTTTTTCTAAGGAATTTCTTTTCTTTTTTCTTTTGTTCGTTTTCTGTTTAAATAGTGTTTGTAATTAAGTTAATGAAAAGTTGATAAATTTGTATAAGTTTTCCAAGTAAAAAAGTTCTAAAGAATTTTCTAAGGTCTTTAGAAGTGTTTTTTCTTAACTTGTTTTGTTGTTGGAAGTGTGATATAAATAAAAGTTAATTGTCACTAAAAGACGTCCTTTGTTAAAGGGAAAATATTTGAAGTTTAGTTGTTATATGTAAATTATAAATTTAATTTATTACAGCTGCTTTTTTCCTTCTTTCAATTTTAATTTTAACTTATTTTTGTTTTTTTTGGAGTATAACTTGTTGATTGGAAAGTTACTTTCAATTAGTTGATTATATTATCTGTATATCATATTGTCCATAAAACTTGAATGACTATAAAGGACAATTAAAAGTATATTCAGAGCTAAATGGAATTTTCATTATACATATGCAAGGACCGGAAGTTCATGCAAATGCATTTAGAATAAACTAAATATCTTTGCGAATTAGAGAATTTTATTTAAAATGGCATCGATTTATCATGTTTTTGCATATTTTGCTTTAAATGCATATTTTTGTATCATATTTAGTGCAATATTCTAATTTAAAATTATTTTTTGTATAGAAAAAAATAATTGTGTTGACTTTTGATAAAACGACTTAAGTCTACATTTCAAGATTTTCAGAAGGAATTTTTTTAATATTAAAAATGCCGTGGACAAATTAATATCTGATAAGCCATTTCTCCAAAACTAACAACTAAAGAAGGACGTTGGTTATTGTAAAAGGTGCATGGTTCTTTATTTATCTCGTATTAAGAGGCAAAATTACACATAACAACTAATTTCGTTTCGGGGAAATACTGTCCTAAAATATTCGTCAAAATAATATCACTGAAAAAAGTTTTTGGTATATCAGGCCTTAGATCATATGAGGGTTAAGTTTCCAGTCATTTATATGAAGGCAGAACAAGTTCGTTTAGTATCGATTTATGTATATGAAAGATTTGTTTTGCCATAAGTTTTCGTAAAACATCGATAATTGATTAATTCTTTTTAAAGAAGAGCATTTTAGAAAAATCGATCTATCATAAAGATCGATCGAAAGAGGTGTTATTAATACAGTTGTTACAATTTTAAATTCAAACGAAGAAACACTAAAATCTTTCCACGTCCTTTAGAAATGCATGCATCACATCTATTGATGTCGAACGGTAATTTTCTATATACAAATGATGTCTAAGGTCTTTACTACATATTTATTTTTAATTTAGGTCCTGTATGAAATAGTAGATAAGTATGAACGTTAGTAAATTTTTTATAATTATGAGATGAATAAAATTTTACTAGCTCATAGGGCTAGTAATTGTTTTGACAAATGAACAAAAATTGTTAAAGTTTTATAATTTATAGAAAAGTTTCAATTAAACAAAATATTTGGAAAAATAACATATATTTTAAAATCTTTTAACATTTCAAACACATAACGTTCCTTAAAATTCTTCATATTAAATATTCAGACATTTATTTTTGATTTTTTTAATAATAAACTTTAAATTTGTCCCTATTTTTCAGTTTTCATTTCACACAGCAGAAATGAAAATTATTCTCACCATAGAAAAAGTATATATTTTTTTTTTATCGTAGAACTTTTCTATCGTTTCACACACGTCCTTGATACGACACTGAATTTAAATTTTATTTTTCCTGTTTAATAGCAAAAAACAAATTAATGCGGACAAATTTAAAATTTTTGCTTACGAAACTAAAGAACTACTTAACATTACATACCCCTGGAAATCAATGACTCCAACAATTCACAAAGTATTGGCTCATGGTAAAGAAATAATAGAAAATAGTATTTTGCCATTGGGAGAGCTAACAGAGGAAGCACAGGAAGCCCGAAATAAAGATGTTAAACATTTCCGACTCTTCAATACCCGAAAATGTTCGAAAATAGGGCAAAATATGGACTTAATGGAATATTTATTAATATCATCAGATCCAGTTATATATTCTATAAGAACACGATGGCTACCAAAAATCACTCTTGAAATAGAAAAATAGGATTCCGAAGGCAAGGAAGTTAAAAATTTGCTAACGTTTGATGTTTCTGATTATTTTCAAGAAAATCTCTAATAATATCTTCGATAATATATTCTTAATAAAATAAATATACGGGATATATGTATAATAAGTATGTAAATATGTTGAAAAAATTAAATAAACATTACTCAAATAAAGAATTTACTACTTTATAATAACAAATATATACCTACATAATACATTAGAAAACTAAAATGTTACGTATACACACATATGGAAATACGGAACAAAATAGTGAATTTTGCAACTTTTGACGTGACTTGGTAGTTTTGAGGCCATTATATTACTATTATTAAATGACCTATATCAACATTTTATATATCGTTGAATTGGTAAATAAGTCTATTTTTATATTCTTTTAACATTTTTAAAGTATTTGCAAAATTAGTGGAGTTGTATTAAAAAAGTTAAATTTTTTTTTTAAAAAATTTATTTTTGAAAAATTACCAAAAATAGGTTATTGGAGCTATTTTATTGATTTTTTAGGAATGAAAGTTTGATTTGTGTTGTATACATTACATAAGAAATAATATTAAAAATATTATGCTAATATGCTTTTAATATGCTTTTAAAAATAGTCGTTAAAAAAACTGACTTTTAACATAAAATCTCCACTCCTGCATTCGTTTTTGGCCGGGCGGGACGCAGTTTAGTGTTAAATCATTCTAAATCTCTTTCTATAAAAAATATGGGTACCAAATTTAAAAAAGCTCGCGTGACATTTTTTTTTATTAATCGATAAAAATTAAACTATTTTTTAAAATTGACTTAAATCAATTCAAAATTTCTTTATTAACCATTTATGAAGCCTTATCTTTTGAAATTAATAAGGAAAAATTTTTTTTATTAACGGAACTTTGAGAAAAAAGTGAATGAATTGTACTATATTTTTGTAAAAGAATAGCCATTTTTCATGCCATTTTCAGAGTGCTGACTTTGAATATTTTTCACGTCTAGACGAATTGAGATAATCCAAAAATTCTTTCAGCATATTATTTTGAAATATGTAGCAAATTACAGAATATTTTTAAAAAATTTGTACCTCATATATCTCCGGACTTATTCCCGAAAAACGAAAGAAAGTCGAGCCAAAAAATCAAAAATTCAAGCGTAAATATCTTTTTAACTGTAACTTCATTTGTACAAGTTACGATTTTTTTTAACTTTTACATACTCGAGGTAGTCAACTTTGACACCCTGTAGCTTATCTCGTTTTATCACAGGGTGACTACAAGATAATTTTTCTGAAAGCTTAGGTCCTCTTCTACAACTCTTTCATACATTTCAATTTGATCCGACCAGTAGTTTAGAAGATTCAGATTTATTACCAAAAAATTTGCGTTTGACCCCACTGTACAACGTTGTGAACTATTTGTAACCAAAATGCACAGGAAAAAATCCAAAACGAGTAAAAAAGCGCTAAATTGAACCAAAATTAAGGAAATTGGCGCTCTTTTCTCACTTTTTAAATTAAGATCTGATTTTTATTAGTGAATAGTGAATCAAATCTAAAATTGACCTTTTAAATACAAAAGTAAGCCGTAAAATTTAATGTACGTTTAACAGTTTTTTTCCAAGTATTTTTAATTCATAACACCATTATATTAAGTTAATTGTTTTTTTAATTTTAGTGCAAAACCTTTGATTTAATCAGTCTAAATTTATCCACAGAAGGCCATTCCTAAAATAAATAAGAACGTGTTGGAAAGAATATTGAAAATTTCTAATAAATCCTTTATCCGATGGGATTGGGAAAACGGCTAGACACCTCAAATGACCACTTTAAACAAAATAATTGTGAAGGTATATTTTAGCATTTCGAAATGAATAAAAAAATTGTTTTGGTTTTTGGTGAACTCGAAAATTAATAAAAATAATAATAATGTTGAAAGCTAAAGTTTTTTTTTCTCTGATGAAAAAATTCTTATTTCTGTTGTGTGAAATGGAAATATTTACAAAGAAAAATTTTATCTTTAAAAATTAAAAATGCGTAAACAAGAGATATGAATGAACAAATTTTAAATGTTTTGAATGCATTTTAAATCCATTCCGAAATCCACAATCTATTTTGGGAATGGGCATTTAATAATGAATATGAAATATTTTAAAGAATGTAATGTGATGAAATCATAAGACATATAAAATTTAATGTCAATATTCTATGTAAATAATTTACAACATTGATTTTTTTATAAATTTTAAAATGTCGAAAATTTATATACTTTTGTCAAAAATTCTATTAGTTTTATGAGCTAGTCAAATTTTGTTTAACTCATAGCTGTCCGTAATTTACTAAAAATAATAATTTTCTGCGGTTTCAATTGCTTAAACTCATGTTAATTTTAGGATAGTTTAAAATTTTTTATTTTTATTTTATATATTTAATTAAAAAATATTAATTTTTAATCGCATACTTTCTATTTTTGAGAGAATTTTTTATGCGCATAAAACGCCATTTTAGAGCATATTTTTGGTTGCCCTGCTTATTATTATCTAAACAATTTTCATGAAATATAGGAATTTTTATTTCTATTTCCTGAGTATATTAAATTCCTATTTATAAATCAGTCCTCCCATTAAGATTTATATTTACTGCGAACATTTAAATCATATCCTTCATACAGTTGGCTTTAAAACTTGACCATCCAAACAGCCCCCCCTCTACTGCGAGAAACTAATTGACCCATGACTATAATTGTTTTCTTAATGGTAGCTATAAATTTCAACAGAGATTCTTTATTCATTAACATTTCGTTTAGATCTAAAAGTCTACAATTCTTGTTTAATATCAATAAAACTAGAATTTAATGTATGTTATTACAATTTGCTTATTAATGTCTGTGAATGGATGGATGTATTTATGTGAAACATAATTTATATTTTATTACATGAACTTAATCACATAAAAATATGTGGACTAGAGACGCACCCCATTCCCTTAGCTCGTTGTTAGTTACTAAATAAAAGGAAAAAAAAATAGCAAAATAAGAGAGAAAAATTAACATAAATTTCTACAATATCCTTACAAATGTTTTATTTTAGGGTATAATTTCAAAATATTTGTTGTTGTTTTATTAGCTCATTTTGTTCGCACTCATGATACTAATTTATGAAAATTGTAAAACTAATAAATTTCGATGGTAACACCATGATAAAATATGATGATATTAGTGTATGTATGTGAATGTACATAAGGGTTTGTTTATGTGTATTAATTTATTTACTTTTTATTATGTGTAACAACACCAAAAAACAAAATTTTTATCTAGAAATCCAAACGAAAAAAAAAATAGAACTAGGAACCACTAAAATGGCAACAAAACATGAACAAACAACGACAAGAACCATAAAATACATATTACAACTGTTGGAAAAAATGGTCAAAGTGGTAGGAGTAAAAGGGGTAAAGGAGCCATAACACACATATATACACTCTCACAACAGTAACCAACGAACCTTTAAAACAAGGTGATTTATGCGATATGATCTAATGCTCTATCAAGACTGCCATAAAAAATGTAAATGAACCAACTAAACCAACAAACGAACAAACAAAATATATCAATTCATATATTTATTTTTCTCTACGAATAATTGCATAACAACAAAGAAAATCTTTCAAAATATATATAAAATACTTTAAAATACCACCGACGACTCTTGTTGGCAAAAAGTGTTAAATACCAAAATGTCTAGTAAAATACACACGCAGGAGTATGTTGAGCCAGAGAACATGTGTGCTTTTTATCACCACATTCTAACAGTATTGCCAGGTGTTGAGAAAAAAGAGGCAAAGTTGAACGTTAAAAAAGGTCAGAAAATGCTAAATGACAAAAAAAGAAATGCCACAAAAAAGTTAAATTTTGTTTTTAATTTAAAAACTTATTTTTTTCATTCTCATTAGTTTTTGATAACTTTTAGAGATATTGTAATAAATTTATAAATAAAACATACGAGTAGAACGACTGCTAGCAAAATGAACCAATGAAAATTCGCCAAAAAAATGCCCATATAAATTTGGGTTTTATTTCATATGAAAAATTATTTGAAGTGATTTTTTGTAATTTTTGAGCTATATTTCCTTTTTGATTAAGAATTTATAAGAATATTTTTATAATAATATTTTCAAATTTATATTCATAAATTGTTTCCCTTATTAATAAATTTGATTAAAAATAATTATATGTTATTTTTGATTTGAAGAATGAAGCGCAGCAGGCGAAAAATTTTGTTAGATAATGGATGATTCAAGTAGAGAAACTTTTTTTAATAGCCTTTTTTTTTTTTGTCAGATCACGTATGAGTCTTGTCATGCTGTTCTGTTATTTTTGTTTAGTATTGTTTGACATTTCATAATGGAAAGACTTACGCATGAACAACGTTTAAAAATCGTTCAACTTTATTACGAAAATTCACGTTCTGTGAGGAATGTGTTTCGTGCACATCGCTCAACTTATGGTCAACATAATCGGCCTACTGAGCGTACTATTCGCAACACCATCACCCATTTTGAGACCTAGCATTCATTATTGGATAATATTCGACCGAATAGATCACGTCCAGCATGCTGTGAAGAAAATATAGCGGCCGTAGCTGAGAGTGTACACGAAGACCGTGCAGAGTCGATTCGGCGCCGTTCGCAGCAACTCGGACTGACGTACGGAACGACTTGGAGTATTTTACGTCGAGATCTTAAATTGAAAGCGTACAAAATACAGCTTGTCCAACAACTGAAGCAGTTCAACCTTCCCAAGCGACGTTTTCGAGGCAAATTTTGTTCAGCGATGAGGCCCATTTCTGGCTCAATGGGTATGTAAACAAACAAAATTGCCGCATTTGGGACGAAGATCAATCTGAAGAGATTCAAGAACTGCCAGTTCATCCAGAAAAAACAACGGTTTGGTGTGGTTTGTTGGCCGGTGGAATCATCGGCCAATATTTCTTTAAAAATGATGCCGGTGCGGACGTAACCGTCAATGGCGACAGTTATCGTGTCATGATAACCGACTATTTGATGCCTGAAATTGAAGATCGTGATCTCGGCGATATTTGGTTTCAACAGGACGGTGCCACCTCCCACACATCGCATCAATCAATTTATTGAGAGAACACTTCGGTGAGCACATAATTTCACGTTTTGGGCCGGTCGATTGGCCACCTAGTTCATGTAATATCACACCGTTAGACTTTCCTGTGGGGATATGTAAAGTCTAAAGTTTGTGCGCACAAACTCGCTTCGATTCAGGCCTTGGAGGAAAACATCATCGAAATGCTCGAACGAGTCATAGAAAATTGGACTCAACGGATGGACCATCTGCGACGTAGAAATGGCCAACATTTGATAGACATAATCTTCAAAAAATAAATACCAAAGAATGTTCTTTCAAATGATAATAAACATTCCCCATTAAATTTGAATTTTCTGTGTTTTTTTCTTTAAAAAAGTAGGGAACCTCGATATGGATCACGCTTTATAAATAGTCTCGTTTTTTGTGCGAATAAATGGATGAATGGAAGAAATTATTTTCTTCGTTGTTGAAATAACATTTTAGCCCTTTTAATGCAATTTTAAGAATAAAAAAAGGCTAAAAGAAAACCATAGAAGCTAAACCAAAAATTTTGAGGCTAGAAGCAAAATAAAAAGGCTAGATTTAGCCTTAGAAAGGCCAAACTGGCAACACTGCATTCTAAACCAAACGTTAGGTACAAAATTTCATTTCGTTTAATTTTGTCTTTTTTTTTTTTTTTTTTTGTTTCATTAAACTTACATCATAACATTTTTTATGACTGTGAATAAACGTGTACTTCATTCAATGTTGGTTGGCCCTGTAATAAAATTATTCGTTGGAACCAAAACTTTTGCTTCCATAAGGACATGTATGGTTACATTATAAAATTAAATTAGGGTTGTTTTTGGCCATTATGCCTTTATAGAGCAATCTATTAAGTGCGAAGAGCAAAAAAAAAAAAAAAAAGACAATTTAAACTCACCAGCACTGGATGTAAATCCACACCATACATATCATGCCATTTCACTTTATCCAAATAATTTAATTCAGCTGCTGCCGGTGACATTCCTTTTAATTGCTGATGTAATTCAGCGACCCGTGTTTCTAATTCACTACTTTGATTCGGTAGCAAACGAAATTCAGATACATAACCTTTGGAGTGGCGTCTTTGGTCATAATCACCCAGTTCAGCTGCAACAGTATGAGAGAAGAAAGAAATGAGAATATTTATTTAATAGACCTTTATATTAAAAGTAAAATAAGCTATTTGTGTTTTTTTAAAATATGGTTATTTATATAATTGTAATTCATAAGAACTTAAGATATTTTATAGCTTTAATAATACAGCGTTTAATTGTGTAGAAAAGTTTAAGAATTATTAATCTAAAGATGAAATCAATTATTTTAGTTAGAAAGAAACTAGTGGTTAAATCTAAAGCAATAACAAAAATACGAGTAATATTATTAAAGGAAATGCCGGTGAATTTTGAAAACAGCAATGCACAGTGGGGGAGAATCGAAATTTTTTAGAAATAAATCTGTATCTTCTAATAGGCTGGTTAGATTTAATTAAAATTTCACATAGGCATAGCAGATGAATATGTAGTGTTGGTTCTATAAAATATATTGAATTCAATCTCTTTGTATTTAGTTGAGAGATTAGCCAGGCAATAGAGTTGATGTGAAAAATTGGTGTCCATAGTTTTTCTGATTTTTATAATTAAAGTAAAATTTTTTTCAAAAATTGTTTTTTTTTTTTTTTTGAGAAACTATAAATATTTTATAGGTAATAAAATCCTTTTTAGTTAAAATAATGTAACGAAATTGTCGGTGATTGTTGACTTAGTAATTTAAAATTATAAAATGTAAAAAAATAAGAATTTAACAAAAGGCATTCCACAATTAAAAAAAAAAAACAGCAAAAATTCCAAAAATAGGATTTTTTGCAATTTTGCACATAAAGTTCACATTTATTGTAAGTCCAGTAAAACAGTCTTTGGAATACATTGGAGTTTCTGAAACTGCATTCTGTTTATAGATTCGTGCTTTTCGTGATTTTAGAACATAAATATAGGCTAAAATCGAAACTTTGTTATAAAATAGTTAAAATTCGGGATGATCTATAATTAATCCTATTGGAGCATTGAGCTCATTTTCAAATTCAACATACCTTTCAGAAAAGTGTAAAATTGTTATATGTCCCTAAAGAAAATTTTATTTTAGAGAAAAAAGAGTGCAAAATACACAAAGTCATAATTCTTGCATTTTTCAGTTTCAAAATCGTTTATCTTTGGACTCAAGTTTATGTGTTTTTTATTCAAAATACAATTTTTTTTCTAATCAATTGGGTACAAATTTTACAAAATCGTATTAAAATATTGTCATATATTTTGAAAAAACTGCATTACGATTTTGCATAATTGTGATAGTTTAAAAATTAAGTGCAAGTAAGTTAAAAATTAAATAGTATATACAAACATGTCTTTCATAAAGCATATGATATGTATGAAATGTTTTAAGATGTAAAAATTTTTGAAATCCTATAAGAAACAAAAACTTGGCAAGCGGTTAAAATTTTTCTATATTTGGACATATATTTTGAGCCTCAATAGCTCCGCTCCAGAAGGGTATGTGGGGTGCCTGTTCCAAGCTCAAAATTGTACACTCCTCTGCTACGGAAATGTGAAATTTTATCTAGATCTAACCAGCCAATTAGAAGTGACAGATTTATTTCCAAAAATTTTCGATTCTGCTCCACTATGCATCGCAGTGGTTTCTATAAATTAAGCTTCTAAATTATAAAAAATATATATATATATATTTTCTTCTGGCTTTATTTTTTGGAGCATTTTATCCCTTTTCAAAGTAAAATTTAGCCCTTTTTGTATGACGCTCCTGGCAACACTGATTAGAATAGATGTTAGCATGTCATTATTATTGAATAATATATATACATAATATATAAAATGCGCTAAAAAATAAGGCCGGAAAAAACTAATATTTTTTTTTATAATTTAGAAGCTTATTTTTAATCGTTCTCATTAGTTTTTGATCTCCTTTTAAAGATATTATAATAAATCTATGTATAAAACAAAGGACGGCTGCCAGCAAAATCACCCAAAGAAAAATCGCCAAAAATTTACCACACAAATTTGGATTTTTTTTTGTAGTGATTTTTCGTCATTTTTGAATTATAATAGGTTTTGATGAAGTATTTCCATTTTATATGATTTTCCCTTCTCTATTTTTTAATTTTTATAAGCTTGAAGATTTTTTAACTTAAGTATATTCATTAATAGTTTCTGGGTTAGTGAAGTATATTAAAAAATAATTGTAGTAATAGATTTAGTATTCGATTTTAGATTTATCAATAGTTAGCAAATAAGAAATTATTTTCTTCGTTGTTGAAATAAATAATAAGATTTTATCCTATTTAATTCAATTTTAAGAGTAAAAAAGGTTAAAGAATGAAATTTTTTAAAGCTAAAAGCAAAATAAAAAGGATAGATTTAGCATTAGAAAGACTAAACTGGCTTAGTGAAATGTATAAGTACTAAAGAGCCATTATGTTAACATTTTAAATCATGTATTGATGTATTGATATTTTTGCGGAAATCTCTAGACAACCAATGGACGCGTTGAACCAGAATACTTTTATACTGGGTGATGTAAAAAGTATCTGCAGCTTTTTTAACTAGAAGGTGTTGATGCCTATATATCGGGTAACACTAATTCGAAAGTGTCAAAAGAACAAGCCTTTGAAAGGTTACATTTATGGTGAACACAATTTTTTTATTTGTCGTTCGTGTAAAAATTAAATTTGAAAATGAGTGAAATATTTGCGTCAATCCAGGCTTTGAAGTCATTTGTTGAGGTTCACCGGCCTTTGACAATGATTTATTTCATTTAATATTTTCATATTGAACACATTTTTCGTCGACCGTAATATTCCTCTTCAAAAATAGTTCCATTTCGTTTCATTCCAGCTCTGTGAGTAGCCAGCCATTTCTAAATGATTTCAAACTATCATGTGGTTGATGTTTAGTGCCTTCATTATCTCCTGACAGCTGACATGTTAGTCATTCTCTACTAGTTGCAAAACTTCTTCCACTTTTTCAGTGAATCTCCGACCAGAGCGACGTGTATTCTTTGAAATTTTCGGAACGGAATCGAATAAACCACTCCCGGCTCAGGCGTTCACTCATAGCATTCTCACCGTACGCTACAAATTTTTGTAGCGTTTTTTATAGTAAAAAGTATTACATAGCATTTTTCTTTAGATAGTTCACTCATTTTCAAATTAATATAACTTTTTACATAAGCGACCAATTAAAGAACTGTCCTCACTGAAATGTCACCTTTCAGAAATGTGTTCGTTTAACACAATCGAGTTAGTGTTACCCGAATTAGGGGCATCAACACAATTTGGTAAAAAAAACCGCGGGTACTTTTTATATGACCTAATATTTTCTAACTCACATATTCTAGGAAGTTCTTGTTTAAGTACTATTTAAGCTACAAAGTAATGCATACTGGAAGCTATTGTTTTTTTTAATGACAAGTAAGGTATACTGAGTACATAATCTTAGTTAAATTATATAATTTTATATTAAAAATTTCTTTTCCAATATTAGCAATAGTGAGCTATAAATTAAATTCTCTTCTTCATGGTTTGATTTATTAAAGACAAAGATTTCAGAATAGTGGTCAGATTTTGGATAATATTCTATTAAAATTAATGTATAATTTCTTTAACTCAAATCATGTTTATATATTCATGAAATTATTATAAATTAGTAGCATGAATATTTATCTAACCTTCGCACAGTGTCACATTTTGCAGTTTTAGAACAAAAAAAAAAATTCAGTTTTGGAGATATTGGATTGAAATTTTATATTCTATTAGTAGATAAGGCCATAAATATTCCCATTAAAAATGGTCGGTTGGAATCACTGCCGCTCCCATACTGATTTTTTATTTTTATAAATTTTATTATAATTTTATTATAATATAAACATGTCTGTCAAGATCTAATCACACCAAGCTGATTGTAAAATTTTAATAAAAAATTTTTAGCCAGTACCATGAAATTTTTAAATAATTTTTAACAAATTTGTAATATGAGGTACCGCATATTTTTTTATATATATTAGGATTACTTTTAAATAAAAAAAAGATCCAATATTGATTATCTATAATCAAAAAAATACAATGAAATAATTTTGGCAATTATATGCAATTTATATGCAAGTAAACTCGTATCTAAGTTTTTGCTGAGATATATGCAGTTAAAGTTAATATACTTCTTCACAAAATTTCTAAGTAAAATTTAAATATTTCTAAAAGCTGCAATTTTGAAAAACCCCGTAGTAAATGCAAAAAAATTGCTTCATTTAATTAACTTTTCTTATTTTCGTATTTTCGTATTTTTATCGTTTTAATTTGAATAAATGTGACACTGTGCTTCGGTGTTAAGTTTATGTTTAAATTAAGTAATTTAAATTCTAAAAATTTCTAAGTAAAATTTAAATATTTCTAAAAACTACAATTTTGAAAAGCCCCATTCGCGCTATAGACATTTTCCAATATTCTAAATGTTTCTTTTTCCATAATATAGGATATGTTTAGTAGTAAATGCAAAAAAATTGCTTCATTTAATTAACTTTTCGTATTTTCATATTTTTATCGTTTTAATTTGAATAAATGTGACACTGTGCTTCAGTGTTAAGTTTATGTTTAAATTAAATAATCTATAATTGAAATATTCTACTTACATTGCACAACGAAAGCACCCAATTCAGCAGCCAATTCAAATGCTACCGGCAGTCTTCCTTGCAAAACATCCTGTTTAACTTGTAGAAACAATTGATATCTGCAATTGAGACATTTTATAAATATTTGAAAATGTAACAAAAAAATAAATACTTAAATAAGAAAATAAATATGGCATAAATTATCAATACGTACAAAAACAAGCAACATATTTATAATCCTTTAACCAAAATAAACATACTTAAAACTATAATAAAATGCTGATTGACCATTACTCCTTTTGAATGTATTCAATTACAGAATAACTAAAATATTATCTGTAAAAAATATAAACATTCATTTTATTTTATTTTGTTTCATTAAATTTTGTTTCTTCTGTTCCTCAATTATTTACTTAAAGTTTCAAAATGATAATTATTGCTATAAGTTTGCCTGCCTTTTTGTTGGTCTGTCAGTTCATGTCTATGTGTTGGTTTGTTTGCCTGTAAAATATCCAAATAATGTCCTTTTCTATATGAATAGACTAACAAATAAGAATTATTTGTTTAGTTTTATGATAAAAGTTAATATTTACGAAAATTATTACTTTAGATTTATACACATACTCTCACACACATTTAAACATATACGTGCATAAATACTTGTAAATTGTAAATATGTGTATGTTTAAAAGAGAAGTACGTTACAGGACAGAAAAATACTTGACAAATATAACAAATCATAAACAGTGACAGATACAGACAGAGTCACAAACGAACAATAAACAGTACCACACATCTACTAAATTATTGGTTAGGAGTGAGAGTAATTTTGCAAATCAAAGATGAATGGTTTTGAATATAATTTTGTAATTTACAAAGTTTCATTCAATTTATAATATTTACATGGTTATGATTTAAATGAAAATTTCGATTAAAATTGTTCCTTTTTTCTTCTTTATTTTATAGGATTAACTAGACTATAAAAAAATGCATTCAACTTTTATTTCATCTGAATTAGTTCGATCACAGCTTTTCCTCCAACCCGTGTGAAATGTATCTGTATATTTGAACAACTCAGAAGACTTGAGTACTTGATATATTCAATGATGTACTTGTGTTCGAATGAAATATGTTGGGCATGAGGATTATGATGAGGTTGACGAATATAATGATGATAACGATGTTGTTCATAATGGTGATGATGACAAATGGTTTTTCATCACGTATGTGTCGGTATAATATTCAAAACACGCACCATCAACTACGAGTATCTACTCCTTTTTTATGTCCAATATTGCCATTGTTTTTGTTTTTGTTTTTGTTTTCATTTTCATTCCTTTGGCAATATTTTTATGCGAGTACAATATAATCTAATGGAAGTATTATCTGTAGAATATTGTTTATTTTATTATATCCTATAATTTTTTTTGTCTTCTTTTTCATTCCATACTTATTATTTGTAGCAACGTAATCATTATTCGTTTTTATTTTTATCAACCCAATATAAAAATGGTAGTATTTTTGGTGTGTTAGTGTATGTGGTAACACCCTTTAATTGCGTATGACAGGCCGTAAAACTAAGTAAATGTATTTGAAGAAGATCAGTGTTGCCAGAAGATGTAATTAGAAATGTTCTAAATCGGTAAAAAAAAATTATGCTAAATTGTTCTACAGCAGCAAAGGACAATGCTAAATTGTCTTGTAAAAAAATCCATATATTGGTTTTCTTTGATTTTTGAAAAATATAGTTCAAATGAGAACTTATAGAAAATTTTTCTTCAGGATTATTTGTAATATTGGGAAACAAAGTAAAACTAGGACTTATATTTTGAAACTGACAGCTTAAACTGTCAAATTTTCTAAGAAAATCAAAAAGTATTGAACTAAAAGAATACTGCAAAAAAGTGCTAAAAAGTATTTAACATATTTTATAAATTGTTAAAACATTTTAAGCTTTTTAAAAGATAAATCTAGCTCTGAAAGTGCTAAAATGGCAACACTGAAGAAGATAAGAAATTTTCATTTATGTGAGGCCATATGTATGCATTAGTATAATTTAATTTGATAGAGAGATGTTAGCGACAGATACTTACATAAAGAAGTTTTATAGAAGTTATAATGAACAAGTTAGAGTCCTATATTCGGCTGTGCTGAATCTTATATACCCTTAATCTGTGTAGAGATGTTATATGAAAAATTAAAATATTTCAAAGTTGATGAAACAACAACAATATCAAATGACAACATTAAAGAAACGAAGATAACATTAGTTAAAAAAGGGTATTTTGAAAATTTATGGAATGATTAGATTGATTTAAAAATTCGAATTCGAGAAAAATATATGTGACAGATCTGCGGAAGTACGAAGTCCATAGCTTGTATTAGATAATTCATAATTACATAAGAGCTTTGGACTGAAATAACGCAACCAGTTTCGATCGTTATTGTGATGGAATCAACAGCTAAAAATAATTTTTTCACAATGATACGATATTGCTTAATGCCCGATAACGCAATAATGTTCAAATATCCTTAGATTTTGGTTTTGAAACAAATTCTAACACAGAGAAAAACAACTAGGAATTATACTTACTTTGACACTCTTCCTATGTCAAATAATTAAAATTTTATCCTTCGTGGTTATTGGACTGTTGCACTTTTCTACTATTAGAAATTAATATTTAGGGAAACATGTCTATCTAGACAGTCTAAATATATACGTTTAGAGACAAATTAATTCAAGTTATCGTAATAGGATCTCATTTTTATCAAACACTACTCGTTAAAATAATAAATGACCTGCCTCCAAAAGTAAAGTTGCTAGATTGATTTTAATAAATAATATGTGGTATGTTAGAAGGATTTTCCGTTATCATAATAATATCATTCAATCAACGATTGGTCGCCATAGTAGCTTTAAATGGCCACATGTGTTCATTCGTTTAATATAAAATATCTACCATATTGTGTATCTAAGATAATTTTTAAGAATCCTCATATTAGAACTACACGTCAATATTATTTCAATACCATCATAATAATTTTGTTCCAAAATATTCCCAAATTCTTAAAAAGAATGGAGAGAAAGTGTTTTTTAATATCATGAATTTCCTTTGTATTTAAAATGACCTTAAATTTATTTATATATATATATATATATATAAACAATTTTCAACAAAATAACATACAATAGTTGGTTAAGACCACAAAGAATAAAATCATAACAAAATTGGCGAATTTAATAGTCCTATTCAATGCAATCAAAATCATATATCCTAGCGTTGCAGTTTTTATGCTCGATACTGTATATATATTCTGGATTCTTATGAAAATCTAAGACGATCTAGCGATGTCCGTTGAAAGCAGGATAAGGCTTGGTGCGTATATCCTAGTGGGACAGAATTTGGCTTAAATATTTGCCTTTTATGAGGTTTGTTTGGTATTGAAAATGAGCAAAATCGGTTCATAAGCAAGAAAGTTATGGATCAAACACTAGAAAAACAGGGTGTCCGTTGTAAATCCAGTTTATATCTTTCGACCAATGTGCTTTACAAAGAGCATATACATCAATGAACCAATCTAAACACGAAAATCAAAAATGGGCGAGCTCTGCTCGCTTTACCGCCCACCTCCCATATAAGATGAAATTTTAAAAAGTTGTAGACGGTGGGTGTATAGATTCCCCCAAGACGAATATAACTTTTGCCACTTGTTTCCTAATAAATAGTTATATGTCTTGTAATTAGATAGCTCAAAAATTAAAATGCAAACAAAAAAACGTTTTAAAATTAATTTTTCTTTTCAAAACTGATACCACTGCACACTTTTCAAAAAAAATTTATTTTTTTTTTTTTGGAAGAAATTCCAAAATAATTTAAGAAATTGGAAAAAGTTAATGTATTTTATAAATTATAACAGACCAAGTAATCAAGAATTTAATAAATATAATATACCAACTTTGACAGTTTGACATGACATTAAATTTAGTAGTTTTTAATGATTGGATTTTCGTTGCCAAAAAACGATTATTTTGTGATTGATTTTTGTCAGCCAATTTTATACTGAAATCGATTTTTAGCCTTTGATTAGTCGAAAAATTAACCCTACACGGTGAAATAATTTTTTGTACCAATAAATTGTAAAAACTGCAAAGGAAAATTTTAATTTTCTAAAAAAAATAAATATTGAGACACATTTTTAGAAATTTTTGATAAAAAATCAGTAAAAATATAATATAAAGAAGAAAAAATTAAAAAAAAAAACAAGTTATACTCAGTTATATAAAATACATATTCATAAGAGAACGGGCGCCAAAATACTTGAGCATACACGTTTCAACAGTACCGGATAGTCACATAAAGAATGCTCTTAATCCTCAATAATATATACAACTTCGGCAGCAGTCCTTTTCATAGCCCCGGTTTTAAAGTTCGACCAGAGGATTATAATCATTCGTCTATATTTCTATTATATCCGTAGACGGTCAATTTTTTGCGCACTCATTCGCCATTTCCACAAATCCCACAAATACCCTGTTACCCAGACTAGTCTTAGAAGTACAGATGGAGATTGAGTGCAGTTGCGTAGACATTACAACTTCACTATATACGAATTCTGCACCTTAATTGCGGCATGACCGTTCAAATAAAAGTCGATAGTATATATTTCCCAAAACAAGTGCCTAATCTAGCAGAAATATATATAATATTTTATATCATTGTATTTAGTGACGTTATTAGAGTGATTTGCGGAAGTAAGCTAACAATAAATAGATCTATTATTTGTATTATCTTTTGATCTTTTTCGAACAGTCGTACGACTATTGTGTTCACCGTCAAAATGTATATACTCTACGGTAAACATAATATAATTTAATTATTTTTTATAAATTTTACAAATAATAATCGATTAAAAAATCGATTATGGCGTTCAATTAATCGACCATAAAAATTAAAATTAAAATGGTTTATCGAAAAATCGAAAATCGAGTATTAACTTTTCATACCAATAGAGTTAGAATTATAGAAATTGTACATTATTATCAAAAAAAAAAAAATAATAATAATAACAATGTTGTATAATGGAAATTGCAGCCTAAGAGATGTGATTTAAGAACTTTATTTAAAATTTAATATTATTGTATTTGTATTTGTTGTTATTTTTGAGTTTTGTGGTTATATGGGTTGTTCATCACGATATTATATAACTTTAAAGGACGAAAAGTTATGTTTGGCCATTGACTTGCTCGAATGTAAAAACGTGAAAGTGTTCGTCAAAGCGTCTATTTTATGTAGCAATGTAGATAATTCTAGTGTTTTTCGGTAAACTCTTGTAGTCTTTAATTTCCTTTCAGTTAAATTTTGGTAAACCTGAGCGGAAATTTCATAGTTTTCACAAACAATTAGGAGACAATATTATGTTCTAACTTATTGAGTAGTTTTACTAATCAATAGAAATGTAAAAATTTACAAAATAATTAAAATAAACCAAAATCAAAGAGGTAAATATCATATTTAAAAAATATATCTACTATAGTCAAATTATGTATTTTAGAGATTTAAGCAAAAGTTCTTAAAATCGGTTTAACTATATATATTATTGATAGTTTTCGATAAAATGACTTCAATACAACCTCAAAAAGACATTAATAATGTTTTTTGAATTTACGCCAGAAAAAGTGGATTTTTAACCAGTGTGCACTGCAAAAAGGTCACAAAAACAAATTGTTTCACTTCAAAAAAAAAAAAATATATATATATATTTTTGAAAATTTGCAGGTGGCACTTTTTGAATATAAGCCCTCAGTATGTAAGTACTGGAAAATATAGAATAATCTGTATTGTATTTTCGTTTTCAACTGAAAATACAAAACCCTACAATATTTATATGTAGACATTGTCAATATTTAGATAACAAACAAAAAGTTATAACAACAATTTTAATGACTCTTTTAAACCGTTTTTATATGGTTAAACTCTAATGGACGTTGGAATACTCAGACACAAAGAAACTCCTAACAAACAGTTTTATCTACAAAATGATGTGATATTATAAGTTCAACAGCAGCAATGTAAGCAACAAAAACATTTAAGCCATTATTGGTTCACTTATAGGCTTTAGTACTATTTTCGAAAAATATTTTATACATTTAACAAAATAACAAAATGAACCAACAATATATTTAGATTTTTTTCACATTCATACAGACTGACCGGCTAGAGGTGTTGTCAATGACCGCAGACTTTAAACAAGTAAAAATAATAAAGGTTTTCTAAAAAAATCACCAACATTATCATCATACAGCAAAGAGAAATGCTACAAATATTTGATAGTGTGTGATGACCATGTTATCACTATTGATGCTGATGCTGATGATGATGAGCATTCCCAAATCGCTTACATTTTATTTTTTTTTGGGGCCATGCAATCAATAGATGGATGGCATGGCGCATATCAGTTATTCGTCTGACTATTGCAAATGAATTGAACATTTTATATTTTATAGTATTTAATTTAATTTTTTTCCCTTGTATATTTTTATATAGTTGTTTTAGATTTTTAAACCGTAAATACGTGTCAAATGCAATTTTAGTGTAGTAGTTTTTGTTATTTGCTCCCCATTCGCTTTTATTTGTTTTGGTTGATTTATTTTCAAAACTTTCATTTATTAATTTTTGTATTCTAAATCATTTGGCTGCATTTTATGCGATTGCATTCATTCATTTATTTTGATTCATTTCAATTTTGTGTGCGTTTTTTTTTTTATTTCTCTTCAGTATTTCATTTCATTGAACATCTGTCGCTTGTAAATATTTATTATTGATAAATGTTTGTATGTATTTGTATAATTGCTTTATGGAGTGGAAAATTTTTCACATGTCGACTAAAAATCATTTAATAAGGATGAGTCGCAGTGTTGCCAGGGCTAGCTTGGAAAATGTTACAGGTTTTTGTCAAAAAAAAAAAAAAAATAAATAAAATTTTTCCTAGAAAGTTACATTTTCAAAATTTTAAAAATGCTCAATACGTATTTATTTTCGATCGAAATTTTCTAAGAAGATAATACAAAAATTTGCTTTAGAAAGTCTATATTTTTCCTTCAATGGAAATATCGCCTTCGTATTCAACCAGTTATGATGATCCGATTTTATAAGTATTCTCTCAACATATTCATTTGGAAATATGTTGAACAATGGCACTTCTTTAGAATTATTCAGATTGAAAATCATTTTTAAAACAATCGTCGGCACTTAAATTAGGATTTAATTCGAATGCTTTTTATGGAGAAATACATATCAAATTTGCTCGCGAATAAAATTTTTAAATTAAGAAATTTACTTAATAAATCAATTATGCCCCTTCTGACCAAAATATCGGTCCTCTTAATGGTTAACTACTTTTATGATTTAAATTATACTTATAATACTGCAATTTATATAACTAATACCCTATTTTCTCAAGTGTGTTAATTCATCTTAATCTATTTTTATATGACGTAAACTTCACGATACTTTCCATTTGCACAAATTTATTTCTTAACCATTTCAGGAGCACATTACCGAAATCTTCTCAAAAAAAAAAAAAAAATTCTCTTATATATTTTGGATTTTAATTGTAATTTTTCGAGTCCCGTTATCCCGGGAATTTCGTCAAGAATACCGGAAATTTTAAAAGCACTTAAATTTATAAAAACTAATAGAATTTAATACATTTTAATAATTCTTTTTATAAAATTGTGCTTAAAAACCCAATTGGAAACTGAATCATAACAAAAATTACAAAATTGTGTGTTAAGGAATGAGATAACTCCATGTGACTTTTTTTCGTAATGACTTTGAGAGCACTATCTAATGACAGACTTATGTTAAATACATTTCATAAACACTTTAAAGATATACTATATGTCAGCACTAGAGACCAACAAGTAGAAAAGTATAACTGGGTGAAAAGATAACATGCATTGATAACATGCTGAATTTGTCTTGCAAGTCTTGAAGGTCTGATCAAATCTATAATGCTAATAAAGTTTAAAACTCAATAGGTTGAAGCAACATACTTTTTAATACCGCTTAAATTCACTTTTGAGTTTCCCCGGAAGTATTCGGCAGAAATGCTTGTCGTCTGGTAGTTTTTGCATTATTATCAATAGATTTTACATACACATATATATTCTTGAATTCGATTTATAAAATAAATTTATAACAGCTTAACGTTTTTATTATAAAACTGAAAGAACTTTAGAGAAAAGTGCACAAAAAATTTCCTTTTTTTTTTGCCAAGTAAACTAAGGACCTGATTTTGAATTTATTTGTTGTTTCTCGTATAAATTTTCAAAACGAATTTTGTTTTGTTTTACAAAATCAGGTTATAAATTTTATTTGATTTTTTTATTTATTTAATTTATTTTATCATTTTATATTGAATTTAAATCGAAAACAATAAAAACGTTGAGTTGTAAAAATCGATTTTATAAAGCAAAGTCCAAAATTTTATTTTATTTTGTGAACTTCTTTGGAAGTTGCTTTATGTATTATATTAAAGACCTATACAAAAATTTTGACTTAGTTTTTATAAATTTAATTTTTTAAGAAAATTTATTAATTTTTAATCGATTTTACTAATCAATAGATCAGATTTCCTTTTCTGCTGTTCTAGATCGATTAAAGCAGAGATTCATATCCTATATGTGTCTCAAATGTTCAACTTAGATCGATTATTATTAATGATCCGGGTTCCCGGGAAGTCGAAAATTTTGTCCTGCTTTCCGGGGAAAACGAAAAGTACGGCAAATTGCATGCGCTAATTTTAATAATTTTCATAAACAACAATTTTACCGGTTTTGTTTCATGTCAAAAATATTATTTTTCAAATTGATTTTGTTTTAGAAATACATACACTGGTGCATATTTCTATAAACGCATTTAAAATTTTGTTTTTCTTTGCATTATATTCATTTCTTTTAACCAAAAACAACGTTGTGATGTTACAATAAATCGCGATGTAACGTTGTTGTTTTCTTTAAATTAGCAATTAGAACATATTGGTGATCATTTCAGTCGAACATTCCTACAAACGCAGTCGAGAAAAATTTTTCTAAAAATTTATTGCAAAAAAAAAAAAAAATATTAAAAAATCTTAAAAGTTTTAGTTGTTTGTTTCACTTAAGGTAAGATCCTGATGACAACATCTCTGTTGACTGGAAATATTTTTGTTTTAATTAGGAAATTTCATCAGCTTAAAGCATGTCCAAAGGTACTTTTTTTGCAGACCAGGAAAAAATTCTAGCAAACAAATTGGAAGAAGAATTAACCGTTCGAAAGGAGTTATTCAAGGCTTTCTTAATAAAAGACAGAAATACGGAATGCGAAAACCAACAAAAGGTAATCAAAATTTAATAAAAGGCAAATTTATAAAATAAAAGAAAAAGCCATCCACAATAAATTAAATGCTACACAAATAAAAAATAAACCGCACCTTCCTGTCACTTCCAAATATGTTCCACACATTTTGCGAACAGATGGTAACATAAAATGGAAGAAACCAAAATGTAAGCCAATGTTAAAACAGCATCATAAGGATATTTGCGCTCAAATACATGAAATGGATATATAAGTGAAATGAAGTAATCTTTTCTCATAAAAATAAACACAATTTAGATGGTCCCGATTCATATTCTTGCTATTGGTATGATTTGAGGTCGAACGAAATTCATATGTCGAAAAGTAATTTCAGTGGAGGTAGTGTTATGTTTTGGGCATCCTTTTCTGCTGCAGGAAAATCGAAAATATATTTTGTTCCAATTAAAATAACAGCTCAATTTATAATGAACTATTGGAATATACTCTTCTCTCATTTATGGAAGAAAAAATAGATGAAGATTGCATATTCCAAAAGGATAACGCTGCAATCCATGCCTCGAACCAATCTAAATCGTGGTTTAATAAACATAGTATTCCACTATTGGACTAGCCAGCTTGCAGTCCGGATTAAAATCCATTGGATAATCTGTGGGAGTACATGGCCCGTAAAGTTTACACAAGAAATGCATAGAGTGAAACCATAATAACAATAACAGTGTTAAAACTACAAATTAAGCAAGGCTGGGAAGAAATTGAATTAATGAAAAATTAACTTAAGTTTGTATATAGGAAAATGCCAAAAAATGGCATTAAATTGCTAAAATTACAGAGAAAAAAAATTGTTTACATTTTAAGTTTTTTGTTATTAATTATTTAAGTGAAGTCAATAAATAATTTAAAAAATTAATTTGTAGCATCTTAATTATTTTTTGGCTTCATTTTTAAAAAGTTGATTAAAAAAATAATGTGCGTTTATAGGAATATGCACCAGTGTATGTTAAAAATGAAATGTCAGAATTTGTTCGAAAGATCTTTACTCAAAACGGTTGCTTTAAATGCAAGAAAAGATCATACTTACAATTTTGTTCTCTGCAACAGAAGTGATGTACAGGAGGTAAGTATTGAAAAATTTTTATTTAAAATTTTGATTAATGTGATGGCAGCAGCCATGAGGAGATGCTGAGAAAATTATCACTTAGTAAAAAAATAAAATAAGACAAACAATTTGAAAAAATAATCCTCGAAACCAGGATTCTCAGTGCGGCCAGTTGGAAATATTTTGACAATAAATCGCCGATTTCTAACTGACTTTATCGATTGATAAAGAATATCTGAGCTTATTCGAGGAATATACTTATAAGTTTAAGTTTTAGTATTGAGAAAACGTAAAATTTCAAGATTTTTCTTTACCTATTGAAGTTTTGAAAAACTTTAAAATTCATAAAAGTACATAACTTTAGACAGCAATATCTCGAAGGCCACTTAATATATTAAGACAATTCAACTTGTGTTTAAATTATATTGTTGTAATCTTCAACTAAAATACTTGGAAAATTTTTCAAATTTTGAAAAAAAAAACAAATGCATTTTAATGCAATTGCATTTCTTTTGACGCGTTTTTTGTTGAATAACCACCTTAGATTTATGGTTTTTGAAACAAATGAGTTTTTTTTTTTTGCTAAATGTTAGTTTTCACAGCAACTATAATTTTTATATGTTATTGCCAACACTTTAAGGAATATTTTATAAAAAAATTAAAAAATGGAAGATATGATTTTTTTTAAATTATCTTGATACAAGGACGAATATTGACTACATTATCCTTTTCTTTCAAAAATTACGTTTTTATAAAAATAATTAGAAACACGATTTATTAATCATCAGTTGGAGCCAAAATTTGCTTAAATCAGGCGAAGATATAAATTCATACATCTACGGGCTTCTCTCATGAATTTGCAAAAAAATTTCTGAAAAAGTGAAATTTGAATCGTGATAAAACTACAAAGAATTTGAAATTTTTAAAGAACTTTAAATTTTTTATTAACACAATGAACGTGTACACCGATTTTCATCGAAATAGAAGATGGTGAGTTTCGTCAGGTGTTTGAAACTTTTTGCTTTCTTCCACTTAATTTTATTAAAGGTATTAAAAGTTACGAAAATGAGGTTAAAAAAATTACATATTACGTGGAACTTTACAAATTTACGAAAAATATAACCAAACGGCAACACTGACAGGTCGTCACATGAATAATGAAGAATTTTGGTATTTAATTAAGTAAGTGGTGTTTGTTAAAGCCACAATTAGAAGGTGTTAAAAATTTGCAAAACTTATGAAAATTTAAATAAAAATTAGAAAAATATAAACAAAGTCTCTTTAAAACTACTAATAGTGAATGTAGGAACTGAGTCCTAGACGAAATATTTAATCCTTTGATTACTCTTATCCTAATTACTAAGTGAAAAGTATTGAATATAAATCTTAATTTTAAAATAAAATTTCACTTACCTTGTAATTTCTTCTACCAGCTTACAAGGATCTGCAGCATAAAACTTAACACCAAAATATAAATCATAAGGATCTGCTTTGGGTTTTAATTGGCGGGAAATACGTGAGGCCGGATCCAACCAATGCTACAGAAAAAAAGAAGAAACAAAAACAAGCAAATTAAGCGCCATAATAAACAATTGATAAGAAACAGAAATAAAACTTAAGCAATAAAATTGTTTAAAAATAAAAAAATAATATAATTTGAATAAATTTCCAATATTTATTCCATGATTTTTTTCCATCTCAAATAACAGTCGGCGTTACAGCCAAGGACTATTTAAAATTCTAAAAGTTGTGGTAGAAAAACACAGCAATAAATTGCCAACATCCGAAAATTGAATAAAGAAGAAAAGTAGCTACAAAATAAATTGAAAATAAAATACAATAAAAATACACATACACATAGAGATTGCTTACGAGTCCTTTTGTATATCATAACCGAAGAAGTAAGTGAAAAAGAATTGCGGGTTAAATCTGGTATTTGCGTTATGACCTTCAACAACGTGCTTAGGACATTTTAAAATAAAAGTATTTAAGGCTATAATGGTTGAAGCAAAAGCAGTAGCAACAACTAAACCAACAACCACAGTTCTATAAGGACGATTTGAAAAGTTTTCTTCCTTCTATCCTTGTTCCCAGAAAACTACAAAAACTTTTTTGTGCTTTCAATAACAGTCTTACTTGCCTACTATTAATGTGTTTTCGGATATAAATTTCACTGAAACTTAGCAAAAAAGGGAAAGTTTATGAAAGAATTACAACTGGCTTGTCTGCTTGTCTTGTTAAATGTTCTTTAATATGTTTGGAAAACAAATATTTTTATTTCCCCAAACTTGTTACTTAATTTCTTTTCCTTTTAAATCCTTGTTATCAATACAAACTTTGCAAAAGCATTGAAAAGAAAAAAAAAAAAGAACAAGGCAGCAAACTTTTCGTTTACTTTTCATTTTCATTAATTACGCCTGATCACATTCCCAATTAGCCCAGTCATCAAAGGATTTACTTGATATTAGAAATGTTTAAAAAAAAAAAATAAATTGAAAAAAAGGGATACCAATATATAAGTATCATGCGGCGAGTATGTACACGCAGAGAAAAAATGTAGTTGTAGTGATTATAATCTAGAAGCAACATATTATGGCCACAGCTAAAAATATATTTGATTACAATAATTATTGTTATGATTCTATTTTATCATATTGTTTCAGATATTATGTTTTTTTTTTCATGCCATGGTTTGAGTTTTTCATATCATTATGCCATATCATAATGTAGTAATTATTATCCCATGGTATCAGATTATAATTTCAATTTATTATATTATTATTCCATCTTATCATATTATGATTCCAATTTATCATATTATTGTCCCATCTTATCATATTATTATCCAATCTTATAATATTACGTGTTTATTAATCACAAAAATTATTTAAATATTATTTTTTCATTAATTAATCTTTTTTTATTTGTACCGTTATATGTTGTGCAAGATAATACAAGATATTTTTTATTAACTATGTAATCAATATCTTACATTGTTTGAATCACACCAAATATAATAAAACCTTATCCACTTATATTAATTCATGTATAAACTAAATGAGAATTATAATGAAAGTGGAAAACAAACGTTAAAAACAAAATATATTCAAAAATAAACAAGTCATGAATTTTTTAACCATATTTGTAAAAAGCATAGTTATTTATAAAATTTTATTGTAATGGGAATAATAATACAAATATGCTTTGAAAATAAAACATTGTTTAAGAACATGGAAAAGATTGATAAATAATGATATTTTTTATGTAAATAAAAATTTCTTTCTAGTAGAAATATTCACAAATATGTTTGTAGTCAACTATACTAAAATTTTGATTGACTGTAAACATTGAATAATGAATGAAACAAAAACATTGTTATCATGAACATAGTATTATTAAAATAATGAAAATTAATAATGAGAACATAATATTGTTGTAGTGACAATGCCGTAAACATGATTTTTCTCTGCGTATTTGTATGTAGATGGAGGTCAATTTGTTTATTATATATTCAAAGAGCTTTGGCTCCTAATGTATTTGGAATCTGAAGGAAACTCATTTTGTTTGTGATGCAAGTTCAAATGTTGGAATATTTTTTATAGCAATAGTTTTTGCTTATAGTTTAATTAGTCGATTTTGTCCTTGATTACCTTTATATGAATGAATGTTTGTTTTTTAGTTATTTATTTGTATGTACGATATTTTAAGATTCTTAAACCCATGTCCTGCTCTCACATTTAGTTAATTATATTATAAACTTACCGTTTGATTTTCCTCATCAATGTAACGTATACCAAAGTATGATGTTTCAATTAAATTCAGTCTGGCAAAAACAACATCGAGTAATGCTTGACCAGGTAAATCATCCTGCAAATAAAATAAAATAGAAATTAGAAAGATAATTTTTAATTAAATTTTTATAATGTTTGTATAAGAAACTAGATCAATATTGATTGACTTAATTTTGAATTAATGGACAAATGTAACTTAAAAGGATAAAATTGGTATAACATAATATTTATTTAAGTGAAATATTGATTATAATATTTTTATATATATTATGTGTATATCATGGCTGCTTATTTTCTTGCAGTTTGCAGAACAGAGGAAAAATGTATTAGTTCTACAGCTAAACTATCTCAGCAAAAAAAGAACATCCAAAGAAGTCAATAAGATCCTGAACTTTTAATCCAGAAATAGTGCAAATTCGGATCATTTCCAATGAATTTAACATTGCGTTGTCATTGGAAGATCTTCTCTTCTTTGATACCTATTCACCAAGTAAGAAGTAGTGTTCACGATGCCATGTAAAATTGATTTCTTTAATGTTCTTTATTATCAATTCAAGAAAATTATTTTACTTTTTGTATAAACCAAATATTTTTTATTAAAAACAGACATGCATAACGATATTTTTTATTTGATTAAAACAGATATTAATAAGTAACAAGTACATGTAAATTTTTAAAGTTTTATATCAGAAAATTTTATCTGAATTGCTTTTTAATAACATCTTTGGATGGAGTTTATATTACGTCTTAAGCACAAGGAACCGAACACTTGTTGAAACTTTGGAAGTAATGAAAAAGTACTATATTTTTGCTGGGTATGGAATGCATCAATATTCACATACTGTACTTGCTCTAGTTTAGCGTTGCGGGTAATTAAATTATTACCTTCAAAACTAAATAGTTTTGCGGATTTGTTATCCGTTCTATGGAATCGTTCAGGAATCAAATTTGTTTGAGTCATAAGATATAATGAATGCTGTTGAAGAGTGTTGCGACTGCTAATACCCTCAGACGCATCCACCAAACAGCGATAACAGGGCCAATTACTGATTGCATCTTATTTATGATCCTTCGAACCGGATGCTGGTTAACAATACTGTAACAGTATCTATAATCTCAGCGTTGAAGACACTAGGTTCCTTAAACAACAGAACTATTACTTAATCCTTTTTTGCAACAGATTTGGAAGAAATTCTTTAATTTTCTTTCGATATACGCAGAGAAAAAATATAATTATAGTGACCATAATCTAAGAGCAACATATTATGATTGGAACATATGGTTTCTTTTTTCACGTTATGATTCTATGATTCATATTATTAAACCATCATATCGTATATTGAAATAAAACGTATTGATAAAAATATTTTTTTTTTTTAATTTTTTATTGAAAATAATAGAGACAAGTATTCATTAGTCAAAAAAAAAAAAAAAAAAAAAAAATATATATATATATATATATATATATTTACATATTAATTGTTCATTAATTATATTCATTTGTACCATATGTGGTTCAAATGCAAGATAGGTATAATATGTTTATTATTAATTCTGGTAAAAATTACTTGCAATATCGAAACCTATTGAGTTATTCAAATAAAATTAATGATATTTTCAAAGTTTGCTGTTATTGGTGTGGCATATTTTAGGGTTTTCAAACAAAATTTAAAAAAATAAAAAATGGGATTCGAATCCAAGTTATTTCTCCACATATTATAAGAAAATATATTTTATTAGAGTTTATTACAAAGAAGTGCTATTTAATATTGTGATATTTTTTTAAACAAAGTAAATTTCTTTTGGTCCATAAAATTTGTATCTTTCGAAATTTTTTTCTGCGTCTCCCCACTTCCGTTAAGCATTAAAAACATCGCCTAGTTATGTCAATTATGATCGATTTCGCGCTTAAACAAATTATCAGCAACATTTGACTCAAATTTATTATCCCGATCAATTACATTTCTCGCCGTTCTTATAAATTCCAATTTGCTATAAAAAAAACAAAAACGAAGAGTGCAAGTTTTGCGTAATATTCAAGAAGCCCAAAAATTTTTTAAATTTATTTTTAATGCTCTTGCGAGTTTATTGCGTAAAAAAAAAAAAAAATCTCGCAGTAGTCCATGCTATTCGTTTAAAAACTGTGAATGTGTCTCGCGAAAACCAAACTTTTTAAAATTTTCGCTCTTGTTTTCTAAACTTTTAGACTATCTACTACGTTGACTATTTCGGGCACATCAATAAGATATTGCGCAAAATACGCATAATTACAACAAGAATTAATTCCTATTTCAAAACTTGTAATACGTTGAGGGGTGCACAGACTCACACAAAAAAAATTAAAAATTTTGCCATCAAAATTTGATTACCTTGTATGTAACTGTTGAAAGTCTGCACAATAACAAAGAAGGTAAAGAATTTTTCCACAAGGTCCCATTAGTTTATATAAGATCGATTGAAGTCAAAAAGTATAAACGCGTAAACAAAAAGTGTAGAAGAATGGGAAAAAAGTAAAGCAGTTCTAAGCCCTTTTTCAAAGTTATTGAATTTTGAACATCAATCATGATTATAGAATGAATCCTATGGTGCTAAATTTTGCACTCTATTAGCTTTAAGTCTTGTAAGTTCAGATCTGTAACCAGTTTTTTATAATGGTATCTCAGCAAAATTTATTCACCCAGATTATAATTTTTTATTAATGTCCATATACATTGCTCTTTAAGATTAGCTTTCTTCATTATTAAATTATATTAACATTTGTCAATGTATAGTCCTAGACATATACGTACACAAAAGACAGGGAATATTTTCAGATAGTCTCTTTATTTTACATAACAACGCACATCCCAAGATTCATAGATGAGCAACGATACTATTTATAAGTGTGAAGTCCAGTTTTTATCTGAAAGTGTCGTTATATAATAGCAGCACTAGGTCTAAAATCTATGCTGTAAATCTTAAACAGTTTTGTATTCTATTACTCAATTTATAAACTCAAATATTTTTTTTACTGAAACCAGATCTATCACGAAAACTGTAAAACCAAACATTTAAATTCGTAAATGAGTTATTGAAAAAAAAAAATAATTTTTTTGTTAAAATATTACACTATTTATCAAACATGATGTTTGAAAATTATAAAAAAATTCTACAATTTTTTTTTTAATAAAAATAGTTAACAAAATTTCTCAGCTTGAATAAATATTCAAATAAAATTATTTTAAAATCAATAAAGTCAATATTAAAAAATATATTTTAATTTAAATTCTTTTTATTTTATTTATTTATTTACAGATACAAGTTTATGTATATTTAAGTGTAATGTACAAATAATCTTTGGACTTTATATATACCAACGTGATCTTAATTTTAAAAGCTAAATTTTGTATTAAACCAGAGGATCGATGTAATTACGCAGAGGAGCAATGTAATAGAACAACAATCCTGATTCTGTTATTCTCCGAGAGGTAGGACTATGACCTAATTTTATATAATTTTATATATATATATATATATATATATATATATATATGATATCTATGTTGATTTCAAAATTATTTTACCCAATAAAATAAAATATTAAAATTAACCATTTTTATTAAAATTGTCAAATAATGATTCAATATAAAAAATATTTGTTATAATTTTTTCTGCGTCCCAACAGGATGCGAATTTATGACAAGTTTTTAATAGTTAAAGATAACGATTTAGGACACTTTTATTGCAAGCTAAACTCTAACAATTTCAATTATATTCTTACACAGATTTTTCTAAACAATGTAATATTTGTTTTTTTAATAAAATAACCTTTTTAATTCTACTACTTCTTTTATTGGTTGTAAATAATTTAAAACCAAAAATAATATGCAAAAACAAATTTATATTTTCACTATTCTATTAAATAAATAAAAAAAAGATGTGAAAATTTTTCAATAAAAATACTCCTATATATCGTTTTAACAGATTCTTCCCTATTGAGCTATTTTCCCAATCTTTTTATCATTTAAACAAGTTTTTTGTAGGATAGTTTGGTAAAAGGCTAAAAAAACCATGCAATTGGCAATTGCCTTTTTGTCTCTGATGGCAGCAAAAAAGTAGAGTCCGATTTCAAATAAAATAATTTTTGAATTTATAAATTTCTTAACAAAATATGAATTTTTATTTTTTCTGTGTAAAGAGATTCCATAAACATCTCAATGTTTTCTGTTTTGCAGCCACGTTGAAATTGTAAACTATTTTTTTTTATAGAAATCAAATAAGAAAATAAAAAATAATATTTTACCAAACATTTACACTAAACAAGCACATTTAATCGTAATAAGTAAAATACAACAATAACAAAAGTTTATATGTATTTTACCTTGAACAAACTTAAATTTGTATTTAAAAAGTTTTTTCAAAATCCTTTAACATAAATTCCCAACTTTCCATTTGATTAAGCAAACATGACCACCATACAAACATCCTCGAACATACACAAACACATACCGAGAAATAAACTTTAAATCCATTTTATGTTTTTATGGAATATAAGTTTGTTTTCCCTTTAAATATAAATTCTTAAGCTGTCTGTCTCTCTCTCTCTCTCTCTCTGTCTGTTTGTCTGTCTGTCCATGTGGCAAACAGCCTGCCTTTATTTAAACTGATTGTATTACTTTTCCTATTTTATTCAGCTGTTTGTTTTTTATTTAGAGGAAAGGAAAAATATTTATAAAATCTACATTTTATCTTGTCGACGTCTATTCTGGTTTATATTTGTGTGCGGCTAAACTGTCTTGTTGTCAGTTATTTGGTTTGTTTGCATTTGTTTTCTGTCCGTCCGCCTGTCTGTCGGTGTGAGTTGGTTCATACGTTTTTATTTTCCCTTTAAAGACGTGCGGTTTTGCACTTTGAAAGAACGCTAAAATATTTTCTAGAATTCTTTTCCTTGCACAAATAAATGCTGACATATGTTAGGGAAGAAAATATTCATGTTAAAAAAGAATTTGATGTATTTATAGTTTTGATTGAATTGTTGCAAACTTGTTTATTAGACAACAGTTTTGATTGTTTTAAGCTAAGTTGAAAGAAAGAAAAAAATTCTTTCTTAGAAATACACCGAAAAAAATAAAAATCGATTTCAATTACAAAATTTCTTATATCAATTAAAAATTGTTTGATTTTGCTCCAATCATCAAAACGATAATATTAATTAAATAAAATAATTGACTTTTTTTTTATAAATATCAATTATTTTTTTAATTGAATGAATTGTACTCATGATTGAAACTTTGATTCAAATTGATCATGCTGATAATTGTTTTAATTTAAAAATTATCTGAATAAATGAAAAATTATCTGAAAAAAATAAAATAAAATACAATTCAATAACCATTTAAAAGTCTGATGTAAAATATTTATTGCATTGTAAATATATGAAATATAAGTTGTAGGTTTATGTAAAGTAGGAAATAGATTGGGTCCGTGTAAACTGAACTGTATGTTATCTCCTAAATCTAGACAAAATACATTTTCTAGCAGAAGCAATTACCTCTTCGGAACCGTTCAAACAAAGTGGGGAGTGTAACCCTTACGATAGCAACAAGAAAAATGACCGAATTATTACATAATTTATTGACAAAAACATCGTCAAAAATAACAAAAACGTATTTACATTTTTTTTAAAGACTAGCCGGACGACTTTTGCTTTGGTAATTAAAAAATGAAATGAACTTACCAACTTGATTAAAAAAAATTTGTTTTCGAACCTATTCAGTTAGTGTTACATAGGATTTGCTTAAACAAATCACAAAAGAGTCTAGAAAGTCAACATGTGGACATACAAATGTATTTTTAGCTTATTTATTGCCTTTATGGAAAAATTTGCATATATTTTGAAATATATATATTTTTTTTTGGTTTGAATTTTTTGAAAGACTGTCACTAGGGTATCCAGTTGATTAAACGTCATTCGGTTATCCGATTAATTTCGGTCGATTAACTGTAGTTTGAAATTGTTTATTTTCGAATAACGAATTAACCGAATAAATTGTTTCGAATAACCGATTAACCGAAATTTAGTTCTATAGAGTTAAAAATCCAGAATTTTTTTCCTTTTAATATACATTTATGTTAACTTCATATTTTTTTAATGTCTGTTATATAACAGAAAAAAATAAATAAATGCAATTTTTAGTGAAGTACACGCAGAGAAAAAACTTGCTTACACAATTATAACTACAACAATATTATGTTCTCAATGCAATTTTTTTTTTAATTTTAATAACTCTGTGTTCATGGTAGCAATATTTTTGTTTAAATTTTGTCATTTAATGTTTACACTCGAAAAAATTTTTAATATGGTTGACTACAAAAATTGCATGTTTTTAAATATTTTTACCAGAAACAACATTTTATTAATATAAAAATATCATTACTTCTACAACTATTAAATATTTACAGTCTTTTTCCTTGTTCTTAAACAATATTCTATTTTTAAACCATGTTGATATTATTATTCCCATGACAATAAAATATTTCAAATAAATATAATACTGATCCTTTTCACAAATTTAGTGAAAAAACTAATCTTTTTTGTTTTTAAATATATTTTGTTTTTAATGCTTGTTTTCAAACTACATTGTAATTCTCATTTAGTTTATATATAAATAAATATAAACAGACAAAGTTTGGTTATACTTGGAGCGATTCAATCAATATAAGTATTGACTAACTACCATTAAAGGGTTTTGTTAAAAACCATATTTTGCATTTGAATCACATATGGCGGTACAAATGAATATAATTAATGAAAAAATAATATGTAAATATATATATATTTTTCTTTTTTTGGTTAATGAAAATTTTTCTCTATTATTTTCAATAGAAAATTTAAAGAAATAATTATAAGTTTTATTTTAGTGTATAATATGATGGGATAATAATGTGACAAAATTAAATAATAATAGTATGATAAGATTGGATAACAATATGATAACATGAGTTAATAATATGACAATGTGGTATAATAATATAATAACATCAAATCATAATTTGATAGAAAGTAATAATGATGTAGTAAGATTGTTCAATTATATGTAAAAGTAGAATCTTAACATGAAAAAACAAACCACAAAATCGGACACAATATGAAAGAATGGAATCATAATAATTATTACTTAGAATCATTTTTATTTGTCATTGTGATCATATGTTGCTCTTAGATTATGGTAACTACAACTATATTTTTTTACTGCGTGTACTTTTTGAATTGTTTTACTATAAAACGTTAAGATTCGGTTGTTATTTTTGCAAATATTTCTTACTTAAAAAGAATTGTTTTAAGCAAATGAAAACTAATATTATGCATATTTTTCTACTAAAATAAAAAAAATATAAAACTAATTTCGTTGCGATGAAAAAAAAACAAAAAAATAATTCGTATTTTCATTGCAATTTTACATGAAATTGTGAACATGACTTTCTTCTCTCTGAATAGGTATCAATAAAATAAAACATCTTCTAATGACAACCTTTCCTTAAGTTCATTGAAAATGATCCGAATTTGAAAATTTTGAGGATAAAAGCAAAATAAAAAGGCTAGATTTAGCTTTAGTAAGGCTAAACTGGCAACACTGATAACCAATTAAAAAATTAATTTAATAAATTATTAATATAATACATATTTAAAATAAAATGAAGCAACAGATTAATTGAGAAATTTGTTCGAATTTTTTTTCCTGTGTATTTCTTCGAAAGTATTTATGAGCTTTTAGTGTAATGCTCTACGAAATTGTGAAGTTTTTATAAAGTTATTGGAAGTTTATTGCATAGAAAACATGAAAAAAGTTAAATTTAGGAAATTATAGTATTCCGGGTAATATTGTGTGGTTTTGGGGTAAATAAGAAATAGGTTCATATTAATAAAGCAACAAATAATTCAATTCTGTTAGAAAACTTTAAGTAAAAAATTAAAAATAATATAGTTCCTAATTCATTCATACTCTTCGAAGTTGGTAATGATAAACAAAGATATTTAATATCTAATGAAGTTAGAAATATTATTATTAATACCAAATTTGTATAGATTTAATACTCTTTATCCCTGTATTATAATTGTAATTTTTAAAACATTATTTGTTCTGTTTATTACTTTCTAATCCTAAATTTTAATTTATTAGAAAAAAAAGTAATGTAATATAAGAAATTTAAGTTAGATATTTTTAAATTCACAACAAATACTGTTTTTTTCTACAGCATCCTGTGGTAAATCTTCATTTTCATTTAAATTGTCTCAATTCTAAATGACACTATAAAGAAATGAAGTCTACTAAATATGTTTCTACAAATGTATATTTAGTGTCTTATTTATTGCGGTTCTATGTATGAATAAGAGATTTTTCCTATTTTTTTCCTTATGTTTTAAAATAATAAACAATAAACGCGTTTTATATACCAACTCCTCTCTAAAAGTCATTTACTTTAGTCTATTTTACAAAAATACTCCAGAATTCATTTCAGATTTATTTATTTATAATATTTTTTTGCTCTCGAAAATCGCATACACATTACATTTGTATGAATGAGCTGACTAACTGACTAAACGAATGAATGAAAAAAAGAAAAACATTCATATGAAAACATGTCACAAAATTGGTTGAAATGTTTCATATGTCTTTGAGGAAAACATTCAAACAAAAGCCCATTTAAGTGACATTGAGACTTTGAACGACGAATTCAGAACTTAAAATTTGAATAAGACTTTGTTGTTGTTTGGATTTTGTGTAACAATGAGACAATAATTCTATATGAGTTTTTGCTTATAAAAAACAGTGTTTTTTTGTTAAAATTTTTGTAGGAATTACAGTGAACAGAAATATGGTGTATGAGAAAAAAATTTAAGAAAAGTGTATTCTTTTAAAATTACCTTAATAATTTTTCCCTATTTTAAGGACGCCTACCACGTCCCGTCTGCAGTTTGTTCATCTATGTTTGCCTCGTAGAAGCCACAACACTATTAGAGTTACTATGAACGTAAATGATCGGACGGAGTTTGTTGTTTTCGTAGACAGGATGGAATCGAAACGAAATCCTGCAAATCGAGTACAACTAATAAAATTATATCTCAGGAAAAACTCTTTTGTTTTCGGTAATGGCAACTATTTATTAATCTAATTTCTTGGTAATGAGGCGTCATTATTATTTGCCTACTCGCTTTTACATAAATAAGTACTCAATAGTATAATAGCACAGTAATATTGCAATCACGTAGATGAGTTGGCGAGAGCGCTGGATTAACAACCAGAAGGTTGTTGGTTCAACCACACTTTGACACTGTTAATTTTTTATAACAAAATGTCTCAAAATATTAAGAACGAGATGGTGTACTAAGTAAAACGTTAGTCATTAAAAACGAATGGTTAATTTGTGTAAAAGTTCAAATCTCACTGATGGTAAAATTTTCTTGTTTTTTTTATTTTATTTTTTAAGCTCTTCTAGAGTCTAAAAATAATTACATGAATTTGTGGACAACTCGATCATCAGGCAAAAAATAAGTAGCTTATCAGGAGAGCAAAGTTTTTGCTGGGACAATACAAAATATTTACACCTTAAGATATTTATGCACAAAATGTATCGCACAAAAATTTTTAACCTGACTAAAACTGACTTTAATCCTTAATAAGTTTCTTGATAATACTATCGTAAACAAACGGGTTACAGATTTAAACTCACAAGAATTGAAACTAATAGAGTATAAAATCTTAGCACCGAAGGTTTCATTTTATAATCGTTATTGATGTTCAAAGTTGAAAAATTTAGAAAAGGGGTTAAAAATTACTTAACCTTTTCCCATTCTTTTACTCGTTCTGTTCGCTTGTTTATACTTTTTGATCTCATTCAATCTTGTAGAAAAATTCTGCACATTCTATGCTATTCTGCAGGCTTTTAACAGTTACATATAGAGTGATCAAATTGTTATGACAAAATATTTTAATTTTTAAAATTATTAGGTTCTTGGGCGAGGTCTGTGCCCAATCTGTATTCAACGGAATACAAATTTTAAAATAATGTAATTATGCGTATTTTGCACTATATCTCATTGATGTGTTTGAAATAGTCAACTTAGTAGATAGTCTAAAAATTAGGAAATCAAGAGTGAAAATTTTTAACAAAGTTAGTTTTTCGCGAGGCACATTCACAATTTCTAATGGAATAGCATGGACTACTGCGCACGAGAGCTTAGTTTTTTTTATAAAATAAAATCGCAAGAGCATTAAAAATGAATTTATGAAAAAAAAAATGTATGGACTTTTTGAAAATTACGCAAAAATTGCACTTTTTTTTACTTTTACGAGTATATATAAAATTACAACTTGTACAAATATTAGATATATATAAAATATATATACAGATATAAAATTGGCGTTGAATATAAATTTAAGTCAAATAAACCATAAATTTATGTCAAAGGTGGTTGATAGTTGAAAATGGAACACTTTTTTATAATGTTTAACGGAAATGTAGAGCCACATCAAAAAATTTTGAAAGATACAAATTTTATGGACAAAAAAAAAAATGTTCTTTGGTTTAAAAAGGATCAGAATAAACTCTAATAAAATATATTTTTGTAACATATGTGGAGAAATAACTTACATTCGATCCCCATTTTTGAAAAATTTTTAAAATTTTACCTAAAATATGCCTAACTAATACCATCAAACATTGAAAATAGCATAAATTATATTTGAATAACTCAGTAGTTTTTGATATTACGCGTAATTTTTACCAGAATTATACATAAACTTCTAGTTTGTAAATGTTTTTATAAGTTCGTACAAAATGATTAAAGCGAAATAACTCTACACCCATTCGTGTTACTTTATATTTATACGAATGAATTTTAACGTGCCATAATTTGTTTTCTTTTTCTTCTTTTTTTTTGAACGCCTAAAATCAAAATTTTTTGATAATAGCCCACATATATCTAATTTCCTAAGCATGCTTTCTCTTTTCAGACCTTTCTGAAGCACTCAGATGACTGAAATCTGGCTTACTTTTCAAAATATTCGTCCTACAAGTCCTAACGCACCTAAATTTTGAAATTTCTATCAGGGAGCAGGAGATACGCGGATTTGTTTTTTATTTTATGTAATATTTTTAAAGTTGGTTTTGGTTTTAAAAAGTTTAAATCTGTCAATACGCCGATTAATTTTTTTAAATCTTCTTTTTTTATACCCTACACCACCATAAGTAGCTGGAGCATTATGCATTTGTACTGATGTTTGTAACGCACAGAAAAAATCATCCAACTCAGAATCACTTTTTGAGTTGATCTAACGATGTCCGTCCGCCTGGCTGGCTGGATGGGTGGCTGGCTGGCTGGAAGGGTGGATGGCTGCCCATGTAAACCTTGTGCACAAAGTACAGGTCGCAATTTTGAAGATAATTCAATGAAATTTGGCACGTAGGACTTTCATGACACAAGGACAAAGCCTATTGAAGTTATGATCGGTCTATTATTTCACATAGCTCCCATACAAATTTCCTCCCGGAATAGGGGTTTAACGATCATAAATACCTTAAATATAGTAATATTTTAATGAAATTCAGTGCAAAGAAATTTTGTATAAGTGTAGAAATCACAGTGAAAAATTTTATGAGGATCAATCCATAATTTACTAAAGCTCCCTTATAAGCCCACTTTCGGGAATCACCATAAAGTGCATAATTTCATATGAATGGTAGTATTAACGTAATATTCTGTATTTCAGTATTCGTATATTTTATTTTGCACTTAGTAAAAGCATTGATCCATAATTGTCCACATGTCTAATATGAAACCCCTCCAAGAATTTTGATGGACATACACTTTGGTGTGGGGTATCATATGGTCAGGCTTGACCGACTATATCTTTCTTACTTGTTTTTTTTTTTTTTTTTTGGTTTTAAAAAAGTTTACCAATTTAATACGTTAAGCATTATTTACCCATCAAATTCTAATGGATTTAAATCTTTTAACTTCGATTAGGGAGAGTAGATTCGTCATATGAATAACTTATATATTTTTTTTTAAATTTTTTTTTGGATTTGTTTTTGCATTTTTTTATTACATTATTTTCTAACATTATCAACCTAGTTTCATTAAAATTACTTTAAATGTGAAGTCATTTCTACTATTTTTTCTCATTTAATTCATACACAAATTACTTTTCTCCATTTTTCTTTAATGAACAAATTAGTTTTCCTTTTAAATTGTTTTATAATTATAATGTGAATGTAGCACTATATTAAGATTCCTATAATCCAATTAGGGATAACAATTTGCCAGACTTTTTGATTTCCCGGTATAGCGGGAAAAGATTTTCGACTTCTTGGGTCCGCGGATTAAAAACTGTAGCTACTGTTACTCTCATTAGTTGAATAACTGAGACCCAAATAGGATACAAATTTTTGTATTAGCAGATTTCAAAAGATAATTATAAACTAAAAAAAAAGAAATCTGATCAATTGCTTAATGTAGTGATTTAACAACTGGGATGAATACTGATCAAGACAATATTAAGCAATATATTTATTTCCATTTAAAAGATATACATTATAAAACAATGCCATATTAGAAACTGAATAAAAAGGTATTACCTAAGACATTGATATTATAAAAAAAAAACTTTTCCAAGTTTCGTAAATCGATTTAAAAATTAAATTTATTATAAATATTGGAATTTAGTAATTCGAAAAAGTAATGGCTGTTGACCGTTTTTCCAAAACCCTAAAGAGTGATTCAATAGTGAGTTTAAACGGTATTAAACTGTATATTACTTTAGTAAGATTGTATGAAAATAATCAAAGGGTATCGCATATTTAAGCGTACCTTAAATTATAATATCTTCGCTAAATTGATTGAACCAGGATTCTACGTGGCTGTTAATTTAAGGAGTATGTTGACGAAAAAAATACACTTTATTAAAATTTGTTAATAAGGTTTTATTTTTTTTTTTATATCAACACAATTTTTCTTATTAAAATGACATTTTTATACTTTCTATTAACTATTTTGAAAAAATTACAAAATATTAATTTTTCGTTTGGAAAAATATTTTAAAAATTGTTCTAGGAATTTCAACATACAATTGCAGTAGAAAGTTAAAATTTGGCCAAGATGTTATATGTGATATCCTGTTTCATAATTTTGTATACGTTTGCATGTAGCTGGTAAAAAGGAATTTTGTACTGCTCTAAACTTCAGTCTGTTGTTGTATATCGGTTCTTGATTCGATTCGGGACAAGAAAAATTGTAAAACCGGGACACATTCTCTAAACGCAATATATATATATATATATATATATATATATATATATATATTAAACATTTGCGTGAAAGGAATTTACATCTCTCACCACCACCACAAAAAGGACCACTGTACCTTGAAAGCAGAAAACAGAAAATGTGATGCATATATTGTTGACAAGATTTTTATGCTAAATAAAATATACCATATAAAAACCGTTATAAATATATTTTCTAGTAATAGCCTAAGCTTCCAGTGTTCATTTTTGTAGTGTTTTTGGTGTCGTTCTTTTTCTATGGTACCTTCATCTCCTACTTATGTGGATGCGGGCTTGTATCTGTGTGTGTTTGTATGCGCTAAAGACATGATGCAAATCTTGTTTAAAGTTAAAATGTAGCTTGATGCAAATTCAGAAAAAGAAATGAAAAACCAAATGGGAAAACAGAAAAAAAAAATGAAAAGAACATTACTGAGTAAATAAAGCTAGTAGAAAAAGCATTTGTGTCGCATGATGGCCTTACAAATGTCGTTTTTATTTACATTTTTCTTGTTTTTTTTTCTTTCGTTTTTTCTTTTCTGCCGTCTGTTGCTGTTACTGCAGCCACTACACACTGATGGTGTACTTTAGTCAGTTATATTCCACACTCATCATGAGCACAGTCGTCAGTTTCATACTCATAATATGACGTTGGTGCTGCTATTGCTATGGATGGTGATGATTGTGATGCTATTAGTAAAATATGCTTTACAAAATAAAGTGCAGTTTAAATGTCTTTATATGTAGTAGAATTACTGCAGTTACACTATAAAAAACACTTGTTTTAATCAGTATGAAATTTTAACATCTCCAACTGACCATAAATGCAAAGGATAGTGTGCAATTTCTGAACTAATTCTAGCAAGACTGAAATAGAATAAAAATTGTATTTTTTAATTTGATGATTTCGGGCAACAATCGGATTCGACATCTCCGATTTCGAATACATTTATTACAGATATTGGTGTGTGAAGATAAATTCGAATTTAAATAGCAATTTTTTTAACGGAGCACTGTTAAATCATTACCATTATTAAGATATCTAAAGAGCTAAACGTTTTGCAGCCATTTTTGAAAATAGGTGAAAGGTTCACATATGATACTAGATGGAAAAAATGTTCATAGGACCTCTCTATGAAATAATATTTGTGGCATATCTGAAATAATTTTGAAATTTAAGAAAATTACTTTTTATGAAAATTCAAATCTGGATAGGATAGAGTTGGTGAAGGGACTCACATACTGCACTGGTTGAGATAATTTTGAAATTTGAGAAAATTAATTTTTTATAAAAATTCAAATCTGGACAGGATTGGTAATAACTAGGACCACCAATTCCACCTAATGTCATATGTGAACCCTTCACATAACAGACATATTCAAAAATCCTGTCCAGGTTTGAATTTTTATGAAAAATTTATTTTCTCAAATTTCAAAATTATTTCAAAAATGCAATTAATACTGTTCCATAGAGTGGCCCCAGGACCACCTTTTCCACCAAGTGTCATATGTGAGAACTTCAGCTAAAAAATTTATTTTCTCCACTGTTCCATAGAGTGGTCCTAGGAACAGTCTTTGCTGACCTTTTTTAAAGTACAATTTAGCCTGTTTTTTCTCACCTCCTGGCAACACTGTTTGCTAGTTAAATTCGAGTTTAACTTTTTACACATTATATTGCTTATTGAGGGTGTTATCAACTCAGGACACTTTCAGGTCCAAAAATATGACGTTTTGAAAATCGAAAAAAGCTAAAAATATCACAAAGGTGTACCTGTTTAATTGCTAATAACTTCTAAACTATACATGGTAAAACTATAGTTTTTTTTTCATATTAAATATTGATTTTGAAAGTTCAAAGGTCAAAGTTGGACGTATAAAATTCAAATTATTATATATGAAGAAGCGATATTTTTAAAATTCTTAAAAAACTATATAATGTTAACATAACTCTTCTACCTACTCGTGCAACATTTTAAGGTGTATACTTAATTAGTTTAGAATTTTTTTGATATGGAATTACCCAATTTGTATTATATGTGGTATTCACACTTGGTCACATCTAACACCTACCATCAATTTTACAAGGTTTTAACATCTTCCCATATAAATTGTACAGAGCTCAGAACTCAACATCTTTCAATATCTTTAAAAGATATTTCTATCTGATTTTGTTCCATGTAACATCTTTCAATTATTTTAATGTTATCAGTAGAAAAATGACATTAAATTAAAAAAAAAAAAAGAAAATCAAGAAAAAAATGTAAACAAAAAAAAAAAAAAATTCATGGGAACACAACAACAACATCTGTACTAAAATTTTTCAAAAAATAGAAATATTAACAAAAAGGAAGTAAATTATAATATTAATAATTGTTTTTATTGTTTAATTGCAATGTTTAATAAAAACTATTGATTATTTTTAATGATTGTTTAAAATTTCACTTTTTCATCAAGCGTTTTCTTTCGATCATGTGACATTTTCATTGATGAAAGATGGTAGATGTTTGATGTTGTAAGTGTGAACAAATGCTTCACATTCCCTTAAGATGTACGTAAGTGTAAAAACGGCAATACAATTAACAAAAACCTTCATCAAATTCATTGGTTCAATTTTCTCAGTGTAATGAATTAAACAAACAGCAAAAAAAAAACTTATAAATAAATACAGTTAACAAACAAAAAACCCATGTACACATCTGAATGAGAGCGGTGGTAGAGTAGATGTCAAAGTTCAAAGAACCTTAAAACTGGGCACATAAATTTGAAAACGATGGCAAATGTGTAAATAAAAATAAAATTGCCAACAAAATTGTTTCATCGTCATTCCTTTAAATTAAATTTATTTAAACCATAATTAACGGGCAGCAAAATTTAATACTCTATTTTAAAATTATTCTTAACAATCTTGACAAAGGATTATTATTATTTTTTTCCTCTCAGTTATTATTACAATTATTTTTTTTTCTGTTTATTAATAATAACAAGTAAATCTAGGCAGTAGAAAGAGCAGTAAGTACTAGAAGTAGTAATGGAATTATATGTTACAGCGTCAAGGTAATGAATGGTCAGTTATACATAAAGTTGCATAGTTATTACTCTTTTTAACTTTTTTGTTTATATATGTTTTTTTTTTTTTTTTTTAGAAAACATGACCTTAAGGCTATAACATTGTTTGTTAATTTAACCATATCACCACCACTATATCGTGTTCTTACTTACTACTGTGTAATTTACTCTTTTATATATAAATATCGTATATATGTATGTATTTTTTTTTTGTTCTTTATAAAAAAAATCCCCTACAATTTTCCATGTAAATAAAACAATTGAAAAATAACAGCAATTATTAGTTGTTGGCCCTGCAGTTATAAATATTGAATTTCCTTTACAAGTTGCCACAATTATTTCATTTCTGTCTCTTTTTTTAGTGGACGGAGGCAACAACTAAAACAAATATGTAATAAAGAACCATCGATAGAGGAGTTCTTAATTAATAAAAAAAAGAAAGAAATAAAATAAATAAACAATTGAATGATAACTAGATCTGGGTGTAGAAAAGAAATATTAAAGAAGTTTTCAATAAAAATTAAATAGTTTGTTGTTGTCGGATAAATCATAAGCAAATAGAGCAACGGTTCTTAAATGGCAGTCCATGACCCACAAGAGGTGCGTACAAACATATATTTAAAGTTTGTTTTTTTTTTTTTTATTTAAAAGTCGATAATATAAATTGACTTCATTTTATGTTCTTATAAAATATTTTTATAATCTAGTAAAATTTTAAATTATTTGATCAATTCATATTCGGGTCAAGAGTAAACAAGATTTTAATTATTATATACGATTTTCGAAATAATTGGGAGGATCTTTACAACATTTTGAACGTTAATATAAAAAAAAAAGATTTTTTAATAAGTTGTGCACAGTTCCAAATCCATAAAATTTGACAACCTTAGATTCAATACATGCTTTATTTTTCAATTGATTTTTCTGTATAAGCCTATATATAAGCCACTATATTTGGTAAAATGATTTGTATTTGTACAAGTCTTACCTATGCCAATGTGGACTTGTTGAACCAAAGTGGGCTTTTCTTTACACAGCTGTTTATATTTATTTACCACTAAGTGAAAGAAATTTAGAAGTTTTAAAATCATTTTAGAATAGGATATGTATGAGAGATTAAATCAATTATAGATCTTCACACTTTGGAGAAAACATTCCATTCTTAATAAGACACCTTTAAAATTGTGACATTTTCTTAGTTCGATATGGAAAACAGGACAGCCAGACCGATAGTAATTTAATCGCAATTTTTGTATTTTATACATTTCCTGAATGCGTATACTTTAAATTGAGGATAATATAAAATATAACATTTTCGCTGCAGTCAAAGGTTACAGAATAAAAAATAAAAACCCCAACAAGAAGAATTTATTCACAAATTGAGAAGGCATTTTGTAATATTTAATTGTATTTATTTTTTCATTGCAGAATGATTTGAAATTAACATTTGGTATCAAAATAATATGGAATGATGTATTTTTACTTTTAGTAAAATAAACCACAAAAGAATTTAAACTTAAGGCTTGATTCAGTATGACAATCAAATTGTTTGAAAATAAAATTTGTATGAAAACTACTCAGAAAACATTTGAAAAAATGAGTAATTTTCATACAAATTTTATTTTCAAACAATTTGATTGTCGTACTGAATCAGGCCATTAAAATTTAAACCTTTAAGCTACATTTGAACACAGTTTAAAAAATATATTTGATATCAAACATAATCATGTATCAAACTTTTGTTATAGTATTTATTTATAACACAAATATTGCGGTGGGTCTTTTTCGATTTTTAATGTCTTCTGAACCCCTGAAATAGAGTCAGAAATCATAGTAAATTAAATTAGATTATGATATTTGTGGTTAGAGTCTTTATAATCTCTAGGTATCTAAGATCTTTTTAAAAGAGAACTGGAATTAGTTTCTAAAAAATTTAAGTGTAATCTAGTCTTAGGGAAAATTAGGCAGAACTTTTTATAAGAGGTAGTTATTTGTCATTGTATAGTAAGAGCACCGTTTATTTTTGTGGTATCCACTTTATGTTGGAATTGCTAACATGCTGAGATAAATTCCGCAAGCAATTTAAAATCGATGCCTTTCTCTATTGCGCCATTGATATTACACCAAATACCAGTGATGTCAGATGAAGGGAATTTTAATAGAATATTTAAAGCATAGGGAAAAAGGGAGGGAATTTAAATTTTTCTGGAAATGAATGGATTTTTTTTTAATGTTTAAAATTTTCCTCAAACATAGCAACAAATTATAAGTAAAAGTAACAAATTTGAACTAATTTATTGTTAGAATTGTATTTAATATAATCAATTGAATTATAAGCTTTTCTTCGCCATAAATAGTATCGAACTAAACAAATAAGTTTTTAATTTCTACAAAATTTTTTCTCAAACCCCATGAGTTAAATATTCTGGTTAATATATATAGCAGAGTGAAAATATAATAATCCATGTATGTAAATTAAAGTGCCACAAAAACATATTGAAAATATATCCCCTTAAAATTAAAGACCGATATGTCTTAAACTAATCCGCCAACTATTTCGGTTTAATTATTTCGTTTTCATGAGATGGACCGTTTTTAAAACACCTGCAAAAATATGATTTTTGATCAACAATCTACATAATTTTTAACTTTTTGTCAAAAAAGTTACAACAAAAATATATATTAAAAAATAAGAAAAATCAATTCAAAAGATTGGCCCATTTTTCATATGAAATATAACCCAATTTGCATAAGAATATTTTAGGCGATTTTTTTGGGGTATTTTGCTAGTAGCTATTCTATGCTTTATTTATAAAATTATTACAATATCTTCAAAAAAATAAAATAAATAATAATAATAATAAATCTAGTGAGAACGATAAAGGAGAAATAAGTTTTTAAATTTAAAAATATTTTAATATTTTTTACCGGCTTCATTTTTTGGGTCATTTAGCCTTTTCTAACCTTTTTTTTAAATCCAAAAAAGGCTACTCTTTTTTCACATCTTCTGGCAACACTGGTCATGAGGTATAGTCTTAAAGCTGTACATTTAAATAAATAAATTCCTTCAATACTTACATCAAATATATATTTTCATTTTCGACAGTAATACTCAAGATATCATGTCGGCTTATCGAATTCGATATGGAACCATACTACAAAGTGGAGTCGAGAAAAGAAAGTTTAGAATTAAATCATACACCCGATGCATAAGTCACATTTGGCAGTTTTATAACGACAAAAATCCAGCTTTGGAGATATTGGAGTAAAATGTTATATTCTGTTAGTAGATAATGGCGCAAACATTCTCACTAAAAATGGGTGACTAGAATCACTGCCACCCCCATACCAAAATTTTTTCGTATGAATTTCGAACATATTTTTATAAATTTTATTATAATAAAGAATATTTTAATGTAATATTTGCATAAAAACATTTTAGATTGTATCTTAAAATTTTGAAATATTTTTATTGTAATATTTTAAAAGATCGCAAAACTTGACAGCTAATATTCTCAAATATAATTTTATGGATATTCTATTATATACCAATCATATTTTTAAGTCGGAACTCGTTGGAATTTTTTAGTTCTAGTTCATTAAAAATATAATTTAGAAAAAAATATATTTTTAATAGGGCAAGTATACCTAAGTACGGCATGTACCAGTTGTAGAAATTTTTAATTTTAAAGAGAAATTATTTATAACAGCGACTACTAAATATTAATAAAATATAGTATATTTATTTCTCTAGTGCAATTGATAAAAATATACTTATATGGGTAGTTTGGTGTTCTTAAACAACATATTTTTGATAGAATTTTTTAGAAAAAATTTTAAGGATGGACTAATTCTATATTTTAATTTTAATCATAATAATAGAAGTTGAATTTTAATAAAAAATTATTCAGATGATAGACATCAATTGAAACCTTATTTTTAATGTGTAAAAGTTTGCACAGCTATTGATATGTTTCTTGTTTCAATAGCTGTCTGCCTTAGGAGCAGAAATTTTCATAACTTTCTATAATCGGTATATCATGTTAATTTAGAGATAATAATGTAAGTTTACGTCGGATCTAAATTTTTCTTTCAGATGCATCTAGGCCGTATTGTTAGAAACATTTTATCGGTACTATATAATGAATTATCATTCATTATTTCCTTTGTATGAAATGTGTTCAAAGTGGAATAAAACTTAAGACTAATAGATAAAAATATTCTATAGAATTTTTCTACATAAAATTTTACTGTTCCTGAAGTCGAAAATTTTATCCGTTGAACCTTTTTTCCAAAAAAGATAAATTACTAAACAAAATTCTGATTTTTTTTAAATTATGTTAATTGTAGTTTTAGGCACTTACATAAAAAACGTGAGAAAATTTGTATTAAAAACAAAATAAATTTCATGCCGGCTATAGGCAAATTTCACGTATTTTATAAAATATATTAATTAGTCAAATTTAGCAGCTATTTTTTGAAAAATGCTAGCAAAACTAAAAGCATATCCTGTAATGAAGTGGAACAATTAATCGCTATCGAAATAGCATTACAACGCTCGCAAATAAATAACTTGAAAATAAGAAAATACGTTATATTGTTGACTACTAGTACACCCTATTAGGATTTCTTTTAAATAAAAAAATAGTTTGAATGTTGATTTTTTAATCTAAATCATATCAATATCGGCAGTATTTACTCAGATATATGCAACTAAAGTTAAAATACTTCTATACAAAAATTTTAAACAAAATTTAGATATTTTTAAAAATAGAAACACGCAGAGAAAAAATATAGTTGTACCGAATATAATCTAAGAATAACATATTATGATTGGAAGATAAAATTAGATAATTGTTAGATTCCATTTAATTATATTGTGTCCAATTTTATGGTTCGTTTTTTCATGTTTTGAATCAACTTTTTTAATATTATTATACCATCTATCAGATCATTATTTAATTTTATTATATATATTTTCCATCTTATCATATTATGATTCCGTTTTATCATATTATTATCCCATCTCATCATATTGTGATTCCATTTCATCATGTTATTATTCCGTCCTATCATATTTTAAAATAAAATACATTTATACAAGATTGTTTTTATAAATTACATTTGTTTCAAATTAATAGATAAAAGTATTTATTAACCATAGAAATTATTTACACGTTATTTGTTCACTAATTTAATTTTTTGTACCATAGTATGTTTTATAAGATAATTCAAAATATGTTTTATTAACTAAACCCTTTAATAGCAGTTTGTTAATATCTTACATTGCTTGAATCACACAAAATATAACAAAACCTTGTATAAACTAAATGAGAATTATTAACAACAAAATATGTATATTCAAAAACAAGTTATGAATTTTTCAACCGTATTTGTAAAAGCATATCTATTTGTAACATTTTATAGTTGTGAAAATAATATTTGTTTTATAAAATTTATATAAAATTTTTGCAAAAATAATATTAATATGGTTTGAAAACAAAATATGGTTTAAGAATGAGGAAAAAGATTGATCATATTTAATGGTTGTAAAAAATTTTGTTTCAAGTAAAAATATTCAAAAACAAAAAATTTTTGTTGTAAACTTTATTAAAAATTTCATTGAATGTAGACATTGAATGATAAAACTGAAACAAAAACGTTGTTATCATGAATACGATACTATTAAAATTAATGAAAATTAATGATGAGAACACAATATAGTTGTAGCGACAATGCCGTAACCATATTTTTTCTCTGCGTGAACTTCGAAAATTCATAATGCGCGCTATAGACAGTTACCAATATTCCAAGTCCTTTTTCTATAATACATGATAAGTTTGCTAGTAAATACGAAAAGAATACTTTAATTAATAAGCTTTTATTTTCTTATTTTTGTCCTTCTAATTTGAATAAATGTGACACAGTACGATGGTGTGGTTTTCACTTTTCAAAAAGGTGCGAAAGAAGATACGGAAATTTGGTCTCGGGCTGACCAACTCGGGTATATTTAATCTGTGTTGGTCTGAATGTAATTTAACGCGAGACTGGAGCTTAATGGTTGCCTCCGGTAATATGTTACATGATTACATAATACTGGGCTGTAATTCTAATATCAGGCACATCACCTGTGATGGTAATGAAATCTTATGTGTATGTGACTTCAGTATAACAGCCAATTTGTACTTCCGATTTGGGAAATATCAGTTGATGGAAAGAAGTATGCAATTTTACTTTTTCGGACCATTTTTATATGCTATTTGAATTTATACATCTTCATAACAGAACAATATCATATTTTAGAAACCCAAGGCGAATAGTGTCTAATTATAGTCCACAAATACCATAAAGAGAAATTTAGAATATGTTTATGATACTAAGAGCCAGATATCGGTTATCCACAACCATATCTATAATCTAGATGAAATATTTTGCGACACAGAAAATATTCTAGCTCTTAGTTGGTATCGCCGTACAGATTCGAAAAACTTTTGGAGATGGCCCAGCTCTAAAGATATCTTGATACGTACACGTTCCAGGCTCTCAATCAGCTAAATTCATTTTCAATTTTGATAATCCCTAATTAGTTAACTTCCCTATAAAAAAAAAACCACACCATTAAATTTTATTTCATGTCGCCAATTGTTCAATTTATTTTAATTTCAATTACCGTCTTAATAATCATTTAGAGAACTAAATTTATTTCCATATAAACATCTAAATATTTCCATATTCCATATAAAATATATTAATAATTTAATAAGCGTCTTTACATTTCTTTTTACTATTTTCTATCTTATTGGCCATTAGCTAGAAATTGCAAATGTTATTTAATATCAACGTACAAAACCGATAAAAAATAAGTACTCGTACGCATGACCGTATGCGTAACTTTTAACAAGTTGTTTTGATTTTGTTCTCTTTCACTCGTTCGGTTCTTTTACTATTCTAGTTTAATGTTTTGATGATTAACATTGATCTCTATGGTTCTTGTTGTTTTTATTTTTATTGTAGTTAATTTAAATAATCGGTTTGTTTTAAGTACCTCAAGACACAAGCCATGCAGAGCTTTAAGTCTCATAAGATAGTGACTATGACAACGACAAACGACAGCAACGATGCGATAATTGTAATGGCAATAAGCCTTCCAGTCATGATGGTCTTCTTTGAAATTTTTTTAATTTTCTTTTATTTTTTGCAATGATGGTTTCTAAAATGCTTCTGTTGGATAACAAGGAACACACACACAGGCACACACTTCCTAAGATATTTCGTTGTGAGACTAGAGCTCTAATCAAACTTGAGTTTTGTTAAAGACATGTACGAAAATGTATTGATTCTTTTAGTAAAGGAGCTAGCCAAACTGTCTAATTTCAAGTTAACCATCATATCTTGTTAGCTTTCTTAATATGGAAATATGTGGGGTTATAACCAGGGAAACCACAAATATGCAATTAAATTTTTTTTTTTTTTTTGTACGTTAAATGAAGCTATCGATAAAATATCCGTTGCAGAACAAATAAAGCATCTCGGCATCGATTTGTAAGTGTATATTTTACCCCTAATAGTATATCTTTGCTTGTAGTAATTTTTAGAGCATATTTTGACATTTTGAAATTAATTTTTTCTAAACGTCATGGGATGTTTTTAAAGTATGATTGTGTTGTATAGAGAAAACAAAAGATCAAAAAATATTTAGTATTTAAAATGAATTAATGGACACCGCTAGAGTTCGTTAAAATCTCTGAGGTGCTTGATTTGGCGTAAGTCACCTAAAATGCAAATGTCTTAACCACTGAAAAAAATTAATGTTGGTTTTTTATTTGATAATGATGTACTGATCCAAAGTACATCTACACAAAATTACATCAAAAATTAACAAAAGACAATTCATAAACGAAACAGCCATAGACAAGGTTTCATTTAAGAAAACAAAAAAAAATTGAGAGGGTTTTATGTTTTATCTATCCTTGTTTTAAATAAGCGATTGCAAAATTTTACTTAATTGCTTAATTTTAACATTGTAGTTAGGGCCTTTTCCATTTTTATAATGTTTTTTGCTTCTGCCATAAATAACTAAAGTGTAATTACGGCCTTTTTCATTTTAAGTGACGATATATATATGTAAAGTTACATATATTTTTATCACATATTGTATCATTATTAGTCATGCGTTCAAACACTAAAGCGTTTTCCATTATCTCAACGGGTTTCGAGGTTACAAAAAGTCCTCTGTGTATTTCCTTGAGAAAAACAAAACTGTTTGCTTTTTACTTCACATAGGCATTCTTTAATGAAAAAGAAACAAAAATATTTGAAAAATAAATTAAAACTCTCACACAAGCAATCCTATGTGTAATTTTTTAAATTTCTTTGCCATTCGCAAACGCCAAAAGATATCGACTTTTTCTCAAAACATAAAATTTTTAAATATCTTAACGAAATATAGAAAAATCAAACGTGGAAAAATGTTGCGAATTGACAAGATAAAACGATTTTTGTCCTCCTGAAAAGTAGTAAAAAAAAAAACACATAGGACTTTCCTTAGCGCATCCACGATATGAGTCTTTTTGATAATATCTGAAATAATTTGAGGGATAAGCAAATATGATAAATTAAAATTAATAATAAGGTCTCTTGAAATTATATAAGACCCCAAAAAGTGCACATTTTCTGAATCCTATTGATAAGGAAGTCGATATAAGGATGTCCATCTGTCTGTTGAAATCACTTTTTAGAAAGCCCCAGTTATCAGATATATATATTAGATACATCAAATTATACAGAATATTCCTTGTAATGACAGTAGTAAAAATCAACAAAAACGATCCATTAATGGCCGAGATATCACCAAAAAAATCGAAAGGGTCTCTAAAAGCATATTTGTTTTCGACTTTTCTAAGCCCCTATATAAGCTAGCGACTATTTTTCTGCACAAAAAATTCATTTTTTTCTGAAATGTTTTTGCGGAAAAAAATCGCTTCACTAGCAACTGAGATATCTGTCAAAATGCATTTTTGGACTTTGTGAAGCTTCTACATAAGCTTCGGAATTCGTTTTTGTTGTAAATATTTTTCTAAAATTTTGGTTTTTGAATTCACCATATCGGTCCATAAACAACCAATTACTCAGTTTTGTTGTTTTTTGTATAAGCATGCATCTACATACAAACTTATGTATATAAATTTAGTAGAAGCTATCAGTGTGTTGTGTTTTTTTTTTTTTTTTTTTTTTTTTTTTTGGAAAGCAACCAATGTGGCCAGATGTAAAAAATATGTTCAGTTAAGTCGTGTTTGAAATTAAGCTAAAATGAAGCTAAAACATATTTAAAAATGCTAAAGATAATGCCAAATGAATAAATTACTTTTTCAGTGGTATATTTGCATTTCATGTTAATTTTAACTTATGTTATTATTAAAAAAGAACAGATTATAAAACAGAAGAAAAAAGAAAAGACAATATATAGAAGAATTAGTAGAGAGTCATAAGCAGCTATACAGCTCATATTTGCTGCCATCAAATCATTCAATTCACATGATAAATCTCAAGTTTGCAGCTACATAGCATTTATACCCAGTTTGTTGTGACATTGCGTACATAATCATCTAAATCAATGATGCTGCAACCGTGGGCAGTGGCAAAATTATATATTTTACCACTTACGGTTGCTAAACATCCTCAGATTACCTAAAAAGTTTCAGTATGCCCACCTCCTTAATCTACATCTGTTCAGGCAGTTTCCCGTGATAATAACATTCTGTCTAAGATTATTCTGTTTCTGCCTAAGATTATCATTTCTACACTGGGGCAAAAAGCTCTTGACACCATGCAATCGGAATAGTAGAATAGATACATTTTTTAATAAGTTCATTTCTAAATAATATATATTTAAAATAACAATGTATTTCAGAGAAATCTGTTTAAAAAATTCGTAAACATTTATTTAATATTTTTGAAGCACATCTAATATTAAAAATTAAATTCATTACATTTAATATTATATCGTTCCTAATTCTCTTTTCTTATTAAATTGATCTATTGACTTAATCATTTACTATTCTTTCCCTTTTTTAAGTAATTTATTTTATGATAGGATTTATCCTTATTATAAAAAAATACTAGAAAATTCTAAATTAATTATTAATAAGTGCTAAAAAAATATGCTAAATGCTAAATGAAAAAATTGCTTTTAAGTCTGATTAAATTATGCTAAATTTATTTGCAAAAATGCTAAAATTGTCACACAGGCAGCAACGCTTGCTATGATAGTTCAATGCGGAGTTATTTAACAATTCCAGAAAAATGCGATCTTTGAAATTAAAAAAATTATAATAATAACTAATTAATTAATTAACTTAATTTTAAGTTTTATATTAAAATAGCGATTTTACATAAATTGAACTGAAAAATGTTGTAAAATTATTTTATATCAAAGAAGATACTAAAGCGTGATAAGAACTTATTTTGTTTTTTAGCAATCGCGAAAAATTAATATCATATTCACTCATATTCCTTAAAGCTTATACCTTTTCATGCTCTACAAGTTCTTGCTATGATAATTTGAAAATTTCCAAAAATTGCAAGAAGTTAAAACTCTAATGTATATTTGATTACGAACTTTTCTTCTGCGTTCATTCTATTCACTTGCCAAAAAAATTATTTTCTATATAAAATTTCTACTTTTTTACAAGACAGTCTTTAATCCATTACAAAGTATATCAATTTAAACAAATTCATTCCTTTAAGCACCACTAACAATATAATGGCTTAACATATAAAAATTATAAGAAGCGTATAATATTCGCAGAAACAACTAACTACTAGAATTTATAAAAGAAATTAATGAATGACCCTAGGGGGTTAAAAATGATCTGAATGACTAAAATAAAGTGATCCAACATGTAGTTGAATGGATGGAAAGAAAGAATTACAACAGCAAGAAAAAATGTAACCATAAGTGGCATGCAAATCTTTATGTCCAAGTGTGCTGTTTTTCACATATCTATATACGAGTACTTATGGTATAATTTAAAAATTCTTTTGAAAAATACCTACATAGGTGGCCATTGCAACAATTGAACCATTTTCTAAAGACAATGTAGTTTCCCCGGATGTTTTGTAGCAAGAAACAAAGAAATAAATAAATAAAAAATAAATAAAAAGTAAAGAATTATGTCACCTTTCTTATTCGAGTTGTATTGTAATATAGATGAAAAAAGCATTTGTGGAAAAAATTTCTGTTATTTTTTTTTTTTTTTTTGCTTAAAAAAGGGTCAACTGGGGGAAAAAGGAAAGTGTTTGTTGAAACTATGTGGAAAGTAAAAATGTTGCAATTAAATAACAATTAGGCAACAGTTAACAAAATTAATAGCCTAAGTGTTTAGAACTAGCTAAGTGATGTTAGGAGAAACTCACAAAGCGTTTGTAAGGGGGGTGGAAGAAAAAATGTTGGTGAAGATTATGACATATTTTGTAATGGTATTTCATTTATAATGTGAGATGTTAGAGCAGAAAATTGTAGGTAGGTTCAACTAAAGATCACAAGTTCTATCAAAAATCTAGGGCCCGCCGTTTGGGATATGGTTCTTAGCATATGTTGTTCTATAAAGATACCAATACAAAGTTGTGAATATACCTTGTGAACTAAAAGTTATTTTGTGGGGTTAAAAAAGGAAAGATTAGAAAGATACTTTAAAACGGAATCTAATTATATACAAAAGGTTATTTCTTCACACTACTTCGCGTGATCATTAGATGTTAAAGACGCAAACCCCCAGCAACCAATGTACTACTCAAATAACCTTTTTATGCCTCTTAACTTATACTTTAAACAAATTAATTTATTTTAAATTTAATATTTATTTTAATAATTTAATCTTTAAAATAATTAGTATGTATATATTGAATATTAAGGTTCCAATTACATATAGATATACTATTGAAGAATAAAATTTTAAATATAAGAATATAAAGTTACAAAATTACATTATAAAATACACCCACGATTAATGCTGAGTCCTCAGCGGATAACAATGTTACGTGAGTTGTTCTTAAACAAATTTACGAAAATAAATTTAACATTATAATGAACAATTTGAGGAAGAGTTTGTCAACGGAAAGAAATTAAAGCAACAATAAGAAGATAAAAAAATTATTGACCAACTTTTTACAATAATTAAATGCATGACATAATTATGTATAAGGTAATAAAAAGCTGATTATTTTTATGCTGAATAAAACTGTCAAATTCTTTGTAAAAAAATACATAATTTTCTCTCTCTTAACAGCTGCTAATAACGTCAAACTTTATATAAAAAAATTTGAGTAAAAAATTCTCTTCGAACTTCTATTACGTTGTTTAATGTGCTTTAATTAAATGTTTCGATCGTAATAACAAGAATATTTAATGTACAAACATGGGATTTTATATAATTTATATTTATACCCCATACCTCCATAGGTGATTGGGGTATTATTCGTTTGTGCTGATGTCTGTAACGCATAGAAAAATTTATCCAACACCCACCTTAAAGTATACCAATCGCCTCAGAATCACTTTTTAAATCGGTCTAACGATGTCCGTCCGTGCAAAAAAACTGGAAAATAGTCAGCATTTTCAGCAGTATACAATTAACTTTTGTTTCAATTTATATCCTGTAGTTTCTTTCAACTTTAAATAAATCTATATTTAACATTTCATTAAAATCTGTTTAGCGGTTTAGGTGTGATTACGTCAAAAACAAACACACAATTGATTTTATAATATTAATATGGATGTGGCTTGATAGTGGCATAAAGTCCTTCAACCATCTTAACGATTTCTTAACACTTTATCATAAAATTTAAATAATAATAGCAAAAAGGTTCTTTCTACTACACACTTTGATTTAAAGCAAAAAAACAAAAAAAAAAAAAAAAAAAAAACTTTAAAAAACTATTTTTAATAAAAATTTTATTAAGCTCAAAATTTTACTGCTCGTTTTTTTTCTCTCTCCCTTTTTACTATTATTGTGAAGTCATAAACTGTTTTAAATTTGAATTGCGAAAACTTTTTTACGATTTTTTTTGTAACTCGTTTTACTTAAAGTTAATAAATAAAATGGAAAATTCTTTTATTTAGTAACAACTGCTATTTAAATTCCTTATTAGGTTAAATTAAATTTAATCATAGCGTTTTTTCTTTCTTCTATTTCCTGACATTTTCGTTCTTTTTATAAAAAAAAAAAAAATATTTTGTGTCTTATGAATTTTCAATAGTTTATTCACAGTTGGTATATAAATGAATAGAAAAAAAAAACAAAAATTTTTAATGGATTTTAAGTTACTACCTACTTACTACCTTTCTTAAATGAAATAGTGAATATATATATATATATATATTTATACCCTACATCACCATAGGGGCGTTTGTGTTGATGTTTGTAACGCATAGAAAAAGTAATCCAACACCCACCTTAAGGTATACCAATCGACTTAGAATCACTTTTTAAATCTGACGATGTCCATTCGTCTGGTTGGCTGGACGTTCAATGAAATTTGGGAGGTAGGAAGTTCATTACACAAGGACAAAGCCTATTGAAATTGTTTATGATCGGTCCATTATTTCATCTAGCCCTCATACAAATGTCCTCCTGGAATAGGGTTTTAACGATCATAAAGAAATTTCATGTAAGAAAGTTTTGTATAACTATCAATCTTTGTGCCAAGTGAAGAATCGGTCTATAATTGACTATAGCTCCCATATTAGCCCCTCTTCCGAAAATCACTTTAGCGTGCATAAATCCCATATGAATGTTAGTATCAAGTTAATATTCGACACAAATAAGTTTTTTGTAAGTAGAAACAACATTGCCAAATTTTATGAGATGCGGTCCATAATTTACCATAGCTCCAATATAAACCAACTTTCGGGAATCTCCCTAAAGTGCATAAAATCATCTAGATGTTAGTATCAACACATTATTCTGCATTTGTATATTTTATTTTACATTTAGTAAAATTGGCCACAGGTGTAATCTAAGTCCCCTTCCCGAATTTTTATGCTCGTACAGAACGGTGTAGGGTATCATGTCTCGTTTTTTTAAATTTTTAAAAGTGAAATATTTCCAGATGACCATAACGTAAGTTTATCCAAAGGCTTGTAAATGCTTTCATACTAGTCTATAAACTGTACAGGTACATATATATGTATACTAGACTACAGATCAGACAGTTTATAGCTTAGACTAGACTAGAGTATAGATATAGATAACACTATTAACTATACTATAGATTAGAGCATAGCCAACTTCGACCATATAGCCAACTTTTACCAATTCTCCTAAAATGGTATTTCAATATTCTTTCTTGTCGCCCATTATTTCCTGTAAATTTTATATTCTTATTTATATATTTCGCCCACGTTTAGCTTTATTTTCCTTTTCCCTACTCCTTAATCGCTTTTCCTATTGCTAGTTGCCACAAGTCTTCCATAAAACTTCGTTCTTGTTGGTTATTTTCCTCATTTTTTTCTCAACAATGCGGAAGATAATTAAATTTGCATTTGCGGTCAAGATGACCGTTGCTTGGTTTATGAGTCTATCGTTGTCGTATTTATTTTTGTTTCATAGAAACCCATGACTGGCCTGCATGGGATAGGAAATTTGTCTTTTATTCCACTACTGGCTAACTTAATTTGTAAGAAATTTCTTGTTTTTTTTTTTTTTTTTTTTTTTTTTTTTTGTCTACATTGTTGTGTTAAATAAAGAAAAAAAAGCTGTAAAAAATCTATGTAAATTCATGTAAATATTTATCTTGTGGCAACGGTGAATATTTATGCTGAATGTTAATTACGCTAAAGAATAGTGTGAAAATATTTGATTATTTTTTGTTACTTCCTTCTTTATTAATGTAATTAAGATTAAAACAGGGTAAATAAATGTTTTTATTTGGTAATAGGCTGATGGGTGGACTTAGTAAATATTTTTAATTTGGTTGGAAAATCTGAGAGAAAAAATTTATTTTTATAACTTTATTTTATAAAATAAAAGATTCTATGGAAGATGTATATTGAAAATTTCATGAAAGAACTGCCAAAAGAGGGCATAAAAATTTGTATGCATAAAATTCATTAAAGCGTTTAACGATTTTGGTTTTTCGCGCTAAAACTCGCGAATTTATTTCGCTTTTTCACTTTCTTAAAAACCAGAAAAAAAGAATTCAAAAGTAGATAACTTCAAATCGCAATATTTCCGAGAAGGCCTTGCGAATGTTAATGATTTAAACAGCATTCGAATTTTGCTTATGTTGGCTTTAACATGAATACATACACGTATTTCAAAAATAAAAAGAATTTAAAAAAAAAATTCATTTTAATACAATTGCATTTTTAAATGCATTTTTTTTTTTGAAATATGCTGTTAAAATTGTTTGATATTTTAACGTATTTGGAAAATATGTAATCTTTGTACTTAAAAAAATCTAAAATATTTAGGACACACACATCTATATGCGTAATACAATTACAGAAAAAAAACAAGTTCCAAATATTTCATATAAAAATAATTACTTTCTTATTTTTTAATGTTTTTAATATTCATAACTATTGAAGTTATTGATTTGTTTAATTAAAAAATTTGTTTGATTAATTTAAAGATTTGTTTAATTTGAAAAGCTAATTAGAGGCTATTTCTCTCCTTTTGAGTCAGTATATGCCAAATCATTTTTATTCAAAAATTTTTGCAAAATAGAAATGCAATTTATAGATGCTTTTTTGACAATTGTGATTTCATAAAATTTAAATGTTTCTTTAGTTATATTTTCGATAGGATTGTTTGTCATAAATTGCAATTATAATAAAGTACATAAAGGGTTACTATTTTAATAAATCTTAGGAAGAGTAACCCAATTCGTTTTTTTTTTATAAAATATGTAAACCTACTCATATTTTAAAAATAGTTGCAGAAAAATAGAATTTTTATATGAAAAAATGTGAATAGGTTTCAGAAAAAGCGACATTGTGTATAGCAGATATGTGTGTTTCGAAAATTTGAGATTTTTATTTTAATGTAAAGATTCTATACCTTCCAAACATATTAGAAAATTAAAAAAAAATATAAATAAAATTTTTAAAGAAAAATGCATTTACAAATGCGTTTGCATTCAAAATGTTTCTCATTTTTGAAATTTTCATGTTAAAGCCAGCATGAGCAAAATTCAAACGCTGTTTAAATTATTAAAATTTACAAAGCCCTCCCACAAATATTGCCATTTAAAGTAACATGCTTTTAAATTTTTGGTTTTTGAGAAATAAATTTGCGAGTTTTCTCAATTTCGCGAAACTGAAAACTAAAGTCGATACTATCTGTAGATTATTTACGTGTAAAATTTTATGAAATTGGAACAACACTCGGTAAATTTTTGAGCGTTCTTTCATCGAATTCTCCATACATAATTTTGCCGTCAATATAAATGACCTTTCTCTACTATGTAGTATTTTTTAAGAATCTAATGGATCATAAAATTGTTTAGTTTTTTTATTCTAATAAATACAGTTTTCCTTTAAAAATGTATTAAGTTACCATTTAGAAACTTTTACAAAATCTCAATATGCTAAAAAATTAAAAACACAATGGTTAAACATATTTAAAACTAAATAAAATTTTATTACACTTCAAAAGAAATAAATAAACTTTGCGAAGGTGTTACTGGCTAGAAAAAATACCAACTGATTGCTTAAGTTTTTAAACCTTGAGAGAAAAATGTTTAACACGAACCAGCAAAAAACAGCAGCAAAATTTAACAAACCAAATGCCTGGAAGACTGTTTTAAATGCCTTCTGTGTGCACTATTTTTTGGGGTTTTTGATTGTCGAATGTAAAAAGAAAAAAAAAAAAAAAAAAAAAAATAAACTGAGACAGAAATAAACAATATTGGAATAAAACTGAAATAATAAAAATAGATTAAAGCAAAAAATAATATTTAAATGCTAAAAATACCAAACAGTTTCCCAAAACAACTTACGAACAGCTGTGAGACAAAAATAAAAGTTTCGGTAAAATAATTATCTAAAATTGAACACAATATATACATATTTGTCATATTCAATGTAACAATTTCAGAGTTATTTTTAGGTACTTATGTATATCTGTTCGAAAGTAAAATAAATCCAACTAGTAAGAACTAATAATTCACGAACATTATATAAAGAACTAGCTTCTTGAAACTAGTTTAATCTTAATTCGCTCCTTGAGTTCAATATTACTTTCTAAATACTCTCTTTTTGTCGGTTGCAGTCTTGTATTTTTGAACTCTACAGTTTTTCTCTCTTTCTTTAGTTCAGGATTTATTTTGAAGTAGTTCTTCCATAAACAATATACACACATAAGCATGATTCCTGAGCTTACATGAACTAAGTCTTATTTACACACATGCATACATATATGATTATTTTGAGATCTAATTATATGTATAAATATTTGTTTTGAACTAATTCGTTCGTTATGTAAAACTGGACTGTAAAAAAATGGAAATATAGAAATTTGCTGCAAAATGAAGAAAAAAATGGTTGTATCTAGATGAGCTAAAAACAACAAAATCTTTTTTGTCAACATTGTTTTTTGTTATTGTTGTTGCTGTTGACGTTGTTGTACGAATGTTGTTAGCTGTTTTGTTGATATCGTCGCCCAGACATGCTGGTAGACAAACGTGCAAATAATCATTGTGTTACTTTTTTATCTACACCGGCATTTTTCATATATTTATTTTATTTTATTTTTTTCTAAAGAAAAAAAATATATAAATAAAAAATCTGTCTAACTTTATATTTTAATAACTGCAACTACAACAAAAGCAAAATTAAAACAAAAAACAAACTTAAAAACATTTATGTATTTACGAGTATACCGACTGGATACAACTAGTAAGAGTAAAACATGGCTAAAATTAAAAAAAGAAAAAAAAAAGAAAAATATAAAGTACAAATTGTAAAGCAATCACACAAAAAGTTTTGCCTTTAAGGTCTTCTTATACCCTACACCATCATAGCTGATTAGGGTGTTATGGGTTTTGCTAATGTTTGTAATGCACAGTAACTTTAATGTAAGACCCACTTCAGGAAATCTCCTTAAAGTGCATAAATCCCATATTAATATTAGAATCATCACAACATTATGTATACGTATATTTTATATGAGCAATTTCAAAAATTTTAGTAAAAATATTTTCAAACATTTTTTTCTTCTGACATTAACGTTAATTTGTGGTTTTATTAAGTAATATTTATGCATGCAAAGCATAATCACGTTAATCACTTGTATCAATGTGCTCAAAAGTTGTAAAGTTGAAGTTTAAATTAAAACTTAAAAAAAAAAAAAATCTTTAAAATGGAGGTATTGTTTTATAGTAACCAAAATATATCGATTTCATAGAACTTCTAAAGTACTATTAGTACATGTCAAGACTATTACTGCATCTTTAATATTTATCGAAGTACACTGAAAAGAAAAATTTTAAATTTTATTTTTTACACAATTTCATAAATATTAACAAAAAATTGTTGTTAGTTAAAAATCTCTAAAAATAGTGGCTAATAGTAGACATATTTTGGCATATTTTCCTGAAAAAATTAAATGAATATCGGCACTGGTTTGAAAAATATAATGGTTTATACCTATATATTTACAAAAAGCGCGATTATAGTTGTTTTTTTTTTTAAAGTGAATTTGCGCAAAATTTTAAACATGTACATCCAGAGACAAATTGACCACATACGTGTTGAAAACAATATCATTCAGTATCAATAGTGAATCTGCCCCATATGTGTTTAATTTCAACACTGGGTATTCGAATGTTAACGAAAATCGATACCTAATTGGCATCAAGTTGTCACCATTTTGGTATCAAATTATTAAATTACATTATATTTTCTATTACATTTGTTGACGAACGATATCAAAAAGATGATACCATAAATTACCAACGTGACAACAACCGCGATAGATTTTGAATCGAATTTAATTTTATATTAAAAATAGTTTTCATTATTTTAAATTTCAAACTATAAAGCGAAACATGTGGGACTAATTTCTGAGGTTAAGAACATCTTTTTTGGTACATATAATTGTATGTGCTTAAAATATCTTGACAAACAAAATGCTTACATTTAACACTAATATTAACGTAATTTATACTGCGCGGTAGTTGTCAACAACATTACCATTGAAAAAAAAGTGATTTTTCTGAAAAAAGGGGCAACTGCTTCAATACCTAAAAACTCCTCAAAATTTGTTTATTTGATAACAAAAAAAATATTTTATGAAAAACTACTAAATTAAATTTTATTAATAACAAAATAATTTATTTACGTATAATAATTTTTATTGTTGCAGAAAAAGAATTTATTCATAAAAATAATTAACACAAACTTTTCTTTTTATTAATTAAAGTTCTGTACTTTGTACAAATTCCTTATGTCTGTTGGCCAATTTATTTTTCACTAGTGATAATTTAGACAAAAGACGTTCCGCATAGGCACTGCTATGAGCCAAAGTAAAAACATAAATACGGATATAAGCATTTATTAAATTTATTTTTTAATTTATTTTTGCCATAATAAAAGTTATTATATATATGTTATTTCGTTTTTAATAAAACGTAGTTTTTTTTTCTTAAAATACAATATTTTTGATTTTTTTATCAAATAAACAAATTTTAAGGACTTTTTTAGTTATTGAAGCAGATGGCCCCTTTTTTCAAAAATTTCCCTTTTTTGGTAACTTTATTTTTTGAAATCATCTTTTTTTTACACTTTTTAAAAATTCTCAACGGCAACGCCGATAATGGATCAAGATATTAAAACAACTTAGTTTCTCATTATTTAGCACATAGTCTTAAAAAGTCGCCATTTAATTCCATTTAAAAAAGTGGTCAGTTGGTTAAAAAAGGGGCAATTATTTTTTTTTTTCACATTAATAATTTTAACAGTTAAGATTCTTTACAGATATTTTGCGATGATCTTAAGTTATACCTGGTCTTTAAAAACTACGGAACAAAATTTAAAAATTTGATAAAAATTTTAAAAGTGCATGAAATTTTTTCATTTTAAAGCTTTTACAAACATTTACGCCAATTATATGAAAGTTTGAGATGATAGTATCCCGTGTCTGGTTTCCTGATATCAACGAGATATACCTTAAACTGAAGAAAATCACTTCGTGTTTAAAATTCTGTTATTTAAATTTAATTTCACTGAGCGCGCAATTTTTCTCTCAACAAAACTGCGAATGTTTAAAAATCTAAAAGTTTGGATTTATTTTTTTTATCACTCACTGCATAAGTTTTCACCAGATAATAAAACGGTTACTTGTTATAAAACATACAAATTTCCTAGGTGTTGTCTCTCGATTAGTTAATAGTTTGAATCTGGTGGATATAAATTGTCAGCACAAAACTGAAATGAATCAAAAAATCTTCGAAAGCTTCAACTTAATTTTTTATTTTTTTAGGCTTTAAAATTTTGCATTTTTAAGTTACGAGTATTTTGTTACCAAAATGCATCAACAGTTTTCCTGTTTTTAAAACAAATTTTAGAAATACAAGACACATAAATTCGGTTTCATATACATAGATATAAATTACACTAATTCTAAGAATCGGTCCACACTTGAGCCCAGATCCTACAAAAGACTCTCTCTGACTCTTTTGACGCACATACAAAATCGTGCAGGGTATCACATGTTCGTGCCTGACCGATTATAACTATATATTGTATATTATGTATAAGGTTTGTTTGCTAAACTGTTTTTATTTAGATGCCGTTTGTTGTCAACGTGTATTATTACTGCAAAAGGAATTCATTTTAGTGTTTAAGCATTTAATTCAAAACTTCCTTTCCTAACATCATTTAGTTTTTAATATGGTTTCTATGAGACTTATGTTTGAACACATTTTTCTAAAGGGCTTCTATTATGTTTTTTATTTTATTTCTATTCAAACACACATTTAAATTTTTTTCTAACTAAAACACTTGGGTCACGTTTTATTATTTCTCAACTTAACGCTGTTGAAGGAACCTGCAATTTAAACGTTTATTTTTTTAACTTATGTTCTTATTTAAGTAATACTTTAATGATATTTATTTTTTTAAGGAAATTTTAGTTGAATTTTGGGAATAACATATAAATTATCATATGCTGACTTTGATTTATGGTGAAAATGTAATTAAGTTGCCTATAAATCACAACGGTTTGTTAATAATTTCAGCTTTGACAGCATTGTGCTGTACTCATTTTTCATTAAGAAAAATCTTAATAACTAATATATACTTTTAAACCAAATATCTTAGAAAAAATCAATTACATTTTTAATTTTTTGCTTTAAAAATGTCTGTTGAAGTCAATGTCTCAAGCCCCTTTTTTAAAAAATATTGTTGCTTAAAACATCTAAAATTGGTTCGAAATCTAAAGCATGTAAAGGATTTTCAAATGTAAATATTTAAGTATCTATAGAGCAAGAGAGAAACCGAAAATGTGCGTGGAATAGTACATGATGTAATTTTTTTTTTCTTTATTTTATCTTTTGGCATATATAATTATGTCAAAGTTGGATTCCATATGTGGAAAATATATTGAAGCTTCATACAATATATCAATGCTAATAGCAAAAGCAAAGAAACCATATTCAGTTGGTGGATCTTTGAATGGGAATGCGAATTAGCCAGAGCAGGTTTTGCCTTAAATATTTTAATCAGCGGTATCTGTTGTAATGGAATTTTGTGACAATGTCTTAAAAAGAGTTAACAATATATGGCGCAAATTGAACTCTAAAATTGCCCAGGAAACTTGGCTTTTATTTGTATGGTAAAAGTTCACAACTATTGAGACAGGAGCGAAAATGATGTGAAAAGACACAGACTTTAATTCATCGAACACTGTCATGGTAGGGGGAATCATCAAAAGAAAGAAACAATCCTTCACTTTCCATATAAACATCCAGCCCTGAATGCAAAAAAAAAATATAGATTCTTCGGTAAACACTTACTAGACAACATTTCTGAGATGGTGAATGCAAAAATTAGTGACTTTATATCAATAACCTTAAACTGCCTTTACTAAAATAGATTTATATATTATATATTAATCAATTATATTAATTTTAAAGTTGTAGTTTTAAAGCCACTAAAAAGCCATTAGTACTTATTAGTTGAATATAACATTAATTGTTTATTAAGCTTTAAAAAAGTATTACTCGTCACCAATTAGTTACATTTATGTTTGTTATTTCTTTACAGATCTCTTTGCCGCCAATGCGTATTTAAACCGAAAAAGTAAGTTTACCTTGAATTTTTTTTTTTTTCATCCAATATACAAAATATATTAATAAAACGTAATAAACACCTACGATAATAAACCAATTTCGTCATGGTTCAACAGTTGTTATTAAAAAAAGAAAAAAAAAAAAAGAAATAAATAAAATATAAAAGCTGAATTTCTCTAGCCTGCTTAAGCTTTAGAAAATAAAAATTTTATAATCATACAAGTTAATTTGAAGTCATAGAATAAGCATTCAAATACTGAACAAGTAAGAATTTTATATTCGAATTGGCCGAATATACTATACCCACCATCTGCAGATTTTTTTTTACCACGCTAATTTAAAATTTTACCTCATAGGAGAGGTGGGCAGTAAATTTGGCAGATCACGTTTGTTTCCGAGACATTATCGATTGTTGAACTATGTGTACAACACTTCGTCGGTCTACATGTGTTTGTTTAGGAAATATCGACAGAAAAGTATGAGCTAGAGTTACGACGAGCACTAATTTTTTGTAGCATTTGGCCTATAACTTTTTTGTTTAATAACTAGTTTTGCTTATTTTCAATAACAATAGGTGATCCGCCCTGAGCCATATCCATCTGTCTATAGCCGCATATATATATATATATATATATATATATATATATGGAATTAAAACCTAATATACTCCTCATCGTTTTTGATAGTGGATGTAAAACGAAGTACTTTTACGAGTATTGATTAGGGTTGTCAATTATTCATGTGATCGAATAAAATTAGAATCTTCTTCGATTAATCGAACGAATAAAGAATAAAATATATTGTTCTAATAATTATTTACAAGTTAAAAAAAAAAAATCACAAACCAGTATCTTTCAAATCGATTTTTTCAAACATAAAATAAACCTAAAAATAACAATTCGTTAATATGAAATAAAATAATATACAAAAAATGAGACCATATTCAAATTGCAGCTAAATTACATAATTAAATTAAATTTCTTTAAAAATAATCATTTAAAAAGAATATAATTAAGATTTTTGGCTTTAAAACGATTATTGTTTTTTTTTTAGAAAAGGGGATATGGAAGAAATCCTTTTTCACTTACTATTGATGGTGACGGTACAGTAAGAATAGTATTAAAAGCAAATCTAGTTTTTGATATTATTTATTACATCCTTGGTTGAGTTCAGTTAAAAAAAACATTGTCATATATTTCAGAATATTCGATTATTTCCTCATCATATGAATCATTAAACTAATTTTGTATATAAGTAATAAATGAAAGAATTTCTAAAGTAAAGCATTTGCCTATACTTTTGTTAAAGTTTTTGTTGAATATTTAAAAAAAATTAATATACACCCCCCTTTATTCCATTTTTATTATAGGGATGATAATTTCATAGCAAAATTTTGCTGGCTAAGTTCACTCGTATTCTTAAGCTAAGTTGACACTACGCTAATATTTGACGAATTTCGCAAATATTTGCTTTGCGTAATATTTTTACAATTCAAGCAAGATAACAATTGATTTTGGACAAACAAAATTATTTGTCCTTAACTAAAAATAACGCTAGTGCACACTGGTCAACAATTCCAAAATAATAATTTAAGAAATTGTAAAAAGTGAATGTATTTTATAAATCGTAACAGATCAAGTCACCGAAAACATATATTAAAAAATATAATTTGGCAACATTGACAGTCTGAAAAGACATTAAAGTTGGACGTTTAATATTACTTTTTACATTTTTATTAAAATGGAGCTAATATTTTAAGAACTATATCGCATAAAAATATAAAACAATGTTGTATAATGTAAATTGCAGCCTAGTAGATGTATTTTAAGAATTTTGTTTCGTTGTGTATTTGTCGTTAGTTTTATGTTTTGTGGTCATATGGTTTTTTAAAGTAATTTTTATTAATATACCTATTAAATCTTGCAATTAAACGATTGATAATAGTTCGTCTTTCCTTTATTATCTAAATAAATTATTTTGTAAATTTTATAAACATTTGTATTTCAAATAAATCGAATTTTGACTTGACATTAAATAAAAACGCTACAAGCATTGATATCTACATATTCCGAAATTCTCTCAGAAAATTATTCTAAATTGTTTAAAAGAAAATAAAAACCAGATTTTCCTATAAATTCATTTAATAATTGTTGTCAAATTTCAAAATTTTGATCAAATAATTTGCATCTAATCTGACCAGGCTTAAAATATTATTCTCCTTCTCGTGTTTTACGATACTTGATAGCTATTTCATAAAACAAGAAACGTCAAGTAAATGCGTGTAATGTGAACAAAAAATCAACTGTATATTTAGTAGCCAGAATTGCGGGAAAATATGATTAAATTTTTCGTGTCAAATATTTGCATAATCTGAAGTTAGCTTTACGCTATTTCATTTAGACGTTGCTGAGAGTGCAAAGAGTACAAAATGCACTAGAAAAAATTGTTCAGCTATTAATAACCATAAATTTCTTTAATATTTATGTTTTAAGAGTTGGAGGAATATGAATTAAATTTTTTTTATTGCAATATTAAAAATTTAAGTGTAAAGAAAGTAAAAATGCATTTGAAAGTAATATTTTATATAATAATAAATTACCATGTAAAACTGACGTTTTTCATTTACTAAGACTCCAACTTTTCTTTGTATGCATTTTTTCACCTTCACTAACATAACTACATTTTTGGTCATTGACATCCCTACTTTAATACGTTTGATTAAATCTTTAGAAAATATATTCTATCTTTATCCAAATGATGCTGTGACCAAATGATATTGTGCCCATAAAAGGCTCTAACCCGTGTTTTTCACATTTATATATTTTAACGAAATTTTCAATAATTATCGATGGTTGTTCCAACTAAACAAAACTTTTTGCATTTATAATTTCGAAAAGGAATTTTTGTACCATATAATAATTTGACAAAAACTCGTTTTGAAAAATTATTCGTTTAATAGTTAAAAATTGATCGAATAACTTTTTATTCTAAATTGAAAAATTTTGTTTGTTCGATAGGAATAAAAAATATGTTTCTCGAATAATCGAGTAATTTTTGTTCGAATGAGTATTGACATTGAAACTGTTATGGTGGTTCATAGATTTTATTTTTAAATATGATTATTTTTAGTTTTATTTTCAACTTGCTTGTGTATCACGAATATACTTACTTGTTAGAAACTTTAAACTTTTTAAAAGACAATTTGAAAATGAATTTTTTATTTTCTCTAAATTACTTTTAAATTATGCCACAATCATTAGAATGCCTATTTCAATTGACTTTTTTCAATTGTGTATAAATTATAAAAAATTGTATATTTTTGTATAAGCATTTTTATCACTTTTTTATAAATATTTATAACAAAAAAAAAAAAAAAAAAACATTTTTTTAGATATTAAAATTTATTTCAATATTTTGTTTAATGTTCTTTAAAACCTTTTTCAAGTATGTGTTTATATATTAACAAAGCGTGCATGTGTTCTTATAGATTTGTATTGTATTGTACTAGTTGCCAAAATCTATTTGGTATCTTCTTAATAAACAATTATGCTTGTACTTGTCTTTATTTATAATTTTATATGTATATACATTAGGGGTATAACTTTTTTTATAAAAAAAAAAATCACTCAAGGCACCAAATCACAGCCCATATTGTTCTGATACTAAAAACCGTTTTTAAAAATTATTTCGATGAAAAATCCTTCCACACCGAGAGCAATTTCTAAAATCATTTGAGATTTATTTGTATCAAATTATTTTTTTAATATTAAAAAAAGTTTATATTTTTCATACTGAAAATAAAACCTGGTACTGTACTAAATATTCCGCTTAGTACCAAAGGGTTCTTAATTATTTCCTTAATAACCACTATTATATAAAGTGGTAAAGTCATACTGGTCACATTTTTTACAGATTTTGTTTAATTCAGAAGATTTATAAAAAACAACATTTTTAACCGTCAAATATAGGGGCAAATTTATTTAAAGTACACTTTCATTTTAATTTCGAATAAAACCTTCCTTTAACGTTATATTTAAGACTTAAAATTTTATAAAAGCAAATATTATGAATTTTTGCAAAGAAAAAAAAATAAATAAATAAATATGCAATGTTACCACCAGGGAAACCAAAAATATGCAGTTGCATGCTTTTTTTCTGGAAATTGAATGAAGTCATCGATAAAATATTTCTCCGTTTCAGAAAAAAATAAAGCTTTTTGGCATCGACTTGTAGATGCATATTTTTTAATATTTTACAGCATATTTTTGCCTTTAGCTATTTTTATTGCATTTTTAGAGAATATTCAGCTCTCTTAGAGCATATTTTTGCATTTTGCTTATATATTTTTTTTTTTTAATCAAGTACTGTTTTTCAAATCTGATTTTATAAAAAGTAAGAAAACCCAAAATATTTAGTATTTCAAATTACCCATTTTATTGCTGACGAGCTTGACTTGTAGCAACAAGATTGAAGACTTAGAAACTGATTATTTGATCTTATTTGACTAATTTTTAATAGATCTTCATTAAAGCTATTTTTGAAATGTAATATAAAGGACTTGTCCGAATAGCATCAGTTAATGTTGTAAAAATAATATGATAATTTTTATAATTTCTGAACTAATAATAATGTCTAGAACTAGATGGGCATATCAAAAAAAAAAAAAAAAAAAAAAAAAAAAAAAAAATGTGGTATAAAATTTCGATGCAATTGATAAATTTCAGTTTTGTCTTATTCTTTAACATTAAAATATTAATAAAGCACCTTGTTTTAATGAAATAACATAATTTGTGTTAAAAAATTGCAAATTTTGTTTGTTTTTATGTGCATATTTTTTGAGTTTTTAGAGCATATTTTGGTTTCCTTGGTTATCACTTTTTATGAAAAAAAATTATATTATTGAAAACAATGCCGGTAGTGAGACAATATAATTTTGTCTTTAATAAAAATAATGCATGAACGAATTAAAAAATCTTATAATGCTATGCCTGCAAAAATTGCAAAAAGTTATACCCCCAATGTATATATTTACCATGGAGTATGAATATTTTGAAGTGGGCTTGCATTTGGTGGTATTTGTGCTTGAATTGCGTATGTGTTCAAAACACGTTCCCCGCAGAAAAATTATTCAAATCACGTCATCTTCTTATACGAGCATTGAATCTACTCACTTATTCGCGTTAAATTCATACTTTTAGGCACAAATACATTAGAAAAATATTCACATATACTGTTACATTAACACATATGCAAATTTACATAATTTACTTAGTTTTGAAGAACAGAGCTTTAAAATAATTTTGTTTTATTATTTTTAATATTTCATGAGCGAGTGAATTATTAAAAATGAACTAATTCATTTGCTCGCTCGTTGATTTATATTTTGATGTTGCTAATATAGCGCATTAATAATGCGTGATTTTTGTTCGAGATGAATCATCTAGAAGTAATTTAAATGTATAGTAAGTAAGAGTGTATTTCGAATGCAGTCAATAGCTTACGCTATTGCATTTTTAAAAGCAATTAAGTCAGCAATCTATTGCTTCCATTAGTTGTTAATGTTTCCAAGTAACATTTTTTGTAATATTTTGTAACATTTTTTTGGGTACGTTTCATATTATAATCATGTTTGTTGTTCAAAGTTCAAGAACTTAGAGAAGGGGCTTGAAATTGCGTAATTTTTCCCCATTCTTCAAAAATTTTTGTCCGACGTTTATATTTTTGGATCTCATTGGATCCAAGAGAGTACGTTCGAGACTTTGTGTTTTCTTATAAACGGAAGCAGTCTTCTTTGTGGACACTACTTGATATAAATATCCGATGTTACATACGATTCATTTCTTTTACCACAGCTGCATATACATAGCTAGCCAAACAAGAAACTTTTTAGAAAATTTTGATTGTTTTTTGGTACGGTACTCTTCTGGAACATTTCCTCTAACATCTATTACATAAAATTTTTTTTCAGGAAGCTGTGCGAAGTCAGAAATGACATACGTTTCATAATTCACTTAAACAACATTTAAGTCCAATATTGGCTTTAACTTTGCGCACTCAGTATTTGGAATACTTCTTAAGAACTGCTCCATCTTTTTGGCTGTGTGTTAGTTTCGTGCTCTTTTATTTTTTCTTGTTCCAGATTTCCAATCAATTGTATCATTGTTTAATTTTCTTACCACTCTAGAAGCTAATTGTCTACTGACAAGTAGCTCTTTTCTAATTTTTTTGTAAGTCCAATTTTAATAGTATTTATTTATGTGTTTCTCTTTGACCCTCCATTGGTAAGCAAGCACGAAAATTTTTTAAAAATTCGTATCATTACAAAATCTGAAGTATTTTTCAAAAACATATTTATCACAAAAAGAAAAATTAGTTATCAAAATTATAAATAAAAATATCTGTCACATTTTATTCGAATGCATACTTCAAATATGACTAATCAAATTTTGGAGATAAATTTTAGTGCTTCTTTGTTATTGACTTTCAGCAGTTATACTAACGGTAGACGAATTATGATCCCGGGTTCTGTGCGTCCCTCAACTGAGTACAAACACTGAAACAGGGATTGATGCTTGTTGTAATTATGAATTGTTGTTGTAATTATGAATTATGCATTACGCTGCTGTGCCTTAAATAGTCAATTCAGTAGACTGAACCAAAATTTGGAAAACAAGAGCAAACATTTTTTAAAAAATCAATTTTTCGTGAGGCACATTCTCAATTTCATATGAAATAGCATTAATTACTGTGTGAACTTAGTTTTTTGTTATTCAAGAATATGAAATCGAAGTCGCCTTAAAATAGATTTAGTGCAAACATTTTATGGACTTTTTTAAAATTATACAAAAATTGCACCTTTTGTTTTTATATTTTTAAACAGAAAATACCGATTTGTACAAATCCTGGATATATGGGTATAATAATGGCGATAAATATAATTGATCGGGACCATAAATTTAAGCCAAATATGGTTTACAGTTGAAAACGGGACAATTTTGTTAAAACACATTTTGCTAAGACACATCGTATGAACTGCACGAAAGTGACATTAATTGGAATAATTTGTAGGTGTTTGTACGAATTCAATAAATGCATCAAAAAATATTTTCTTGGGTTAAAAAACCATCACAATATTAGAAAGGATTTTTTAAATAAAATATTTTTTCGTATAATATATGGAGAAATGTGAACCCCATTTTTCGTAAGATTTTTAAAAATTGCTTTTTTTTAGTAAAAGAAAATTTTAAAAATTTTAATAGGATATTTTAAAATATGCTATACTAATACCATCAAACATTGAAAATATCATAAGTTTTAAATGAATAACTCACTAGATTTTGGTATTGAGTGTAACAGATTTTACATGCATTCGAGTTATTTTATATTTATACAAATGGATTTTAATACGCCATCTTAAAAAAAATCTAAAATTTTTTAAAAAAATCAGAAATTTTTTTAAAAAATCAGAAATTTTTTTAAAATCTAAACATTTTTTAACAAAAATTAAAAAAATTTGTTAATGGTCCATATTTAAATATCAAAAAAAAGTTTTTATTGCAGTGAATAGGAATCATAAAAAGGTATATTTTTGGGATAAATACATTACTTTTGCAGAACTTTTTCATAAATAAGAACTGTTTTTTTGCTGGAAATAAACCACTTTTTTTCTAAATAATATTTAAGTCTACACAGTGTCAGTGAGAATATTCGCAGAAAAACTAATAATAAATTTGTATCTTTCAAGATTGGCGTCATTATTTATAAGGTCCTTGCAGAAAGGCAACAAATACAACACCACAAAACTACAATGGATTTGAATGTCAAAAAATCTTATACAAAAGTAAACAAATTTTGATAAAATACTTCTCTAAAAATGAAGCAAGAAATAATAAGCCAGACTAAACACATCAACTTATAAATAATTATGCAATACTACTAAGCTACTGGTTAGATACGAGTAGTTTGCATTTCTATAAGAAAATTTGTAGAAAAATCTTTATAATTTTTAAAAAATATTTTAAAAGTTTATAAAACAAAATTTTAAAATTTAAATCGCGATTGAAGTTGAAAAAGGATGTCATCAGACTGTATTTTGTTTTAAATTTTAAAATATATGAGAAAAGTTAACAATTTGATATTTAGAACTATTGGTTAACTGGAATTTGGTCTTACGTATAAACATCTTTGCAAGGAAAAGTAAAAGAATCTTCATATGTTAACCGTACAATTTTAATTATCCGACAAAAGAAAAGCTTAAAGTATCATCATATGCAAAATATTAAATTTTTTAACTCGAAAAGGTATTGAAATTTGTTTATATGATTAATAATTTTCTTGTTTAGCTCATTAATTAATGGATATATAGTTTGCATATTAGTGCCAAAAATATAAAATGTAATTTAAAAGATACGTAGTAAAAAATAAGTATTTTCACTACTAGATATTTCATAAAAAAAAATTCAAAACTGTTTAAAATAATTACAAATATTTTCGTTTAACAAAATATGTTGTTGCGGGATTCAACAGACAAACAAATTGCAAAATAACAAGGAATTTCACAAATACTATATCTTATATATAATATATCAATATAAGATCATAAATTAAATTCTCCACTTGTGTAGTATGTAAAAAATTATCCTATATTATGATTTAATTCTTTTAATTTTCCCTTTTTCTATTGTACTTATTATTTATCATCACAATGAAGTAAGGATTGAATCAATTTCTATACATGTATCTCTAATATAATAATGTACTTCGTACTTTGGTACTTATTCTCTAACGAATGTACATACATTTAAACGGAATTTAAATATACAATGTTGTTATGTTGCTGCTGTTATTACTGTCATTTGTTGTACTTGTACCTAAGACAGGTATTTGAACTTGTCAAACATGTTTCAACTTTATATAACACTTGATAAGTCAATTTGATTAATATCTGTTTTTTTTTTTTTTTTTTTTTTTTGTGAACATAAGTATTTATATATTATTTGCTGCTGCTACAATTTTTCTAGAGGCTTTTAAATAAAAACCTCGAGAAATTATTTATTATGAATCAAATAATAACAACTGTGGTATTAAGGCTGCTTTTGTGGTTAATATAAAAAATGAAGAGGATTTTTTTTGTTTAAGTAAAATAGGGGATTTTAAAGAAGGGAGGATTTATGTAGGGGTATTTAGCCATTAATTATTTAGAATATCTTTTAAAGGGTCATTATTTTCTATAGTCTTTAAGAGTGCATACAACTTGTGTAGTAAATTACAGTATTTTGAATGCTACTCATAGTATGATTACTTTTTAATAAACATTACATTAAATATTTATCAAAAAAATTTTATATAAAAAGTAGGAAATTTAGTTCCCCTATAAAAAGCCTATTTTTTAATACAACACTTCAATTGTTCTCCATTCAACCTCCTTCATGTTAAATTAAACTCCTTTTTTTTTATATTTATTGTATGAGTTTTTGTTCACCCCTAAATAATAATGGACTTATTGCTGATTTAGCAAAAAACATAAAAAATTTTAACAAAAAAATAAGTACTAAAATGGCAAAAGTCTCATCAATAAATGGAGTAAAGTGACAGTTGGCAAAAATAATGTGTTCAATTTCATTTATTCATTTATTTGGACTCGGTGTGTATGTGTTTTGTTCATTGTTTAAATAAGTACAATAACTGTTGTATAAACGAATGAGCGAATGAATGTTTTGTACATGAAATATATAATTCTTTTTCTTTTTTCACTTAAACGTTTATGACCCCAAATGACAGATGTAATTTGTAATTTACGAATTTATATTGAACATAAATAAAACAAATATTTATTGATTTATTGTTCGTTTAAAAACATTAAATAACATATTGGGGAAGGAGGATAAATTGATTGCAAATAAAAAATATGTCAAGTAGGGATTTATAGTTTTTTGCTTTTCATAAAAATTCAGTTATTTGGGTTAAAAACAGCTTTTAGGTGAAAACGCGGTTTTTGTTTTTTAGAAGTTTTTTTTTTTTTTAATTTAATTTGTTGGTAAAAATATATTTTGGTGAAAATCCAATTTTTTTAGATTTTTTTTAAAGATCGCATTTTTAATAATAAAAATAATAAATTAATCAAATTTTGAAATTTTCTTATGTTGGAAAGACTGGTTTAGGTTTATGTTGGTGTAATAACTTAGAACTCCGCCATCGATATACCTATTTTAGCAATCTTATTAAAAAGTCTCAATATTGATGTAAAACACGAGTCCTTAAGATATTTGGGATCTCTACATTATTACATATAAATATTGTCGTAATTTAAAAAAAAAAATCACGATTCCTATGAAATTTAATCTTGATTATTCATATAAATACAAAAATTTCGTATTTGTTTAAATAACAATGAATCATATTTTTATCTTAGTTATTTCACTTAAGACTATATATTTTGTTATTAAAATCTGATTTATCAGAGTCTAAATAATTTCTGTGATATAATGACTAAAATTCGTTAAAAACTCCTCTTTAATTATTCGGTAAAAAAAAGGTAAAAAAAATTTAAACAAATTTTAAACTCAAAACAAAATTTGTCGATAGCGTTGCTCCAGTAACAAAAACAACAATCAACCCGTGCTAAATAGACAATTAAATGACAAATATTGACAACATGAGAAAGTGTCATTATTCACACAATAAATACACATCTTCACAAAAATGAAAAAAACACGTAATGCAAACACATGTCTTGATGTTTTAGTGATATAATAGTAGCATCATCATCATCTCATAACACATTATCATCACAATAAAACTACTCGTACTAAAATAATAACAACAACGAAACTACAAATTTTTTAACATTGTAAATGTTTTGTTAGCACTATTCCCTCACAAAAACTCCCCAACACATGTTTACTAAAATATCTAGAACATTTAGAATACGTCCACTATGAAAAACCGAAAGACAGACAGACTGACAGAAAGTTTGAAGTGTTAAACAGTATGATAGTTTCAACATAGTAGTATTTACTAGCTGCCACATCTGCATCACACAACTGAACTGACTCCGTACTATGACTGTTGTAATATGCGAACACGGTAGCAATGAATATTTATTTATTTAACTATTTGTATGACATTCTAAATTGCATACGTTTGCTAAAATATTTTATTTTATTTTCACACTTGGATGGAGGAAAAAAAAGGAAAAAAAGTGAAGTATACAATTGTTGCCACAACGAGTACTTGTATTATTGATGCCACAGGCTTTTGTTACATTTAATTCTTTGTAACACACATTATGACACTTTAGTTGTCATTTGATTGTAATCCAGCGATTCTAAAGCTGTCAAAATTGCTCCTTTGCACTTGCTATATTATTACTTATATGACTCACTGGTTACTTTCGAATGTTTAAGTGGTGACTAAAAGATCACCTTTTGCACTACATTTCGCTAACGAAATAACTAATACAGATTATGTTATGTTTTAATAAGAAAAATTAAAGGGGTTTGTTGAGTTGAGAAATTCACATACATTCACCATTGAATTTAGTGAAAATTCTAACGATATATAATGCAGTTAGTGGACAATCGGTGAAGAAAGACTACAAATAATATACGAATTTGTTGCAACCATTGCATTTAGTGAATATACTATTTGATAGTGGGGCAGAATCAAAAAATTTTTGGAAACAAATATGTAACTTCTATTCGGATGGTTGGATTTACATAAAATTTTACACAGGCATAAATGAGGAGCGAGTAAATTTAAGTTTGTAAGACGGATCCCACAGACCCATCACAAGCGGAGTTAAGGGTGCTCAAAATGGGATACCTCTGACAGAAAATATTTAACCACTAGCCAAATTTTTCGTATCTTATTTAAAACATTTTTATATGTTATTAAAACTTTTGATAAGAACTATGAAAAACGTGCTTGTATGTACTATTTATCTCTTATAGTTTTCGAATTATTCGCGTTTAAAATTTCAACCGTCTCAATTTTGCAAGATATTGTGGTCCAGTATTTTCCATAATATCCTAACATTTCCTGCCAATTGCGTTAAAGTTTTTGTAATAGGTTAATGAACAAAATGGTCTATGAAATAAAGGAAAATAAAAGTCGATATCTTTACTGAGTCCAAAAATAAACGATTTTGAATATGAAAATGGCAAAAATTAGAATTTTTTCTGTTTTTTTTTACACGCTCTCTTCTCTTTAAAATGAAACTTTATTTAAGAACATATAATAATTTAACACTTTTCTGAAATGTATCTTCATAGAGAAAATTCCAGATTTAGAAAAAAAGTACAAATACCTAACAGAACTATGTACAGACCCTCCCGAATTTGAGTTATTTTAATCAAAACTTTTATTTTTACAAAAATTTTGCTTTAATTCCAAAAATCATAAAAACCATAGACTCCATATTTCTCAAATAAATTCTCGTATCTAGCGGACGTCATTTTTAATTATATTCAAAAAAATTTAAGTCGATATCTTTTATGGGACCAAAACTGCGTTTATTTAAAATTTAATAATTCACGAAAATTTCCAAAAATATTGTGCCATAGAATACAAAGAATGGAAGGCTTGTAAGAAAACCTAACTCTGCTCGAAATAGTATTAAAAATTATTAAATGTAATTCATGATAATTATATTCGGATTACTTCCATAAATATAAATCTTATATTATTAATTTTTTGGCATTTTGTTGATGAATATGAAAATAGTTTTAAATTATTTAAAATTCTGTTTTATTTTTAATACCATTGTTCGTTCAACAAAAAAAATAATGATACAAATATTATAAGTATAAATAAATATAAAATAACGTTCTTAAGAAAATTTTATTTTAGAGTAAAAAGAGTGTACTTCTTTTCGGCAAAAAAACTAAACACACACACAAAAAATCATAATTTTTGCAATTTTCCTATTCAAAATCGTTTATTTTTGGACCCGGTAAAGATATGAACTTCAAATTTCCTTTAGTCGACAGATAATTGTTCTTTAACCAATTGGATAAAAATGTTGCAAAAATCATACAAAAATGTTGGGGCATATCTTGAAAAAACTGAACTAAGATTTTGCAAAATTGATATAGTTGAATTTTCAAATGCATATAACTCGAAAACTATAATAGACAAATAGCACATGCAAGAATGATTTTAATAGGCCTTATTGAGGGCTTTAAATATTTGAAATCGTATAAGAAACAATGTTTTGCTAAGTGGTTAAATATTTTCTGTCAGAGGTATACTATTTTGTGTCTCCCTTCCAAACTTAAAATTGTACACTCCAACCAGCACACAAATATCGATTTCACCACACAGTGTTTTGACATGTAATGCACTTAGTGGCTGATCGGCAAATAATTGCTAAACTCAAGTCTAGAAATTCACTTGAATCTTGTATTAACAATTAGACCACTATATTAATAATAGTGGTTATATAAAGTGTTTACTATAAAGCAGAAGCTTTATAGTTTGAATCTGGTTGCCGACAAACATCTCCAGTTCGTATTTATAAAAAAATTTATTAAAAAGCTCAATTCTCTCTCCGAACAAAATTAAATCTCGAATTATTTCTTTTCATGTTTTTTTTTTTAACATGTGATGCGAATTGGTTACCTCGAATGACATCTCCATATTAAATTCGCCAGTAAAAATATTGCGAGTTGGTTGAAGAATAACTAGTGTTAGTTTTTAGTGGCTAGTGAATATAACGTTTCAGAACTACTTAGTTCGGCGAATCGCTGGAAACGCTTATATAGTGTATGTATATGTTTAATAGTCATATGAATGTGCAAATTAATTTCCTACAGTTTTGAAGTTCTGGTAGTGGAAATGCTCTGCTTTTAAGTGCTAAATGGATTTTCGATGTAGAATACTAACTAAATTGGCTATAAATTAATAGAAGTAAAATATATATATATATATATATATATATATATAAATCACCAAAAAACGTACAGAATGAAATAAAACTAAAACTTGAAACTCGTTGCAGATATATTATATAAAAATACCATTTTTTATAAGCACTTTATAACTTTTGTTATACTTGCGGTCAACGTGTTAGGGTTAAGGAAATGAAAAATAAATACCGGGAATATCAATAAAATAATGTAATTGAAATCAAAAATTATTTAAATTACAAAGTTAACAAATTTTTGATACGCCTTAAAAAGTAAGAAAATTGGTATTGTTAAATTTCTCTTAAATCTAACTTCAATTTGATTCCCAGAGCAAGATCGCATCTACGGAGATCTTCACATTTTATAACTTTTTTTATTCCTAACGAAAATAAATGAAAAATCTAAAAATCTAGATTCAATATATCGGAATCTTTATTTAAATACCTTTTTGTCCTTAAATTTTGATGGGATAATTTCCTTAATAAAAAATAAGTATAAGTCACAATTTCTAAGTCAGTATTCACATACAACAATTGCAGCAATTCTGAATTCGTAGGAGTGAGAGTAGAAAGGAAGACAAAGATTTTACATTCTCTTTTCCTCCTTCATCAGCAAAGTCAAAACTGTACAAAAAAAAAAAAAAAAATGCTGTTTGCAGCATTGCCACAAAGAAAATATTTTTCCTACCAAAATATTCTCCAAAAACTACCAAAACCTACCAAAATGTACCAACATTATTATTTTAAATAAACTTTTAGGGAAATAATTAGATTTTTTTCAGATCTTTCAGTGTTGATAGATTCCAAATGTTTTTCAAATTTGTAAAAACCATTCTTCTCTTCCTGCCAGATAAAGATTTCAAGGTTTATACATTTTTACTTAATTTTGCTACTTTGATTATTGTAGGGGAATTTTTTTCTTAAAGACGATTCTATTTCATAAAATAAATACAATTTATGTTTTTTTTTTTACTTATTCGAAAATGTATTCTGCATAAATATTTAATAATAGAATAGAATATAATTTTAATACATAAAACCATAAACACATAAATACATAAAAACATAAAATATAGAAACGGCAACCCCGGCTGTTTGTAAATCCCGATTAAGTTTTTAAAATAAACTAAAACCGCTAGAATAAAATTTTTCACTTCCGAAAATTCCCCGGGATTTGCAAAAAAATATTTTCCGGGAAGTTTTTTCCGCGTAGAAACCCTATGTCGCAGATTGAAACTATTAGATAAAAATTGTTATTTTTAAATTCTTTTACCTCTGACCACAATGCGCGATGATTATAATCCCCTTGGTACACTGGGGTTGAGTTTGTTGATTGGTACCAATATTTGGATTTCCCTCGAGATAGCGTAATAAATCATGAAAGAATTTTAAAACTAACCATGATCTAATCTTTAGCATAAAAAGGGTTCCGATCCTCTTTTTTGGCCGACCAATTCACAAACTCACTTTGGCACAAATAAAGATAGTGAAAGCTAAAAGCATTTAAAAATTTGGACTAATTATGTACATATGTATGCAACGGTGTCAATATTTATTTGTTTGGAACATTGAGTGAACCAATCTTAATTTAAAATCTCATGTTACCAAGCTCGATTAGTTTTAGAATAAATTATTCATAATCTACATAATCAACAAATGTCCATATAAATTTGATTAATGAAATTTTTATTATGGCATAATATAATGCCTGGTAAGGGACATTAAAATTACTGTACTTTACGTGAGATTGCAAAATTTCATTCTTATGGATCTTTAATATTCACATATGGTCGGCAAGTCGCGGTTACTTAATCACTTTTCTTTATTCCATTTTTAACGAAATATGTAGGCTGTGCAATGATTGGAAGCATTTCGTTATCGCTAGATTTTTTGATTTGCATAGTTTGGAATTGTTTTCTTTATTATCAGATATCACCATGAATATAATGTGATTGACTAATTGCATCCGAATTTCAAAAGATACAATAATTGTACGTTTACTATGAGAATATTTCAAACATATTTTCTAAAACATTAATTTTTTATACAGAATTCATTTCTTATTTGTTTATATTTTATAATTATTTTTTTTTTATATTTATAAAACTTTATTACACTTACCTTTATTTCATGAACAAAATCCGTTTCATCCAATAAATTTATGCGAACGGGCATAATCCGTGATGGTCTACACAAGCAATGCATTTTTATTTATTTTTATTTTACTTTTTATTATTATTATTTTTATTTATTTATTTTTTTGTTAATATTATTTAAAGTAATTTTCGACACAAATTTTTATTTATTTATTTTTTTATTGAATTGAATATGTTAACAACAATTTTCCTTTATAACAAAACACTTTTTGTTTTCATTATTATTTACAAATATTTTTCAATCAGTAACAATTTAATTGAATTCAGACACATGTAACTGGGTTGGTTGTATAAAGGAAAACTATTACATTTTGTAAATGGTTTTATGATTTCAAATATAAATATTGCAATTTTCCCTTCAATTATTAAAAAATTTTAATTTATTTATTATTATTTTGTTTATGGCTGCATTATTAATATATGAGAAATAAAAAAAGTTTTGCTTTTTTTTTTGAGGAATGAACAAAGTTATTTGCTTTATTATTACTTTTTTGTATTTTTTTGTTTATTTTTATGTTATTGTTATTTAATTTTGTTTTATGAAATTTTTTGCAAATACTTTGTTCAAAAATGCTGTTTTTTCTTTTATTGGTCAGTAGTCTAAATATTGGATTTTTTTCGCTGATAATTTGATTGAAATGAAAATTTTATTGATGTTGGCAATCTGAAAAGAGAAAAAATATAGTAGAATATTTAATTTAATTACATAATAGTGTGAATATTTTAATACAATAAAAGTAAACAAATAAAAATATTTTTAATATTGATAAAGAAGAACATTTATAATTCATATAAATTAAAGGGCATCGATTTGTATAAAGAAAACAAGTTTTGCAAATGTACTCCCCAAAGGTTATGAGTTTCAAATAAAACAACAAATAATGATTATTTTTGATTTGTATTTTTTTGCTCAAAAGGTAAAACTTAATATGTTTAGAAATTAAACTATTACGCAATTCTTAGTAAAAAAGAAAAAAAAACGATTTTTCATCATAAATTATATTAATTCATTAAAAGGTTTTACAGAATAAATCAAATGATTTACCAAAAATGTGCTTTCTTCATAAAATTTTTCAATAAAATTGTTTTCCTAAGTCGAATATTTTTACCAAAAATCAATTTTTTTGCTAAAAATGAAATTTTTTACTAAAATTTAAATTTTTTGGAAAAAATTTTATTTTTCGGTAAAAATAGATTTTTAATAAAAATTTTGATATTTAGTAAAAATTTGATTTTTAGTAAAAAAAATTTGATTTTTAGTAAAAAATTTAATTTTTAGTAAAACATTTGATTTTTAGTAAAAAAATTAAATTTTTTTAGTAAAATAATTAATTTTAGTAAAATTTTTACTAAAAAAATTAAATTTTTAGTTAAAAATTACATTTTTAATTAAAAAATAAATTTTTGGAAAAAGTTTTGATCATCAAAAAAAACTTGATTTTTAATAAAAAATTCGATTTTTAGTAAAAAAAAAAAAAATTATTATTATTAGTAGAAAATTAAATTTTTAGTAATTGAAATTAGATTTTTAGTAAGAACTGTGGTTTTTAGTAAAAAAAACTTAATTTTAAATAAAAAAGAGGTGATTTTTAGTGAAAAATTTATTATTAGTAGAAAATTAGATTTTCAGTAAAACATTAGATTTATAGTAAATAATTTGATTTTTATAAAAAATTCTTTATTGAAAACATTCTGATTTATAGTAAAAAGAAATGATTTTTAAACAAAAATATTTGATAAATAATCTGACTTATTTCTTTCTCAATATATCAACACCCTGTTTTTATAAAACGAACCAAAAATTCGTATCGACGAATTGTATGGAAAACAACAAATAAATTTAAAATTTATTTATTGTTTTCCATATGTATAAATTGTTGAAAATAATTTTTCGTTCATTCTATAAAAACAGGAGGAAAGATTTATCTTTTGAGTAAAAAAATTAAAACTTCCAAAATAATTATTGTAAGTTGAGAAAAAAAATAAATAAATAATAAAAATCAAAAATAATCAATAAAATTGATTTTTTTTTAATCAAAAATCAAAAAAAAAAAAAAAATAAATAAATAAATAAATACAAATCAATCCGGGTTTCGATTGGTCCTGTTCTGAGGATTACATTTCTGTTGACACTCTTATGCGGTCGTTCCATGTATCTGACTTTTTTTAAATTTAAATAATAATTATTATTTTCTGTCCTTGGTTATAAACCAATTCCCAAAATATTTCGGTTTAATTATTTAAAAATGGTCCAGCTCACGTAAGTGAAAACATTGAGACATAATATTTTGAGAATCATACAAAAACATACCAATCTTCATTTCTACAAGGGACATTTGCAACTTTTTTTATAAGGCTCTTTAATAAATATGTAGTGCATACATTAATATCTAACCAGACAAATCGCAAAATGTTGTTGTGTATTGACCTACTTTAAGAAGCGTTCTTAATTTCCTCTTCTCAAATTCTAAGAATTTTGTATTCTACAATTACTGTAAGGCTTTTCTTATATTGTCATATAACACTGGTCGGCAAAGAAATCTTCTTTAAATAAAAATAGGTTTGTTAGATGGAGTTATACGTGCTAAATAAGAATCTGTTTCGAGTTTTTTTTTTCTATCACATACTGATTGATTTTTTATGGGCATGACTAGGAGAACCCACTATTTACATGGTCACGCTAGTAAAACTAGAGAACGGTTTATCCAATTCAGATAAATAAAACTCCAATCACTGACGACTAAATTACGTTCAAGTCTGATGATACTTATTTTTTTGTATTTTATGCTTATTTTATTAAATTTTTGCATAAAAAGTGACAGTGACATGATAGTCATTTCTGAATAACTCCGATACTATTGTTTCATTTATCTAAACCGTACTCGAGTTATGGGGAATTAATATATAATAAAATCAGTAGATGATAGAAAAAAAATTTATATTCGGCTCGGCAGAATCTATATACCGACCATTTCCAACTTTTTAAAAATGTACCCGTTATGAGAGGTGGACGGTGAAATGGGTGGAACACGTTCAATTTTTATTTCTGAGTTTACATTGGTCCTTGAATTATTGGTACAACATTTCGTTGATGTTTCCCCTTATATGGGAGGGGGACGGTAAAGTAGGCGGACCACGCCAATTTTTGGTTTCCGAGTTTATATCGATGCTCGAACTGTCTGTACAAAATTTCATTGTCGTATATGCTATAGTTTAAGAGACATCAGCAGAAAAGTAAGAATTGAACTTGAAACAGACACCCTGTGATTCTAGTATTTGGCCCAAAATTTTTTTGTTTATAAACCGATTTTGCCCACTTTGAATACAAACAAACCTTATATGAGACAAATATTTGAGAAAAATTTCGTACCCGGAGGTGGTCCCCCCGAGTCCTATCCTGCTTTCAACAAACAGACGGATGTACATAGCTAGATCGATTCATATTCTTATCAGGACGTAGAAAATATAAACTTTTTGGGGTCTAAAAGTGGGTATAAAAACTGAAAGGAGATTCTTATTTAGCATGTAAATTTTTTTCTAGTTCGCCTATTTTCTTTTAGGGAGTAAAAAATTATATTGCTGACCAATGTAATTATTGCATGTTGAAACTGTAGCCAATTTCAAATCAAATATCTTTGTGAGTAAAAAAAAGCAAAAAAAAAAAAGTTGCAATTAAATTGCCGTAAAGTATTTTTCCACAGAATAGCATGAATAAAGAATTTTTATATTTCATTTTCAAATACTTACTACAAAATATAAAAAATAGTATAAATTATAATAAAAAAATATTCTCACAAGATAATCTAAAACACAAATATTTGCTCTTGATTTTTTTTCATGTTATGATTGTCATGGCTTGTGAACACGCCAGCTACAGCTTTTATAATAAAACCATAAACAAAAAAAAAAAATGAAACTGAAACGGCAACCAAAACAAACTTAAAATTTTCGTTGCCAACACAATGACACTTGAACTCCCTTTTAAACTATCCTAACCACCTAACCTCCCTCCCACCTCCACCCTCCACAATCGAGCTTGACCAGGAAACAAATACATACCAAAGAAATCATGGAAAATCGTAGTATTAGTATTAACTATTATATCATAGGAAACCAAAAGCGTAAATACGTAAGTTCTGACTCAAACTACACCCACCTCATTTTAAACGTAATACTAAATTAAATTTAATAAAAATAAAAAAATAAAGTAAAACAATAAAACAATGATATGAATGCTTTAAGTATTAGCTCCAACAGCAACTCCCAAAACAAAAAGAAACTTGATTAGTCTATAGAATGTTAGAACAATAGCAAATGAAACCAACATCAACAGCAGCAGCGCTGTTGAAACAGATACAATTGTATACAAAATTAAGTGGAGAATTAAAAAATATTTTCCCACTGCACCTTTTAAAATGAAAAATAAAAAATACTTAAATTGAAAAAAGAATAAAATAAAACTTTAGCTAAATAAACTGGATCAGTATCAAGAGTAATTTAAATATTTATGTTGGAATTTTTTATTGTATTATTATTTCTTCTTCTGAAGTCACAAATCACAAAATAATTAATTCAATTAAAAATTGTTTAAATTTACTCCTCTCACCAATATGATTATATCAGTTACTAAAAACTATAAAAAGTTAAAAACATAAATTTTTTTTCAATTAAAAAATTTATTAAATCAAGTAGATGATTGAATGAATTAAAAATTTAAATGAAAAAAAACACTTGAATTTTATTTTTGCTTAAATATCTTAATTAAATTTTGATGTAAATTGAAACAAATGTGCTAATTGAAAATTTTAAGGCAATAAATTTTTTCTGTGTAGTCAGAAAAAATAATACTACCATTAACTTATTATACCTAGCTTTTTATCTGAAATGAAAGCTAATCAGTTTAGAGTTGACTGACGAAAGGTTGCTTAAAAACTTCTAAGATGAACTAGAATACCTTTAAATAACTTTAGGGTAGGCACTTAATCAACTTATAAAAAAAAGAAATAGTAAGCTATATTTAGCTTTATCAAATATTTTATATACCTCATTTTTACACTCTTTTTTTCATAAAAAATATATGTTTCCGAAGTATTGGTACAATTTTTCAATTATTTTTGTAAAAATACAGATTTTTATAAGATTCGTATGAAATTTCGTTCAAAAATTTATTGCTTGTACGCTAATGGAGCAAAATATCATATTTAGCACATAAAAAGTTGTATTTGGAAAATTCATACTCGTAGTAAGTACAGCGCACGAAAAAAAAAAACCGTGCACATTTTAAGGTTTTAACTTTTAATATAACTTAACTTAACTTGCTTATATTTGTTGTTATTCTCAATTACTATATGCTAAATTTTACAGTAATAATATAATGAGTTTTTCTAAAAATTAAAATTGAACAAAATTTATTCAAACGCATAATACAAATTTATAACCAAAATACATAAAGAAAAAATTTATTTACAGATTGTAGAATCGCGGACAAAATAATATGTATAAGTTAAAATATCTACATGTCTGGATGAAATACGACTCACTGGTCCATATCTTTTACCAGAATGGTTTCAAAAAAAAAAAAAAAAAAAAAAAAAGTAAAAAAAAGTTCCTAAGTTCAAAGTAAAGTAAGTTCCTAATAGCACCGCTATAAAAATTGTGGAGGGAAAGCAGATGACAAAATTTATAAGGTTTTTATTTATTTATTATTTATTTATTTTATATGAATGCGTCATAATGCAACATAAAGTACATGCTATCGAACATTTACAATCATCTGATAAATATCGTGTAAAAAAATCAAAAGTATTGTAAAAATTATTGGTCTGGCAAGCCATTATATATATATATATATATATATATATATATATATATATATATATAAACCCAATATACACCCATCCTAGAGGAACAAAATTTGCCAAAGGTTTGTTTGACATTGAAAATGAGCAAAATCGGTTTACAAACAAAAATGTTATGAACCAAAAGCTAGAAAAACAGGGTGGCTGTTGTAACTCCGCTTTATAATTTTCGGCCGATATCTTTTAGAACAAAAGCATATAAATCAACGAAACTTTGCACGAATAGAGCAAAGTATACAAACATCAACGAAAGTTTGTACAAATACTCCAAGAACCAATGTATACTCGGAAACAGAAAGTAGGCATAGTCCGCCCACTTTACCACCCACCTATCATATAAGATGAAATATTAAAGAATTGCAGATGGTAGGTATATAGATTCGGCCAAGCCGAATATAACATTCTCATTTGTTGTTCCTGTCAATTGTTTTAATTACGAGTACTTAGGTAGGAAGGATTATAAATATATTTGAAAAAAATTATAATATATACCGGCAGTTTCGGGTAGATGGGGCTAATAAAATAATATGCGTAAAAAAATTGGGTTGATCAGTTGCTATAAAGCGGCCAGTCGACTTTATACTAAAAATGGTCTGAAAATTAACTAAAATCTTTATTGCGCTATAACTCTTTAATTTAACATTTTACGGAAATATTGTGTATTTTATATTTTAAGCTTTTTTTATTCAGAGTAAAAAGCGGACATTTTCGACATATAACTTACTATGACTTGTTTTGTAACAATATTAATGTATCAACTTTTATAATTTTTGGTTTATTTCTAGTATTTAAATTTATAACAAATGTTTAAACCAACAATAATTTAAAAATACTCGCTATAATGATCAAAAAATTCATGCTGTACACTGCATTTAATGTCAATATTTGTGCAACAAGTAGAAAATCTATACCTCGATATAAGATGTTGATCCATTTGCGCTACAATAGTAAGAATATGTAGAAAAATGTTTTGATTTTTAAAAACTACAAATCTTATTCTACAAAATAATAAAAACTGTTGCCAACAGACTAAATTTATATTAAAACGAGGAATTTTTTAAAAAAGTCTCTGTATAAATTTTTACTTTCATGCTCATAACATCACAGCAAGTCATAGTAGGTCAAAAGTTTATATATCAAAAATTTCTGCTTTTTATTCTGAATAAAAATATATTATTTTTTTTCGCAAAATGTTAAATTAAAGAGTTATAACGAAATAAAGATTTTAGTTACTTTTAAGAACTTTTTTAGGTCAATCGAGCAATCTACTCAATTTTTGCACACATATTGTTTTTTTATCCCTATCTACTGGAAACATTTTATATTCAGGGGTAGTCTAATATACACATATTTTTGCAAGTGTAGGTACTCTTATAATATGTAGTCAATGCATTGAAGTGTTTAAATAAAAACTTCATTTTTTATTAAAGAAAAATTGTACCAAAATAATTATCACTATCTTATTTAAGTATATCGCAGATTAATTAACTTGATTTATTTCGCTTATAAAATGAAAATGATAAATTTTTTAATGTCTAGACTTGAAAATTATAAGCGTGTAAAAATTTAATTCACGATTAAATTTAATTTAATATATTAAAATAAAAAAAGGCATGATAATAAAAATACACACCGAACCAGAGCATTGACCCATAATTTACTGCTTATAAAATATTAAAAAAGAAAAAAAAAAGACAGTTTAACAAAATGAGTAGGAGGGTGAATTAAAATTGTTTGGGTTGATTGTAAAGATATGGCAAAAACAAAAAATTGCATTATAACAATCATCATTTATCTCTTTAAAAATTTATAATGAATAAAATACAAAAGGAAAATTGTACTCTATAATTCTCCTCACTAACTAAACTTGTTGTGTGCTCCCTTTTTATTTTCACTTTGCCAGTAACAGCTGTAATTACAAACTAGCTGCTACAAATATGAAAAGAGGAAAATTGAAAATATGGGAAAACAAATTACACGCATTTTTAAAACGAAATACATTAAAAAGTTCTTTTTTTAATAAGATTCACTACGCATTAATAGGGATATAATAGGGACAATATGAAATTTAAATGTGAAACAAATTTCATAGTAATTTTAAAAGAATTTTCTGAAATATTTCTTGAGATTCCTGTAAAAAAAAACTTTTTTCCATTATTTCAATGGAAGTAATGGACATTGTTATATTATTACAGTAATACTACAATCTTTGGAATCACGCTATAATTTTGTACTTTTACTTTGCACTGTATTTCAATGTGTACTCGTTTTGTGGTTCTCTTACTCTGAGATATGTTTTGTTCGAAAATAAATGTTCACACAATTACTTCGCATTTCTTATTAAAAATTCATAATTTTTCTTACATTAAATTTGTTGTTGTAATTGGAACTACTGCTGTTAGTACTATAATTGTTGTTGTGATAAAAACTTTCTTTTTTTTTTTTGTAGTTTTAGTCCATTGTTTAATAGCAAAAGAAAAAAAATAAGAAAATAAATATAAGGGGGAGAAATTGTTTATAGTTTTATGAGAGTGTATTTTCTTGCAATTATTTTTGTTTCACCCACTTATATGGGGTCTCTGTGGTAGTAGGTGAATTACATACAAAAACACACACATTAATAACAATTATATGGAGAGTATCTATGAATTTTGTATAGAAAACACTTAAAGAAAATAATAAACTAATATTTCGCTTACAAATTTTCTAATAAAATAAGGCAATACAAATTGGTCATATTTAAAATAAAGGAAATGAATTTGTTATCTCCAATTTAAATAAAAATGTTTAAACTTCTTCTTTAAGCTAATTTTATTCATCTTTAGCTGGGATTGATTTAAATAGATCTATATTGTTTGCATTTCTGAAGTGATAGAAATGTTATTCTTCGGGCGTACTTATGCTTTTTTTTATTCCCAAAAACGATGGGGGTATATTGGCTTTGTCATTTCGTATGTAACATGTCGAAATAATCATCTTAGACGCCACAAAGTTCTTATATATATTCTGGATCCTTCTGAAAATCTAGGACGATCTAACCATGTCCGCCCATCTGTATGTTGAAAGCAAGATAAGGCTCGGGGCGAACATTATAGTGAGATGAAATTTAGCTCAAATACTTGTTTTACGTAGGGTTTGTTTCGTCGTAACTCCCGTTTATATTTTTCGGCCGAAAGCTTTTACAAAAAAGCATGAAAATCAACGAAATTGTTCAAGAACACAACTAAACTAGGAAATCTTTCATATAAGATGAAATTTTAAAAATTTGCATATGGTGGGTATATAGATTCAGCCAAGTCGAATATAACATTCTTATTTGTTTTTTTTTTTTATTTTTTTATATATAATACTGAGCAAAACGTATGACAAGAAAATGTTATAAAAATTACTCAAACAATTTCCAAACCATTTTTTTTTTCGTGTAACAGTATCAGGCCCTAAAACTAAATTTTTCCCAAGTGTATGCAAAAAACTATGTGGAGTTAAAGATGGTCATGGTATATTTGTATGTTATATGTTGTATGTAAGTAATGGAAATATTTATGTAAATAAATTTTCTTTGAAAGATTTTTCCTTATAATGCCCAGTAAATGTAAAACAAAAACATACACAAATATACAACATACTTCCATATCTATAAATATATATTAGGTGCATATAACATGAAAGTGTTTGTTTGATAATTTATATGTCTCTTCATACCAGATATCTGGGCTAATAATATGGTATTAATGAAAAGGAAAACCAAAGAAGAAAATAAATGTAGTAAACTTTATTTTGATAGAAACTAAATAATTCTTCTCTTACATTTTGACATAGATACTTATAATGCAATTAATTAAATAGAAAATTGCTGTTTAAAATTTAAATAAATATGGCCAATAAGTATAAGAGTTTGAAAATACTATACTTTAAAATAGACGAATATTTCCCATAAATATTTATGTTACTTGGACATAAAAAACATAAATGTAACTAAATTTTGCTTAATGTCAGTTCGCAAGAAAGTGTATTGTAAACTAGACGAAGTGTCTGCAAAATACAACATAATCTCAGTTGAACGATAAATTTAAATCAGTTTGAAGTTATATAAATATTCAGACACTATTATAACCCTACAACGCCATAGTTGGGAAGGGTATAATCTATTTGTGCTGATGTTATAACAGCAAAAAATATTGGTCAAAAACTCACCTTAATTTATACCAATTTGCTTAGAATCACTAGCAGAGTTGATTTAAAGATGTCTGTCCATCCGTACGTCTGAGTCTTTAAGTCAAACTACAGGTTGCAATTTCATAAAATTTGGTACATAGGCCTTGCATAGCCCAAGGACGGACCCTATTAAAATGGGTTTAAATCGGTCTAATATTTCAGCTAGCATATTTCACGTCCATTTAAATGTCCTACCAGAATAAGAATTTAACGATCACATACACATAAGTATAGATTTGTATGGCAAATTTCATGTAGATCCGTCCACAATTGACCATAGCTCCTATATAATTCCCTCTTTCGAAAATCACTTTAAAGTGCATAAATCCAAAACTTATATTAGTAATACGATTATTATTTAACAAAAATAAGTTCTATATAAGAATAAACCACGGTGTCAATTTTATAAGGATCTGTCCATAATTGACCATAGCTCCCATGTGAGGTTCACGTCCTGGAATCACCCTTAAAAACATAAATAACATAATATAATGTATATTTGTGTTTCATAAAAATATATACTTCGCTTAATACATTAAAGACCCTTTTCCGAATTTTGATGCACACAAATAATGGTCTCACATGGTCACTATGATAATTTTGTGATGAAGGTGGCATAATCAACATTGATTAACAAAATGAAGTAACGAAAACTATTGCATTGATTCAATAAGGAAATAAAATAGAGACTGCATTTCGTCGAAAAAAAAAAAAATATTTTATCAAGATAATGTCTGAGTCAATACGAACTGCTACCATATTCTGCGCAATTAGCTCCCAGCGTTACTTTCTATTTTCTATTTAAACAAAACGAAAAGGGTCGGCAAACTCCATTTATGAAAATTAAAAGAAAAATAAACTGTCTCATTTGATGACCTTGAATGATCCTATTATATGGAAAGGATAAACAAAAGTAATTAGATTATCAAATCAGGGTTTGTTTTGCTGGTGTTTAATTAAAACTTTGACACTTTAGAAAATTCCAATTTTAATTCCTATTTAGTTAATAAAGTTTTATCTCTAAGATATCTTTAGTTTTTCTAAAGCGATTGGGAAAGGTTTCCTGATAAGCTGACTTAAGCAACCGGTGAAATGCTCATAGGACTTATTTTATATGTACTGTCTATTTAAATTATTTTGAATTCAAAAATGACTATATAACGAATTTTGAAACGTCTTAGTAAAAATATGTTCAAATACTTTTTTCCTCTGACACGAATGTTGTTTTTGGATTTTAATACGCAATATTTATGCATGAAAAATCTGTTCACGTTAATTATTTCAAATAATGCGCGCAAAAGTTGTGGAGGTTTAAAATTTAAACATAAAAAAAACTTAAAATTAAAACTTCTAAAGTACTATCGGCACATGTCACTACTGTTACTATATGTTTAATATTTATCGAAGTATACTGAAAAGAAAATTTTTAATTTAATTTTTTGCACAATTTAGTAAATTGCAAAAAACGTTTATTGGTTAAAAATCTCTAAAAATAGTGGGTAATATTGGACATATTTTGGTATATCTTGCTGGAAAAAACAACTGAATGTCAGATTTCGTTTGAAAACTATAGTCATTTAAACCTTAAAATGCACAATATTTTTTATACCCTACACCACCATAAGTCGTTGCGGTGCTATCCGTTTGTGGTAATGTTTGTAATGCATTGAAAAAGCTACAGGTGTTGGGTCTTAAAGTATTGACTTAAAATCACTTCTTAAATCGATCTAATGATGTCCGTCCGTCCGTCCGCTGGCTGGACGGCTGGCTGTCCATGTAAAATTAGTGCACAAAGTTCAGATCGCAATTTTAAAGATAATTCAATGAAATTTGTCACGTGGGTCTTTTATGATACAAGTACGAAGCCTATTGAAATTGATTGTGATCGGTCCATTATTTCACCTATTCCCCATACAAATATCCCCCCGGAATAGAGTTTAAACACTCAAAAATGCCTTAAAAATAAGAATATTTTAATAAAATTCGGTGCAAAGAAATTCAGTACAAGTATCAATCTTTGTACCTAATTTTATGAAGATCGATCTACAATTGACCACAGCTCAAATTTTCACAAAATTTTAAACATGTATCTTATTTATTGATAAGTTTTGCATCGAAAAGAGTTTTTTTGAGGTTAAAAACCATACAATTATAGGTCCTTCAAATATTTTTTGAGTTTTAGTATAAGCAATTTAACATCAATATTAACGTAATTTTTACTTCGCGGTAACAAGCAAAATGTGTTAGGGGAAGAATGCCGTAGCCAATATCAATATCAATTTTAATCATATCTGGTCTTAAAAAAAGAAAAATGAAAGTTTGTTGGAATTATTAAAAAGTGCATAAAATTTTGTATTTTAAAATTTTTTAACGCTTATAATTATATGGAAGTTTGTGGTGATGGTATACCATGCCTGGTTTTCTGACATCAACGAGTTGTACCTCAAACTATAGAGAATCACTTCTTCTTTAAAATTCTGTTCTCTGAATTTAATTTCACTTATGCGCGCAAATTTCCGATAAATAAACTGCAAAATTTAAAAAAAATTGTCAATTTTTGGTTTAATTTTTTATCACTATATAACTTTTTACCAGATAATGAAACGGTTACTTGTTATGTAAGATATAAATTTCCTGAGTGTTATCTTTCAGCTGGTTAATAGTTTGTATCTAGAAGATGTAAATTGTCAGTGCAAAACTGAAATCAATAACAATCAATAAAACCTTCGGAAGCTTCAACTTAGTTTTTTTTATTTTTTAGGGTTTAAATGACTGTATTTCTTTGAGATTTTAGGTGAATGATCTAAAATTTTGGTTAGGTCTACCTTATTTTTTCTTAGATCTACCAAAATGCATCAACGGAAAAACTATATTTTTAAAATAAACTTTAAAAATACAGGACACACAAGTCGGTTTCAAAGAGTTTCGATAATATTTTATTATTTTTAATTAGCTTTGTAAAATGAAATGTCTTTTGTCCCTTAAAGTATCAAAATATTTCAAATTAATATTGTTTATTTCGAAAATTGTGTCTGCTATTATAAAAAATTTAATTTTAAATCTAAAATTCCCACACAGCTCAAAGTTATCCTATTTTGAAGTTCGTTTTCAAAACACATTGTGAATTCTGTATTATACGGACTAGTTACTTAATTTCAAAAATAATTTATTTATTAAAATTCTAGTATTAAATAGGGAACGTAATTTATAGATGCTTATAACTCTAAGCAGCAATTTCTTTACTTTTTATTAATTTTATAACAAATAAAAATCTAAAAAAACTATAAAAGCATTGAATGTTCATGTACTTTATACTGCTGCGTAGCTTTTTTTAAAAGGGTTTTTTTTTTTTTTTGTTTACAATTAGATTTAAAAAATTTAATAAAGTTTAAATTTCTCGTGGACTTATAGCACTATTCGTTTTTTATATTAAACAAATTTTATCGTATATTTTAAGGCTTTAATAATTTTCAGATAGGTTGAATAATTTCTAGCATAACTTTAATTAACAAAAACTGCGTGTGTAACTTTTGAATTTAATATAATACAATCACGAAATTTTTTTAAAGCTTTGTGACTTTCTTGTTACAACACATAAAGTAAATAAAATAAGGCAAAAAAAAAATGAAGGAAAATATTACTGGGACCATTTTTATTATTTTGACACAGATTTCTTCAGTAGCACGCTCACATTACATTCTGCAGAAGGTATGCAACAGAGATTTAAAGGAATAAGTTCACTTAAAGGTACTATTTTTCATTATGCCAAATCTAATATACACTTTACTATAGAATACACAAAATTACTACAAAAAAAAAAAAAAAAAAAACTACCAGATAAGCAAAAAGTAACTAGAATTTATTTATCCAAACTTCCTACCAAATTATTTTAATTAAATACAAACCATATATACCATTGCATCAATGCTAAGGTGTAGAAATGGTAATTAAAAGAATATAAATTTAATTTAAGAGAATTTAAATCGACTAAAAACAACAGACGATTATTAAGCAATACGAATATAAATCAACATTTCTATTTTAATTGCAATTTGATTATTTTATATTTTAAGGATATATGAATTAATTTGTAGTGTGTAGTAAAGTGATGACAAATAACTGTCACCAAAGACTATCAGACAAAACACCTTGGATAATGAAGTCTATTGTGTTAAAAATGTCCTATTTACTTGTGCAACAATAAGTGCTATTGTATTATAATGCTATTATTAAAATAATACTAATATATAAGCATATTATGACAGACTTTATTGAAAACTCTAGGGGAATTCCTGTGCAGACAGAAGTATGCAATGAGTACCTATTAGCACACTGCACTATTTCCTTAGTATTTGTTTTAACTTAAATAATAATGTTAATAGCTAACTGTAGTTTTTACTATGGAAAACTACTAAAATCATTGTAAGTATTAACAACAATTCATTCTTTATTCAAGTGAAAGAACTGCTTCACTTATATTTTTCTAAATTGATATTAAATCTTTTAAGGTCCTGCTATTTATGGACTCATTTTCATTTCCTTCCATACATAAACACCCCATATATCTTGCCATATTGATGACTGTCATTCAGTGCTATCTTATTTGTTGTAATTTTGTATAATAAGACACGTTTCAATTCATTGAAATAAAGGCCTTTTTGCATCATTTGGGTAGAAAAAGGAAACATCAGTATGAAAACAACATAAAATATGGTGATGATTACTCATATGAATTTAAAGAGACATAGGGGCAAAATAAAATAGCGACGCAAAAGATGTGTATTTCATTTTTGTGCGTTTGGCTTTAACCCATTTGCAAACGAGGTGTTGGCAATCAAATAAGTATATAATTAAGGAACTATATGAGCAGTTATGGTCAAGGAAGCCATAAACGTAAAGGGCTAAATTAAATCAAATTAAAGGCATATATTCCATTTTTTTATCCTTTTGAATATATTTTAAGCTGCAATTTGTACTATAATAAGCCTTACATCTTTCAGAACAACTAGTTTGAAGCTAAATATTATAAATTATAATTTAGTATTGAGTTTTTTGTTCAACATACTTCAAGTTGAAATTATAACACCGTATAACAATTTGCCAAAAATTTTCTCATACATGAGAAAATCAATATATGCAACAAACTAGAGTCCATACATAATAAAACTACGTAGTTAGTTTTTCTCCAAGACGTCAAATTTTTTCTCAAAAAGACTTTAAAGTTTCGAAAAATATACGACTTTATATAAAAATAGAAAATATTTATCAAAATTATATCAACACAATACTAAGAATTCCTGCAATATAACAAAAGTTTGTAGCAGAACAAAATTTAAAGAAAATATCCTTAATATAAAGTGTATAATTATAAATAAATATAATATTAAAGAGTTAAATTTTCAAAGATGTAAGATACTATTTTGTTGCAGCGATTCGTAGCTTTCATTTGACATACATGTTACATTGCTATAATCTTCGTAAATTTTTGTTTTATAATATTCTTAAAAAATTGCTCATCTTCAGAAATATTGAAGTTCTTTTGAAAGGAAATTTGTTATCCCAATTTTTAATGTGGTTGATCTCTAGTTTTATCCAGAAACGTTTTTTTTTTCATATGTGAGAATCAGTGTTCGCAGTTTAGCTTTTTTAAAGCCAAAGATAGCCTTTTTGTTTAGCTTTTAGCCTCAAAATTTTGATTCTTAAAATTACCATAATAATGCTAAAATGTTATTATTTTAACAAAGAAGAAAATAATTTCTTATTTGCATTTACTAATTTTTTATTTATAAAATTATCTAAGCATTTTTGTGTGTTAATTCGGGCTGCCAGCAGAGGCACTGCGGCGAAAATTTTTGTTAAATATAAATAGTGTAGATTTTTTGTGCGAATTAATGGCTGCCAGCAAAATGACATAAAGCAAAATCGTCCAAATTAAATATATAAAAAGCATCCAACTGAAAAATTACCCAAAAATAAAACATTGAAACTTTACCCAAATATTTACAAAAAATCTTTTGTAACACTTCCTGGTATGAAAATTAATCCATTATATAATAAAATTTCTGTACAAAATCAGCCATATTTAGAATGAAAATAGTTTTAACTTTGGCCTGGGTAGAATGGGATAACTTTTTACATTACTTTCTCATGCATGTTGAAAAGCTAAAAAAAAAAAAATAAATAAAAGCGAAAAATCACCCAAAATAACGAAAATGTGTTATCAAAAACGAATTATACTCCAAAAATGACGAAAAATAAGCGCAAAATTTTGTCTTATTTTTCATATGAAATTTCCCAAATTTGTATATTTAAATATAACTTACATTTTATGGACTTAATCAGTTATTATAATTATTATTTTCTTTTAATAATCTTCATTAGCCAACCATATAAACTCTTTATAAATATAATTTTAATAATTCTTATAAAAGCAAAAAATCATCCATAATGGTAAAATGAAAAAAAAAAAAAAAAATCAATTCAAAACATTATGTCATTTTTCATATGAAATATAACAAAAATTTGTATGGGAATTTTGTAGGCGATTTTTCATTTTATCATTTTGTTGACAGCCGTTCTATATTTTATTTATAAATTTATTACAATATATTTAAAGAAAATAATAAAAACTCATGAGAGCAATAAGAAAACAAAAATTTTTTCTGACTTTATTTTTTGGGTCATTTAGCCTTTCCTCACCTTTTTAACATTAAATTTAGCCTCCTTTTTTCTCACCTCTTGGCAACACTGCTGAGAATGTTTGTTACAGTTTGACATATATGTAAGTGAAAATAAATAGTACGAGTAGAAGTGTCATTCTCAACATATAAATAAAAAATGTTATATCACAAGGAGTTTTAGCTTTCATTCATTTCACACCCATATTGAATTCATATATATATATATATATATATATATATATATATATATATATATATGTATATATCAAAAAATTATTTTAAAAAGTCTTGTGTTAATATTATTTAAAATAAATGGATTACAAATTTGGAATTACATGATTTAAGACTAAAAGGTGCGAAATTTTAGCTCTATAGATTTCACTTCATATTTATCATTGCTGTTCAAATTTCAAAAACTTAGCAAAAGCGCTTGAAGTTATCTAATTTTTGCCCATTTTTTCATTTTTTTTTTTCGCGTGTTTATACTTTTATATCTCATTCCCCTCCAGCCACTATTCAAGCTACTCTTTCAAATCATTCAAACTTTCGACAGTTACCTAGAGGGTAATCAAAACTTGACCTCTAGTTTTTAAATTTTTTTTGTCTTGGGCCCTAATTAGTTAAAGTTGACATGCCCTAAATAGCAAAGTTGGAAAAAACAGCAAAAATTTTTAAACGCAAAAATTTGATCCTTCTAAGAAAAGTCAGCATTAATTAAAACAACTAATCATACTCTATCTTAAAACCTAAAGCGTAACAAATTCTTTTGAAAGTTGCTGATTTTATAGAGCAAAAAGAAATTATTTGATTTAAACAATCATTGCAATATTAAAGCGCACATACTTCTTTGTAATAAGCATGAATAAAACATATTTTTCAATAAGGTGTGAACAAGTTGTTCAGTTGCAAACTAAATTTTTCACAAAATTTAAAAAAAAGCGCAATTTTTTTTAGTAAAGAGAATAATTTATGCAATTTTCTTAAAATCCCTAGAAGAAGTCACAAATGTTATATTTTTTTGCTGAAATTACTCAGTAACTTTCATAATTACGTAGAATTTTGATCAAAATAAAACATAAGCATTAATTTAGCAAAATTTTTATTTGTACAACTTAAAGCTGCTTAAAATGTTCTGCTCCTTGAGTGAATTCATTAACGTCATCCGTTTTCACATGCACTGGAGTCACTTTCTACGCACACAAATATATATATATATATATATATATATATATATATATATATATATATATATATATAAACTGCTATAACTTTACCACTCCTTAAGCGAATTTATTAACGTCAACTGATTGCACATATGTACACAAATATTAAAATTTTGCTTAACCCAAAATTCAAAAAATTTTGATAACTGCCCATATACTTAAAAAAATATGAATTACATATTATAATAACACATATAACAATATATAAATTTTATTTATTATGTTTGATAGAAATTAGAGTTTTCTTGTAAAATTTATATTAGAATTGGAATCAATACGGTTCAAATGTACCGTAAATCTTAAAACCTATAAATAAATCTCTGTCACATTTGAATAATTGTATTTTATACTTTAATAATTACATTTATAATTTAAAAAATATTATAATCGTTTTCGTATTATCCTTAAAGTCATATTTTAAAACTTTTAAAATATTACGAATTTCAATAGCTTAATTTAAGAAAACTTCAAGACGGCTCAACAAGTTCTATATTTTATTTTAAAATTTATAATTTTCCTTTTTTAGCCGTTTTGTTAAAAATGGGTTAAATTACTGTGTGGCCAACAAAAATGTAGCCAATGTTGATCATGATAATCTAGAGTAAATGTCTATAAATTACAAAGATTTTCAAGTGAAATGATAATGAGAAAGAGGTATTTTCAGTGTAGAAAAAGCTGTTTATAAATTTGTGTGGACAAGTGTTTTTTTTTGCTAACTTACTGTATTTATTTATAATTTAAATTTTTTCTTTTGTATTTAAAATAATTTTTCTGTTTCGTTTTTTACAACTTCATAGTTTATTGACTCTTTGGAACAGTTTGTAAATCACTTCTGCGTTTCTGTTTTTATGCGAATTGTGAAGTAGTTTTCTAAACAAAATGTTTTTTTTTTTTGCTTTATATTCAGGTATATGCAGGTATTTTTCTGTTTTTTTTTTTAATTTACAAATAGGTGTTTTGCTATATTAAAAACATACTCGTACGTCGAATAGAAAAACATAAGCAATGTTTATATGCCTATAAAATCTACTCGTTGCTGCAATAATCACCATTTGAGCACCACTACTCTACTCACTTGTTTAACAACAAAATAATAATTCTAACAAATTTTCTAAGTGTGTGGTGGCATCAACCAACTATTAAGTATCCTACAGTTTTGGGTAGCTGTTAATAATTTTCTAGGCCTCCAAGGTTTATGAAACTGCTGCATAATATGTTAGTATGTTATTAATATGTTAAAAATAGACCATTGGAAATTTTTAAATTATTACTTCTATTTATTTATATTGCTTTACATGAGACGCCAAGGTGTAAATTGGTTCAGAATCATATATTAGTGTAGCATATTTACAGGCACATAATCTCCAACAGAACATTAATGGCGTAGGATACTCTATATACAAGTGCCGGAATTACGTGCTTTTTCTTCATGTTTGCTATTGTTGCTGATACTGTGTTTTGGTTAAGGGCCTGGTGTTTGGGGTGGCTGCTAGATTGTTGTCGTCAAAAGTATCACTTCTTACTCTCTAAACCATAAAATATATTTCTATTGCCACAATAGCTGTAGTATGTATTTAAAAGCATTTACGTACGACTTTTGTTTTTGGGTTATTCACGTGCAAGATTTTATAGCAGAATTCAGTCAATATTTTTCTGCCAATAACAAAAACAATGAGAGCAAATAATAAGTCATTTTTTAAAACCAGGCACGCACATATAATTTTAAGATGTCTAGGATTGGTTAGATGTAGAAGTATGCAAGGACTTGCCACTTCTCTTATTTATAAAAAAAAAATAAGTTTTTTATAAAGTTAAATTGGAAACTCACTACCAATAGTTTTTTAAAAAGTCTTTAAAATTCAAATTCAACAAGACCACAAAAGTAGAGAAATACTGCATCTTCCTTTTCAGATTCCCTGAAGAACATGCTAGCCTACTATTTTGTCATATTGTGTCCGATTTTACGATTTGTTCTTCCATGTTACGATTCTAGTTTAACATATAATTGCACAATATTACTATATCATTATAACATTCAATGAGATTATGATTTGATGTTATTATATTATTGTTCTATCTTATTATATTATTCTACCACATTGTTATATTATGACTCCATTTTATAATATTAATATGCCATTCTTCATTTATTCCATTTTATCATATTATTATCCCATGTTATCATATAGTTATCCAATCTAATCATATTATTATTTAATTTAACCATATTATTATAATAATAATAAAATATAATATAATAATAAAAATTATTATTTTTATAAATTTTTTATTGAAAATAATAGAAAAAGTGAAAACTTTTAGCAAAAAAAAAAAAATAACAAATATTTACGTATTATTTGTTCATTAATTGTACCATACGATTCAAATGCAAGATATGTTCTTGAACCAAACCTTGTCTATTTATATATAAAATAAATGAGAATTACAATGAAGTTGGAAAACAAACATTAAAAACAAAATATATTTAAAAATAAATAAGTTTTGAATTTTTCCACTAAGTTTGTGAAAAGGATAAGTATTATATTTATTTGAAACATTTTATTGTCATGGGAATAATAATATTAATATGATTTAAAATAAGAATATGGTTTAAGAACAAGCAAAAAGACTACGAATATTTAATGGTTGTAGAAATAATGATATTTTTCATATAAATAAAATTTTGTTTCTGGTAAAAATATTTATAAACATACAATTTTTGTAGTCAACCGTATTAAAACTTTTAATGAGCGTAAAGTTTAAATGACAAAATTTAAACAAAACATTGCTATCATGAACACAGAATTATTAAAATTCAAGAAAATTAACAATGAAAACATAATATTGTTGTATTGCTGTTCTCCTTCACTCTTCCTTTTTATACTCCACCAAAGATTATTTCAAGGTACAAAAAATAATATATCGAATTTTTGCCCATATATTTAAAAATGTCGAAGCTAAATTTTACAAACCAATTGTATTTCCGGAAGCACAAATGTGTTCCTTATGTATTATAATTACGTTGCACAGTGGTTTCAAAACGCATTTTTTGGGAATAATTCCGTAATAATTCATGTGGCCAGGAGCGAGGTGCTTTCGAGTAGATTTGGAGGAGAACAGATTCCTAGCGGATGAGAAGGGGAGAGTGTAGACCTCTAAAAGTGGTCACCGCGGATATGCAATTTTTTAAAAAATCACCAAAAATTAATTTATCATTTGACAAATGAAAAATGTATATATATATATATGTAGATTGTCCATATAAATCACAGGAAATACGCCGTGTAGGTTACCTCTTTTATTTTAAGGGATATTTAGTTTGAAATAAATGTTTCTCTACTTTTTTGACTTTTTTTAACTTTGTCCGCTTTACGTTGGCCCTAATTTTTATTAAAATATTCACCAGATTCCCTATAAAATTCCTAACAATATTGCTGCAATAATAAAATAAATCTATAGATCCGATAAAAAGTTATATAATTCTGAAACTGGAACTTTAAAAAAGTCATATTTTTTCGCTTATAATTTATATATATATATATATATGTATATATATATATATATATATATATATATATATATGTATTTATATATAAATATATATATATATATATATATATATATATATATATATATTAGTTAAATACCTCCCTATGTTGGGTAAATATACAAAAAGTATTTTCTGACGACGCCTCCTACAATGACACGTTGACCATTTGAATTGAGTTTTTTAAACAAGTTTTCCCCGGACTGGGATTTTGGGTATTTTCGTATTAGTTTTTTTATTATCTGATTACAGAAAGCTAGAAAGCTTAAAGGAACTTTGTCTTCTTAGGCAATTTTTATCACTTTTCCCATATATTACATCGCGAGCAGCAATGCAATGTTAACTACTTCTGTTACCTAAAATTTAAACGAGTAGAGGTATTCCAATGAAATTTCAGCAAAATATAGATAAGCTTGTCTTAAAATAATTAGTTAATAACTCCCACTTTTTGTATCAAATTACGCAAAATCTTAACCCGGAAAAGATACGTTTCAGATATTTACTTTTTTATTCAAATGGTCATCTTGTCATTGTAAGAGGCGTACATCGTAAAATACTTTTTGTGTATTTATCCAACATATGGAGGTATTTTTTTTTTAACCCAGCTTTGCGCTTTGAATTTTACAAACAAATTTAAAAAATTGTGTGAAATTTACAAAGTGTGGATAGTGCTTGGGGGGAGACCACTGTCCTCTTAAGATTACTTTTGAAAAAATTAAACAAATTGTATGGGCCAGACCAAAAATCAAATTTTATAAATGAAAAAATATTGTTATCTTAAAAAAAAAAAAAAAAAACAAAAAGTATTATTTTAATTCCAAGTTCAGATGAATATAACTTTTTATCGGATCCATATATTTATATGATTCTTGCAGCAATATTATTAGGAATTTTGTGGGGAATGTGGTGAATATTTAAAAGAAAAATTAAGGTCAATATAAAGCCTGTCAAGTTAAACAAAAGAAAATTTATTTCCACATAAATATCTCTTACAATAAATGAAATAAACTACACATGTAAGCATATTTTTTTTGTACAGATTTACAAGGACTATCTTATTTATAAAATTTTTTCGGTCTAGTTGACCCACTTCCAACCTGATCCGCTAAGAACTTGTTCTCTTCGAAATCAAGACTAAGAAAACACCTCATTTCTGGCCACCTGAAATTTTATTGAGATATTTCCTACCGTTCACAAGTTACCGAATTATTTCCAAAAAACAAAAAGCGTTTTGGAACCACTGTGCGTTGGCAAATTTTGATAAAATTATATATATATATATTAAATTAAAGACTGTTATACATTTAAAGATATGTCCCCCGATTTTGAATTAAAATTAGAAAACTTAATAGAGCAGAAAACCATCTTTAAAAAATATTTATTGATTTTATTTATTCTTAAATATTTGAATATAAAAAGAATGTACCGTTTCAAATTAAACACAGAAAAAAAAGGAATTTCATATAAATTATGCAAATTTTATTTGTTTGAAATTAAAAGCTTGAGAATTAAAGCAGGTGACACAACTCTAAATATTGTTGCATAAAAAGTTCACATTTACAAAATATATAAATTAACACAAAGAAACATCAAAGTCAGTGAACTGTGCAACGATAGATCATATTTAAATAACAAATACTTTTCGAATAAATTTTAAACAGCAAAGAATCTAAAAAAAACTTAAAACAAAATAAAAGAGTCGAAAATGATACAATTTATGAAATTTATAGATATTATTGTTAAAAAAAATATTTATGTATTTAGAATGAAAATAAAGATAATAAAAATTCAATTTAAAATTTTGGGAACAACATGAGGGCGTTTTTTGTTAAAAGGAATTATTAATAAATAAAAAAAAAAAAATTCTATACAACAAAATGTATTATACGATATACCTACATAAGTATTATTTATTAGTACAAAAATTCAAACTCAAATTTTTTTATTATTTAATAACTTTAATCTTTTAAATTTTATTTATATTAATTATTCCATTTACCCTAGACTATTCTATCGAAATGAGATTAAAATTTTTATTTCATTAAATTCGCTGCCATTGAATGAATGATATAGTCTATTATTTAATTGCTCATTAGCATTATTCATAATTTTATTTTGTAACTTACTTATGTATAGAGAAAATATATTTTGTACAATTTACTTTAGGGATTAAAATGCATAATAATTCCATGTATACATATTATTAGCATACAACTAGGAATTATGTATTATAACAAAATTGGAGCATAATTTTAGGCCTGTGTTTATGTATTACATGGCAAATAATTCTACCGTAATAGAGAGGAAAAGGCAAGTTGCACAATTATTTTTGAAATATTTATATGATGAAAACTTATAAATTAAACAAAATTCTAAACTAGGAAAAATATTTTTGTCCACAAATTTCATAAAAACAAATTGGGTATGTAGAGAATTTATTTTACATTCATATATAAATGTGCATTAGGTATGCATTTAAATATTTTTATGTATTCAACGAAACCAAGTATTATATTTTAAAGGTTGTTACTAAGCCTTTATAAACTGTTTTTAAATACTAAAATTTTTAACGTAAAATTTGATGTATCCTCCTAATATACGCATTTTATAATCAAAAATCTAATACGACTAATAATGGTCATTATGATTAAAATATCTCATTATATTAAAATAGAAATTTACAAATTAGCGTATAATTTAATATCAAATAAAATATATACATATTTGTTATTTAAAGCTTGAAAATTTTACAAAAATATGAGTGTCTATTCTAATAATAATTTATAATTAATACATAATAGAATTTATGAATATTAATGCCTAAATAATTTTTGATAAGAGAGTTTATCACTAAAATGATAACAAATTAATGAGTAGGAAGTAAATATGTAAATATATTAAAACGAAATATTAATTAGTTGTGGATAGAAAATTTCATGAAAAATTTAATATAAAAAGGAAGTGTATCGAAAATGTTTTTACAGAGATTTTAGAGAAAATACATTAAATACTTTCCTTAAAAAGAAGATATCGTTGGCTTAATTATAATATAGTATGATAGATCGCTCTCAAGTACTTGTCTGATAAAAAAAAAAAAATTGGCGAGTTATGATTGCAAATAACGGATTTTTGGTCATTTAGACAAAAGCCCTAACCAATTTAAGTTCAATTCTGAAAGAAGAAGACTTAATTCATTGAAATTGACTTTATTATTTTACATCACTAACAGCCCTTATTTACATGAATGTTTGAAACCAAATTTAATGAGGGTATATAAAGAAATATTAAGAAATATTTTAGAATATCAGAAAAAGAACTATGTAAAAAGGATAAATCCATGTTAAATTTAAACAATTTTGACCAAGCTGAAGCCCGATAGGGCTTCCTATCAAAAAAAAAAAAAAAATAAAAAAATAAAAAATAAAAAAAATGAAGATGAAGTATTCTAAATATGTTAAAAAGCACTTTTTTTTGTGCATGACAACTTAAAATACAAGCTTTGACAAATCCACTGCAAAAAAAAACAAATATTTTGATATCTTTTATGTAACAAAAGCTATGGCCATAGAATACAATTAGAAGTTTATGTGAGAGACAAAATTCTAATTCAGTTGTCAAAAACCTAATTTATGGAACAACAAAATACGTATAGTCACATATATTTTGTTTTCATGTTTTGCTTGTGTATCCTCCTATATACATGCATCAAATTTTATCCAAATCGGTCAAAGTTTTTTTATATTTATAATTAAATTACTCAAAAGCTTTCTAGTCAACTAGGAGAACAACATGCATTTTTGTCAACTCTAGGAATAATGTAAAATATGGACCGAAATTAAATTAATACTAGCCGTAAGCACGATATGGCATACAATTACCCATAAAACTTAAACATTTCAACGTAACCAAAAACGAATTTATTTCTAAAAGAGATCTAAGGAATCCACCATAAATAAAGTTTCATTATCTTTAAAAAGATACCATATATCTAAATATATCTAAAATAACAAAAAGGAGAAAAAATTTAAAACTGGAATGAAATTTTGCCTGGTTTTAAATAAAAATTGCATTTTTATAATGTACTAGCTTATCCCTGTACGCCTCCATTCGAAATTTGATATGAAAATTTGTTTTACAACTTTTTAAGACTTTCTCCAAATTACTAATTTAGATTTGCGACAATTAATATTTGCTTTGTATGTGGTCTACACCTCTCGTCATCCGTCATATTTTCATTTCATCAATGCAATATAATAAGAAAGTAATTCCCAAAATTTTGAGGGATCGATCACACTATAATAGTTCTTCAGTTATGCCATTAAGAATACTTGCTTTGTATAGGTGGTAACACTCGCCCTGGCCCTACCAATCCCGTTTTCATATTAAATTATGGTGGTTGATGAGGAAGTTATTCCCACAACATGTTAAGGCTTTTATTGTAATAGTTTTTAAGATACACTGCCTGTCACTTGAATAAAGAATCACATTTTTTTTTAATTAGATTAAGTATATCTCCTAAACTAAAGTTCAGAAAAAAATAATTTTTTGTGCAACCAAATTTCAAAGTGTTGGCTTGTTATACAAAATTATGCATTTATTTAAAGACATGTATTTCTATGGTACTTTTTCGTGTGTCACTTGAATAAGGAATTTTTTTAATATTAATCAGGAAGGATATGATTTGAATTTCTTTCAATATAAATGGCTAGAAAATTTTTAATTTGATAGTTTTTAAATAGTTTTTATTCAAAATGTGACGTGGTGAGGCTTTTAATAACTCTGAAAAAGAAAAAATTCTTATTTTAAAATCTCAGGGTCAGAATCCGGTCCAAATATCCAAAAATATTAATAGAGGAAAGACAGTTGTGTACAATTATCTAAATAACGTGGAAAGATATGGAACAAACATAAAAGGGCGGAAGAAAATGGCAACAACTCCAAAAGAAAAACGAAAAATTCTTAGAATTTCATCAAATTGTGCCATGTCGGTATCAAAAATACTTGAAAAAAGTGGAGTCAGTGCCAGTCTAAGAACAGTGAACCGTATTTGAATGTCGTGCCTATACATAGTCCGACGAAAACTGCAAAAAAAACACCACCTAATGAAAAACGCAAATCACAACGTCCACAGTCTGCCAAAAATACAATGACATGGTCCGACAAATGGTTTAAAGTTGTATTTTCCGATGAAAAAAAGTTTAATATAGATGGTCCAAACGGGTATAACTATTACTTCCACGACCTAAATAAGGAGGAATTATTTTTGAGCCGCAGACACAGCCGAGAGGGCGGAATAAATGTATGGGGTGCCATTTCGTATTATTGTACCACAGAATTGATTTTTGTATCAAAAAAAAAAAAAAAAAATTCTGCAACGACTTACAAAAACATTCTGGAGGAAGCATTTCCAAAATTTAATGATTTCTTTGAACCCATACCTTGGACGTACCAACACGACAACGCTCCGATTCATACCGCCAGAGCAGTAAAACAATGGATTAATCAACAAGGTGTTTAAGTTTTGGATTGGCCCCCATATTCACCAGACCTGAATCCAATGGAAAATGTCTGGGGTTGGATTGCAAGAAAAGTTTATGAAGGAGGAAAACAATTTGAGATGATAGAATCCTTAAAGGATGCAATAACGGAAGCATGGAGTTCAATTTCTCTAAATTGCTTAGAGTCATTATACAAGTCGATGCCAAATCGCATTTTTGAGGTTATTTCTAAAAATGGCGACAATACTCATTACTAATTGAATGCTAGAAGATAATAACTTTCATTTTTATAACATAAAATTTAAAAATAAATTACAGTTTGCTTAGTTTTTTTGCTTAGTAACTCAGAAATACATGTCTTTAAATAAATGCATAATTTTAGTATAACAAAATATGTATATTTTTTATTTCTTCAGGAAACTAAAGCCAACACTTTGAAATTTGGTTGCGCAAAAAATTATTTTTTCTGAACTTTAGTTTAGGATTTATACTTAAAGTTAAAAAAATGTGATTCCTTATTCAAGTGGCAGGCAGTATATACCATATTTAATATTTTCGTTATATTGGGGGTACCATTTTCCCTGGTTCCATCCATCTCATTTTTATTCTAAATTTGGAAGTTGACGTCAGAACAATTTTCGTAAAATTTTAAGACTTTTGCTGTAACAGTATTTAAGTTATCCGATAATTAGTATTTTCTTTGTATAGGAAATACTATTCCCCCTGGTCCTTTCCTTTTCATTTTCATCTCAATTATAATAGATGGTAAGTAAATTATTTTCCCTAAATTGTAAGACTTTTGCGGAAATATTTCTTAAGTTATGATATAATTAGGCTCAGTATTATACTGCTCACTTAAGTACTTAAGTTCTTAAAATTGTTTTATGATTGAAAATTTAAGTATTATTTTTCCATCCCTTAAGTTTTTAATAAATATGAAAATTGTTTGACGTCTTAAAAACTATTTATTAAAAAAAAAAAATAAAAATGTAAAATGTAATAAAATTATTTTAATTTTAAAAAGATTTCAAAATGTGCTCGAAATTTATATTTTATTTGTGGTTATATATTTTGCACTAACAGCTTTTTAATTCTACAGCTTAACGTATTTAAATTTGTTTAAAATTGTTAATTTTTTTATATATTATTGATGGCACATTAGGGTGCGTCAAAAAGAGTTTTGCCCAAAAAAGTAACTTTGATATATATAACGACTTTTGGTATTACCATAAGCAAACAGTAAATCTAAATTAAAAGATATTCAATAAAAAATTAACATAACTAGGATAAAATATTTTAGGATAAATAAGTATATCTATGATTTTTAGTTAAAGAAAAATGTTTGGAAAGTTGGCACCACCCTATTGAAAATATATAAAGGCTTAAGCTCTTTAGTTATTTTATTGCAAACTTAAGTTTTAAACTATAAAACGAAACATTACTTAAGTTGGAGCTTTAACTTAAATGATTCTTAACTAAGTTTGTATTTAAGTATACACTAAGGGAACAGTATAAAACCGAGCCTTAATATTTCTTTATATGGTCGATACCAATCTCCATGCTCCTACCAAAAAGGAAAATATCCTATTTCAATTCTGGTGTTCACAGCATGATACTGTGAAAATTTAAAGAAAATCGGTTGAGCGGTTCAGCTGCCTATAAGTTACAAACAAACACGATTCATTTACATATACATATATATATATATATATATATATATATATGTATATATATATAGATAGATAGATAGATAGATAGATAAATCTTAAGTTTTTCAAGTTTTTTGTGTTTTTTCCTTCTCCAGTGAATTTCCAAAAAGTCTCGATATCATTACTTTACTTCGCCATCGATATTTGCAAATTTTTAATACACTAAAATTTATTAAAATATTTCTGTAACCAAAAATTTATAAAAAATTTTTCAAAATCAAAATTCTGCTATAATCAGAAAACATTGAAATTTCAGAAAACATATAAATTAGAGAAATTTCTACAAAGAAATTAAATTACGTAAAATTTTTTTGTTAAAATAAAATTTAGGGTATATCTTTTTTCTATAAAAAGAAAATTTATACAACATTTTTTTACGAAAAGGTAATTTATCGAAAATTGTAGGTAAATCTTTCATTTATAAATAAGATGAATTTATATAAAAAAATATTAAATCACTTTAACCGATTAAACGCCAACAGTATCGAATAATTACAACCCACAAAATTCAACATAATTTCACGCACATACTCGCAATCTAAAATATTAAAAACCAAAACCAGGAGATAAGGCAATATATTCATACAACATAATCGTCATAAATAGGAGTACATACATACATGAAAACAACGTATTTTGTTGTTTATAAAACTTCCTAGAACTCATCAACATCTTTATAGATTAAACAATATTTTTTGTGGTCGTTTATCTTCAACTGCTACATACGACCGTGATAAACTACATACATACATATGTATGTATTTAAGTATTAAATGGGTATGTACCCAGCTGACCACAAATTTCAATAATAATAATATTCCGTTCGAACATTTCGCAAACATTTTTCTGACAAAAGAATCCTTGATTTCTTGAACTCATCCATGGCTCACTTTGTGGCAGCAAATCTTTCGATCTCGAAGGTTTCTCTATTAAATTAATAGTGAACCTTTAGCGATTCATTTACGATATCAAAAAATTATGAATATTATTCGATATTGATATAATAACGACTTATGATTATTATCATTGACAATAGTTCGAAAACAATAGTTTTCTATTTTGTTTCATTTCCATTTTGTTCTCAATCTAAAATTAAGAGCTGATTTAATTTTTAAAGTTATGTTTTATTTCAAAAAACCCAATATATCAAATATTAAAAAAAAGAATATAATAATAAATTAGATTTTAGAAATAATAATTCAAATAATTAACAATAAAATTAATAAATTCATTTACATAACAGTAGTAATATTTGAAGCATTTTGTCCAAATTTCAACTTCGTCCAGAAAAGTCATCAATGTTTTTCTTTCAATATTATTAATTTTTATGTGGCTCGCGTCCAAAAAAAATTTATAATATATATTTGGATAAATATGCTCTTTTGCAAATCTATTTAGACAAGTATCGACATTATTTAATATTTTTTTTTTAATTTTGTTACTTTTTTTTAACTTATAATCTAATAATAACGAAACTAAGATCAGGCGGGTAGGTATACCTATAAGGTTCGTATGCATGTAAGCATTTAAGTCATTTTACAAAAGCACACTGACTTAAAATAGTTGTTGTCATACAAGTCTTAGTAGTTGTAAGTAGATGTGGCATAAAAACCACAGCCCCTTGTCAGACATTCAGTCAGTCAAACGAACAAACGGACGGATAAACAAACCTTATGGCAAATACTACTAGTTGTCGTAATAAGGATGTGGTTGCTCTTGCATTGCCTAGTAGTGGTGATGGTGGTAGATTTTGTTTCTGTTCTTGGTTTTAGTTGTCATTTTGCAAGATTTGTGTAGAAAAAGTGCTTAAGCGAGAAAATGATAAACTACCTCAAGCCTTTTAAAAAGCCTCATTAATCTTCTTCACTGGTTGCGTTTGTATTTCTATTTACTATTGCTCTACAGCTCCTGCTTGCGTTGTTACTCCTCTTCCTGCGTTCATCTACAAAAGATGAACGGTTAAGAAATTAAAGAGACGAAATCTAAAGAACAAAAAATCATAAATTTTTACATTTTACAAGGCTTGAAATTATATGTTAGAACTATTTTTGTAGGTATGTACGAGGCTTTAGTTAGACATTTGGTAGAACAAATGTTTTTTTTTAAGTTTTTTAAGAAAATATTTCAAAATGAACTGTCTGTTTGAAATATTAAATTAATGTTGCTTCATTTTGTTGCTAATAAAGCAAATAAAGATTTTTACGACCTTTAAGCTGAAGATGAAATGAAAGAATTATGGCTTTTTACTACAATTTATTCTGGTTGTAAATGAAACAGTTTCTTAGGTGTGTTTAGCATGAAATATTTAAGTAGGTGTAGTAATAGGTAGAGTGGCTAATAAAAAAGATTTAGCAAGTTTTATTTACGTATTATAGTAGAACTTCAGATTTTAATATCCCCTTGTATAGTTGTAACTAAAATATTGTTTAACTAATGAGGATTTCGTTCATTATTTTTATCATATTTTTTTTATATAAATTTTAGTGCTATTGCAAAATATATTAGACATATATTCTGTTAAAATGTTATTCTACTACGCAGAAGAAAATATTTAAAAAAAATTTCAATTAAATTATTAATCAGAATTTTAATATGATTTCAAATATTTTTATAATTAATTAAATTACACAAAATCGTAGTATTCTAACAAATTTATATAAAAATCTAAAATAAACTTTCAATTACGAATAATAGATATTCAATTATTTTATTAATTGAAATTCAACTTATTAAGGAAAATGTCCATTCAATTATTCAAATTATCACTTATTTTTATTAATATTTGATTAATTTATTAATTGTTGCAATAAGAAAAATAACTGAAAGCTAATAAGTTGTTTTATTTTTAGTAAAATTATTAGAAATAAAAAATTACAATTACTTTTTTAATTGTATCAATTATTCAAGTGAAATTGAATTCAAGAATTCAAAATTTCTAATATTTTTACTAAAAGAAAAAAAATATAAATAAAAATAAGTGATAATTTGAATAATTGAATATATATATTTTTTTAATAGATTGAATTTCAATTAATAAAATAATTGAATATGTATTATTCGTAATTAAAATTAGATTTTGGATTTCGCTATGTAAATTTTGTATTTAATTTATTAGAATACTTCGATTTTGAGTAATTAATTTAATTATGAAAATATTTAAAATCATTTTAAAATTCTGATTAGCAATTTACTTGAAATTTTTTTCAAAAACAATTTTTTCTGCGATGCTGTAGTAGCGGTACTTGGGAATACAATTTCCATAAAAAATCTCATTACTATGTACTCAACAAATAGCTATTTCTGGGATTTTTCTCGAGATTACTTTAATCTATTACCAACCTATTTTTCTAGCGTACTGAGATTTTTGATTCTATAAAACCTGGCCAGCAGAAGTGTTCTCGATTATAATGTGAACCAGTTGCGCGAACTAAATTAAGAATCGAACTTCAAACTCACTTAAAGAAAGGATACAGAAGATCTACTTACTCATCCGCACCTTATATAAAACTTTTTCTAACAATATATTAGCTTATAGGTATAACACTTTGAAAAATAACTACATTAATATGAATTCATCTATGGAAACTGTATGTAATTGAGTTGTTCGAATGGTATATGATAAATAAACAAATAGTTTTTGTTGGATCACTTAAATATTTTTGAAAATAGAAATCTGAAAACATTGGTTTTGGTAAAGTACTTAACTCTAGTGTTAAAAAAGTCATTAACATTTTAATTTTTCTCAACAAAATGTACGTACAAATATCAACAGTAATTTGGACTTTTATGATCAAAAACCATTTTTACACAGAAAATTATACAGTTATATTAAAAAGACCTATTTATTAAATAAAGCTGAATTAGGAGAATATTTTGTAGCACTAAGTCAGAAAATGAATCGAATCGAAATACACAATAACTCCTCTGATAAGATGACACAGAAAAAAAATAAAAATAGACTTTAATTTAGAAATTGCTTATATTAATTAAATTTTTGTTTGATTTTACACCAATCATCGAAATGATAATATTAGTTAAATGGAAATAGCTGATTTTTTTGAAAAATTTTAGTTAATTTTTTTATTAGATCAATTATATTTATGATTAAAATATTGCATAAATCTAAATAATGTAATTATTGTTTCGATATAATAATTAATTGAATCTGTACTAATGTTCCCTAAATTAAAACACACAAATTTATGCTAAATTATTTATTTGAATATCGTAAAAAAATCATATGCAGCTTTAACACTTAACCGGATATTGGTTTAGTCATTAATTTTCTTTATAAATCACGGGATTATCTATAATAACAACGGAAATATAAATCTATTTCATCAAACATAAAGTTGATCTTACTTACTTAAGAAATGAAGAATTCTGCATACAGAATTTACTCTGCCTTCGGAAAAATCGGCTTTTCTCGTGTAATAATATCCAAAAAGATAGAAATTATCCATATTTTACGTAGAAAAATTTTTTTTTTTTTTAGTTTATTTACGATTTTTGAATTGTTGTCAAATTATTAAAAAAGTTAATTAAATTATTTAATATAATAATTACATATTAAAATAAAATGGATTAAAATATTAATTGAAAAATTTTACGGAATATTTTGTCTGTATGTGTTTTATATGTTTATATGTTTAATCGAATAATTTGACTTTAATCGGTTATTAACCGATCAACTTCAAACCTTGAATAATTATTTGTCGAATTAACCGATTAACATAAAAACCTAAATAGTTGAATACTTTATTAGATACTCAATACATAGCGCAATAAAATGCCACATATTGGCACGTTACCTGAATATATATTTTCGGCAAGATAAGGGTTCGAGCTCGGAATTTTACGGATAGAAACGAATTTTGGCTTCGTCTTGCCTTTTTATATATGCTGTTAAAGTCACCGAAAATAACGTTTATGCTGCACGGGTTATTCACTTTTAAAAGTTACAAAAATCTATTTTCGTCTTGCCTTTTTCTAAATATCTCTCTTATTACATTATGCGACAAATTTTAGGTCATCAATGATTTCAACGCGAAATGAAAGTATACCATTAGATTAATAAAATCTCCAAAGGGTTTTGCAAAGTTAGTTGGAATTCCGATTTTATGGGCCCTTAAAATTTGAATATTTTGGAGCACCTTTTTCATTATTTAAATCCAGAACTTGCATCATAAGCTTCTCTTAGATATTATGTAAGATTTTTTAAATGTCTCACACCTTTTACGACTATTTTTTATAATGAGATTTTTGCAATATATGAATGGTCACATTATTTAACCGATTTATGTGATTTTTAGCACATGTACATATCGTGCAAATATAGGATATAATACTAATAAAAATGCCACGTTCAAATGAAATTTAACTCATATATTAAGTATTTTATGAAGAAAACAATGAACTAAAATATAAATTAGATGCTACACCCTGTTTTTAGTCTACATTCAGTAAAAATCAATTTTGTTACTTTCTTGATGCTACTAAGACAATTCACATCAAATTTGGTATACAAAAGAAATAGTGAATACTGCATATTATAAAATTTATACCACTGTCATCAAAATTTTAATGAATTTTGAAATTTGACAATGTCTTCTTGTTGCACTATATTATACAACGTACGTGTTTTCTTGCCATAACAACATTTATAGACTACCAAATTTTTATTAATTAAATGTTTATGTACCACCATCAGTTTTGGAGTTACAACGCACATATGGCAATTTGTTTGACTAGCACCCGAAGCTTTCTCTATCGTAGTTGTCAGATGATTAATGACAGCGCCAACTGGTCGGAAATAAAGGTTTCCTTTATGTATGTATCTTCTATTATACTTAGAAGAAAAGATTTTTATGCTTTTCATATTTCGCACAAGTCTTACAGGTAAACCGCACTTTATGACGCCTTTCTCCTGGCACATACCAAGCCAAAAGAATGGATCTAAACATCCTTCGCAATTCTAAAATAAATTAATTAAAAATTAGAGATTGTCAGAATTAAGAAAAATAATCAAATAAGATTAAGAAAATGCTTTAATGGTCTTAGGTTTAGAATATGCAAAAATATGGCAAATCCAAAATAATAACCAAAAAGACTATTTAGATGAAAGTATGCCCAAAATAAGCTTCGGAAGTAAAATAGCCAACAGCATGCTAAATTTACAACAAATATTTTTAAATTATTCAAATCGGATAAAAAACTGAACTATTCCAAAGTATAGTAAAATTATGATATTTAATATAAATATTTGCCACCATGATGATGCAACAGTAGCAGAGTTATTAATTTTCATCATAAAATTATTATTATAATTTCATTATACAACCACTATAAAAGTCAAATTGTGGCAACATTTTCTAAACCTGTCCAAAGTAAAGAAAAACTCATAAAAAAATTAAACTCTTACTAAAACACAATGCAACATTTTAAATCATACATGCCCCATGATTTGGCAGCTTTATGACCTGATGTTTCTAATAAATGTTATTTCTTAAGATTATATGATTTAAGTGTTTTTCTTCTTTATGCTGAAAATAATTATTAATGTACATTAGGGGTATAATTTTTTGCAATTTTTGCTAATATCAAAATTCACAATTACGTTATAATTGGGTATGAAAAAAATATTAAGAAACGCGATATTAAATTTTCGCGATCGTTAAAAAAGATTGCGCAGCATAAGCGTTGGACTTTTGAATTTAAGAATTTTTAAATTTGTTCATATAAGTAAAGCATTATTTTTATTAAAAACAAAATTATATTGCCTCATTGCTAGCATTGTCGTCAACAAATAAAATTTTTTTTAAAAGCGATGAAATTTGCATATTTTTTTTTGCTAAAATTCATAATATTTTTTTATAATTTTTAAACCCTTTATTCGTTAAATGTAAAGGTAAATTAATATTTTAGTCAACATTAAAATTAAAATGAATTTTAAATTACTTTCCGTTATATTTGGCGGCTCAAAATGTTAATTTTTATAAATCTTTTGAATTAAACAAAAGCTGAAAAAATTGTGACCAGTATGACTTTAATATTTTTTAGTTGTTATTAAGAAAATAATTAAAAACCTTTGGTACTGAGCAAAATATTTAGTATATTGCCAATTTTATTATCAGTATGAAAAATGAAAACTTTTGTATTATTAAAAAAAAAAAAAAAAAAAAAAAAAACATCAAAAAAATCTCAAATAGTTTAAGAAATTGTTTTTTCACCGAAATAACTTTTGAAAACTGTTTTTGGTATCATTACAACATAGGCTAGAACATGGTGCTCTCTGGTTTTGTTGTAAAAAAAGTTATACCCCTAATGTACATACGTGTCATTATACAGCTGTTGAGTTTGTCATTGACAGTTTTATACTGAAGAATCTTTTTCTTTAACTTTTGTCTACTTACTTCATTGGTTTGGCCTTAAAACTGAGCAGTGAAAAATAAAGTGATGTTGGTAAACTTTAAATACATCGAAAAAAATAAAAACAATTTTCTTTTAGAAAAACTTATCAAGACTAAAAGTCATAAAGTAATAAATGTGTGGCATTATCTAACAAATGAAAAGACACTTAGGGACTCGTTGGAATAACAGCCAAGTAAGAACTACGTAGTTTTGCGCTGCCTGATGATGTGTAAAAGTAGCTTAAGAATCCTGAAGTAAAGAAAACTTAGAAAAAAAAAAAAATTTTATTTAAAAGTAGTCAAAAGCTTTAAGTTGTTGGTAGTATGTTGTTATGTTAATGTAGTCTATTCATTAAATATTGATTTCTTGGCGTTTGCCTAAAAGTTGCTGTTGTTGTTTTTTTTCTGTTGCTTAGCTTTATCTTTTTCTTTCTTCTGTTTTTAATAGCCAAAGAATACAACAAATGAAAACAAAAGCATGACCCAGTTTTGGGCATCAATATTATGATTTTTTTATTGTTATTTTATTATATGTGTTTTTAATGTTAAACTGATACAAAACTAATTTAAATATTAAAATATTTTTTATACCCCATATCACCATAGGCACAGAAAAAATCACTCAACAACCACCTTAAAGTATACCAATCGACTTAGAGTCACTTTTTTAGTCGATCTAACGATGTCCGTCCATCCGTCTGGCTAGCTGGACGGCTGGCTGGATGTCCATGTAAACCTTGTGCACAAAGTACAGGTCGCAATTTTGAAGATAATTCAATGAAATTTGGCACGTAGGATTTTCATGACACGGGGTGGAAATTGGTTGTGATCGGTCTATTATTTGACCTAGATACCATGCAAATATCCTCCCGGAATAGGGGTTTAACGACCATAAATGTCTTAAATATAGCAACAATTTAATGAAATTCGGCGTGAGGAGGTTTTATATAAATATCAATCTTTGTGCTGAATTCCATGAAGATCGGTCCATAATTGACCATAGCTACCATATAAAACCCTCTTCCGAAAATCAATTTAAAGTGCATAAATCACATAAACATATTAGCATCAAGTTTATATTCGAAACAAATAAGTTTGATATAGTAAGTAGAAATCACAATTAAAAATTTCATGAGGATCGCTCCATAATTTACCTTAGCTCCCATATAAGCCCACTTTCAGTAGTCACCCTAAAGTGCATAAATTTATATAATTGTTAGTATTAACGTAATATTATGTATTTGTATATTTTATTTTATACTTAGTAAAAGTATTGGTTCACAATTGTCCACAAGTCTAATATAAGACCCTTTCACGAATTTTGATAGACTTACACAATGGTGTTGGGTATCTTATGGTCGGAGTTGACCGACTATATCTTTCTTATCTGTTTTTTTTTTATTTAACAGAACATGTTAAAGTTTTAAACTTAAATTATACAATATTTTAGTGAGTTTTTAAGGCTCCAAAAATACGCAAAAAATTTTTGTTAATAACTTCCATTGACTGATGAAATGGCTATAAATTTTAATAATGATTTATAACAAATTATGAAACAGGGCTCGAAGAACCACAATTTGACGTATTTGTATTATTTATCTACATTCGGAAGCAAGAATGTTTTAAAACAAGTAAATCAATTTTCTTGTCAATTAAATGGCTACTCTCGAAAAACGTTAACTTAACACTTGTGTATGTAACACATTACCAGCAAAAAATAACATTTTTTTAACAAAATGCTTAATCTTTTGGAAGGTATTTATTTTTGTTATTTCTTTTTTCCAAATAAATTTTATAGACATTTCTTTAAAAAAGAATACTTTATTATAGTCATACATCAGCCAACGGTACATGGACATTTCTCTAATGTTTACTTTTTTCCTACTATTATTTTTATTTTTTCTTTAAATGTATCAATTACCCCGGCTTAAAAATATCGAATACAAAATAAATCAAATAATAGCACAATAGTAGTTGAAAATAACCAACAATAAAGAGAAAAAAAAGGGGAAAAACTTCAAATAAAATAAAAATAACAACTTAACACTTCTTTCTACACAACTTTATAATAAAATGCAATTGTAAAATGCCTTGACTGCTGCTTGCCACAATATATAAAAAGAGAAACACAAATAGCAAGAAAACAAGGAATGAAAGGACTAGAAAGCGAGAAAAATAGCAACAACATTTCAAGTAGTATTTCATTGACACTTTTTCTATGTTGAATTGTATTTTATTTGTTTGTTTTTTATTATTATTTCTTTTCTTTAGTTATTTGTTTGTTTTTTTTAACTGTTGTTTGTTGAATTTTGTTGTCGAGAATTGAATTGTAACAGTATCACACTATCGTCATCATCATTGTGAATGATGTTGGTCATTATTATTTTTGTTGTGTATTGTTGTTGCTTAAAATTTACAATTGAACAAAGTGTAATCAATACCCTGAATTTACAGCAATACTAACTTTGGAAACAGTAGCAACATCATCGACATCTTTCATAGGAACCTTAGATGTAGCAGGAGCTCCATCAACAGAACTAACTAACATTAACTGTAAACAATGTTATGTTGAATGAGTACAGAAAAAACTGAATTAGGGTTGGAAAAAGTAGTATTTAAAATTGTACCAATTATTTTTATAAATAGTACCAATAATACCATTATTTTACGGAGTTAGGTTAGGTAGAAAAGTTTGTGCAATAATTTGTCCCAATCCCAATCTGGGTCTCAAGGAAAAAAGTTTCCCCTAATCATAAGCAGTGTTGCTAAAAGCCTTTTTAAGGCTAAATCAAGCCTTTTTTGCTTTTAGCCTCAATATTTTCGTTTTTAATTCTTAAAATTGCCTTAAACAAGTTAACATTTTAGTACTTCAACAAAGAAGAAAGTAATTTCTTATTTGCTTTTACTATTTTATTTCTGCGGAATCATCCATTTAAGCATTTTTTTGTATTAATTCGAATAAAAAAATCGAGACCAAAACTCTCGCTTGTAGTGCTTCAATCTCTAAATCAAATAATCAGTCAACTATTGTAGGTAATTATTTTTTAATAAGCTTTATTAACCACAGAAAATATTATTGAATATTATTAAAAAAAAAATCTTATAAAAGTGAAAACTCACCCAAAAAATTTTGAAATGATAAATCAAATTGAAAAATTACGAAAAATCACGTCAAAACATTGGGTAATTTTTTATATGAAGTATGTATAACCCAAATTTCTATGGAAATTTTGTATTAGATTTTTTACTAAATCATTTTGCAGCCGTTCTATGCTATATTTTATTTATAAATTTATTATAATATCTTTAAAAAGTTATAAAAACTAATGAGAAAAAGAAGGGCATTTAGCCTTTTCTGTCCTTTTTTAAAGTTCAATTTAGCCTTTTTTCCCACCTCCTGGCAACACTGGTCATAAGCTTTAAGTGTTTGATTGGTTTAAGAACTTCATTTTTTTCTCTAGTTTCTCATAGAGTTAAGTATTATAAGTATAATGAGACCTTATTCATCTGGATGGCAACTTATGACTCAAGATTCCCGTAAAATCCCAAATCTACCAGCAAATATGATCTTATTGATTAGATCTCGGAAACTATTCAAATACCCAAAAACAAGCTTACAGAATTATACTCAAGGCTTTAAAACTACATTTGGACTATAAAATTATATAACAATCGAAGCCAATGTTGATCTATAAAAAGATTATATACAAAACTCTGATTCTAATATGGGAATATAAAACGCTCTCCGCTTAAAGCTCATTCAATTAAAACAAGATTTTTTTTAGAAAAAAAAAAATCGTTCGTCCTCCTTTATAAAACGATATGTGGATTGAATGGAATTTGACCTATTGAACACGAATCTGCTTTCAGCCTTTTTCCACCAGGTCGTGATTTTTTTTATGGGCATGCCTAATATCTCTCATTTTAATGCGAATATATTAGTATATTTTCCCATAACTTTTTCTTTCTGCCCAACAGTTTCGGAGAAATTACTATTGGAAAAAACAATTTGTTATGCAAAATTGAAGCATTTTTTTAAGAAATGAAACTGGAAAAATATGTAGCTTTTAATCCTTCATCATAAAGCTGGTGATACTTTGAATAAAATACGCCATATATCATCAAAATTGATGCATAAATCTTGATTTTATTCATAATTAAGTGAAAATACCCATGTTTGCCTACAATTAAGTTGAGAAACACTGATAAGGGAAAAAATGTTTTTTTCGTCTTTAAATAAATGAAGGTAGATTAGGTATATTTTAATGTGCTAAACAAGAATCTGCCTTCAACCTTTTTCTATCATGTATTGATTTTTTTTTTTTTTTTTATTTGCATGACTAATATGTCCCGCTTTTGGACAGTCACATTTTTATAACTGCGTGTAAAACTGTTTTTCCAAATTTAGATAAATAAGACTACAATAAATGCCGACTAAAATTATCTTCATGTTATCTAAACATTTTTTTATTCTCTCAATATTTTTGAAGTTATTTTGGAAATTAGTGGCTAAAAAATATAAACATTTCATGAAAATGCGCCTTAAGCAGCAAAAAAGGTACTAATGATTAAAAGGTCTGTTTTTTCTAAAAGGTCCTACTCATCTAAAAGCTAAAGATTTCATTCGATAAATTTTATTTTGAAAAAATAAGAACTTCTGTTGAGTTGCTTCTCCCCACTCCCCCACCATCAGGCAAGGAAATCACGATCCTTATAAATGCAGTGTATACACACAATAAGTTAACATTGTAAAACCTTCTATTGGAAATAATTTTACTTAAATATAAAAATAACATTTAATAATTGCACCTAAAATATAGTACCAAAAAAAGTACCAATTTCTGAACTTCTTCAATTGCCAGATACAATGAAAATCAGCCAGTGAACAGAATTAAGCTCCAAACAGAAATCGGCAATAACAAAAAAAGTTTAAATGAAACATTTCACACTTTTCTCTTGACTACAGAGCACAACAAGAAAAGTAAATACTTGATGACGATGGAGTTAAAAGAAAAAAGTCTCAAGAGGTTTTTCGAAATATTGTTTTTCTTGTTGTTTTGATTTTCTATAGAATAAAAACACAAAATAAAACAATGGGGCACAACAAGATGAAAACCAACCAAACAAAGTACAATACATGTACAACAAATGAAAAGAAAGCAAATCATCATCAAACGAATAAAAGGAAAAAAATATTAAATTGTTGAGTAGGTGCTGAGAAGAGTAGAAATGGAGCCGACTATGATGATGCTTCTGATGCTGTATCAAATGATGATGGGTGGCATGGGGCTGTTTGGTTTTAATGACTGAAATGAAATGTAAACAAAAGTCATTCAATGTATATGAATGACTACAACAAAAATTGTTATACAAAAAACATTAATGCAAACCAGACTGCAGGACAGACGAGAACCAACAGAATTTACAAATAAAGTTATATGAAGATATTTGTAAAAAAATATAAATAAATTGTTGGTTTTTCTTGATATTGTTGTTATTTATTTTTTTTTTTCAAAGAAATTTTGTTGAAACATAAAAGGTATTTGATCTGACATTAAATAAGATTTTGGGAATATTTCTAAAATTTATTATATTTGAAATTAAGTTATTTTTTCTAGGAAAACTTTTAATAAAATTTTATATTGCGCAAATGATTGCTTAAATGGAATTTCATCAATACCTCCGATCAAATTTTCAAAATTCAGTGACTATATAATCAAAAAATTTTTAAATATCCTACCAAGAGGAAATATTAAAACGGAAATGTGTCACATGTCTTTACTACAAACTAAATCACCAGAATGTAAGAAAGAGAAGAATGAGAATGAGGGTGCACACATTTTTTTTTTTTTTTTTGAAATGTCCGTCGCTATCCACTATTTATTCTCATCTCTAACAGCATACGGAAGAACATTTCATGTTTTAGTCGGAAGAGGCATTAACATCGGGTGGAATAGGATTTTCCAATTGATTCTATCCCATTGACAAAGTCATTTAATAATATATGTATACGAATTTATCTATATAATTTATTATATCTATATAATTTGCATTCTATATTGAACTTTAATTGTGTTAACAGTTTTTTTCTTAAATAATTTTCTATTAAACAACTTTTTTCTTCACTCAACTTATCTGGCCATCATAGAAATATGTGACCACATTAGTCATTATCAATCATTATTATTTTTTGGTTGCCTAGGTTTTTCTTGTTTGTATGAAAATACAAAAACAACAACAAACAAGTAAGAAAGTCCTAGTCGGTCAAGCCAACCTTATGATACCCCACATCATTGTGTTTGTGGATCAAAATTCGAGGAGTGTGGACAATTGTGGACTGATAAGATAAGCATATTCCTTATATTATATGTATATATGAACCATTATTAAATATTTTTAACTCGCCTGAAATTGACTTTAATCCTTAATAGGTTACTATTAAACAGATTACAGATCTGAGTTTATACTTTTTGATCTTATTCGATCTTATATAAAATAAAAGGTCTGTGCGCTCCTCAACGGAATACAAATTTTGAAACAGGAATTGATACTTGTTGTTATGTATCTTTTGAACTATATCTCGTAGATGTGACCTAAATAGTCAATGCAGTAGATAGTCTCGAAGTTCGAAAAACAAGAGCGAAAATTTCAGTTTTTCGCGAGGCACATTCACAGTTTTACAGAATAATATAGATTACTGTACAAAAAAAAATTATTACCGTATAATTTTCAATTAACACAGTTGTTTCATTTTACATTTAAATTTAATAAATACAATCAAGTAGATATAAAATATAAATAAAATTTGAATAAAAATTTATCTCTCACTTAAATAAATTTTGATAAATTTTTAATTAAAAAAATTTTTCTGTTTTTCATTTTTACAGTTTTCAGTAATTGATATAATCATTTTGGTAAGAGGTGCAAATTCAAAAAAGTTTTTAATTGAATAAATTATTTACTAATATATTTGGTGATTGGTAACCTTTTTCTGTGTGCGTAAACTTAGTTTCAAATCAAATTTGATGGGCTTTTTGAAAATTATGCAAAAATCTTTATTTTTGTTTTTGTATTTTATATAGCAAGTTGCAATTTTACAAATCTTGGATATATAGATACAATAATGGCGATAAATATAAATAATCGGTACCATAAAGTTAAGTCAAATGTCGTTGATAGTTGAATACGGGACACTTTTGTTAATACACATTTCGCTAAGGTACATTGCATGGGCAGCACGAAATTAAATATAATTGATAAAGTTAGTAGATGCTTGTAATGCTTAGTGGAAATGTAGTCGCATCAAAAAATTTCAAAAAATTTTTTAAAAATTTTATGGACCAAAAAGAATTTACTTGAATTAAATAATAATCACTATATTAAATAGCATTTTTTTTTGCAATAAACTTGAGTAAAATATATTTTCGTATAATTTATGTAAAAATAACAGCTGCAAACCTAATTTTTTGCAAAATTATTGAAAATCGCGATTTTTTTGTATAAAGAAAATTTAACCCTACACTATGCTGCTCTAATATCACTAAACTTTGAAATTATAAGTTTTATTTCAATAGCTAAGTATTGCGTGAAATTTTAACCAGAATTATACTTAAACTTCTAGTTTGTAAAAATTTTTATATATTCAATTTAAAACCGCTATATCATACTGATTCATTCGCGTCACTTTAAATTTCTACAAATGGATTTTAATGTGCCATCAAAAGAATTTATAGTCTGTTTCTCTATGTCGAACGAATGCTACAATAAGTCGAATGACTATTTAAATTAAAAACGTAACTGTTTTCATACAAAATTGGGTTTTTGTATTTCGAACGATGCGAACGAAAATGTCAAAATCAGTCACCATCAGCACCGTATCATGAAATAAAGATTTTGATTCCAATAGCAATTTATAAATTGAAAATTTTCAATATATATTTTTCCTCATTTAATTTTTGCTTTTTTATTTTTATTTGTTTACATTATTCCATTTTCATGGTTATATCTACACGCAGACAAAAAAAAAAAAAAAATATGGTTGTAGTGACCATAAGCTAAGAGCAACATATTATGATACATGTGATCAGAGCGAAAAATAGAAATGATTATAAGTAATAATTACTTTGATTCGATTTTATCATATTTCATGTTATGATTTTAGTTTACATATAATTAAACAATCTTACTACTTCTTTATCCCATTCTATCAAATTATGATTTGATGTTATTATATTATTATTCTATCTTATTATATTGTTATACCACATATTATGATTCCATTTTATAATGTTATAATCCCATGTTATCAAATGGTTATCCCATATAATCATATTATTTCAAATAAAACGTATTAATAAAAAAATAATTTTTACAATTTTTTACTGAAAATAATAGAGAAAAGTGTTCATTAGCAAAAAAAAAATATGTATATATTATTTTTTCATTAATTATATTAATTTGTACCACCATACGTGGTCCAAATGCAAGATATGTTTTTTTAACTAAACCCTTTAATGGTAGTTAATCAATATCTAATATTGCTGTACCAAGTATAACCAACCCTTGTCACTCTATATTTATTCACATATAAATGAAGTTAGAAAACAAACATTAAAAACAAAATATATTCAAAAACAAACAAGTTATGAATTTTTCCATTAAGTTTGTGAAAAGGATAAGTATTATATTTATTTGAAACATTTTATTGTCATGGGAGTAATAATACTAATATGGTTTAAAAACATAATATGGTTTAAAAACATAATATGGTTTAAGAACAAGGAAAAGGACTGCAAGAATTTAATGGTTGTAGAAGTAATGATATTCTTCATATTAATAAAATTTTGTTTCTAGTAAAAATAGTTCTAGTTTCTAGTAATAATGTATATAATTTTTGCAGTCAATCATATTAAAAATTTTACTGAATGTAAAGATTAAATGACAAAATTTAAACAGAACATTGTTATCATGAACACAGAATTATTGAAATTCAAGAAAATTAAAAATGAGAACATAATATTGTTGTAGTGATAATGCTGTAACCATGCTTTTCTCTTCGTGTATGTTCAAAGAATTTAGTAGTATTTTTAATACTTTTGAGACAAAAATGTTATAAAACAACAAAGAAAAAACTACAACAAAAATAATGTGAAAAGATGTATCTCTATGTGAAGGAACATTAAGGAAATACAGAAATACAAAATAATTCGAATTCTAATCATTTCGAACATTTTTTATAATGACCCATATACTAACATTTATATGAAATTTATGTGCTCAAGGTTGGTTCCCGGAAGTAGGACTTGTGTGGGAGATGTGGTCAGTTATGGACCGATCGTAATAAAAATGGTCACTGTAGTTTCTGCTTTTATAAAACTTATTTGTGTCAAATATTAACTTGATACTAACATTTTGTATGGGTTTTATGTACTTTAAAGAGATTTTCGCAAAAGTGCTTTATATGGGTGCTATGTTTAATTATGGGCCGACGATAAAATTTTGCATATGGATTTATACTTACATAAAACTTATTTGCTTCATTAATATACTGCTTTGTTTAAGGCATTGATGGTAACTACCTGTGGCGAATTTCATCAAGATGTCTTTAAAATTGAGACCTGTACTTTATTCACAAGGTTTACATGGTCAGACAGGAAGCCTTCCTGCCGATCGACCGACGTGCCAGCCAGACGAACATCATTAATCGACTCAGAAATTGATTCTGAATTAAAGGTGGGTCTATCACTAATATTTTTAATGCGTTACAAACATCAGTAGAAACACATAATACCTCTACCACCTATGGTGGTGTAGGGTATAAATAGACATAAAACTCATTATGACATTGCAAAATGTTTGCAAATCATGCAACCGTATCAAGTTGCTTATATAAAATTTTGTTGGCTTTTAGACTTTAACTGATTTTTTTCTTCATTTTTGTTTAGCAGATATTAAACACAAATCGACAAAAATAAACAACGCAGGCAAAAAAAAAAAGCAAAACCCAAAGTCATAATGCATTAATAGTTATGATGACATTGAAATTATTGTTTTTTTTTTTTTTTTTGTTTATTTATTTAACCATTAAACATACTCTATGAAGTTGCAACTACAGCATCTCTGTTTCAGTCTTAGAGTCATTGATGTCTTTGTGCTTTTTCGTTTGTCATAAATTGTTAAAATCAATTTTCTTAAAAAAAAAAGAAAAAAAAAATATCTCAGTTCAAAGAATAATAAGACAAAAAACTATTTTTTTGTTGCTTTTTCAGAAATTTTGCAAGTCAATAGAATTAATGCATGCTTCTGCAATTTGTTAAACAATCTATGTTGACATTTATCTGACTGTGTCATTATGCATAAATGCATTCACAGACTTACAATACCGACTTGTAGACAAACTAACCAAACAACCAGACGGACTTACCAACTGACAGACAAAGAAAAAAAAAATTCTATTATAAGTTTGTTTTCTTAAAAGGCATATGTACTATTTATTTAATTCTCTAGTAGTACTTTGGTAATGATGTGCTGATGTGTGCAATAGTATTAAAGCAAATTATTGTCAAAAGGTTGGTTGATTGCAGTCTGTGACTGCAGAAAGATATACTTACATATCTTCCGGGTTTTATTAAGAAGATTAAAGTATTTGTGCATAATATAAGTTAAAAAGTACGATGTTTAACAAATTAAGAATTTTGTAAATAGTGAGATTAAGAGCAAAAGAAAGTAATTATAAATTATTTAAAAAAAGTGACTAAAGTTAAGTTTGTTGATTTTTTGCAAATATATAAGTTAATTAAATTTAAGTATTTTTTGGCATTTTAAAGATTTATAGAAATATATTTAAACTAGAAACATATATTTAAGCTATTGTCTAATAAACTTTTTTTTTTTGATTTTTTTTTTTTTTTTGATTTCTCAGAAATAAAAATTACTTTTGATTTTTATTTTATAATTTTGAAATAACAATTATCGATAACTTTTCAAATAAAACTCAAGTACTAATTTTTATGTTCTCACACAAATAAAAATCGAAACAAGATTTTTATTTTTTTTTTTTTTTTTTTTTTTTTGTTGCATAAAATAAAAGTCTTTTGCATTTATCTACGTTATTATAATAGATAAATATGCATTGTTTATGTATTGTTGATCAGGTGTATATGCTAATTCATCTGTTTGGGTCAATTACATGTTAACGATGAATATAAGGTCTTAACTTTGGAATGAACTAGAATTTGCAAAATACTGGAGAATTGCAATATATTATCTACGTATTGACAATGTTTTCTTAGTAATTGGTTTTAGGATAAAAATATTTGAACAAAAAAAAAGTTAATCTATAATGAAAAGGAAGAATCTTTTGTACAAAGAGATGAACTTAAAATACTTATATAAATTCTAGTTTTACTTTCTAACTAAACATAATTAATTTAATCCATTTTTTTCGATTAAAATGTTCTTAAATATCTTTAAACCTATTACTAACAATCCCAAAACTTATTATAATATATGTTTTGCTAAAGTTATAGTGAAAAGTTACCACTTGAAAAAACAAACTAAAGAAAATCAATGAATCAATAAATTATTCACATCAAACCTCTGTACAAAACCATTTGAAAGCAAATATTTACTTTTAAAATGCATTTAGACGTATTGCTTGTACAAGAGCAACAATAAATATTGTATGTTCGCCGAACGAAATAAGGCAAATGCTTCAAGACATTTAGTGGTTTCAAATACTGCAGTGAACACAATTTGTTCGAAACAATACTTCAAATACGGTGTACGAAAAAAGGAAGATATACAAGACATTGAAAAAATACTAGTGTTTTACTAGTATTTTTCCTGAAGCATTGCTTTTTTGTGTGGTTGGTATTTTATTGAAGTTAAATTCTAGTATGCTCCACTTTACCCCAATCTCGACTAATACTTAAATTTTTTTTGTTAGAAAATATTTTTAGTCTCATATTTTTTTAAAATTGATAGGCATACTTCTCTAGGCAGTTTGTCATTTCTGCAACATTTTCTGTACATATACATTCTGAGTCCTTTAGCGATATCCGTCTCCCGTTCCGTTTTTTTTTTTTTGCAGTTATCAACATTTCCAAGGACCCAAATAACTTACTGACATGTACTAATATTACTTTAATAACCAATTTACAACTATTCCTTTAATAGGCATTTACATCGGTCAATTTCAACGAGAAAATTACTTTAAAGACACGATTTTTAGGAATTTTAATTTTCATACTAATTTTTACTTCGATACTTCCATTATTAGAGTGACGCATAAACTTCAAAATAGAAAGAAGACAATTTAAATTTATGTATATTGCATCAAACTTGTGAGTTTCAATGCATCAAACTAAGAACATTTGAAAGGGAATATATTCATCATTTAAATAACATAATACTATGATTTTTTGATTTGATTTGTTAATAAAATGATATAAAATAAAATAAAATAAAATAAAATAAAATAAAGTAAACAGCATTAAGTCGCTCAAGTAATATATGTATTTAAAATCAATAAAATCGGCCTATAAATATTTAAGTTTTGCGAATCACTTTTTTGTGAAAAAATTTTACTTATACAGATTTTTAGGAAGCGCTCTCTTAATTTAATTTTGTTAAAGAAATTTTTCGAATATACTAAGGTAAGTTTGAGTTCACACAATGCAATTTTTTTTACCGAAATTCTGATTTCATGTGAGAGAATGCGAGAGGGAATATGAAAGGGTATAAACTTACCTTTACTTTGAAATTCGTTTTGTGGAGTTGTTGCAAAAAAAACCTTATATTCCAAAACCTTTAAAACTCTTTTAATTTTATTTATTTTTAACATAAACCTAACCACATTTAAATTTCTTTATTAAAATCTCATTTAATTTCCTCAACTTTTTTTTATTACGAAATGCTAAATATTTTCATTAATTTCTTTAAATTTATATTTAATGTTTTAATTAAAATTCTTTTGGCAAAAAAACAGAAACATAAAATAAATTAAAAAAATCATACAATCATACAGAAAGAAAATCAAACAACCACAGAGGCATATATTATATTTTTGTAATTAATTTTATGTCAATCATTTACAAATACAACAAATAATTTGTTTGTATTTAATAAAAAATTTCAGTTTCTTTGAAAAATATTTTGTGGTTAAAAGACTGTTAAAGTAAATTTAATAAGAACAATTACATACAGTCATAATATAAATAAACAAATAATAGAAAAACCAAAAACTATTTATTGGTATTTTCTTAAATAAATTATTTATTCATAAACAACACCCACCCACACGTACATATGTAGCTAAAGTCAGACACTCGTTTGAAATGACAAACAAACTAGAGATACTATTAAAACATAGTATGGCTAACTAAATCTATGACTTTAAACCAACTAAAACAAGTTATTTAGATTTTCATTAGACTCGTAGGAAATTTACAAGAAAAATAAATTTAAGTTTATGGCAAAAAATTTTCTTGTAAGAAAATAAATAAAGGGAAAAATGTTTGCCAACATCATATTAACACTAGACTAATATTTAAAAAAAGTTGTCAAATTAAAAAAAAAAAAAAATTAAACTCAAATTAAACATGTCTGAAGTTTTAACAACCAAAAACGTGTAAAAAAATTATGGTCAATAAAAGACCATAAAATTTGAATTTAAAAGAAAATCGTGGGTTTCAGTTCTTAAGTTAATATTTAAAAGTGATTTTTATGAGTTATAAAGCAAAATTTTGTAATAAAATTGTGTCAATCAATAGTAAAAATATTAATTTGTTGTTGTAAAGTTTTAAGAAGTGGAATTTAAATAAAATAAAAAAAAAAACAAAGAACAACTTATATTAATTAATTTCTTACAGTCCATCTACGTAACAGAATATGTTTCATTGTTTTACATTTTTAAAAACATTTTTATAAAAATTGTGCTTAAAAGTGCGAATTTCTTAAATAAGAAGGACATGTTTCGTCTGTGACTGGTTGAATATAATGATATCTTATAGGATTTATTAGAATACGTGTACCCGTTACTTAAGATTTAACATAATATAAACAAAATGGTTATTCTCTTCTGACGGTATTATCTCACATATTTTGTCACCGTTAATCTCAGTTGTAGACCTGGGGTTAAACTGAGAAATATGAATATTTATTACCAACAAAGTTGAATATATTTTAAAGCTCAAAACCCGATGATGTGACAAAACCACAATCATTCATTGCAGTCCGTATTTAAGGCTTCCAATATTCAACTGTCCTTAAATAAATAGACCAAAAGCAAATGGATAATGTAAAACCTGCGTTTTATCAAAAAGTAATTCTACGTTATGAAGGCCAATCTTCTAAAAAACAAGTTAGAGTGCTGTATTCGGCTGTGTCTTATATACCCTTTACCGGTATTGAAATATTATATGAAAAATTACTGAAGCAACAACAATACCAAATGACAACATTAATTAAAAAAGAAGACTATTTTGAAATTCTATGGACCGATTAGATTAATTGAAAAATCCGAAATTCGAAAAAAATATTTGTGACAATAGTTACAAAGTCTGCAGTTTATATAGTCAAAAGTCCAAAAACGCGTTTTGGCTGATATCTCGAATACTAGCTGACAGATTAAGTTCATTTCTTCAGCACAAAAATTCTAAAAAAAAATCCGAATTTTCTGTGAGAGAACGAGGGGTCTAGCTTATATAAGGACTTCAAAAAGTTGGAAAAACGAAATATTATATAGCTTATTGTTGTTGTTTTTCTGTGCCCATAGAAACAACAACTATATGCAAACAGCCATAAATAAATAAAATATCTCGGTTGCTTATATGTCGATTTGGTTGATCCGAAATTTTAGAAAAATAATCATACCCGTATATCATATAGGAGCTCCTGAATATATATATATATATATATATATATATATATATATATATATATATATATATATATATCTTTCGGAGTTCCAAATTAATATTGTAGTAATTACAAACGAAATGATAATCTATATACACTTTACACATAAAAGGAAATTTTTTAAGAATTGAAATCAAAATTCCAATAATGGCAACACAACACAACATTATGTTTGATTTTAATTGAATAATTTTTAGTTGCGCACATTTTCTAATTTTCATATTTTCATTTCAGTAATTTAAAAATTTCAGTATAAGTGAAACTAATAAATAAAAAAATTCTATTAAAAATTAATACTATTGAAACATGGATACATATAAAGGTGTATAAACCTAGTTTTTCAAAATGATCTATTACATAAAAGTAATTTTAAAAATCCATCCAGTTCAGTGAAAAAATCACTTTAATAAATGATTTTTAGGTGCTTTTGAATAAATTGAGTACAATCCATTATTGAAATAACGCATAAACTTCAAAATAGGATGAAGATAATTTAAATTTATGTAATATTTACTCATATTGCAAAAAAAAAAAAAAAATATTATCTTGTGAGTTCCAATGCATCAAACTAAGAACAATTAAAAGGGCATATATCCTTCATTTAAAAAACATAATAAGATGATCTTTTGATTTAATTTGTTAATAATTTCAGCAAATTTATTAAAAAAATAAAGTAAACCAGCAAAAATAGAACTAAAAAGTCATTATTTTAGCACTGTGTTGTCATTGGAACGAATTGCTGAAAAACATCTGCAGAAGATCTTTTTTGAATCCATAGTTGTCATTGCTAGGATGTTCTTCTCTTGCGCTTCTCGTTCATTGCTTTTGAAGTACTTATCTTAAAACTACCTTAATAAGATTTTTTTTAATAAAAACATGGTTTTTCTTTGATAATAGATAATAAAAGTACTTTTCAGTTTGTGAAATGTTTATTTTCTTAGAAATTATTCACCTTTTTCCAACTAAAAATACATTTATTTTCACTCTTTTGGAATATTTATTAACTTGCTAAAAGTTCTACTTTTGAAGTGTTGAAAAATTTCTTTTTTAATATTTTTTAATATTTTCGGAGGGGTCTTTCATAGGACCTGGGGTAAATTTTTGCCTAGTTCTTATAAGATTTGATGATGTTATTTATATTTCTGTATAACATATGTATGGGAGATATTATCGTGATATTTCCACTTATATGACTTTTATCCTGAGCTTGATTCCCAAAATTAGACCTTATATGGTAAATTATTGACCGACTGCATTAAAATTTGGACCAGGTTTTCTATTCTATAAAAGATAGACTTCTATGCACTCAAGAAAGACATATAGTTGTAGTGACCATAATATAAAAATATCATATAAAGATTAGAACATATGGTCACAGCTAAAAATAGATATGATTATAAATAATAATTGTTATGATTCCATTTTTTCATATTGTTCCATTTTAACATATTATCGTCCCACCTTATCATATTATTACCCCATTTTATCATATTATTCTAACTTATCACTTATTAAAATAAAACACATTCATTTAAAATTATTATTTCTATAAATTACATTTGTTTCAAAATGATAGATAAAAATATTTATTAACCACAAAAAATTATTTTCATATTATACGAGTATATTGTGCAAGTTTATTTAGTTTTTATTAACTAAACCCTTTAATGATAGTTATTCAAAATCTTATGTCGCTTGAATCATACAAAATATATCAAAACCTTCTCTACTTATATTTAATCACGTATAAACTAAATGAGAGTTATAAAAAAAGTGGAAAACAAACGTTAGAAGCAAAATACATTCAAAAAACAAATAAGTTATGAATTTTTCAACCATATTTATAAAAAGCATATTTATATATAACATTTTATTGTTATGGGAGTAATAACATTAATATGGTTTGAAAACAAAGTATGGTATTGTAGTCAACTATATTAAAATTTTTATTGAATGTAAACATTGAATGATAAAACTGGAACAAAAACATAGTTATCATGAACACAGTACTATTAAAATTAATGAAAATTAATATTGATAACATAATATTGTTGTAGTAACAATGCCGTAATCAATTTTTTTTTCTCTACGTGTGGGAGACATAGTCAGTTTTTTACTGATCTTCCTGAAATTTGGCACATTGATTTATGCTTATATATAGCTCACTTGAACCGAGTTTTAATGAAATCATGATCAATATAAAGTGCTTATAAACATTTTAGAAATATAAAATATAAAACATAATATATTGAAATATAAAATATAAAAATTATATAAATATTAGTCCTTATTCCATTTTAAGCTATTTTTCAGCAGCAGAATTTGGGAAGTTTTGATTTGAATTTTTAGTGATACTTTGCATACAAATAGATGCGTAATAAATCTTATTAAATATCGAAAGAAGCTAGAAAAACGATTAAATTTTATGGTTCCATGAAGTCTTTGACGTCTCCTGTAAAATTTTATTTATAGTTTATACGCCCTTATACGCGTCCATGCTTCAATTATGTATGTTTATATAGCATATCCGCATTTTCTGTTGACATTATAAGAATTTCAATTAATAATTTTTTTTTTACACTCAGTACCTGACTGTGCTAGCAAATTAAAAGAATAATTTATATTTTAATAATTTTCGTTTTAACGCAAATGAAGTCATTAACCCTTATTAAGAAATTATAAAAAATTTATTTAATTTATTAGTAAAAAAAATTAATAAAAAAACAACAAAATGTTAATAATTTAACTGCAAAAGAAACCTATATAAACGAAAGATTATTTTCATAAAAAAGGAATTAAAAAAAAACAAAAAAAAAAAAATTTGCCAGTCATTGTTGTACCCGTATGTTGCGGATTAAAGAAACATAAAAATAAATTATGCTTCATACTCATGATCAGGGCAACTAAAAATATAAAGTGACTATAGATTTTCTTACAGATATTCAAGAATTTTTGCATCGATTTCTTTCAGCATATTTTGGCTATTTTACTTTGATAAATATATTTAGGATATGTTAGATTTCATGCATATTCATAGGCAGGTTTTGCCAATTTTATCACTTTTTTTTTGTTCTGCGGACCGATTTTGATTATTTTTAATAATATAATTTGTTAAAAACTTTTTAGATATTTATGTTTCAAATTATAGAAAAGCAACTAGAAGACCAATTCTTTTGGTATAAAATAGTTCTATAGAAAATTCTACTAACTTATGTGTACAAAGAGTTAAGTTTTGTTGACAGCTGATGTAGATTTTTTGAGGGAGTTGTTTTTCTAGTTGCTTTTCTATATTTTAAATATGTTAGATATTTGATACCATCTGAAAGACATATTTATGCTTCTGAATTTCAGTCTATCCACAGTTGACAAAGAATTCTATATTTCTAAATTTTGCGAAAATATTTACCATTTTTAATGCACGTTTCACTTTTTTTTTATATCCTAGACCACCATAGGTGGTGGACGTATTATGTGCTAATGTTCGCAACGGACAGAACAAATATTTGAACACCCACCCTAAAGTATAACAAATAGGTTCTATATAAATAAAAACCTGTGTACTAAATTTTATTAAGATCGATTCATAATTGACCATAGCTCCCATCCTCTTCCGAAAATCACTTTAACGTGAATAAATCCTACATATAAACATTAGTATTATATTTGACGTAAGTAGAAACAAACTGGAAAATTATTTGAGTATCGGTCCATAATTTTTTATAGTTCCCATAAAAGGCCCATTTCCGGGAGTCGCCCCAAAATGCATAAATTTTAATATAAAAATAACTTTATGCATACTACATATAAATCTTGACGCAATGGTGTAGAATATCATATGGTAGGGCTTGTCCAATGATGATTTATTTAGATGATATTTTTGGTTGCCCTGCTCACATGTATAAATAGGTGTAGGTATTTCAATTTCAATTTGTTTTTGTTCTTAGTATGCCGGTAATTATGTTGGTGAATACACATAGGCAAATGTGGCATGACATGCAAAAAGGGTGCCGCAAGATTTTTTTTCCACCGCCTTTTATCACTAACAAACAAATGCTTTAATATTCATTACAACTTCAAACAACTTAAACACATCATATGTACATGAGTGCGATTAAAAACTTTTTACCTAATTTTATTTATTTCTTTCTGTTTCTTGTTTGATTTTTTGTTCTTGCTGCTGGTTTTTTTTTATAGATACATATTTAAATAGAGAAGTTTATTAAATTAATTAACAAATACATTTGTTCTACTTACATTTACAGACAGACACTGTATTTTATTAGCGGCTTTAGAAAATTATAGAGGGTGATTTTTTTTATTTTTTTGCTGCAAAGACAAATAAAAAAACTACAATTAGTATAAAATAAATAAAAAAAAAAATAAATAAAAGTTCAAGAAAATTATATTTATAAAGTGGGTAATTTAAAAATATTGCATGTATGCAAATAGGTTATACTATTATGTTTTTACTACAAGAAGAGTGTTTCAAAATTTTAATTATAGTTTCTTTAATTAAAACACATTGACAGTTGGGGTATTTAATTTTACAAATATTACACGAGAAAGAGTGGGAGATAGTGTTTTGTATAGACACCACGAATGGCAAACAAGCTACAATTGTACTTTTTATGGTACATTTTTATATCAGTTTGTATCATGGTACTACCACTACTCAATTGCTACAATCTGATATGATCTTATTTATTTTTTATTTAAGTAGCAACATAAACTATTTTTGAAATATTAAACAAAGGGGAAACAATGAGGCTGAATTAAAAAGTTAAGCATTATTTCATTGCTACTTAAAAATCCCCTCATAAGTTAAACTTAACATTTTATAAAATGTACATTAATTTGGGAATGTGATTTAATTCTGGATAAATATATTTAATTCTACTAAGATAAACTTTTCATTTCTGTACAAGAATGTTCTAGACAAATGTATTACAGCAAATTATGAAAATAGTATTATTATACCTACATATTGATGGCATACATATTGATAGTTGATGAATACAGGACAAATTGAGCTAAATTTCCTAGAAATTTCGAAATTTATTGTATGAATTTTGTATATTCCGCATTTGTTAGCGAAAGCTTTTTACCAAAACATAATTACAACAAAAAAAAGAATAACTTTAATTCACTCACAAGACATGAACTCAACAAATTTATTGCTCCTTTATTTAAAATTGCTGGTAACATTTTTACTAAAATTGTTTAATAAAAACTTGTTTATATTCTATTAAATATCTACACGCAGAGAAAAAATATAGTTGTATTGATCATAATCTAAGAGCAACATATTATGATTGGAACATATGATCACAGCGAAAAATTGAAATGATTATAAGTAATAATTATTAAGATTCCATTTTTTAATACCTTGTCCGATTTTATGGTTTGTTTTTTCATGTCATGATTCTAGTTTTACATATAATTAAACAACCTTACTACATCATTATTCCATTCTATCTGATTACTATATATATATATATATATATATATATATATATATATATATATATATTTTAACTAAACCCTTTAATAGTAGTTAACCTTGTCTATTTATATTTATTCGTATATAAACTAAATGAGAATTACATTGAAATTCGAAAACAAATTAATAAACAAAATATATTTAAAAACAAACAAGTTATGAATATATACATCCATTTTGTAAAATGGATAAGTATTATATTTATTTGAAATATTTTATTGTCTTGGGATTAATAATAACGACAATACGGTTTAAAAACAGAATATAGTTTAAGACTGGACATATTTTATGGTTATATAAGTAATAATATCTTTCATATTAATAAAATTTTATTTCTGGTAAAAATAATTAAAAACATACAATTTTTGCAGTCAACTATATTAAAATTTTTATTGAGTGTAAACAATAAATGACAAAATTTAAACAAAAACATTGTTATCATCAATATAGACTTATTAAAATTCAAGAAAATTAATAATGAGAACATAATATAGTTTATTATTAATGCTGGAGTTTATTATTGTAAAATGTTAAGCCTCTATTTCTATCTTTAATATTGACAAAATTCTGTAAAACTACTTTTTTCATTTATTCCAAATTATTCCATTTCTTTTCGTGCTTATCTTTTTCTAAAAATATTATCAGTAAACATTCCTTCCTAACTATTTGTATTGTTAATTATTCATTGGCTTAGCTTTAAATTTAACCACAAAACAAAAAGAAAACGTTAGAATTATTCTAGCCTAAAAATAATTAAAGACTCTCGTTTACAAAACCAACTAACAAAAAATAAAAAGAAGCCGAAACTCTCACTAAAAAATTTATAAAAACTGTTGATTTGTTATAAAGGCAAAGCAGAAAAAAAAAAAAATAAAACATGAAACCCCCAAAAATAAAACCAGTCACACCTTTATTTTCGACGAGTGTATAATTTTTACAAAAATATTTTTGTATTTTTAATTAAAAGCCATGTTTTGAGACAAAACCACTTAAAATGAAACGTAAATTTAATTCAAAACAAAATGTAGCTGCTGCTACCGGCATGAAAATATTTATTATCAATTTTTTTTTTTTTTTGTAATTCTTAAAAAAACATTAATTAATGAAAACATCAAAATGCGTTTAAACTTTATGTTTTATTTTTAAACATTTTCCAGTAACATTTAGCTTTTCCCTAAAAATAAGCTAAATAAGTAGTAGTCGTGGCAAAAAACAATCCTTATAAATTCTGCAAAAAAAAAAAAAGGAAAAGGTATATAATCGATTTATATTACTTTTAAGAAGATCGTCTTTTAGCTTTTAAATTTACATTAAAGGTTGTAGGTATACAAGTTTGAATTATCTAACGTGCAAATATATCTAATTCGTAAGAAAATTATCTGGTATATTTTTCAAACCAATTTGTATATTAGCTATTGAAAAATATAGCAAAAAATTAATGGTGTTGTTTTTCCCTTTATAAAATTAAGTAGCATATAAGGCTGCCAATGTCAGGAAAAATTTCAATATAATAATAAAGAGCACAAAAATCTAAAAATCATTTAAAAAATGCTTGAACAACTTTTTGACGCTTTTCCTCCTTTTTCGAAATTGAAAGATTTGAATCCATGAGAATTAGATGGTGAATAATACTTTACGTATTAAAAGGTAAAATTTTTAAGATAAAAATAAAAAGAAGATTTCAGAAAAATAAAATAGAAATAAAAATCGCTCCTTGTTAAAATTACAAAATCAGTTTCTTGTAAGATTTAGAAAGTAAACAATGAGTATAGCAAATTTAAACTCCAAAACTTAGTTTTAAAAATATTGCAGAAATTAAAAAATAAATTCGTACGCATACGTTAGAATATATATATATATATATATATATATATATATGTATATATATATAATTTATATATAAATATATATAAATTATATATAAATATTTCGTTTAAAAAATATCTCATGTTATATATTTTTTCCAAAATAGAATTTTAAAATATATCTTGAAAGTTTATGTCTTAAAAAACTACATATTTATAATAAATATGTATATTAAATTCAATCATGAATTTTGATATAGGAAATATGGAAAGAAAAATATATGTTAATTTATAAAATTTTGAAAAAAAGTAAAATCAAAAGAATTATGTTGTTATGCAGACCACTATCTCCTAAAGTAATGTACATATTTTTGTAAAAAAAATTTACAAAATCTGTAATTAAATACAACAACTCTCAACAGCGACATAACTTAAGTTACAGCCCTAACACTGGACGGCAAAAAAAAAAAAAAAAATATGTGGACTAGATGGAATTTGACCAGCTAAACACGTCATTATTTTTTGTATGGGCATGTCTAATATCTCCTCTTTAATAAGGCGAATACACGAGTACATTTACTATAACTCGAGAACGGGTAGTCCGATTTAGACATATGAAACCAAAAGCTATATACGAAAATTACATTAATTAAAAAAACATTAGTTTTTTCAACTTAACATTAGTTTTTATGGTCTGTCCAATAGTCTCGGAGTTATTCAGAAATTAGTGTAGAAAAAAAATTCATTCAAAATTAAAGATTTTCTTTTTTTAACATTTCTTTTAAGAAATTAAACCGTCAAAAATCTCCTGTCATGAACTCAGTAATATGAATAAAATGAGCCACATATAGTAAAATCTTCATTTTATTCACAATTGAGTGAATATCTCTATTTTATTGAGTGTATACCCTACAATAAAATAGAGATATACTGGTGGACAAAAAAAAAAAAAAAAAAGAAAAAAACAATTTTCGTTTATTCTTTAAACAAAAATAGCTGTATTAGGTGAAATTTGGTATACTGAACAAGAATCAGATTTTTTATGGGCATGAGCAATACGTGCCACTTTTTGGGCCGAGAACGGTTTTTCCTATTTAAATAAATAAAACTCTGATAGATACTGATTGAAATTATCGTCACGTTATATTTTTTATGCGCTCAATATCTTCGGAGTTTTCGAAAATTATTGGCGAAAAATATAAACTTTTCATGAAAAATTGAACGTATTTTGGTCACTAACTCAGAAAATATTAAGCGGATAAAAAAAATACGTGATATATAAAAAAAGCTGAAAGATTCTTGTTTAGCTCGTTAAATTTCATCTAGTCCGTCTATTTTTGTTTAAATTATTTTCTTTTGCCTACCAGTGTGGGAATACATGGGTATTTTCACTTAACTAAGAATAAAATCAAGATATATGCATTAATTTTGATGATACATTTCTTTTTTTTATTTGTAGTGTTACCAGGTTTATATTAAAGATAAAAAAGAGAAACATTTTAGCGTTTTCACTTTTGAAAAGAATTTTTAAGAAAAAAATCATCAGTTTCGATAGAAAAATTTTTTTTTCGGAAACTAATTTCTAAATAACTCCGAAAATATTGACCATATAAAAAACTGATGTTTGAGTTGCTTGAGTTATGTTGAAATATACTCCTGTAATGGCCTCAATATATATGGGTAAAATAAAAAAAATCCAGACCTGATGGAAGAAACTGAAAGCAGATTCGTGCTTAGCATATCAAAGTTCATACAGTTCAACTATTCGCGTTTAAGGGAGAATTTTTTCCGACCAGTATAATTTTTCTTATTATTTGTTGTTATTCTATAAAAAGGGCTTTCTTATAGAACAATAAAATACAAAAATAAAAAATATAAAATAACATCCAAAGATTCATTGATTTTTATTTTTTTAATTTATTTATTTTTTTGACGATTAGTGTATTTTTTTATTATTCGTTGTTAAAAAGGGGCTTCTTATGGAACAATAAAATACAAACATATAAAATAAAATCCAAAGAATCATTGACCATCTGACACATTAAAATGCACAACCGTAACAGTTTTATGACAACCACACATTTATCATTAATTTGTTTTGTAAAAAAAGATATGGTTGTACTCCTTCCAAAGTGATAATGATGTTCAAAAAAGCCAATGATATAAATCACTAGTTACTTAGTTATATGAAGTATACAACAGAAAGAGCAGTTTGTCAGTCAGTCTATTTGTTGGTTTTTTAAGGAAATTTTTTTGCGTTCCAATTGATTTTTTACAAGAATTGTGACACACCTGTGGTCACATGTGTCATGCTGAATATTAATGATGAATTTGTATGAAAAACAATTAAAAATTCATAAATAATTGAAAATAAGTCAATGTGTAGGTAATACAAAATAACTATTTTGAAAACAGGGTGTTAAATCAGATTTGATTTACATAACATTTGTAGTTTGATGTTTGAGAGATAAAAAACAAAAAAAAAAAAAAAAAAAAAAAAAAAAAATAGTAAAGAAAAAAGTTGCTTAAATATAATATATTATGGATTGACGGAATTGTTTAATACAATGTGAAATTAGTTGGTGTTAATAACATTGACCTGCAGTTCTGCCTTACTATTTTTTGATAGTATTTACCCATTCAACACTTATATATTTTTGTTATTCAGTAGGAAGTAGATTGGTTACTTTATCCAGTAATAAACAAATAAATTTAATATTTGGTATAATTATTTGAACCAATTTATTTCGTACGCTTAATAAAACTAAACTTGTGTTAATTTTTTAACAACTGATAATAGAATTCAGTTAGTATTATAAAACTACCTATACCTAAGTACTGAAATCAGTAAATTATTGCATACACATAGAAAAAATTATAGTTGCAGTAACCATAATCTAAGAGCAACATATTATGATCACAGCTAAAAATAGATATGATTATAAATAATAATAGTTATGATTAGATTTCATCATATTGTGTCCGATTTTATGGTTCGAGTTTTTCGTATTGTTGTACCATCTTTCTACATTATTATCCCATTCTATCAGATTATGATTTAATTTTATTATATTATAATTCCATCTTATCATGTTATTATTCCATTTTATCATATTATTATCCTATCTTATCATATTATCTAAACTTATGATATTATGTTTCTATTTTATCATATTATTTTTCCATCTTATAATATCTTAAAACAAAATAAATTAATTCAAAATTATTATTTTTATTAATTGCTTATTGAGTCCATTACAATTGTTATAAAATAATAGATAAAAGTATTTATTAATAATAAAAAAATTATTTATATATTATTTGTTCAATAATTAATTTTATTTATTTGTACCATCATATGTTGCGAAAGATAATGTAAAATATATGTTATTAATTAAACTCTTTAATAGTAGCTAATCAATATCTTACAATGCTTGAATTACATCAAGTATAACAGAAACTTGTCTACTTAAATTAATTCATGTATAAACTAAATGAGAATTATAATGAAGGTGGAAAACAAACTTCATAAACAAAAATTATTCAAAAACAAACAAGTTATAATTTCTCAGCCATATTTGTAAAAAGCATATTTATTTGTATCATTTATAATATAAATATGATTTGAAAACATGGTTATAGAAATAATGGTATTTTTTATATTAATGAAATTTTGTTTCTGGTAAAAATATTCAAAAACATAAAAGTTTTGTAGTTAACTGTATTAAAATTTTGATTGAATGTAAACATTGAATGATATAGCTGAAACAAAAACATTGTTACGATGAACACAGTATTATTAAAATAAACGAAAATTAACAATGAGAAAATAATATTTTTGTAATGACAATGCTGTAATCATATCTTTTCTAAGCGTATAGAAACCTGTAATTTTTTTTCAGGGAAACATATTGAGAACTGAAGTTATCAAGGCAAAATATATCAATGAAAAAAGTGATATTTGAACATTGATTAATAAGTAAACAATCGATCAATATTGAAAATCGATCATCAAATTCAGTTAATAACCGAGGTATAAAACCGTAATTTTCCGAAATTTTGAAAAAATACCTATATTTGAAAAAAAAAAAATAATATTATATAAAGAAAAAAAAGTAAAATCAGATTGTAACAAAAGAACTTAGAGCGATACATTTATTCGGCTGTGACGAGTCCTAGTAAGTATAAAATTGTTTAAATTTTTTTACGTGTCAGCGATTTTTCCTCGTTTTTGAGATTTTTCTAGCAATGTTCAATACTGTTTTAAAATTTGGCGTTATAATCTGAAAAAAAAAACAAGTGAGAATATCATATTATACCCACTGTGTGCAATTTATTATGCCAAACTAATTTATAATTTCACCTTACGTGGGAGGTGAGCAGTAAATTTTTTTCCGAGTTTGAACTACTTGTAAAATAATTCCGTTATAGTACATGCGTTTGTTTAAGAGATATCGGCGGAAAAGTATAAATCGGAGTTACGACGGACACAAAGTTTTACTAGTATTTGGCTTATAACTTTTCTGTAAAGATTTTTTTTATTTCATTCAATAACAAACATTATATGAGAGAAATATATGAACCAAATTTCGTCTCTCTAGGTAATCCGCCCCGAACTCTGTGGAGACATTCTACTTGAGATAAAACTCTACTGGAAAAAAATTTTATTTTTCTCTTGTATTTCTGGATTTTAAGACCTAAAATATTTTTCGTAAATTATATGAAAATAAAATTAAAATAAATTATATGGATTAAACGTCTATAATTGGTGACCTTTAATAAAAGAACGCTTATTATGTGATGGTTAAATCTGGTTTAAAAATGGTTAAATCTGGAAGAAGAAATTACATTAGGTACATAAATCCATTTGCAATTTTTCAAATGTATTTTTTCTTTTAGATTTTTTTTAACAAAAATTGTTTAAAATAATATTATATTAAAATTTAACAATTTTATTAATTGTTCATATATATGTAGTTTTGTTTGAATAGTTACTTTAATTTTTTATAAATTTAGTTTAAAAAATTTTGTATGTTTTTAGCCCAAAATAAAAAAAATTTGAATAAATGAGTTTATGTGTGGGAAAAAATCTTACATTGAATTATTTAGTCAATATATCAAGTTTTAAATTTATTTAAGTAAATAAAAAATCGAAGGTGAAGAGAGTTTTAAAAAATGCATTGTACATGCATTTTTTTCAATGATTTCTTTTTGTAATTATAATGCTAAAAGATGACTTAATAGCCTTTATAATGAGTTCCAAATCAATGAAATCGTACAAAAGGTGAATGAAATCGCGAATTTTTCAGAAACTACCATAGTCTCCTCTACACATTTCAAGCTTTACAACAATAGAACAATTATTTCAAAATATTTTATAACAACACAAATATTTGATTTCTTTTCCAAATTTTCAAAAAATTTAAAAAAGTGTAAATACATAAATATGACTATTACTGTATATTTCAACAATAACAATTATTAAGCAGCGTAAAAAAATATACTTGTAAAATAAAAGTTATTGAGCAACAGATTTTTTTTAGAAATTTATTAATTAAATAATAAGCAACGATTTTTTTTTATCAATTATAACTGTTAACTGGAAGACAAAAATTTATATTTCTTAAAAATAACTGTTACATAAAGATGTATTTTATTTTTAATTTTTTAACAGTTATGACAACGTTTTTATATAAATCTTATAACAGTTATGTTTCTGTATTTATTTCTATACCTTAGTTATCTGGGGCTTTAACAAATGTCATATAAATCAACATGCATACTAATTAATTCAAACTATTAATTCCCAAGTTTTAAATTTCAAAACAAACAAAAATTATCGAATAAAAAATAATTAATGGAATAAATTAAATAAATAACTTAATAGCAAACAATTCTTTTTATATTCTTTCAAACAACAAATTTAATTATTAGAAAAGATGTTAACATCATTAATCATTTGAGAAGCAAATAAATAAAATAAAAAAAAAAAAATTAACCTTCAAAAATATAAAAAGATTTGATTAGCTTGACCAGCAATCACGTTTGTTGTTAAACAAAAAACAAAATAAACAAAACTTTCTATTTCCATCTTGTTTTTTTTTCTTTTTTTTTTTTTTTTTTTTTTGTTTTTTGGTCACAAATTCTTCATTCACATTTAATGAATTCACATTTAATGAATTTGGATCTACATATTCCACTTTATAATTTATCTGTAACCATAGTAAAGTTAACAAATCAAGTGATATGATATGATTTTCGAATTTGACCCTCAGCTCTAAAAGAAAGTACATAAAAAAAATATAAAACACAAAGTAATTTGTTAAAATTAAAAATTTCATTAGATTATATGGTCAAATAAAGCATAGCTTATTGATATTTCATTTTTTAATTTTGTTCTTGTTTTCTACAAAAGTCAGAAGATGATATAAGAAAAATTAACATGAAAAAAGTTTTTAAATTCTACTTAAATCGTTGTTTTACAATTTAGAATAAATATTATTATTAAATCATTGCTTCCAGCCACATTGTGCAACATTAATATTATTTTATTATTTCCTTCATTTTCTTAACTAAACAAATCTTATTTTTCTAATTAGTTCTTCTTACATCAAACTCATTATGTAATATTAATTGCCGACAGATTTAATTATAATAAAACCTCTAAACAACTCGGTAATAAAATAATTTTAATAACAGTATTTGAAAAACAATAAAAGGCATTGTAGTATAATCATTTAATTTTTTGTTTAATTTTCCACAAATTGCACATCTTAAGTATTTAAAAGTAACATTCCAGTCTATTCTATAAACAATTTCTAAATTGGCCACTTAAAAAAGTTTTTAAACTGCCAACAAACAAGTAAATTTTTTGTACTATTAGAAACAATTTAAAATGAGCAAAGTGAAAAAAAAATATATATATAAAAAGAAAAACTCAGTAAAATGATGGCTGGCTACTCCTGCTTAGCCGACATTGATGAACTGTGTGTTGCATTTTATTATGTTTTTAAATTAAACAAAAAAGAAAAACTTATTGAGAATTTAATGTTTGACTGACATCATCAACAGCAGCAGACAGTAGTTTATCAAAAAGAAAAAAAAGTAAAATATCATTTGATAAATAAATTCTGTAAATAGTTTTTTTTTAAGTTTTTTGTTGCTGCAACTCCTAAGTATTTCGAAAGTTTAACGACAGCTAGATCATGGCTTTATGTTTGCTAGATGTGTGCATCTTTATGCTTTGGCTGGGTTAATTTATAAATTGTTGCTTTTTTTACAATGTTGCAAGAATATTTTCACACCACATTCCTAATAAAATAGCCATAAAAATCGCAACAGTGTGTCAGTGCGAGATATGTGGAACAAGGCTGTAGTGGAAGCGCCCTATACTAGAAGCTTAGACATTTTAGAGGAAATAGAGAACATTTTAAAGTGATAAGAAGCATGAACTTTGATATTTTACTTGACCTCAGGACTTCATTTAAGAACGTAATTTTTGTTTTATGAACTTTTAGAGGTCTCTTGAGAAACTTGTATCGATGGGTTGTGTCGTGCCGCCTATGAATTTTGAAAGCCGTCGACTACGAACATTTTTCAGCTCAAATCGGCTGAAGCTGTCATTTATCGAAGTATAAATCTGTAAAGAAATTTGATCAGCGCATATCGTCTGAAGCTGTCATTTATCGAAGTATAAATGTGTAAATTTAAATGATCAGCGTAGGTCTTGGGATGACAGCTAAAGATCTAGTTAGATCCATTTTTTTTTTATAATATTGAATTTTACTCAGAAACTTTTACTAGTTGCTTTATTTCATTTACCTCAAAAAGGTTGACGTTGAAAGGGATTCTGAGGTAACTATCTATGTCGATAGTCAGGCAGCACTATTGGCAATGACAAGTCATTGGTTAGGTTCAAGCTAGTACTTGAGTTCAGGAAGGAATTGAGAAGGCTAATGGATGCCTATAGGATAAAACTCTATTGGGTTCCTGGTCACTGTGACATTCTCGGCAAAGAAATAGCCAATGAGCTAGTTCGCAGTGACAGTGTAGGATGTGCGATGATGTAGAGTAGCTATAGGCATTAAAGCATATACTCTGTTATTGTTTAGGTCTTCAGAGCAGAAGACTGAGGTGGTTTAGGAGCCACCCACTGCATGAGCTGGAGGAGGTTACGGGCAAAGGACTTAGTAATCTGGTAAGGTTCGTAATGGAGATAAGGTGACTTGCTAGGTTATAGGTTCCAAGCTTTTCCAATTGTTTATCTATTGTTGGTCTCTCTTTTCTCTGTCTCTTATTCTTTTTTCTTGCATTTCAAAGGTATCACAATAGACCGGCTGGTCTCTGGATGGAGGCGTGAAGACGCCATCCTTTTATGCCTAGCCTGCCCTAAAATTTTCATCTTCAACTCTCTCGAATAAAAATTCACTTTGAATGAAGGATCATTTTTTAAACTTAAAATCATGAAGCTCTCATTGTTATTTGCAGACTTATTTTATATTAATTTACCTGAAAACTGTCTATCTCCCCCCAACATAATGCGAGTCACCATTGGTTGAAAGAAACATTTCATCGATGTTGAAATATATATATTTACGAAAAAAAAAACTGTTTTTTTTCGTCTAACTAGTTTTTTTAGCTTGCTTTTTGATACAAATAATTTATCTCTGATTTATAGATTTTGATGTCTAAAATTTAATAAAATGGAAAAGAAAATATTACACAACAAAATTATTTTAAAATACAAAACTTTAATCAAAAAACAGCAAAATGTGATTGTTTTAAGTATTTTGTTAGTATTTTTTGTAATATTTGCAGATTATGAAAAAAATTGTGTTGGTGTTTTATGATTTATAAAAAAATAGTGCTATTGTATATGACCCGGTTTTCGTAAGCGGTTTTTTATTTAACTAGTTACATTTTACAAATGTAAAAATTTCCAACAAGTCTTTTAAAGTTCTACAAAGCATTTAAATTTTCTAAGACCCAGTTGCTATCTGTCAAATTATATTTTGCTTGAAAATATTTCCTTACTTTGAACAAGCCTTTAAGAAAAAGCATCCAAGAACAAATCAAATAAAAAAATAATAAAAATTAAGCCTAATTAGAAATTAAAAAAAGTTGTATCATCTATTTACTTTAAGAATAATAAAATTTTGTTATTGCTTAATTTTTTCTATAAAACTATATTTTTCAATTCCCGCCTTTTTTTAGGTCATAAAAAATTCCATTGACCGTACACGTCTTGTAAAATCTACAATTGTGTCAGTTAATTTCTAGGTGCACCACAAAAACAAACACTCATTTACAATTTAAAAAGAAAAAAACTTAAAAGTCATGGATGACCATCAAAAAATTGCTATTGGAATCTCACAGCGGTGGTTAGTGGTTAGAGAGATGTAGTTACTGCCACATTATAAAGCTGCACAGTGGTCCTAAACCACTTTTTTTAATAATTATATGACTTGTAAACTTTTGGAGATATCTAAATAAAATTTCACAATGTCAAAGCTGAGGTGTCTTGCAAGTTGATTTCGAGGAATACAGCTCTCTAGCGGGTTACGGGGGTAGAGGGTATAATTTTTTCCAAAAAATGGTCATTTACGACTTGAATGTAAAGCAAATTTACATATAGAGAGTCCTTATAAATTTCTACAAAAAACGAGCTCACTCGTGTAGGTTATCTCTTTTGGTTTAAGAGATATTTAGGTTAAAGCAAATCTTACCCTCATATTTGTAGTCAGCAACAAAAAAATTATTTTAGAAGTGAAAGAATATTACCACCTTTTTAGAAAATAACCCCAAAAATGTAAAATTTGTTTAAAGTTTAAATTTCAGATTAATATTATCGGTTAGATATATTTATATGATTATGGCAGGAATATTGTTTAGAATTTTGTAGGAAATCTAGAGGTTATTTTAAAAAAGTTTTGGGGCCTAAATTAAGGCTTTTAAGTATAAACAACTCTAAAAAAAATAGGCCTAAGGTGATGGTAAAATTTGCTTTGACCTAAATATCATTTAAACTAAAATAGATAACCTGCACGTGTAAGCACGTTTTTTGTATAGATTTACGAGGACTATCTATATGCTTTCTTTTTTTTTTTTTTTCTAGTTATAAATACATTTTTTGCGAATTAAAAAAACAAATTGCATACCCTCTACCCTCTTGACCTGCTAGGCGGATTTACTCCACAAAAATATCTCCAGCAGTTCACAAACTACAGAATTATTAAAAAAAAGCGTTTTGGGACCACTGTGTGCTGTTGAATGTTTATTATGTGTATTTTATGTTTATGTTATTCGCAAAGATATTTGCTTTTCTTTTCTTTATTTTATTAGCCGTTGAACGAAAATAGAATGAAAGAATATAATAAATATACATTGATTATAAATGTCTAGATATGCCAAAATAAGGAGAGAGAAATGTTATATCTTTTACATTCATTGAAAGATAAAAATGAGACTATATAATAGTATTAAATAGGTTAGGAGGAAGTAATCAGATACCCTGCACAAGAAAAGTATTCATAGGAAAAATTACTTCATATATTTAGTCTTACCTAAAATGTAAAGATTTGTAAATCTTGCGAGTATTTAAAAGCACTAATGAGATCACAAAACCTCTATCACATCAGGGTGGTGTGTTTGATTTCGTTGAACATTATTAATATTTAAAATCTAACTGTGCTCAAATATAGTTTTCACTTAAGTCTTAATATTAATTTTTTAAAAGATAAAATGCTGTTAAGACTGTAAGGTATTCTTTAAACCTAAACAATATGTATTTCCTTTTACCACCACCACTACCATCACCATCACCATCATCTTTACACCAACTAACGGCGTTATTCGTAAAGTTAACAACACATCGTAAATCAAGATTTTACCCAAAAATGTTGCATAGAGAATGTCTAATTTAACAGCAGCTTTGTGTTTTGTTTCTTTCTGCCATTTCTAGTTTATTTCGTAACAAGATTCTTTAGTCTATTTTTGTATTTATCTCATAAATAAACCATAGAAGAATGACAACTAGTTACATTTATTTACTGGCATAGAAAAACGAAAATGAAAACAATAAATATTTCGAACGTTGAATGCTGAATTTGTGATGTAGAATTTTAAAGTTTTTTTTTTTACTGTAAATTAAATTACACTGGTCGCCAAAAAAAAGTCGTCATCCTTCCAAAAACGTGGACTAGATGGAATTTGACGCGCTAAACACAAATCTGCTTTCAGTTTTCTTTCATCAGATCGTGATTTTTTTGTATGGGCATGCCTAATATCACCCCTTTAATAAGACGAATACACGAGCATATTTTACCATAGCTTGAGAACGTCTTGTCCAATTAGACAATGGAAACACCAAAAGCTGCAGACGAAAATTATCTTTAAGTCACCTTAACATTATTTGCTTATCTGCTGAACAGATTCGAAGTTATTTAGAAATTATTGTCGGGAAAAACAATTTTTCTAGTAAAATTGAAGAATTTCTTTCTTGAAAATTTATTTTAAGGAATGAAACCGGCAAAAATGTCAGCTTTTAATTTATCAATAATATTATCATGAAACTAGTAATGCTATGAATAAAATAAGCCATATATCATTAAAATTGATGAACAAATCTTGATTTTATTTACAACTGATTAAAAATACCCATGTATACCTATAATTAAGTGGAGATACACTGGTGGGCAAAAAAGAATAAATTTTTTCTGCTTTAAACAAAAATAGATGGATAAGGTGAAATTTAGCATGCTAAATAAGTATCTGCTTTCACCTTTTTCTATCACGTACTAATTTTTTTTATAGGCATGATTTACATGTCCCTCTATTTAGGCAGTCACACTTTTATAACTCCAGAATGGTTTGTCCAATTTAGATAAGTTAAACTCCAGTAGAAGCCAATTAAGATTATCTTCAAGACATCTTAACTTTATTTTTTTATCCTCTCAATATTTTTTCGGAGTTATTCGGAAATTAGTGGCGAAAAAAATAAAATCTTTTCATGAAAATTTGGACGTATTCTTGTTTAGTTTGTTGCTGAACATACAATTTAAGACGTCAAGAAATTATTTATGGATTAAACAGTATGACAGTGAAAATGTACTTTTGACCTAGTGTTCATTGTAGACTACATTGAGTCATTCTTAAAATTTTCTATACACCCAAAAAATATGAAGTTATCGGTAAAACAAAATTTTTTACGACTTGACGGAATAAAAAAAAAATAAAAATAATTTTTTTTCTACCAATTTTAAATTTTTTAACAGTTAAGATAGAAGAAAAATCAAGCTTTCTATATATATATATCGACAATTCCATTAAAGAAAGACCGAAAAAAGGCATTTTTTATCTGGTGTCTTTCAATTTTCTTTAAACCATTTCCTGATTTCAGTTTTCTGTTTCGTGAAATTGAAAAAAGTCCCGATTTAATTTCGCTTTATCACTTTCTCAAAAACCAAAAAAAAAAATTGAAAAGTATTTAAATATCAATATCTCTGGGAAAGCTTTATAAATTTTAATGTTTTAAACAGCATTTTAATTTTACTTATATTTCAAAAGTAAAAAAGATTTTTTAAGAATGCATTTTAGTTCAATTGGATTTTTTAAATTAATTTTTCATTATATATGCTATTTAAAATTTTTGACCTTTTAACATATTTTGATAGTATGAAATATTTACATTAAGGTAAAAAATTCATATTGTTGGGACGCACACATCTACTGTGCATAATAAAATTAAAAAAAAAAAATAAAAAAACATGTTTAAAATTTTTAGTATAAAATAAATTAAAAAAAAAAAATAATTTGTATAAAAGTTAAGAAAGTAAAGAAAGCACAAAACATTAAATTTTCTTATCTCTTGAAGTATGTGCAAGGTTTTTTTTTACTAATTCAGTCATTATCTTCAAAGAATATCCTTTACGCTCAAAAATATTTGCAATATTTGTGAATTTATTAAATTTTAGTTTTTCTTTAGATTGATATTTAGTCTACTATAAATTGCAATATTAATTAGTCTTGTACATAAAGATTTACTATTTTTAATACATTTTTAAAAATTAACCCAATAAATTTTTTAAATAAAATATATAAACTTACACTTATTTTAGAAACAATACCAGAAAATTTGAATTTTTGTATGAAAAATTTTGAATGGGTCTTTTTAAAAATCAAATAATGCGTATGGATGTATGCGTCCCAAAATTTTGGAAGTTTTATTTTATTATAAAGATTTCGTGCTTTCTAAATATGTTAAAAAAAGATCAAAAATCTGAAAAATATCTGAAAAAATGCATTTAAAAAATACAACTGCATTACAATGCATTTAGAAAAAGGAAAAAAAATATTTATTAAATATTTGCATTGAAACTAATGTAATCACAATTCAAATGCCGTCTAAATCGTTGAATTGCACTAAGCCTTCCCAGAAATATATATTTTTTTTTTAATTGTATACTTTGAGATTTTTTAAGTTGTAGATATGTAAATATGTTCATATCAAGTTAATAATCTAAGTACAAATAATTATTAAGCACAAGAAGTGATATCTTGAACTCTTTATAAAATAAAATTACATATAAGAAAATGGACTGTACAAAATATTAAATAAATAAATTGCTGAATTGCACAATTTGTTTCAACTTCCGCGGCATTTTTTTTTCCATTCCTTTATACGAAATCATATTTTTTGTAAAATTATCTTGAATCTGTAATTCTTAGGGAATAGTACACATCTCTTAAAATCAATTTCGAATTGATAAAGTTACAATATAATTTTACTTGTTCATGCAAAAAGTTTAAAAAAAGGTAGTTAAATACTTAGTTCTAAAATTGTTATATTATTATAATTATATTATAAATCTTTTGTCTTATAAATGCCTAAATTATTTATTACCAAAAAAATCTGCTAATAAGTTCTCGATTTTAACACAAATGAGGCTTAAGGTGTTTGTTACATAATGCAAATTTAAGATAAAGTAATATGAAAAAATGAAAGTTGAAAAATTAAAAAAAAAAAAAAATGAAAATCGCAATATTTCCAGTAATGTAAACAAATGTATACATATTTAGAAAGCTTGGTAGGTCATTTCAAAAGTATGTGTATCCAACTTTTTTTATTTCCAGTGTTTTATTGAAGTAATAGTTTTTAAAACAATTTTCTTTTAAACACTCATCAGAAATCTGACCTTCGTATTTATTGCTTCATACATTTTAATTTTTCAAGTCTTATCTATAAAAGTAATATCCACCATATATAAAAAATTGCCTTTATTAGTTTATATTTATGTGATTTTTTTCAATCTTCATTTTGTTGGTGCCAAATTGTCGTACCCACTTTTTATATATTTTCTTTTAAAATTTTTCTAATGGTTAAGAATATCTTTTATAATAAAATGAATACTGGAAAACATATATAAACAAATTTTATGGCTATAGTTTTGTAAATAAATTTTGTAACATCAATAAAACAAAAACAAAAATTGTTTTGTAAGCAACATATTTTTAAAGCAACATTTAACACGACTAATATTTGTTTGAAACTCCAGTAAACAGTGTTAAGGGAAATATAAAATCAAAACTAGTAGAAAATTTGAAATTAACTTTTACTTACGTACAATATAACAAGATACATCACAGTCCAAATAATAAAAAGTCGAATAAATTTTGGTAATTTTTAGTTTGGTTTCACAGATTTTTGGAATTCATATGCCACTTGTAAATGAGAACTGATAATTGTTTTTCATTTTCTTATAATAAATAATATGGAGACTTCCTTTCTTATTATTCTATGACTATTATGTATTTTAATATAAATAAGAATAAAACTCCGTAAATTTGCTTGCTCTAGAAAAGTCTTTATTTTAGTCCAAATAATGTTTATTGTGTTGTCTACCAATTTAAAATACTTCTTTAAATCTCATTCCCTAAAAAACCACAAAAAATATACAAGTTTTTTATATTTCTTTCATATTTAATCTAGAGCATTGTTAAATTTAATGCTGATTTATATTTGTTGTAAAAAAGAATGAATGAGTTTTTTTGATTTTTTTTTACAAAATCATTTCGTTAATGTTATACGAGTGGTTTGCATTATATAAAATATGATAAACTATAAATAAATAACTACAATCCTAAAGTATTTTTATTTTTGGTAATAATCATTTTTAAAAAAGATATCATTATTTGTTGTTGAATTTGTTGCTTCGTTAAAAAAAATGGTTTTTTGACAATTTAATTGTCATTATTTTGATTGTAATCACAATAACCTTGTTGAAAAAATAATTTACAAAAATAGTAATACAAATTACGCTTAATAAGTTATCATTTAAATTTAAGTCTAATCATAAAATATTGCTTTTTTTGTAAAACAAGATAAATTAAATATGTATAACTCAATGTTATAAGTATAACTCTAACAGCTCTAACTTATCATTAATAAAAATTTCCCATGGTTTTTTCAATATTTATTTAAAATATCATAAATAAAACTTTTAAAATGCAAATTAAATAACAATTAAAGAACAAAACAAATTCCAAAAATCTGAATCAAATATTGTATCCATTAGAAATCTTTTATGATCATTATTTCTAATTTGTCTATTTTTCAATAGTTTTAGAAAGTATCTATTTTCTAAAATATTGTGCAACAAAGTATCATAAAACGAAAACAACACCAAACTAGGTGGAAAGAAACACTTGATTTAAATGAAATCTTAGGCAACCAAAGAAAATAGTTAGATAAACCCACAGAGTAAAAGAGAGGCCAAAAGAATAATAAAAAACAATTTACCACACTTTATCAAAACTAATGCAACAGTTGTTCTTTTCAAAAGAAAAAAAGAAAAAGCTGGTAAAAGCATAGAAAAATAAGAGCTAGAAAGAAAGCTTTAGTTTTGTGTAATAACTATTATAACAAAGTATGCCACTTTTATGTTTTTTGTTAGTTGCATGATTTCGATGTTGATGCGTGATGCAACAAAAAAAAAAAAAAAAACAACAACAAAGCAACACAACACAGAGTTTTGGATCGTCAGCAGCAATAACAATTGGGACAGATTTAAAACTACTGATTTAATTTCGGGTTTAGGTCAATACTTTGCTGCTGTTTTTTTTTTAGTTTTATATAAATTTGCAGTTTCTTTTTAGAGCTACTTGTTGTCTTAACAAGTGGCTGATGTAAGAAAATTGCCAGAGATTTGAAGGTATGAGATCGTAGATATGTGATTTTATAATTGATAACATGATGTTTATGTTTTTTGTTAGTTGCATGATTTCGATGTTGATGCGTGATGCAACAAAAAAAAAAAAAAAAAACAACAACAAAGCAACACAACACAGAGTTTTGGATCGTCAGCAGCAATAACAATTGGGACAGATTTAAAACTATTGATTTAATTTCGGGTTTAGGTCAATACTTTGCTGCTGTTTTTTTTTTTAGTTTTATATAAATTTGCAGTTTCTTTTTAGAGCTACTTGTTGTCTTAACAAGTGGCTGATGTAAGAAAATTGCCAGAGATTTGAAGGTATGAGATCGTAGATATGTGATTTTATAATTGATAACATGATGCAAAGAAATAGAGGTAAAACCGTTTCCTCGTCGCCATACTATCGTTCTGACGCACAGTGTGCGATTAAAAAAGTAAAATTGAAATAATTATGCAGGAAGGGCTAGTCCGATTTAAATATCTTAAAAACTCTAAAAAAAACTAGGCCAAAAATTTGGGTAAAATTTGCTTCAACCTAAATATCTCTAAAATAGATAATCTATACATGTAAGCATGCTTTTTGTAGAGGTTTATAGGGACTACCCATATGTAAATTTGTTTTACATTTAAGTCATAAATGAATTTTTGGCGAATTAAAAAAAAAATTACATACCCGAGGTGACCAAATTTAGAGGTCTACGCTCTACCCCTATAACACGCTAGCAGTGATGTCAGGAGCCGAGAAAAAAAGAGGCTAATTCAACTTTAGAAAAAGGTCATAAAAGGATAAATCTCCCAAAAAAATAAGGCCAGAAAAAAGCTAAAGCTTTTCTTGAATTTAAAAACTTCTATTTTTTTCTCTCGTTCTCATTAGTTTAGTTTATATTTGTGAAAGATATTGTAACAAGTTTATAAATAAAACAGTAAAATGACCCAAGGGAAACATCGCCAAAAATTCACATACAAATTTGGGTCATATTTCATATGAAAAATTACATAACGTTTTAAAGTAATTTTTCGACATTTTTTAACTATAGTTCCTTTTGGATTAAACATTTTTAAGTTTTTCGGTAATTTTTCGTTTTTATAAAATTTTTTTAAAATTCTGTTTATAAGTGATAAATTCTATGGTTAATGATATTAATATATTAGTTGTTCTTGATTTGGATAATGAAGCGCCGCAGGGGAAAATTTTTGTTAAATGTAAGTAATACAGTTTTTTTTTCGCGAATTAATATATAAAAATGCTTAAATGAATGATTCTAAGAAATTATTTTCTTCGTTGTTGAAATATTACATTTTAGCCTTTTTAAGAAAATTTTAGGAGTCAAAGAAGGCTTGAAAAAAGGCTAGAAGCAAAAGAAAAAGGCTAGATTTAGCCTTAAAAGGGCTAAACTGGCCACATTGCCCGTTAGGGACTTGTGCTCCTCTAAATCAACTAAGAAGCACTTCAGTTCCATTGAAATTTTATTTAGATATCTCTTACAATTCGCAAGTTACGGAAAAAAAACTCGTTCGGGACCACTGTCTGCCAGGATTCAAATAGACTCAGTAACTTGTGATGCAAGATTTTTACAAATTTCCGGTCTATATTTTTTCCTTCCATTCTTTTTTAATTATTTTTTAGTTTAAAACTCAAATTTTTTGTGAAATCTCTGTTTGCTTAATATTTGATTTTTTATTAAACTCTTAAACTAGATTTTTTTTCTTCTTGTTTTATACAAAACATTACCATTCGTGCTTTTGACTAGATCTTATTATATAGTAATTGTACTGGCGTGATGTAGTTACGTCCAGCGTCTATTGTTACATTAAATGCAGCCTCATAACTTGTTATTGTTTTTGTAATAAAAAAATTAAATTGTTTACTTGTTTTTCTTATTTTTTCAATGTTAAATAAGTATGACATGATGTAATAGAATATAGGCATTGGAGTATGGAATAGTTTTCCAATGCACAATTGTCTGACATCTTTAAGTTTCTACTAGATTTTATGAGTTTTTTTTTTTTTTGTTTGTTTTGTGTTGCTTTATAAGTAAAAGACAGAATAATACTTTGTATGTTTGACTTAATTAAAGCACAAAACCAAGTGTGGCAAGTTAACAAATATGGTTGTAACGTGTGTAACAGCACAACAACTAGGGTTGCCAGATACAAATTCTGATCTAATTTGACATTCCTGAAAAACGAGCTTGATTTCCAAAGAAAAAAAGTTGGCAACCGACATCCTCCCAAGAATCTTTTATTTTCTACATGAAACTTATATAGAAATAGGTATATAAATGTGTAGGTACAAATAGCAATGAATATTTAAAAATTTTTACGAAAGTAAGAGTTTGTATGAAGTGTGCGTTCGAATAAAATGTAACACATATTTTTGTTTATAATTTTGTCTACTGATAATCTTTGAAAAATACTCCGAATTTATTAATGATACAAATTTTCAAAAGTTTTTGTGTGCTTGCTTCACAATGGAGAGTCAAAGGGAAATACATAAAAAAAATTTTTGAAACTCTTAAAACTTATCCAAATTGGACTTAAAAAAAATTGGAAAAGAGCTATTTGTCAGCAGATAATTAGTGCCTAGTGGTAAGGAAGTTCTACAATAACCTTAGAATTAATCGGAAATCTAGAACAAGAAAAAATAAGAGACCACAACGCGTACAAAAAGCCAAACAGGTGGAGCAATTCTAAGGAAGTATTCCAAACATTTCCGGACACGAAGTGTCTAATCATGTCAAATGTTCTGAACGTTGTGTACCCAAAATTAAAGTCAATATTGAACTTAAAATATTTAAAGTACAAAAAGTACCAGATAGGAACGCAAAGAAGAATGTTGAAGCTAAAAAGAGAGTAAGGCTCCTAATTTTTTTAAATGTTGTGTAATGAATGATGAAACGTACGTTATTTCTGACTTCTCACAGCTTCCTGGACAAAATTTTCATGCATTAGATATTAGAAAAGAAGTTATAGAAAACCACTATACCAAAAAAGAGTCAAAAAAGTTGCTTGTTTGGCTAGCTGTATGCAGCTGTAGTGAAAGAATTGAATCTCGTATGTAACATCGAGCAGAATAAACTCGTATATTTATATCAAGGAATATCTGCAAAAAGACTGCTTCAATTAATAAGAAAACATAGATTCTCAACATTCTTTTGGTCTAATTTGGTATCGTGCGATTACAGTTAAAATACATTAAAATGGTATATTGAACTTTTTTTCCGAAAAGTTTCAAACCTCCAAACTGCCCAGAACTTGGTCCAGTTGAAAGATATTGGTAATATGTAAAAAGTGAATTAACGAAGGCTAATGCTGTGTCCAAAACATTGACATATTTTAAACACGAGTGGACAGTTCGTTTCAAAAATCGAATTAATAATGGATGGTGTTTCAAAGAAAACAAAAAAATAATAATAATAAAAATCATATCTAATAAAAGTCATATCTAATCAAAAAACTCTAGAATATATTGTTTCATTCATAATTTCAATATTTGTGTATTATGTTTTATTCGAACGCACACTTTAGTAACATATGCCATGAAAAAATATTGAGCAATTCAGTATTAAATGTTTGCAATTGTTTGTTGAAAAAATTAATTAACATTTGGTAGAGCTTTATTATATTGACTCAATATAAATATTTCAATATCCATTAATATTGCCATTGAATATTTATACACGGCATTAAAAAAAAATTTACTACATCTTCACAAACCAATGTGTTTGTTAAGTTTTGAAATAAGTTTCGAGAAAACAGTAGTCGATGTACGATAACATATCATAATCAGTTTGTTCTGAAAAATATTTCTTTAAATCTAAAACATTCTTCCTTTTCATGATTTTAAGATTATTTAAAATTCAGTGATTATGTTGTATATTTCTATACAAGTTTCACTTTCAGGGTGTAATAAAGCAGAAGACATTACACATTTCATCCTGTAAAATATAAAAATATGCTTGGGGTTTATCACTATAAAAAAATTCATCATAACTATAAATTGTTTTCAAATTGACAAATTACATCTCAACTTGTAACTTGTTAACTTCTAAAAAATCTGGACAATCAAATTCATTCAAAGCCGTCTGGCAACCCTAACAACAACACTTACCTAACTAACAAGATAAATATGAAATGTTGGTTGCAACTAGTTATCAAAGGGGGGGAAGTATACGAAAAATGAAACTTGCTACTTTAACGTCTAATATATTTATCTTGATTTTATATTCAGTTATTTATGTTTAAATTTAATGGCAAACTTCCCTTTTATCTTTTTTGTTAGATCATTTAAACTCTCTAACTTGATTTAGAAATTAGAAAATATTAAAAATATGAAAAAAAAATTAAAACATGTTCTAGTTTTTTATAATAAAAACTTATTATAACCATAAATGTCTTTAGTCCAGTTGTTTTTCTCTGTCGTTTTCTTTGTATATTATTTTTAACGGTTACATAATACCTTTAATGAAATTCTTAGATAATAAAATTGAATTTCAAATCAATTTAGGCCGGAAGTTTAGTAAGTTGTTTCTTTTCCTTGGTATTTCAAATAACAATAACAAAAAATTAAACTCGCACTAAATTTAATTTGTTAATTAAACTATAATTTATTTAGAATTAATTTGCTTTGTGTGTTTTACTTATTTTGTTCTATGCTTAAGTGGGGACTTTATGTTGTCCCCATAAAAAGAGAATTTTTAAACCTTTCGACGAAATTGGCTACAAACAAATAAAAAGGACAACAAACAATTATTGTTAAACATTTGAAATTTTTTAGAAAAATAAAAAAAAAAATCTTTCTTTTTTAAGGTCCCCAATGACCTTTAAACAGACGACATACAACACGACAACATGAAGAAAAAATATGAAACGGTTAGTATTAGGTAATAAAATTTTATGACCAGCTCAAAACAAAAAAAAAAAAAACATCTAACAATACATAATTATATACATTTTAGCAAGAAAAATTTTATTGTGTTTGAAATGCAAATAAAATTGGTTTAACTTTTTAAGGGGACTTAGCAAAAAAAAAAAAAAGGTTTAACCTTGTTGGGTTGGTAAAATAGATTGTTAGAAAACAATTTGTTAACATTTAAATTAGATCAATGGAAATTTGAAAGTTACAAATTCTAAAAATCAAACTTCATGAGAATTAGGTTCATAACATGTGGACCGTATGCTCAAGAGGAGAGTAAGTTTAAAAGATTTATACACTCAATTATGAACCTGTCTAAATTGAAGCAACAATAGAAGCAATTCTCTGTCAAAAATAAAATTCTGATAATACTAGGAAGAATTTAGAGTATCTCAAAAAAAAAAAAAAAAAAAATAAATAAATAAATAAATAAATAGATAAATAAATAAATAAAGAATAATAATAAAAATAATAATAAATAATGAATCTCTATGAATTTTTTGTTTACAAGTTTTTGTATTACTTGTTTATTATTATTATTATTATTATTATTATTATTATTATTTTATTTATTTATTTTGCTTTATTCATTAATAATCAAATAGCCTTGAAGGCCAAAATATAGTAATACGAGTAAGATAGATATTACTAAAATTAAAAAATATCCTAAATATAAATTATTACAAAATTTGTATTTCTCAATAAACTCAACTTTAACCTAACTCCTTAAATGCACGACTTTTAATATCTTAATAGTTTGAATTATTCATGTAACAATTAAAAAAAAAAAAATTAATTCAAACCAATATAATGTAGTTCGAAATTTTACTTATGAACAGATTTTAAATCACTTTATTTTACTTCACGACTTACTATTATATGTGAGAGAGTACTTTTAAAATATGTACCTTGTTCTGTAACTTGTAAGAAGTTTTCGAATTTTGTTTCTCATCCCGATTTCAAAAGGATGATTAAAGCATTATTCAAAGTAAACTCTTTTAAAATAAATTTAAAATGGACGATAATGTTAGTAATATTTTCCAATTTGCAGTGTTTATAATTAAACTCCTCCGAAGCTGCTTAACCGATTTTTATGAAATTTTGTACGTGTATTTGTTAGGTATGAGAATAGATTGTAAAGTATATTTCATATCGTTAGAGGATGTAAAATAGGCCACAAGAGGTAAAAACTCTCCATCCCTATATTTTCTTAAATACCGATTTTCTTGAAATTTTGCAGGCAAATAGTGTAACATCTGGAAGGAACTATAGCCTATAGTTTTTATTATTTTGGACGATAAATAGAGCAAGAGACGTAAAATCTCCCTCTCCCTATATCTTCTTAACTAATCAACCGGTTTTATTAAAATTTGGCATGCAGACACTGTAACATGTGAAAGAATCTTAAAGATATAAATTATTCGGAAATTCCTACATTGAGGGCATAAAATTGTGCAAAACGGGTAAAAGTTCCCCCTACCCAAGTCTTAATTAATTAATTATGCGATGATAGTTTCAAGTCTTGAAGGAACTAATGGCTATAAATTTAAACATTTAAGGCGTAAAATAAAACAAAAAGGGTAAAAGCACGTCCACCCATCCGAACACATTTACTTATTCACTAGAAATAAGTTATATGGCAAAACAACGTTTGCCGGGATAGCTAGTATTTACAGATATTTGTAATAATTGAAAAATAAAAATAAAAACAAAAAGTTTAAAAGTTTGAAAGAGAAATCCATAAATTGGTGGAAAAGTGAGAAAGTCGAAACTTCCGATGGAAAACATTTTGAAGAAAATATACTCGCTTAAAAGAAGCATTAATTTTTATTAAAATACGAGGGCAATTAATGCATATATCAATGTATTTTCTTTTTTTTTTACTAATAATTTAAATATGTCTGAGGTTCCGCAGGAAAATAAAAAATTCCTGAAAGGGTCCGCGAGTTGAATTATTGTGAGAACTTCGGCAAATTTTGATATATTTTTTTTTTTTTGCAAAAATAATAAAAATTTTATACTTGTGTTCCTTTTATGAGTAAAATATTAAAAAGTTGTTTTGTAGTAATTATGATCTATCGTAATGCAGTTTCAGAAAAATTTTCACCAAAATGCACTAAAAAGTTTTCTCAAGAAACAAAATAAAATGGGAATTTGTTTTTACTAATTTTCTGAGATCTAAAACTTTTGAAAAAATATTTGAAACTAATTTTTGATCAAAATGTCAACACTAGATTAGTGATTTTTAGTAACTAGTAGGGAACTTTTACTTTCATTGTTTTTTACGTTTTTTATTTTTTTGTTTTTTTTTTATTTTTATTTTTCCGGGACACTCTAATAGTCATATTTATTTCAATATTTAGAACAAAAACTGCAAACATTAAATTTATTCATTACCAATAATCTTCATTCGTTCTTTCCATCCTTCTCACTCATTCACTTTCATTTGTGTATAAGAAATAATTGACATTGATGTTTTTTAGTCAATTGAAAGTGTGGACATAAAACTACATCCCGTTCGTTGTAGAGGAAGACAACAATTTTGTAGCTGTTGTATCTCTTTATATCGTATTTAGTTTTATTTCCTTTTTGTTTATTTTGCACAGATAAAATAAAAAAATGTCTTAAGTAAAGATAAAAGTAGAGAACATTTCCCGAAACAGGAAATTATATAAAGAAGCATTAGAAAATTATTCATAAACTACTGCAGTTGGTTGTTTGGTAATGCAAATCACTTTATGGTGGGTTGTATTTAGTAAAAAGAACAGAAAAAGGTATATAAAAAAATTAGAGTGGAGGCATGAAAAACATCATAGAAAATAGTAAATATAGTTAATTATTATGAAAAATTGTTATTAACAGGGTAACCAAAAATATGTAAAATCCTATTTTTTTCCTGGGCTTCAAATGTATGTTAGTCATCTATTCGCTTCCGACAATCTTAAGAATTTTGGAATTGATCTGTTACAGCATACTTCTGCATATTTTAATCTTCATAGCATATTTTTGCATATTTTGGGCTAAGCGGCATATTTTGTCATATTTTCATAGAAAATCTTTATTTTAGAGCATATTTTAATAATTTAAAAGACATATTTTTGTATATTTTGTACATAATTTTGCTTATTCTCCATTTATAATTTTTGACATAATTTGCCATTAGTTAAATTTTTATTTTACTGTCACACACATTATTCAATTATAAACTAATAGAAATTTTGAAATTTCCTGATGCAATATTTTTAACTGCAAAAAGAAAATAATTTTTAGCAATTGCTAATAAAAATTTTATTTAGTACGAATAGTTGATAATTATAATTTAGCAAAAAAAAAAAATTTATATATATATATATATATATATATATTTATTTATAAGCGCATATTTTCCTATTTTAAATGCATTTTTATGCGCATAAAACACTTTTCTTAGAGCATGTTTTTGGTTGCCCTGGTCATTAATCAGTAGCAATGAAAAAATATGGACATAGATAATATTATGTTGTTGGTTCTATTTAATTATACAAAGGATGTTTGTTAATTATCAGCATAGAGAGATTTAATTAGAAAAGGAATTTCTAAGAAATTTATTAGAAATATGATAACAAACGGTAATACTTATAAATAAAGTAAACACAAGACTAATTAAAAATAAATGAATACAAATTGTTATTAGTATTTTTTTAATTAAAAATTAATCATTTAAACGTTCATTTTTCAGCTTATTAACTGCAAAAGAAAATATTTAAAATTAAAAATTTCTAAAAAACACTAAATGCATAAAAAATAGGAGATGATTTTAAACAAAAATCTGATGTTAAAATTTGACTGTCAGCTATACCAATTGATTCAAAACTATTTTCTAATTACAAAAGTATTTATTCTTCTAAAAGTGACCAACATATTCCCTTTATCCCAATAATATTAAAGTTGCAAAGAAATTTTAAAATTAACTTGCGATAAAGTCTACATTCGTTAAGAATAAAATCTAGTATAGAGTAATTCGATTTTAAATTTAAAAAATTTTGACCCTTGGTTACCGATTTAGATAAAATTTGATATATGTGTAGAGGGGGATACAGATGCATACAAAATCAATTTTTATCATTTTTATTTTGAGAAATGGCCATAACTTTTGTTATATAAAAAATATCAAAATATTTTTTTCTTTTTTTTCAGGGGATTTGTCGAAGCTTGTATTTTAAGATGTCTTACAAAAAATTTAGAAAATATTTTTTTCTAAGAATTTTCTTTAGTGATGTGTATCTTAAAAAGTCCATGTTTACTTTTTTTATATTTTTTTTTTTTTTTGGTAGGAAACCTTATCGGTATAGTAATTTAGAACTAATAGCTGAATTTATATATTTATTTAATATTTAGATATATTTACGTAACTAGGGGTCTACACATAAAAATTTTTATGTTCGCAATTATAAAAATTGATTGCTTTCCTTAAAATGTTACGTGTGGACTGTTTGGAAATTTATTACGTAATTTATTTTGCAATAAATTTTCAAACATAAAGCTGAGCAATTATATTCTAACATAAGCTATTAGTCAGTTAAAAAAACAACACTGCCCAATAGTTTTTCTTTTCTTCTTCATTTCTTTTAATTGCTTATTTTACTAATCACGATTTTACAAATTTATAAGTGGAATAAATTGCTATAATTTTGCAGACCATTTGCATGAGTGTTATCAAGCTTTGTGTATATTCTTTAAATACATATTTTCTTCCTTGATTAAGCTAACATAATGTTAAAATTTAATTCTAGGAATTTTTAGTCTTTTCGCTGTCTAATTTATTGAGTTATTTCCAATTTTTCTATGTTCTGTTGCTTTTACTAACTAAAGCATCATATTTTTGATCTGTTTTATTAGATTTTCTTAGATATTTTAATATCATTGGTGATTAAACCAATTATTTAATATTTTCAGCAAAGTTGCAAAAAAGAAAAAAATGTATAGAAAATTTGGTAAATTATTTATCGCCTTTTTCCCCAATATGTTTTCAAAATAATGCCCCAATTTCATAATTTTTACTTTAAGTAGAGATCTGAAAAATCTTTATATTTTTAGTAGTTGGAATATGTACAAAATAAAGCATTTATTTTGTATTCATCGATTAATAAATTATCTTAATTTCGATATCTTCCCCAGAAATATTAGCAATATAGTTGTAGTGACCATAATCTAAGAGCAACATATTATGATTTGAACATATAATCACAGCGAAAAATAGAAATGATTATAAGTAATAATCATTATGACTTCACTTTGTCATATTGTATCCAATTTTATGATTTGTATTTTCATGTTATGATTATAGTTATACATATAATTGAACAATTTTATCATATTATTATACCACATTTTCACATTATGATTCTATTTTATCAGATATTAATAAAAATAACCAAACCTTGTCTATTTATATTTATTCACATATAAACTAAATGAGAATTACATTGAGGTTAGAAAACAAATACTAAAAATATATATATTTAAAAACAAACTAGTATTAAAGTTTTCCACTAAGTTTGTGAAAAGGATAAGTATTATATATTTATTTGTAACATTTTATTGTTATAGAAATAATAATATTAATTTGATTTAAAAACAGAATATGGTTTAAGAACAAGGAAAAATACTGCAAATAATTAATGGTTGTAGAAGTAATGATATGTTTAATATTAACAAAATTTTGTTTCTGATAAAAATATTTGAAAACATATAATTTTTGCAGTCAATCATATTAAAATTCTTATTGATTGTAAACATTAAATGATAAAATTGAAACAAAATCATTGTTATCATGAACACAGAGTTCAATAAAATTGACAATGAGAACATAATATTGTTGCAGTGATAATGATGTAAACATATTTTTTCTCTGCGTGTATATTTTACATGCAATAAAATCGGAGGTTTCATGGTTGAAATATAATTTAGAAATGTAGTGCAATAATGGCAAAAATACATCAATGGTCGTTTTTGCAAAAAACATAAAAAATAAAATTCTCTTCATTACCCCACACGTCATAATACCCCAGATTCCCCTACATATAAATAGTTAAAAAAAAATTTAAAAATACTATATGCAATTAAAAAAAAAATATATCATTGTGAAATCAATAAAGTAAATAGGCAATCATAATAAAATAATAGAGTAAAAATGCAAGCTAGCAATCATAATAAAAAAGTAAGAGCAAAAAGTGTAAAAACATGCAGGTATGCACTAATTGTTAGTGCAAGTTTAAATAAAATAAAGGGACAATTAATTCAAAATTTAGAGATAAATATAAAGTAAACAAAAGGAAATTGTAAAGTAAGTACAAGGCAGTGTTATCAGAAGTAGGAAAAAATCCTATATGTGGGTATTTTTTTAAATAAACTAGCGTCGTAGGGAAAATCGGACAGATCTTTAGTTTTCTTCAAAATGTAGGTACTCTTTCTGAAAGTCCACAATTTCAATAAATGTAATAGTAAAAACGGAGATTTTTTATTTTCAAATCTTTATTATATTCATATGATTCTATAGAAATCGAAAACACTGGAAGAAAAAGCTAATATTTATTATTTTTAAATTAAGAAATTTATAAAACAAATTATGTCGATTATATGCAATTTAATATTCAGTGTTTCAAAAAAACAATAAATGAAGATGATCCCATTAACGGTAGAAAAATTTCTGGTTCGATCATCAGATATTTTATTGTCAATGAACCGGTATGAACACCATGAGATAAAAAATGAAGATGAAGTTAAATATATATAATTGTCTACATTTAAATTTTCGAACCTCGATAGTTGGTATTTAAACACAAAAAAAAAAAAAATTTGTTATCATTACAGAATGTCCGTATTTTAAATGAATTTAGTTTTTTGTGTAATCCATATTATTAATTTTTATGCATTGTTTTATTAATTTTGGTAATTAAAATGTGTAGGGATTTTGTTTTGATGCGTAGAAAAAATGTTTTTTTTTCATCAGTTGTACAATTATACTTAATTGCAAAAGTTTTAATATTAAGTAATTACGTTATTAAAGTTCTATATTAATTATTCGACATTTTTTGATAATTTTATTAAAGACAAAATACTTTTAAAATATTTATTGAGCAAAATTATATTTTTTTATGTAGAAAAAATGTCTTTGATTAAAAATGTACTAGATCCGTGATTTTTCAATTGCTGGTAGGTGCTTGTCCCATTGAAAGTAAATTTGTAAGAAATTTACGTATCATTTCATTGTTCTGAAATGAAACGCATTAATAAACAAAAGCAAGAAAAATATTAAAAAAATTTTAAAATAGACAGTATCAGCGATTGCAATTGTTTTTATTATTATTAGTTTGTCCAAAAAAAAAAAAAAAAATATTTCAAGTTTTGTCTCTAATGGGTATCAAAAATTCAAATTTTTTTCTCAAAAATTTGGGTCCATAAGCGTCATTTTATTATATCTATCAAAATGAATAAACTTTTTTTATACTTTTGTTTCTTTTATGCGTTTAAATTTTAAAATGTGGTTTTATGGTAATTATGATCTATCATAAAGTTTTTTAAGAAAAATTTCCGCCAGAATGAAATAGAAAGTCTTCTCGAGATACGAATTATTTTTACCATAACAAGCTCAAATTTGTGAATTTTTTGAGAAAGGAACGTTTTTTGGACAAAATGTATAATACCCGTGATTTTTATTCGCTGATAGGGAATTAAAGACCGCAAAAATGCGGTTTCTCGGGACACTCTAATGTATATAACACTAAGATAACAAATTTTAACTTACCCATGGATTGGTCTTTTATACTAATTCTTAGAATTTTTGTCTATTCAATAAATTTACTGCAGGTCCCACCATGTCCAACGAAAAATTCGTTTTGAAAATTTTGAATTGAAAACAAAAAATGAATTTACATTTTTTGTTGTTTCCCATACAACTAGAAGAAACCAATTTTTCGTTTGAGATCTTCGGCTGCCTATCCCAAACTTGTTCATAATTTATCAATCGATTCTAGTTTAGTAAAAGTAAGCTTTTACTTTTACAAATTGATTTCTTTCCCTGGTTTGTGCTTAAATTCTATATATTGATTTTCATGGCAAATCAAAGTTAAAATATAAGTTATATAAATTTAATAATAAATATAAGATGATCCACCAAATATAGATATATTGGGTGCTATGCAAAGATTATTAAGGAACAGAAAAAAGGTAACGCAAAAAGACAAAAGTACTGTACAAACATTAATGAGTGATGTTAAGAAAAAGGTCTGACAAATTTATATAAGCAAAATATAAAAACATAATGTTTATTTTAAATTTAATTTTAATATAAATAAAATGACATTTAATAAAAATGTAAATTATATAGGATTTTATTTTATGATAAAAATTACAAACGACAATTTTTTTCCTGAATAGGCCTTATTTAATAATTTTTCAAATTTTTTTATTTTTACACTTATCTTTAGAAAAAAAGGGATTTTTGTTCTTAATTAATTTTTAATTTTTATATGAAAATTCACATTTTATGGTTGCTTTAAATAGGTTTAACATAGACTGAATATTTATTAAATAATTTAAATTGTTAATTAATAAGTTTGATAAATTAAGAAATAAAGTTTTAGAAAAACTAAAAAAAATGTTAATTAATAAATGTTTCGAAAAATAAAATATTTGTAATTTTTTACCAAAAAAAGAAAAATAAAAAATAAAATTTTGAAAAAGTGATTTTATTATAGAAAAATAGATAAAATTAATAAATATTATAATTAAGTCAAAAAAAAAAATAAAAATAAAAAGAGATAAATTTAAATAATATAAACAAACGATTATTTAAAATTTAATTAATTTAAGTATTTAATTAATTTCAAAATTCCATTTATTAAAAAATTTATTGAAAATAATACCATGAAAAATTTATAAAATATTTTTTTTACCAAAAATAAAGGAAATTTTATAGTTTTTAATATTAAAAAATAACTTACTTAGTTGCAGCAATAAAGTTATTAGTTAATTGTATTAATTGATTCCAAAAACACTTAATTATGATGAGTAAAATTTGTTAGGTTTTATTATTAATTTTATTACGTGGTAAATATTTTGAATTTTGAAAATTTTATTAATTTTTTTCTTATTTGATTTTAATTTTGATTTTTTATTTAATTAATTAACTTTTTAAGATAATTTTAATTCGTTTGATTTTTCCTTAATAAAACTTGTTTAATTTTCTTTTTTTTATATATATATATATATACATAAATGTATTTTAAACACCTTTATGATCCCTATTTTCCTTATTTTGTATTATTATACATAGTATAATTTTTGTTTATTTTCTTTTTCAAAGCACATTTAAGGGAAAAGTTCACCCTTTTATCTTTATACACGAATCTTTTGTATTTTAAGTCGTACAATATTTTTTGGCAATTATCGTAAATATAATTTTAAGCCTAGAAGCTTAAAAATAATACGCTTTTTCTGCGGCACACCGAAAATTCTAATTGTAATACTTGGTTAAAAGGAATGGCTTAAGTAAATCTTTATTTTATTATAATTTTATTCATGAACGAAATTAAAATAATCGCACACATACACACGCTCATAGATACTTGTACACAAACGTACAAATGTTATATTTTGTTAGTATTTACAAAAAATAGTAAATGGTATTAAACATTCCACATGAAATACCAAAATGTTGTTTTGTTTGTTTTTGTAGTGTTGTTATTGTTTTAATTTCTTTGCCATAAAATAACATAAACACTAAAAAGAAACTGCTTGCAACATACACGCACGTACACCTTTAAAAGTTAATTTAAAATTTTTGTTGTTATTCGTATTATTATTGTTATTATATGTATGAGAGGTATGTGTTATGAAGAATGTATGTTCAAAAGTAAAACAGATACTCGTAACAAAGCAACCATTCAGTCGTCAGGCACACGCGACTTTGAAATGCAACTGTATCTGACAGTTGCTCATCAATCACTGAAAAATGGCATTGCTCTGCATCTTTTCAAAACCACGCAACGCACTTGAAGCAAAAGCATAAAATAACATGAACACATCAGCAACAACATCGATACTGCAACAGAAAACAGCAATTGCAAACACACAATTTTATAACGCGCCACACAGTATATTTAGTTTTTTTTTTTATATTTTTTAAGGGCAACACAAGAGATAAAACATCCGATAGTTTGTATTTTTTATTTATTTGTGGCAGCACACTCCAATTGCTCTAGACACAACAAACCACTCTGTAATATTACTGTTATATTTGCTTTTGGAAAAACAGCAAAAAAATCTTGGCCAAAACAATATCTCTGTTTGTCTGTGTTTTGTTAACCATTCCATATCATTCTACTCGTTTCTGGTTGGTAATGCGTACCAAATGTACCGTCGCGCACGAATAGCAAACACGTACTAAATGCTGGTGTTGCCGTTTAAAGCTCATCAAGCCCAGCATATTGCTGACAAAAATAATTGTATGAAAATGTTTATGGCCAAGAACTTACTGAATGCTTGTGGAAGTATGATTTTTTTTTTTTTTTGGTTATTTTTGGAGCTGTATGTGGGGCTCTGAGATTTTTGTTCTATTGTTTTCAAGTGGATGTTGGATTTTTTGTGGATTGTATTAGGTTAAGAGAGATTTAGTTGTGCGTTAAAGAGACCGGCTTTTTGGTGTGTGGATTTAATTTGGTTGTTTGGGTAGCGTTGTCAACTTTTTTGAACCAAAACGCGCAGGTCATCATTCAAAAACGCGCTAAATTTTTATTTAAATAAAATTTGTTTTCATTTTTTAGTTAAAGTTATTACATACATATTTGTTATTTTAAATTCATGTGTAAATATTTGGTAGTTTTACGAAAGTTTAAAGTACAAGAAAGATTATATATTTTATAATAACTTTCAGTTCAAAGCTTTTAAATTGAAACGTATATATTAAAAGATTGCTTAGGCCATAGGCGAAATAGTACTTAAATTTTAAAAATAATTTGATGTTTTTAAACTTAAGTATTTTTTTCTATTCCTTAAGTTCTTTCTAAGTATGAATTTTGTCTGAGGTCTTAAAAAACATTTATTGAAAATAAACAAAAATAAATAGAAATATAAAATATAATAAAATTATTTAAAATTAAAAAAAAAAAAATTAAAAACGCTTTAAATCTGTATTTTCTTTGTTATATACTTTATACAAAAACTTTTGAATTTCACCGCAAATATTTAAAATTTTTAAAAATGTCAATTTCAACCAAAAAGTTATCTTATTTAAAAGGTACTTAATAAAATATTAACATAGTTATGAAAAAAAAAACATTTGAGAATAAATAACATATGACTATAATTTTTAGTTGAAAACAATGCCTGGCAAGTTGGGACGACCCTATTATAAATATATAAAACTTTTTCTATATTTTCTTTTCAAGTTTTATCTATACTTTTCTTAGCGCAATAGTATAAAACTCGACCATAATTTTTAAGTTAAAAATTAAGTTTTTATTTTAACCAAAATAACAAAGATTCTAAATTTAAATTCAGACAAATTTAACAATTTTTCTTCGTAGGTTAAAAAGTAAGAAAAAATGTTTATAATCTGCAACTAAAAGTAACCGAAAACAAAACTCGCCAATTTAGCTCTTTTCCAAGAAAAAGCGCTGATGTAAAATGATGCGACTTGGGTTGCTGAAAAGCGCTAAATTGGCAATGTTGTATTTTGGACTTAAAAAAAAAAAAATAAACAAAAGTATCGAGTATCAAAATTGTTTACTCTTAATTAAACACTGATATAAACAAGATTTATATATGGTAAAGGTTTGATAATAACATTGTATATGACTTAAATCAAGGCATGAACTGTCAACATTTATTTAAGAATTAAACTTGAAAATTAATATTCTATTAATGTTAATATTCTAAAAGAATATTGAACTATTAAGTTTTAAAATTTTACTAGACAGTAGCGATACTAGTCAAATCTAAAGTTGAATACCTTTATTAGAAATTTTGTTTATCATTAGCTAATACATTTTATGTTTTTTTTTCGACTGAATTCTAAATAAATAACTCTTTGTTATACATATATTTAGCTTAAATGAATAATTAAGGCTTATATTTCACTTTCACTATAAACAAGTTGATGTGTTAAATATGTTTAATTTAAATAAGTTTAGCTTCAATGTTGACAATAAGAAAGTGTGGATGTTAAATTTTATAGCATGTTATTTAGATACATTTATGAATCAACATAAATGTTTAGATACGAAAATGTTTATAAGCAAAATTAAATATTTTGTTCATGTATACAAAGAATATTTTAAATTTTATTAACAAGAATATTAATTTTTGCTATTAGAAGGAGATTAATTTGAAACTTGGCAAGACAATAATTAATTTCTTTATTAAGAACATACATTTAAAAAAAGTATATATATATATATATATATATATATATATATATATATATGTATATATATATATATATATATTACAGCATTTTATCATATCTGATATAGACTAGTGTATACTTTACAAAAGTAGTTTGTTATTTAAGTTAACGTATAGGTAATCACCTCTCTATTACGTAAGTCGTTGTCGACGTCGTCTTTACTTTGTGCTCGATGTCACTTTAAATTGACATCAATATCAACTCGACTCTAAATCGGTAATTCTTAATAGTATTGTGTCAATGTCGACTTGTTATCGATAATATAGGGGAAATAAATATCATTCCTAAATATTTTGCAAAATTGTGTTAAAAGTTCTACCAAAGACAAGCAAACAGAACCTTGGCTCCATATTAAAGTCCAGAGACAAATATTGAACATTTGAAATTTGTCAGAAAACAAGAAAGTTAACCTTTTTACGAGGAGCTTGGGGTATATATGTATGTGTAACAAAGCTAGACACATAAGTGTTTAATATTTTTGCTGAAATAAAACATAGTTTTATCTTGTCGCTATCTCTTGTCAACTTTTTGCAGCCGCAACCAGTTGCATTTAATACTTTATTATGGGTTAATTACCTTTTTACCTTAAATAAGTAGATGATTTACTTATTATTAATATATTATTTTAGAAGACTAAAATATTTTCCTTTCATTTTACCAATTTTAATTTGGAGTCGACATAAAAAACGAAATAATATCAGATTCGTTTTAACTCGACATCGAAATTGGCTTAGAATTTGACGTGCTAAACAAGTATCTGATTTCAGATTTATTTTATGGGCATGTAATAAGTATGGCGGCTACAAGAGTATATTTCGCAATAACTCGAGATAAGTATTTAGATAAATTGATAATGTTAAATAATTTTGGACTTATTAAAAAATTAGTGTCAGAAAAAATAAATTTTTTTCATGCAAAGTTGAAAAACTTTTTTCTCTTTAAAAGTTACCTGCTTTTAACTTTTAATTATAAAGTTTGGTGTACTTACGAATAAAATAAGCCTTATATGATAAACATTTATGAGGAAACATTCTTGTTTTTTTTTTTTTTTTTGTAATTTACACCTTGTATGTCACACAATTTTTACTATAGGTGTTTTCACTTAATTTTCAATAACTTTAAGATTTTATATCAATTGCATTACTAGATTTATGGTTAAGTAAAAAAAATTACCGTTTTCATTTTTGAAAGAATTTTTAAGAAAAAAAAAATTCTTTAATTTTGCATGAAAAACATCGACACTAATTTCTGAATAACTCCGAAACTATTGAGCAGATTATTGGGGAAATATTAGACATACCTATAAAAAATCCTTGTGTGGTTTTTGTTTAGCATGTCGAATTCTTCCTAGTCCAGCTTTTTGTTTGAAAGAAGGATAAAAACCCTTTTTGTACCCTACACCACCATAGGTGGCTGCGGTATTATCCGTTTGTGCTAATGTTTGTAATGAACAGAAAAAAAATACTCCAACACCCACCTTAAAGAATACCAATGGACTCAGAATAATTTTCTGAGTTAATTTAACGATGTCCGTCTATCTGGCTGGTTAGTTGTTTGTCCATATAAACCTTGTGCATAAAGTACAGGTCGCAATTTTTTAAGATAATTTGATGAAATTTGACACATATATTTATTTTGGCATAAGGATACTAAATACTCCCCGGATTAGGGTTTTAACATGTACAAATGCTCTATTTATGTAAATATTTCAACAGAATTTGGTACGAATAAGTTTTATATAAGAGTGAATCGGAGCGCCAAATTTCAGAAAGATCGGTCTACAATTTGCCATAGCTTCCATATAAGATCCACTTTCGAAAATCACTTTAACTCGTATAAATCGTTCATAAATAACAATATCAACATAATATTTGACACAAATATGTTTAATATAAGCAGAAATCATAGTATCCAATTTCATAAGGATCTGCCCACAAATGGCCATAGGCCCCATATTGGTTCCATTTCCGAAAATTTCGATCATCATTTTAAGGCACAAATGCAATGATGTAGGGTATCATATTGTTGGGCTTGACCGACTATAACTTTCTTACCGGATTTTTGCTGCAAAAATTACTTGACTGTCTAGTCTCCACTTCTTAGTTAGAGTAACTAGGAAGGTATGTTTTGGTTTCCATAGGCGATGCATAGGTTTGATAACCAACGTATATATGAATACAATATATAATATACGGTTTGTGATCCCATTTTTTTCCTAGTGTTTTCTTACTAAAACGTAGAGAGCTTTTCGAATTCGTCATTCAGCTTTTCGTTTCTAAGAGACCTTAGACTTAAATTTTTTTTTATAATTCTTGAGTAATACCATCCAAATTATAGAAAAATCTCCATAAAAAATGGCCATAATAAAATGCACTTTGAATTGATTTGTTTTTGTTGTGTATCCAAATTATTTTCAAACTAATTTTTTGTTAGCTTTTATTGCAAATGGATCAAAAACATTTGGGCAAATTTCTATTGGAATATGGAGCCAAAAGTGTTCATCAAAACTTTTTTCGTAAATGTTAAGAAACCAAAATTTCGCTATAATCATTGTGATTTTTAGTTATTGTTATGAAGAAACCCCTATCGAAAAGGTTTTTTGTATTTGGTATTATAAAGTCATTCGATTTGCAACAGATTATAATAAAAGGGTATCCACATTGCATCTGATTTAAGGAATCCATGTGCTTTAAATTAGTAGAAAAATTTTATATATGAAATTTTAGAACAAATATGACTTAAAAAATTTAAAACATTTATTATTCATTCCACTAGAGATTTATAAAAAAATGAAAATTTTTTGACGTAGGGTCACCAGATTATATTTATATTTGGTATGTATACAACCTATGGAACCTTTTAGGCCTTCTTATTATTATTTTTTCCAATTTCAAAAAAGAAAAGAAAAAATCGCGAATTTATTATTAAAATCAATAATTTTTATAAAAGTTTAAAAATCCGACAAAGTATATAACTTTAAATGTTAATATCTCTTTACGATGTACACGTATTTTAATGATTTAAGGCGCTAATTAAGGCCAACTGAGGCCTCTATAAAAGCAATAATTCAAAGGTAAATTGTTTATTTGAAAATGTACACGAAATACAATTGAAGTTTTACAATGAATTTTTGAAAAAATTCCAACCTTTTCGATTTTAATTTTCTTTTAATATGTTTAATAGCAATGTCTTTACTAAATATGTCATAATAATTGTTCTGAAATTAATGTTGTTTTTTTATAAAAAATATTACCAGTTTTTTCATATAAAATTTTAATTTTTTCATAATCTTTTTTTTTAATTTTCTTGGTTTTTCTTATTCATCAATATGTAACTTTATGTGTTCATAACTCTTTAACTATAAGTCAGATTTTATTGATTTAAAAATCAGTATAAAGCTTATTACAATAAATATTGTAAATAATATTGTATCAACCAAAAATAACGCTTTTGTTAAAGATGCACGCACAAAAATAATGCAATATTCAAATGCATTTTTAATAATTTTCAGTGTTGTCAGGAGATGAGAAAACAGAGGCTAAATTGAAATTTAAAAAAAGTCAGAAAAGTGTGTTTACAATCAACTAACTTATTTTTAATCGTTCTCATTATTTTTTTATATTTTTCTAAAGAAATTTTAATAAATTTATTGATATCACCAAGTAGAATAATTCAATGAAAAAGCGCCCAAAATATTCCCATACAAATTTAGGTTATACTTCATATGTAAAATTAAACATTGTTTTGAAGTTAGTTTCCGTCATTTTTGAACTATAATTCCATTTTTTTTAAAAAAATAATTATAATAATCGACTTAGTAGCTGTACAAAATTTGTCAAAACACTTTTCATTTGGAGAATGAAGCACCGCGGGCGAAAATTTGTTTATTAAACGCATAAATGTATGATATTTTAAAAATAAGATTAGCAATATCAAATAAGAATTTTTTTCTTTGTTGAAATACTAAAATTTTAGCCCATTTAAGGAAGTTTTGAGAGTCTAAAAAGGCTAGAAAAAAGCTAGAAGTAAAAGCGAAAATCTTGAGGTTAAAATCAAAATAAAAAAGCTAGATTTAGTCTTAAAAAAGGCTAAACTGGCAACACTAATAATTGTCTACCCTTTTGATTTTAAATATTTTTGCTAAATATTGAACAAAAATACGTTTATTGCACAGAACATTAATAACTACTCTGGGAAATAAGAAATTAAGAAATTTGATGACTAAAATTAAATATAAAATTAACTCACAAAAAAATATATCCCTACAAAACTTTTTGAAGATATCTTCCTAGAAGAAATTTACGCAATATCTTCTTTTTATTATTTGGACGAAAATCATCAAAGCGGTATTTTTTCTAATATTCTATTTTTATCAGTTTAAAAGAAATTGGACAATAAACAACAAAAAATATATACAGTTTTAATTTTCTATACATTTCTAGGTTTTTGTTAGTTTTATCTTCAAAATATCGTCTTTTTTTTAGTAAGGTGATTATCACCTTCAGTTGTCGAAAAATTGTTTAAAAATAAAAAAAATATTGAAGAAATTTGTTTGTCTTTTAGTAGCAAAATGGATATTTTGTATTGGCGTTTTAGTCTTCGTGCTTTATGATGTTAAGATTTATGTGCATGCATGCTTTACAAGATGTAAAAGTTTTCTTTATTAAATTATTTCAAGATTTATTTAGTGATAATTTTTCTATATATTTATTAAATTTTCCAAGAGATTATCTGGCGGTATCTTCTTTTTTTCACCTAGATGATTATCTAGAAATATTGTCTATTTTTCTTTTGGTGTATTGATTTCTTATTGCTTAGCGGTATCGCCTGCGATGCACAATCATCTTCCGATGTGGGAAGCTACCGCAATGCAAATTCGAATCATATTCGTATTATTTTGCTTGTAATGATGTATATATATTTGAAAAATTCTGCAAGAATAATTTCTATTATTTTTTTGTCCCAGAACAATTTATACAACATTTTTTTAGTAAACATTATAGTTTTTATAATACCAAAGGAAGATGCATTATCAATGCCTTTTTAAGTGATAATATTATTTTCAAATTATTACATATTCATATTTTATATGCAGTTTAAATCAGTAAATTCCGTTTACAGCTTATATTGGTTTTTCCATTTTTTTTATTTTTATAAAAAATTAAAATTGTAAATAAATTTTCTAGGTTTTTCAAAATTAAAATAAATTAAAAATGGGGATACTCAAGCGACTTTATAGAGTATGCTAATGCTAATTATTAATTAAAAAAATGCGAAAATTTTTAAACGTTCTTTCATGGAATGAATGATATATTTCTGTCTTTTAATTCAGCTGAAAAATGACTAACACTAGAGTAAAAGATCTTAAATGTGTATAAGAGAAACATGATATTTTACCTCCAAACATTGTGTTTGAACTTATATATGAGCAATTTCAAAAATTTTGTATTTCTAAAGTTTGTTCTAAAAACAGGAAAACTGTTGATGCATTCTTGTAGACATTACAAAATAACTAAGAACTCCAAAACTTTAGATCATTCACTTAAAATCTCAAGGAAATACAACCATTTAAACCAAAAAATGTATACAAAATTGAGGTGAAACTTTCGAGGATTTTTTGATTTATTTCAGCTTTGCACTGACAATTTACGTTTTTCAGATTCAGACTATTAACCACTCGAGAGATAATATTTTGGAAATTTTTATGCTTTATAGCAAGTAACCGTTTTTGTGTCTGGTAAAAAGTTATACGGTGATAAAATATGAAACCAAAAATTGACGATTTTTTTAAAATTTTGTAGTTAAAAATACCGCTTTTACGGAAATTGCCTATAATATTGCGTAAACAGAATGTTTTAATAAATGACGCTTGCGAGTTAAAGTAGCGTTAAAAACTTTTAAAATAAATTTAAAATATTTGCACTTTTTAAAAATTTCACCATATTTTTCGAATTTTGTTCCGCATTTTTTTAATATAAAATATGACTTTAGATTATAGAAAACTATCTGTGAAGAATTATCTTAATGGTTAAAATTGATAATGTGAAAAAATATTAAGAAACATTATTTACACCGACTATAGCGGCATTCTTCTTCACACACATTTCGCTTGCTGTATAATTTATGTCAAATTAAAGCATTTTATTTGCTTTCCAGCAAAAATAAATAGAAGTTATTTTTAGGAAACTACTTTTCCATTACTTCCAAAGTTTCAGTAAGTGTACGGTTTCTTGTGCTTAAGAAGTTATATATACATCAACGAAAGTTGTTATTAAAATACGATTCAGATAAATGTTTCTGATATAAAACTTTGAGAATTTACAAATACTTGTTACTTATCAAATGAAAAATATTGTTATGTACATTTTTTTTAATAAAAAAATATTTGGTTTATACAAAAATTAAAAGTAATTTTCTTAAATTTATAAAAAAGTATATAAAAAAAAAATAAATTTAACATGACATCGTAAATATAACATCCAACTCAGTGAATAGTTATCAAAAAAGAGAAGATCTTCCAATGACAAGCCTGTTAAATTCATTGGAAATGATTCGAATTCGCACTATTTCTGGATCACAAGTTCAGGATCTTATTGACTTCTTTGGATGTTTTTTTTTTTTTTTTTTGCTGGGTTAATACTAAAATTCAGGTGACGTGAAAATATTTTAAGAACTTTTAATTGTAGGGACCAAAAAATATGTTCTTAATCTAAAAAAAAAACTCTTTTCGATGCTAAAAACTTATCACTATCACATGCCTAAAATTTTGCGAAAATTCACTTTACAAAAAAACTAAAATTGCGCTTATTGTAAAGAATATTATCACGAATGTAGTAAGCTTTAAACAACTGTATTTTTCAAACCAGTAGCGATATTCATTTCATATTTTCAGCAAAATATCCCAAAGTATGTTCTATGTATTACCCACTATTTTTACAGATTTTTAACCAATAAACAGTTTTTGCTATTTACAGAATTGTGTAAAAAATATAATTAAAAATTTTTCTTTTCAGTGTACTTCGATAAATGTTAAAAATTTGGTAATAGTTTTGACATGCATTAATAGCACTTTAGATGTTTTATTGAAATTGCGGTGTTTTGGTTTCGATAAAGTAAAACTTCTATTTTTAAGATTTTTTTAAAGTTTCAATTTTAAACTCCACTACTTTTGCGAGTATTGATAAAAATGATTATATTGTATACGTATACCTGTTCGTGTTAATAAAACCACGAATCGACGTTCATGTCAGAAGAAAAAAAAAAATTTTGAGAATATTTTTACTCAAAATTTGAAAATTTTTTGAAATTCCTCATATATGTATGCATAAAGGTTGCTTTGATTCACACTTCTTTCTATATTAAAATTAAAAACAACAATAAGATTTTCTTCTCCAAAGTCACACTTTTTTCTTTTTAACTAAAACTCTTACTTATAAACCCCAAAAACCAAATACCGCCCTAAAATTGCATCAAATAAATATTTTAACTTTATAAGAGTTTGTACATCAAAGGCAATGCTGGTGGCCAAATTGTGGTATTTTGCCTTTATTTTAAGCCTCTACAAAATAATCAAATCGCCTGTTCTATTTTTATTCTTGCTGTTGTTGCCGTCATTCATGCCGCATATATTTTCTTGTTCTACAATTGTAGCAGTACACATTGCAACAGCCAAATTGCTGTAACTGCAAACGTATCCATAAAGATTTCAATCCGTCACTCTTTGGTCGATCTACATATTTTTGTGTCATTTTTTTTTTTTTTTATACAAAAATATTGGTTACACATTCAGTTTTATTTGATTTCTGTTTCCTTCTTTTTTTTTCTTTCTACAGAAGAAAAAGTTGCTCTGTTTAAAATTTTTTGTTTTGCTTTTTGTAGCCGCAAAAATAAAACTAAAATTACAAATGCACGTGCACATTATGTGCAATATCGTAAATCAAAAAACAAACAATAAAAAAAAAATAGTAAAGAAAAGCCCCCTATATACATATGTATGTATAGCAAAACAAGGAATTGGAATACAATTCCAAATCTAAAAACGAACAGAAGGGACGTTTCATATTTATGATTTCATGATTACATTCAAATAATCGCATTCATACACATACACAAGTGACTTTAAGGAATTTTTAAGATGCAAGTTAAAGTAGCTGCCAAGTAAATCAACTAACCAGTGAAAAACCTTGGCATTTATAAAAGGATTTAAATTACATATTTAGCGGTTTTTAACTATTTTGTGAAAAAAAAAAAAATAAATAAACTTCGAATAGAAAAATAAGACTCTAAGTTATAAATTATTAGTCCGGAAAAATAAGGGTTAGAGCTTGGAATTCGATAGAGGGAAGCAATTTTGGCATATAGTTTGATCTGTGCGTCTTATACACGCTGTTAAAATTCCCCGATAATCACATGACGCTACGCGAATTATTCACGTTTAAAAGTCACAAAAATTATTTTACATATATCTCACTCATTATGCATAGAACTTGTTTTATTATTAAGATGTTATAAAAATATTGTCGAACAAATTTATGAAAGTGATAGAATTTATAAGTCAAAACGTTTGTTTAGAGGTGGCTGGATGAGAAATCGACACTTTTTCGTTTGATCAATACCTTTTTTTTTTGCAATCTCGTGAAAAATGCTAATTTTAGTGTTATGTGGATATTAGTTTGTTTTCTTCTGAATACATTGGTACAATTAATTTTTGTTATGGTTGTTTTTAATATGAATTCATTTCAATTAAAAGTCCTAAAGAAAAATTCACTATTACCCTCCCTAAGCATAATTACACCTGACTAAAAAAATTCCCTACCCATAACTGACAATCAGTACAACACATACTCAATATGGCGTAAATAAATTATTATAAAAATAATGTTTTATGTGAAATTAAGCAAACAATAAAGATCGACAACAGTACAAAAAAACACATCACAGTTGAAGGAATGCAAAAAGTTCGAATTGCTTTTTTCTTGATTCTACAACAACTTTTTCTTATTATAATAAAATAAATAAAAAAATATATCTATATATCATTGTTGAATTTATAAATCTTATAAAAGTTCTATAAGTTCAAAAAACCACCCAAGGGTTTAAATCCCAAACATACATACATGCTAATAAGGGTGGTTCAAATATAATATAATTTATAATATCTTATCTAAAATTTAACTTCCTACGATGAGTGGAAGAAGATAGTACACGGTAATTTATGTTTTTGATTCCTGAAGAAATCTTCAAAAAAGTTTTGTGTTCAATGTTAATGACATATATATATATATATATATATATATATATTCATATTCTCTCGCTGATAAATATAAGATTTTTCTTCTTAGTTCAAGTCAAATTAACTTGATTTAAGTACAATTTATACTTAGTATTAGAATTTTAATACTTAAATTAAGTATTTTAAGTTTTGTACTTGTTTTAAGTATACCTCAGTACGAATCGTTCTTAAATTTTTAAACGATTTTTGCGAAAAATAAGAAAATTAAACTTGATTTTAGAATGCAGATTTTTTTTATGTAGGAATAAAAAATTAAGCTTTATTAACAAATTTTAATAAAGTGTACTTTTTTTCGTTCACATTAACTTTTTTTTTGAAAATTTGTGGAATACGGTTTTATTTATTTTCATTTACTTATGGTATAATGATATATATATATATATATATATATATATATATATATATATATATATATATATATATATATATATATATATATATATATATATATATATATATATATATATATATATATATCATCATACCATAAGTAAATGAAAATAAATAAAACCGTATTCCACAAATTTTCAAAAAAAAAAGTTAATGTGAACGGGAAAAAAGTACACTTTATTAAAATTTGTTAATAAAGCTTAATTTTTTGTTCCTACACAAAAAAAAATCTGCATTCTAAAATCAAGTTTAATTTTCTTATTTTTCGCAAAAAACGTACTTAAAAATTTAAATACGATTCGTACTGACGTATACTTAAAACAAGTACAAAACTTAAAATACTTAATTTAAGTATGAAAATTCTAATACTAAGTATAAATTGTACTTAAATCAAGTTAATTTGACTTGAACTAAGAAGAAAAATCTTATATTTATCAGCGAGAGAATATGAGCGGAATGAAATCTACTCTCTCTGCTCTCAAACTCTCTCTTCGTCTATCGGCTGCTTTCAAGTTTCGTCACGAAATTTTCCTTAGTCTTTTATTGTGCGTCATTTAAATACTTAGGCATTGGTTTTTAGTTTTCTGAGTGGTGCTTTTTACAAATGTGTGACCAACAAGTGAAATTAACTTTACTTACAAATAACGACTTACGCCTGTTCCAACTTCTTAAAGAGTTCAGTTTAGAAACTAATTTTGATTATTTAAAAGGTAAGTGCAGAATAAAATTGTTAAAAAAAAAAAAATGGTGCAAAACCATGTAAAAAGTACCAACAATAATCAAAATGGCTTTTTTTTACCAAGTAACGTCAAGTCAAAGTTGCCAGAAATTTGAGAATTTTGTTTTAATGCTGCAATAAAACTGACAAATTTAGTCTACATGTGACAAATTTTTATCCTGATAAAAATTTGTTTAGTATAGACCAGACGCTAATGTGGTGTTAACAGAAGGGGAAAGGTAAAGCAAATTTAATTCTGCTCTCTTTTAGATTTTTTGTTACATTGCACGTTTTTTCATGTATTTTTAAATATATGTACATATGTATATACATTCATAAACATGTAAGTAGGAATCGTGCTTAAATCAAGACAAAATTTCTTAACAAAAAATAATAAGAAGAGTTGAAAATTAGTAAAATTTATAAAAAGGCTAATAAATAATAAATTGTTTCAATTTCTTAATTTCATATAGTTTGGAATCGATGTAGATACCATTTCGATCGATTCAAAGTTTAAAATTGGTTGAAGGACGATTTTAAAGGAAAATAGATTTTGAATAAGGTGAATATAAAGATTATATTAAATGTCATTTATTTATATTAAATATACGGAAAAGCAGCTTTCCGTATTATTATATATTACTTTTTTATTACCTTCAGGATTACTATTTTATTTCGATAGACAACAGGAGAAATCTAAGTGGAAGATTATTCTAAAAATGCTTTATGGATCAATTTAAGTACGAATTCCATCTTAAAATAAGTTTTAAGTTCTTGAAGCAATCGCAATTGTTGCAAAATTAAATACATTTTAGCATTAATTGTGATCAGATTATTCTAAAATTAATCCTATTTATGGTCACTTTAACCACGGACTTAGGTTTAAATCAAGTCAAGATTTCTAAAAAAAGGAAAATTTCGGATAAATTAAATCCAAAATGGGCTTAAATAGAGCTAAAATAAAGAATTTTTCGCCATTCTTGAATCAAGTATTTAGCACTTGGTTCAAGAAAATCCGTACTTACCGTACTTTTAACACCACTCCAGATTAATTTAAGTACTTATTACTTAAATTATTTTTTGATCATACGTATATGAGTTCTTTTCTTAAATGATATTTTTATCCTTCTTATTAAATATTTTCAAACAAAAAAAAAAAAAAAAAGAAAAAAAAATACAAAATATGGACAAATAATTTTTTTTTTCATTTGCTATCGTTTGATGTATGTTTACAGTATATCATTAGTATTGGTGTAAAAAAATTAAAAATTTGTTCTGGGATTATCAACTTAATAAAAGTTGAAATTTGATCAAGATGTTAGTTGTAAATAGTGTTCACTTTCATAATTTTAGGTACGTTTGAATGAAAAGAATATTGAACTGCCCTAATGCTCATGCACTAATCCAAGCACACTTAAGCTTATGCATAGAAAAATTGTTGAACATGCCAAATAAAAAAAGGCAACAAATACCAATTGTTGCAACAACAAAAAAAAAAAAAAAAGAAGTGAATTACAAATAAATGCTTTGATTGTGGTAATAAGCTTAAAACATCAAATCTAATCTCTACCAATAACAACAATAAGAGTATCAGGCATGTTGTTGCCTTTTACAAACAAGGTGTGTTAAACCCTTCATGTATGGAGATTTCGTAGATCCAGCTACATTTGTTATGGCTGTATTAGCCAAGAATTACTGGTTATTTTTCAGCTTATGCCTAAGAAATTATTGTACAATTTGTTTTTGTCTTCAGATTTTTCTTATAATGATAGAAGAATGCAAAAGGGGCGTTTGGCAAATACATAGGTAATTTGTAATGATTACTAATATTATGGCTATTTTAGCCAAATAATAATTTTCTCAAAAATTTAAAGTGGTATAGAAATATTTATAGTCATATTTATTTTATTTATTTTATGCATAGATTTACTGAGGCATATTATTTTAAAACTTAATATGAACTTGTTAAAGAAAACTTTAATGGAGTTAAAGAAAATTATATCAAAAGGAAAATTGAACTTGAAAATAATATATATTTTATATGAAACATCCGAGAAATTTTAAATTGTTTGTACTTTGGTACTTTCACTTATGTTTCTTATAAAATATTTGTAATCATACCAAAAATCATTATTTTTTATAAAAAATTAAAAAATCTTAATTCATTAATAACTCGATAAATAGGCATTTAATTATACAATGGCCTTTATTTTTACTAGCATGACTGATATTTTCATGCAAATACATCTCGAGTTGTCAGTAACTGGAAATCAATTTCGACAAAATACTTTTCTGGATTAATGTTTTCTGCAAGAAAATGGTATTGATTTATTACTTTTTATTTTTGCATATTTTAATTTAAATTCATAATTTTTCACATTTGCTTTTAAGCCCATATTTGCCATTCTAACTTTAATTACAAGCAGAGAAAATATATTTTTTACAATAATATATTGTTATCGCAAACAACGTTATTGTTGAATATATTTTATTTTAAAAACAATTTGGTTATAGGGATTATATTTTTTTTTCCAATTTTATAATTTCATATTTGGCACAACATGTTTAGTAATATGTTTGAGTTTATGGATGCTAAAATTCTATCCACAAAAAATAATTTTCATTATATAAAAATATTTTTTTATTTATTATTTTGGCTTAATATTATGTTTATTATGTACGGACAACAATATATATTATTAGTAGTAGAAAATAAATGATTTTTTATTTATTTATTTAGTTGATTAAATCTATGGATATGAATCCTTACAGACTACTATATGTTACAAGATTTTATATAAAGGCATTATTAATGAAAAAAAAAAAAAATTTTCTTAGGACATATTAGGTATTTAGAAACACGATAATATTGCGTTTAATTACTTTTACATTAATAGAAAAATCGTTTAAGCTATACAATTCATTGAAATGTTTGCATATTCTCCACAAAGGATCAGCATCGGCATAACTTGTTTGAACAACAGGAAGAGGTAGAATAAGAGAAACTGCTTTTGAACAGATTCTAATCGGTCTATGTGCATATTAATTTGAGGATCCCAGATAATAGACCCATACTCCAAAATTGGTCTTACTAGGGATATGTATAGTTGTTTCGTAACATTGGAATCTGTAAACTCTTTAGACCATCGTTTAATATAAGCAAGCACACCACGTCATTGTAATGTGCTTGCAGAAATCTAATTTAAGATCAAGTAGAATACTAAGATCCAGAAATTCTAAAACTAACTCTAGTTGATACCCGTCCAGGAAATAGTGTAGCATTGAAGTGCAGTTTCTAGAAAATCGCATGTGCTTGCATTTTTTTAAGTTTAGCTCCATTTGGTTATATTTACACCATGCATAAAAGCTATTTAAATCCTGCTGCAAATACGCCCCATCTGAAGATAATTTGTAGCTGAGAAACATCTTAACATCATCAGCGTATATTAAAACATTACAATGCTTCATTACAAGCGGCAAATCGTTTATGAAAAGCGAAAATAGCAAAGGGCCTAGGTGACTTCCTTGGGGGACACCGGAGCTAACAAAAATTTCATTGGAGATGGTATTATCAAAAAGAACACACTGTGTCCTGCAGGTTAGATACGACCGTAACTAGCACAAAGCGTTGCTAGTAAACCCTAATACATTCAGCTTAGTGAGAAATAGTTTATGGTTGATTTTATCAAAAGCTTTGCTGAAGTCAGTATAAATAACGTCCATAAGTTGCCATCCTAAGTTAGAGTTGTTAGTTATAAAATATTTGTTACTGCAGAACAACCTTTCCTGAAACCATGCTGGTATTTTGATAGCATTGACGATACACTGTGGCTGAGAGAGTCTGTTAAGCATTTTTCAAAAAGTTTAGGAATCGCACTCAATTTTGCAATACCTCTATAATTCGTTATGTCCGACTTGTTTCCTGATTTAAATATCGGTATAATAAAGGCTTTCCTCCAAAATTGGGGAAAATATCCGTATCCGACTTGTTTCCTGATTTAAATATCGGTATAATAAAGGCTTTTCTCCAAAATTGTGGAGTAGTAGGGAAATGGGAAGGCAATAGTTGTTTTTGTTTTTAATGAGGAGTAAGAGGAATTTTGAAGAGGAAATTGTTTGTATGAAATTGAAAACCAATGAATTTGTTTTGTAATTTTTTCTTGTGAGTGCATTAATAGGAGGAAAAATTGTTTTGCATTTTATGAAATTGAATTGATTTTGGGTCACGTTTAAAGTTCCTTTTCATTTTCTCAATGTAATTTATATACAGTCTCCTGTTGAGAAGATTATATTCCGCTCCAGATACAAAGTATTTGCTATAATCATAATCTGTTCGATATTGCTTATATTTTTTATAGCATTTGTTTTTTACATTTTTTAATCTTCAGTTTAGTGTGCTTAATGCATAGAACTTGTTATTTTTCAACATATTACATAAGTTTTTTATATTATGAAAATATTTTAAATGCATATTACGGAAAGAATGCAATACAGTAGTTTATATTCGGAGTGTTTAAAAACATTGATTTGCAAAATCCACAACAATAATATATTTAAATATATATATATACAGATAAATATGAATGAAAATGAGGTCTAATTACATAATAATAAACCAGAAACAGTTTATAAGTAGTTTAACTGTACATTTTAATATAAATTATGCAGACTGTGTCACATCGTTGTCTCTAATTGCGTTATTTACAATCAACTTCCAACATATAATGTTTACACCTACAGTGACATGAGATAAGATAACAACAATTTTTTTTTTTTTTTGGAAATATATTACAAAAGGTGGTATAAAAGTGCATATTAGTTATTTTGAGACTCGTGCTGTCTTACTCTATATATAAAACAATTTTCTCTGACCAAAAGGGTGCCACAAATGTCAAAGGTCATATGTATATAAACAAATTTTCAACCAAACCACATTTTGTATAATGTTTAATTACTCTCACCAACTGCGATGTTGGTGTACAATCATATTATGATTTTATATGTTGAAGCACATATATAATCGTAATATAACCATATATTAACCATAATATTGCTCAACCATATTATGGTTTTATATATGAATAATATTCATACTCAATAAAAATATAGTTGCAGCTCAAACATAATATGTTTGAGCTCAAGCATATTTTTGGTAGGAAATAATTATGAGTGATAACAGATTTTAGTCCGGTTGGCTTTATCTGCATTGATTTATCTATAAATTGAGTTTTGGAAAGAAATATGAGTGACCAGAGATTTTCGTATTTTTGGCTTTATCTACTATGGTTTAGCTAAAAAATAGATTTTTGGTAGGAAATATGAGTGATCAGAGATTTTCGATATTTTTTATCTTTTACCTTTATCTGCTTTAATTTTGGTTTTTCATATAAAAATAGATTTTTGATAGGAAATCAAAGTGATCAATTATTTTCGTCTTTTTTGCTCTTTCTTTCCTGGTTTAGCTATAAAATCGGTTTTTATATTTTTAATATAAAAATCGATTTTTAGCAGGAAATATTTAGTTCTATCTGTTCTAGTGGGTGTTTTTTAATTTGAACGCTAATTTAACAAAAAATACTGACAATCTAAGATTTTTGGATCATAAGAAATCTAAAGCGTTAATAATTTTATTAATAAGGCTTCAATGAAAAAGAGCTCCAAGTTGTGACTAGTAATATTTCTAGTCTTCGTCAATATTGTTAATTTTCGTTAAAACTTTTGTGTAATAACTTTTTATTTAAAATTTATTCTTCAAAAGTGAAGATTAATTCTCTTCTTAATAAAAAAAAATAATAATATGAATAAATAATTTTAAAATATAACTTAAAAAACTATGACTAGGAATTATAAAAGGTACGTTCTTCAAATAATAATCATGTGTTAAAATTATGTTTAAAAGTATTAAAGTCATTACTTTTGAATCCTTTGTTTGGAGGGTATCATAATTTCGGTAACTTGTTCTATTTTTAATTGTTATTCCGAAGAATAGCTAATGATATTTTTCTAGAAACTTCATGTTATTACATAGAAAATCAGGCACTATCTCTCCCAGGGGAAAGTGTAACGTGCAAAATAACTAAGCCATATGATATAAAATACTTTTCTTGTTTTATATTTTGTTTCAACTTCCAATAAAATCTTCATTATTTTCCAAAATTTTAATAAATTTCGCATAATAACCACTTTAAGACCACAACTTCAAAAGCAATGAATAGGAATCATAAAAAAATAACATTCCTCCAATGATAAACATGAGTTAAAATCACTGCAGGTCTTTTTTTTGTAGCACATCTAAATAGTAAATAAATTTTAGTTCTTTTTGATATTTTTGAAAGTTCCTTTTTTGCTGGGTTGTTAAAGACACTGGAAGTAATATAAATATCTTCTTATGACTGCATCTGCATAAATTATGACTACAAAATTGGCTTCCAATGTACATACTTAAAAATTATAACATAACGTTGGTTTTAATTCTTTTTTTGCATTTTCTGCAACAAAAATCAATTAAATTAAAAACTACACCTCCTTATCGTGTATAAATTTACTTTAAAGTTTTAATGATCTTCCCCATTATGATTCTGCTTTATGTAGCCATGTATAGAGACCAGCTATTCAACCAACTAACCAAGTAGTCAGTCATCCAAACATCCAACCCACCATCTATCTATCTTTTTAGCCGTCTATTGCAAAATAATCTAAAAAATGATATTATCAAGGCGAAACGACGATAGTGGCATGTTAAATCAATCCAAAATGTCAATGTAGAATCAAACACATCTTCAACTTTTACTCTACTCCACTCGACTCAGTTCAACTACAGGAATACTTATATGTAGGAATATAGGAATAAAAAAACAAAATAGTAGAAATGACAGGCGTAGCCTTAACACTTAACTATGTCAACGAATACATGTCATCATTATCTCGGCAACACCATCTAGCAGCTAGCCAGCCAGTCATCATCGTCATCCTCATCACCGTCATCACATAATACCGACACCGATACCGGCACCCAAAAGCGAAAAAAACAACACATCTTTTTGGTTTGAACTTCATCAAAATGCCAAGGAAAAATCATAAAACAAAAAAACAATCAGTGCACAATGCTTTGTTCCCATATAACGAATCGACAAAAATAGAGGAATTATCGTAGAAACATAAAACTTTGCACAGTAATGTCTTGTGGCAAAATAAAAAAAAAAAAAATCAATTTTCAACCAAATCGGTTCAAGGGCGTGCCCACTTTCCATGTAAGCTATATTCACAAGGACCTGTACCTTTTTTAAATTATTTCGTTGAAAATTTAAAGCAAATTTGATTAAATTTAGCACATGTGATTATTTTGATACAATTACCAAGTCAATTGGGATTGGTTGTGATCGATCCATTATTTCACCTAGGCCCCATGTCCTTCCGGAATAGGGTTTCAACGATTATAAAATTCTTAAATATATTACAATTTTTTGTGAAATTCGGTATATAAAAGTTTTCTACAAACATAACTGTGTCAAATTTTGGTAAGATCGGTGCAATAGCTTCCATATAACCCATCTTCCGAAAACGATCTTATCGTGCATAAATCGTATACAAATGTAAATATCAATATACTATTTTGACACAATGAAGACTTATAAAAGTGGAAAGCAGTAAGCCAAATTTTATTAGGATTGGCTCATAACTGACCATAGACCCCATATAAGATTCACTTCCGAAAATCATTTTAAAGTGAAAATATCTCGTTAAAAATTGGTATCTAAATAATATTTTACAATAACAATTTTTATAGCTGCTTAAATAACTCTCTTAAACTTAGAAATAATTGGTCTTCAATTTATCTCAGTTTAATAAGACCCGCTACGAAAATTTTACACATATATGTATGTATATATGTATGTATGTACGTATGTATGTATGTATTTGTCATATGTTCGGGCTTGACCGATTATGAGCTTCTTAGTTTTTTATTTTTTAATTTAATTTTTAAACAGAAAAAAACAATAAATTATTATATAGATCAAATGATAAAAGTATCAACTGCTTTAATTTTTATCAAAATTTTTAAATTTTTGATATATTTTATTTTTTTATTTATTTATTTTTTTGTTCTTTGATAAAATGCAGATTTTTTAACCTCATCGATTTCACTTTCATTCGGTAGAATATTGCTTAAATATTTATACATTTATTTATATAATATATAATTTTATATATTTTAAGTTTAAATTTTATAAATTAAGTTCCTAACATACAAGTAATTTAATAGAAAAGAAAGAAATTTAGGTTACAAGAAAAATTCATAAATTTCAAATTTGAGGTCAAAAATCTTAAATTTTTCTTCTAGAATATAAAGTAAATATTACAGAAAACTCGATTGAAATTATCTGATTCTTTTTTTTTTTTTAGCACCCATTTTAAAAAATTTGCTAGAATAGTGAAAATTCTAAATGTTTTTCTATAAAATTCTGGTTTAAACTCTTTATACCCATTACCACTGATGTAAAAGGAATATATAGATGTTTGTCGTTCTATTTATAATTTCCATAATTTTCGTCAGAGAGTAAAAAATGTGATATTTTCTGTATTCTTATAAGTAATGACGTTCAAAGGTTAAAATAGCGTTTATAAACCCCTCTGATTAATGTGTTAATTAGTGGCAATTGTGAAGCCTCCTGATAATATATATATATATATAAAACTAGGTAAACTAACTACCTAATGGACCGACTCACTTCATTTCTTCAGTAGAAAAATTCAGAAGAAATTCTCCGTAGTTTTTCTTGCAAAAACGAAGTAGCTAGCTTATATACCGGTTTAAAAAACGAATTTGTTAAATATGTCCGCTCTTTCGACCGCTTTTTTTCGAGTTATTATTTATATATATATATATATATATATATATATAAAATTTTCTGAAGACCCTATATAAGGTAGCTACTTCGTTTTTGCAAGAAAAGCTTCGGAAAGTTTTTTCTGAAATTTTCTGCTGAAGAAATGAAGTGAGTCGGTCCATTAGTTACAGAGATATCGGCCAAAGCGCATTTTTTACCGATATTCAAGTCTTGTTATTTACTAGCTTTTACCGGTTCGCTTCGCTACCCTATTTGAGATATAACTAATATTTACTTTATAAGGGAGCTACTACTTCTTCTGGACCTATTTATCCTAATCAAAATTTGATATGAAAATTACTTTTAAATTTTCTTAAGACTTTCATTGTAATAGTCCTAGACCTATCCATCTTATTTTTATTTTATTAATGCGCTATGATAGGATAAAGATTGCCACGAATTTTGAGGGCTCTCACTGTAATTGCTACTTACAGCGAGATCCCCGATCGGGTGCCCCGATGGCCTAGTTGGTAGTAAGGTAGTCTGCCAGTCTGGGGGTTGTGGGTTTGATTCCCACCAGAGACTCTACGGTCGAATATAGCACTCTAACAATATATTTCATTTACAGTTATACAACAAATATGGGACTATGTTTTTTTTTTTTTTTTTTGGTTGATAAATAGCTAAATTTGTTATTTACGCCATCATAAGACTTTAAAGACGTAGCTTTTAACAATATCAAATTTTTTATTAAAAACAAAAATAAAAAAACATATTTTTTATTAAAACAAATTATTCTTCATTAAAATCAATCGAACGAATACGGAGAACGTGAATTTGATTGTAATTGAAAAAGCAGAGATAATAAAAAAACACTTTTAAAATAGATTTTTGTTTTAAAATTTTTAATTTTTAACCCAAAAAATAAAACTTTGAAACAATATCTTTGAAAATAGAATTTTAATGAATTTCTTCTAAAAACATAAAAAAACACTTTTTACATATAAATTGCACCCAAATTTGTATGACTTTTACTAACTTCATGGCATAATTTTATTTGTGATTTTTGCCTTTGGGACAAAGCACTGTGCAGCGTTATGTGTTTGTTGCAACTTGCAGTTTACTAGTGGTATGTGTGCTATAGTATGGTTTAAAATCATGGTGTATTGGAACTCATGAAAAATTCATTGAATTTTTTGTTCTTATTGTTGTTATTGCACTGCACAACCCCATTATAGTTAGTTTTGTGTGTGTGAGAGATACTTTTTGTTGCCATGTTCATTCACCTAGACTTTGAAAGACAAATACTGCAAATTATATTCCAGATTTTTTTAATGCGAATGAATGTGTGCAAGTTTCTACTGCAACGAACGCATTGCACCTTCCTAACGCTATAAAAACAAATAAAAAAAATTAAAAAAGGAAATCGAACAAACCAAATCAAAAAGAAAAAAATCGATTGCTCTTGTGATGGCTTGAAAATTAATGCACAGAAAAAAATAGGCAGCAGTATCATTAATCGTGCCACATGCCTCACATCACAAGACAATAAACAAAAACTCCTCCCGCCTCAGTATCGCTATCCATATGACAGTGTAGGGATGTGAAACAATAACAACAACGTAAGGTCGTGTAAAAAATCTATGAGAATCTGTATACTTTCATTTAGGAATGCATTCGTTTATCATCACTTTTTCCTATGTTTTTTGTTGCTGTTACAGCCAAACACTTTAAAGCGATATTAATTGCTTACTGTTTGACTCTGACTTTAGTTCAATGATGCTGCTGCAACTGTTTTTTTTTTTTAGCTTTTTGCTACTTCTTTTGTATTCTGGTTGCGTCATCGCTGTAGTCATTTGGGTGGCATGATACCATACATACAAATATACTAATATTTAGTTCTAAATGTTGCATGTATGTACGAATATTTCCTGTTTTTTTATGTACAAAATTATCGCGCAATGCAGCATGTGTTTGTTAATAAAATTAAAAATTGAAAGCAAATATAATTACGAATAAAATTGCACACGTTTAAATGCAATTTGTTGGCGCCTTAATGTCATTTTAAATATTGATTTTTTTTTACAATGATAGCATAACTTTTTTTTGTGCAACATGTGAATGGACAAGAAATGGTTTTTATCTTTTATTTGTGTGGAAATTAAAACTTTAGCTTTAGAAATTTTAATATGATAAAATTTTATGATAAAATTAAAGAACAAAAATACTTATGTGAAACTCGTTATTGAAATGCATAGACTTCTAAGAATTAAATTAATTATTTAAAGAAAAAGGTCATATAGTGCTAAATACAAAATATTAATTGATTTTGTGAACGATTAAAGACATTTGTAGTCGTATATCTTCTCAATAAAAAAAAAAAACTGAAAAAGAGCCGAAAAAGTAATGATTTTAACATTGTGTTGTCATTGATAGGAAGTACTTAGTAATGAAAAAGAGTTACAGAAGTCGTTTTTTCTTTAACGCATGCTTGTCATTATTAGGATGCTTCTTTTAAGATTCTTGTTTCTGCTTTTGAAATTCTTCTCTTAAAACTATGTTCTTTTTTTTAGTAAACATACTGTTTTATCCTTATTAAAAGATAATAAATAAAATACTTTTAAATTTGTGAAACTATATTTTTCTTATAAACTTTTAACCTTTTTTCCTGCAAAAATGCATTTTTTCCTTTTTTGAAAAAATAAGAAACAAAAAAATTTTGAACTCAGTGAGATTTGAACTTGGACACAAATTAACCATCCGTTTTTAATGACTAACGTCTTACTCAGTACTAAATTTTCTAACCGAAATAAATATTCTTTTAGACATTTTGTAAAAAAAAAAAAACAGCGTCAGAATAGGCTTGAACCAACAATCTTCTGGTTGTTAATCCAGCACTCTAGCCAACTGATCCACATGATTGCAATTATACTATTGAGTACTTATTTATGTAGTATAGAGCAGGCAAATAATAATGATGCCTCATTACCACGAAACTACTTTAATAAGTAATTGCCCTTACCGAGAACCAAAAAGTTTTGGCTGGGTATATTTCACCCAAAAGATATTGTTTTTTTTTTTTTTTTTTTTGTAAAAAGATTTCTGAAAGTTCTTAATACAAGTCAACAAAGTGGTAGAGAAAATTGTTTCGCAAATAATTTTACGTAATTCATATCCGTTGTGCTAAATATAGTAGGTTTGTTCGACGAGCTTGCCGAAGTTATCCAGTCACCCAAAGGCTCTCAGAACAGAAAAACCTCATTTTGAAATGTTTTTATTTTTTATTTGTTATTATTATTATTATTATAATTTTGTTTTTGCGTTTGCATTTGATAACGTTTTACGATTTGAGATAGTAAATTTTGTGAATATGTCAAAACAAGTTAGTCGGACGCAGCGAGTGTATAGAGAAATAAATATTTTCCATTAGTTTTGATCTTGTTTTTAACAACTTTTACGTATAAATTTTAATTACTTACATTAGGCTTAAAAGCTATTACGTTATTCTGGCTAATTTTTCTATATCATTTATATTTGGTTGTTTTCTTAATATTCTCTGAAAGAATAAAAAGCTCTTTTCAGAAAGTTGCGGCCAGGACCATCTTTAATAAGATCCAAACTGCATTTATATATGCTTTAAATGTGGACGTTAATTTTTTGTAACGCTACCCTGAACGTGGGGCCTTAAAAATGTTAACCAAAAATTCTCCACGAACTGCCCATTCTTATCCCTCCTTTATAAACTTAAATTTATTTCTTAAAATAATACTGTGCGCAATTCTCATACGTTTATCTTACGAGTCGTAAAGTAGCTGTGGGTTGGGGAACAACTTTCGCGCTCTTGTAATTATGTCTTAAATACAGCCACGCGTGTTTTTGTTGTTTGGTCTGGATGGATTAAGATATAAAATTCAAAGTATTGACATCGGTGGATACCATAAAACTCGAAGCGCTGAATTTGGAAACTTTAGCTTTCTATAAGAAGGTATTGATCGAGTGAATAATTTGTGAAAGAGGCTTCTTCTGGAATGAACGACCAGACAATATGTTAGTAAATATCTACGTCATTTAAACTATTAAGAAAAGGTTATAAAAATAAAATTTACTGAGTTTATTTGAATTAAAACTAAGTGTTAAATTTCATGTATTTAATAAATCAGAAAAAAAGTGAACTTTCAATCGCAACAAAATCCAAAGTGCAACGATTGTTCATGTTTTAAAGTGATATAAAAATTAAAAATATGCAATTCAGAGTTTTATTCAATGAATTTTAATTACAAATAAATAAACGATGTAACTTTTTAATCTTTTTGCTACGTATTTAATATTTTAGTCTCGGTACCGGTATAACGATATAATTTAAAATACCGTTACCGAAATAAAAATAAATTGAATAGCGATACCATTATTTTCCAAACTTGATTCTAAGTTAATTTCAAATAACTGATTTTTAATACATTATATGTTATTATTTACATAAATTAAAAATTTACATAAATATATTTATAATTCTTAAGCTTAATTTAAATTTTATAAATAAAATTTGATTTTCCTTTTTCACTTTCACTTCAATCAAAATCCCAAGATGTTTTTAATCTCTTACTTTTACTCTTATAAGAAAATATTTAGCAAATAATTTTAAGTGCTATTTAATTATCTTGACTATTTTTGTATTATGAATTGTATAAATACTTTTGTGGTTTTACAAAATTGACATTAAGATGACCAACTGACAAACAGACAATAAACTGACAAATGAGTAGTAATCTTAATTTTGTCTATTTAACAATAGAAACTCTTATTAGTTATAAAGACAGATTGGAAACCATACATAAGAATAAACCCCCCATTGAATTAATTGTAATTCGACCACATAATTATAATTAAGACAAGAAATTATTTGTGAAACCAAGAAAGTCAACAAACAAAGTTAATTGTTTAATGGGAAAAGGGGATGTTGAAAAAGTAATATAAACTTACATATTTATTTAGGAATTGACACTTAAGCTACACAAAATTATGTATATGTAACACTTATGTATGCATTAATTCTTTAATATGTTCGAATGAATGTTAGAATGAATGAAAGCTAGAAAGCAGAAATGTGGTTTAAATATATGATTTTAATTAATATTATATATATATATATATATATATATATATATACTGTTACAGCCAGTGTTGCTAAATTAAATGTTGTTTTTTGCTGGATTACAATATAATATATAATATAATATACTACATCTACAAAACAAATTTCATATTCATATCTTCAAAAATGATATCAATACTGACAAAGATTAAAATAACGTAATACTGATTTCATAAATGAAACTCTTGTAAAATTTGTTCTATTTAAGAAAAAATTTTAATTAATTGTTAAAAATTATTCTTACGGCCTTTTGCATTTTATATGACGATATGTAGAAATTTTGTTAATTATTCAGTATGTGTCGTTGTAACATCAAGAACCTTTTAACATAGAGGTCTACATAAAGATCAAGTCCAAGAAGTTGAGGTACTTCTTCTGGGTGCGTAAATAAATCCATTTCACAAAGACAATTATGGTTAGCTAGACAGTTGCATATGTGGTGGTATCATTGGCGTCCTCACTACATGCTGGACATGTGTTAGGGTTGGTGTGGCCTATGCTTAACCCGCCCTCAGTTGAGCCAGTTGAGTAAGTATACATGTTCTATGTTTGGGGTTACTATTAAGTGTTCCTGTATTATTGTAGATGTTTCCGTCATTGATGCCGCAGTTATTAAGAAACCGCATTTGCTATTTGGAAAACTATTTCCGTATAAAAGGTAAGTAAGAAGTAAATATTTTTGACCGGTTTTTAAGTAACAGGTATTTAATATTTTTATTGATATATCGCTCTCTATATTAAAAAGGTTATCGCAGAATAATTTTTTATCCCCTGCGTTTGAACATCATGCTGAAATAACCATGATTTTTCCGATCTTCAAGAGTAATAAATAAAAGTATATGTTTTAAGTTTTAAGATCACATAAATATACATCACATACATATAACTAGGATATTACTTAGTTTACATACATATATTACTTATTATTACTTTTTCATAGATTCAAGTATTTTGTTTATTGAAACTGTAAAAATATTCAAAAATTTTTTTTATCAAATGTAGTAAATCAAAATAACGGACAAAATTAAATGCTTTTGCTATATATATATATTTATATAAAGTTTCATTTTGTACTTTTTGTATTTGTATTATTCGAAAGCAAATTAAAATATTAAAAAATAAAATTCTTAAATCCTAGTGATTAAAAAATATTCAGTTACTTGAAGCAAAGCTTTTCTTCTGGCTTTTTGGAAGAGCAAAGAGAAAGGAAGGTTTAAACGTGACAGATTTGTTTTACAAGTAAATATATTGCATTAATTCACAGTTTATACCATTTCGAAATCAAAAGGTATCTTTTAAAAAATATCGGAAATAAAATTTTAGATCCTCAAACAGAAAAGTAGGAAAGTGGCGAATATTAAAAAATTGAGAGCAAATCATTTTCTTTGTTTCAAAGACAACGCATATGATAAGCTTGAATATTATAAAGTTTATAAGCAAAATTAATTTATTAGAACAATATACGGATATTTAAATTCATGTCACTGTTGATTGGCCATATTTATAAATTGTTCCTCTTTTTGCTACATTTTTATGTTATAGTTATTTTTAATAAAATTCAATAATGAAAAAACAATATCTTATACATTTTAAGTAAGTTGTGTCCAAAAAAGTTACTTTACATTAGTAATGTATATATAGCGATCAGGCCTGACAATAATTAGGTTCGTTAAATCGGAAAACTACTGTACTTATACATTTCTCAAATACAGTTTCTTGAGTGTCATTTTTAAAAGTTGTATTTTTGATAAACATAATGTGATAATCGAATACAAATCTTATTGATTTTATTTTTAAGCTTAAACAACTGCTGGCATTGATCATTTTCTTGTACTATTTCTTTCTGTGTACTGTTTAAATCTTATACTATCAAATCTATTTTTGTGTATTATGCTTCGAAATCAGTTTATGTCAATTTAACGGTAGCCATCAGTCTGTTTGAAAGTCTCCTTAAACAAATTTTAGTCTAATTTCAAGACAATGACAATATTTACAACAAGTCACAAACCTAAGTGTCGAAATATTTTAACATTAACAAAAAAGTTTTATTTTTATTAATGTTTCTTATCTGTGCTTTAAATAAAGAGAAAAAAACGTCAAAGTAAATCTATATATATGTTGCTTTTTAGAGCAAAATACCGTTTTTTTTTTTAATTAATTAAAAATAATGAAGTTAATGTTACTTTTAACTTGAACCTTGGTCTTGCATTCTCAACCTCAACAAAAGGAATTTATCTAATAAATATTTAACCTTAATTTGTGTCATTTTAATAAAAAGAAATAAAATCTCAACAATTTACTTCTAAAGCAGCAGAAGAAAAAACTCAAATTATCATCAAAGAAACACAAAATGTTCTTTTGGGTGTATTTTCCAAAGTTGCTTTTTTTTGCTGCTGTTTTCCGTATACTTTTGCTTTTATGTTAATAGGATTTTTCTGCTTTTTTTTTTTGGTTGTTGTTTTTTATGGCCCGTTTGTATCTTGTGAATGCGAGTATTATATTTCTGTTTTTAGCCATTTTCATGTTTAAAGAATTTTCTTTTTGGACGTTTTTTTTTTTTATTTTAAGAATATTTTTGTGTGGACACTTGAGTTTTAACAGTTATTTGTTTTTATATACAATATTTTTTATTTTTTATTTTTTTGTTATTTCTGTTATTGAGTTGTATCTATGGTTGTTTTATTTGTATTTGTTTTAGTTATTGTTGTTCTTGTCTTCCAATTCTCTGCAATAATAACAGAAATTTGCATTGACAACTGGGGAATAATTTTTAGTTTCTCTTTATTCGATTATGCCGCCAATGCTGCTGTTGTTTGCTGATTTTTTGTTTGCTTTGTTTTTGTATATATTTTTTTATTATTATAGGCCTTGTTTTACATACATTTTTTGTATTAATATTATTGTTGGTAAAAAGAATATTATGCAGAGATTTAAGAGAATAAAATAACAAGGATTTAAAGGGAAACGATTTCAAATATTTGAAAAATGTATATCGATTATTCCATGAAAGAACGCATGAAAAAGGGCATTTATTTATATGGTGTCTTGCAATTTCCATAAAAATTTGTAAACACAAAATCATTTATCGATTTCAGTTTCGCGAAATTGTGAAAACTGGCGATTTTATTTCACTTTCTCAAAAACCCAAAAAAAAGTCCAAAGTGTGTAGCTTTAAATAGCAATATCTCTAGGAAGGCTTTGCGAATTTTAATGATTTAAACTTCGCTTAAATTTGCTTATATCGGCTTTAACACGAGCATTTCAATAAAAGGAAATTTTTACAAAGTTGCATTTTAATGCAGTTGCTTTTTTAAATGTATTTTCCGTTAAATATGCTATTTAAAATTTTTTATATTTTAACATATTTGGAAAGTATACAATCTTTACATTAAAATAAAAATCTCATATTTTGGGGACGCACGTATATGCTATTGCTAATAAAATTGAAAAAAAAAATGTTCAAAATGTTGATATAAAAATTATATTTTTCTTATTTTTTGAAAAAATGATTTTAATTTGTATAAAAGTTAAGAGAATATAGCGAACATACAAAAGGATTTTGTCTTCGTTTTGAGTACTACGGGTATCTTTTCCAAAATTTCCTTTCTGTTCAAAAATATTTTCAAAAGACAAATTCAATTTATATATCAATTTTTCACAACTGTGATAACTTCATAAACTTTAATTTTTCTTTAGGTGTATTTTAAATTGTTTTGTTTGGCATAAATTTCAATATAAGTTAATGTAATACATAAAGGTTTCCCGTTTTTACTAAATTTTCAAAAAGTATCTCAATGCATTTTTCAAATAAAATCCGTAAAATTGACGGACAACTTAGAGATTAATTCGATGCATAGTTCAGGCAGATTGTGTTAAATTTGAAGGTTTGGGTAAAACACTTAAAAATGTCTTAAATATATCTGTATTTTCATAAACTTATTTACGGGTGAGTTTTGTCTATGCAAAAATCATAGCAATAAATTTCATGAGGAACGGTTCAAGATTAACCATAGCTTCCATATAATACCTCCTCCTGAAAATCAATTTCCCTGGCATGATTCATTTATAAATTTTCGTATACATAAGTAAAAATAAAATCTATTTAAGTGTTAGCCCTACAGTCAAATTCCACAAGAATCGGACCGTAATTGACTATAGCTTCCTTATAAGGATCTCAAATGATTAAGATAATTTAACTTTATTTTGATTTTGTTAACAAAACAAGAATATTTTCATTTAATTTTTTGAAAATATTTTTTTCCTCAAATCGCAACCTAGAAGATAATAACTTTAATTTTTATAACCTAAAATTTAAAAATAAATTACAGTTTGCTTAGTTTTAAAATATTCCTTATTCAAGTGACGCACGAAATAGTACCACAGAAATACATGTCTTTAAATAATAAAATATGTATATTTTTTATTTCTTCAGGAAACTAAAGCCAACACTTTGAAATTTGGTTGCGCAAAGAATTATTTTTTTCCGAACTTTAGTTCAGGAGATCATATTCAAGTGGCAGGCAGTGTATATACATATATATATATATATATATATATATATATATGTATATATATATTATATATATATATATATATATTATATATATATATATATATATATATATATATATATATATATTATATATATATATATATATATATATATATATATATATATTATATATATACATATATATATATTATATATATATACATATATATATATTCATATATATATATATATATATATATATATATATATATTTGGATCTTCATACTATACATATCACGTAAAAATAAAAAAAATGTTTATTTTCAGCCAAGTTTGCCTAAATACTTTTTGAATTTCTATATAAAAACAAAAAATTTCTGTCTTTAGACCGATTTTTTTTAAATATGAAAACTAAGTATACAAAAAATTTTATATATTTTTAAATAACTCCCTTGTAAACAAAATAATTTTATAAAATAAAACGCAATAATATAAACTTGGAAAAGTTCGATTTTCATGTGTTGCCATTGTGTTTAAAAATTGCAAAAAATCTGTAAATTGAACGGCGCGCAGTGGTATCAAAACAATTTTTTTTTTTTAATAATTCTATAACTTTTGAACTGTAAGAATTATTAATTAAAATTTCGCAAGGTCAGGGTCGAGGTATTTTCCAGTTGATTTAGAAAGTAGATCTCAAAAGTTGATCGTCATAAGATTTTGGAAGTATATAAGGAATGTAAATTAAATGCGTTGAAATTTCTTCATACCGTGATCCGAAAAACTTAAAATTTTTATTTTGAGCATATTTTTTAGAAATATTGTTAATATTTGGACGTATACAAAATTTAAGTAAGTAGAAGTACTCCAGTGATATTTTGGCATAATAAATCAGAAATTAAAAAAACTACTATATTTTCGTACCAAAATACCCAAAATCTCAGTTCGGGGAAAACTTATTTCAAACATTTACTTTTTTCATTAAAATGATCACCCCGACGTTGAAAAAGGTGTGGCTCAGAAAATATTTTTTGTGTGTTTAACCAATATATGGTTTGACATTTGAGAACTTTACAAAAAAAAAAATTGAAAAACTTTTTTAAAATTGACAAAGTTTGGATAGGGTTGACCAAAGCGCCTGATATTTTTTCTTTACGCACATTACTTTAAGATTTCTTTTGAATTGCAAAAATTCTGTAGTCCGGAAAAAAATAATAAAATAAACATTTTAGAAGTGAAAGAATATTACCACCTTTTTGTAAAATAATCCCAAAGATGTGAAATTTTTTTAAAATTTCAGGTTAATATAACTTTTTATCGTATGGATATGTTTACATGATTTTTGCAGCCATATTACTTAGCGTTTTATAAGAAATCTAGCGGATTTTTTTTAATTTTAGGGCCTAAATTAAGGCCCCCTAGATTAGAAACTTAAAAAAAAACTGGGCCAAAAATGTGGCTAAACTTTGCTTAGAACTTAATATCTCTCAAACTAAAGAGGTAACCTATATGCGTAAGCATGTTTTTTTTTGTAGAGATTTACAAGAATTATAAATATAACAATAATTGTAACAAATTTGGAGGTTACCCTCTAACTGTGTGACTCGCTAGAGAGATGTGCTCCTCCAAATTTTATTTAGATATCTCCAGTCGTTCGCTAATTTCAGAATTATTTCCAAAAAAGCGTTATGGGACCACTGTGCGGCGCACGGAGTGTGAAAAAATCCGTTTTTACCTAGAAGCAATTACTTTTTCAAAATATTAATTTTAATTTTTCAATTAATCGCAAACAGAAGATAGATCAAAAGTTAAGAAGACTGAAAAAAATTGTTTAAATTTTCATTTTGTAAAAAAAAAATATTTGAAATTTTCTTTGGAAAGTTTTAAGTTTTTATTGATTTTTAGCTCATGTATAACTATTTTCATTTACCTTTTGCAATCAAATCTAGTAAAACTAAATCAATGATTTAACAAAATTTTTGCAAAATTCCTAAAATTTTCATTACGAACAATTTAATAATATCTATTAACAAAATTTTATATTTTATGAAAAAAGTTTGGAAAAAAAGTCATTTTCGATTCATAATATTTATGAAAAAATTTTCAAGTATATGCATTTTTTTCTCTGTGAAATTTTCACAAGTAAAGTTTTTCTTTTTCGGTTAAAAATTCATTCCAAAGACCTGCATTTAGCTTGAACAGCAATAATTTTAATACATAAAGAAATTACATCGACAGTTGTTAGTTTAATTTCTATCTTCATATTTTTATTATTTAGTTAGACCTTTGCAAATGATAGGAACTGCCAATGCCAACTTATTTGGAAAAAAATTCTTACTATTTTTATATTCAATTATAAAAGTACTTATCCACAGACCTTTTCTCCATAATAAACTTTTATAAAAATTTTTTACTCAATAATTAAAAATTAATGAAAATGTTGGAAAAAACATATTTGTTATAACTTATTTTATAAAACAAATGAGCAAAAATAAAAACAAAATTGATTAGTTTTAAAGTGCTTACTATTAAATTACAATAACAAAAATACAATAAAAATTGTGACAAGAATTTAATTTTGACCAAGAAAAGTGGTCGGTGAAACAATAGTGTGCCGTTTTGAATAGCCGATTAGAAATTCGACCAAGTCTACAGTGAACTGTACACTACGAACGCATTTTTATCACTAGTGAAAACCCATTTTGCTAAATATTGTAACTTGTTATATTGATTTATTCTTATTAGAATTAAGAAATACAAAACGAAATTTGCATTTTTTTCACCTCTGGTTTTTCAAAACCAACTTTTACATTTCGGCTCATAGGTGTAATTTTTTAAAGAACTAATTCCTTTATATTCTTTTTATAGCATTCACTATACGTAAAAATGGTATTTAAAAACTTCACGTTTAGTTTGTAATTTCTGTGATTTATTTGGATCCTTATAAGTAAGGGAAACAATTTTAAAATTTCCGTCTGTTTGTCTATCTGTTGAAATCCAACTTCTTAAAGTTTCCGATTTGAAGGTCCTGTAGAATACATTTATATGTACGTATACCGCAAATGGTTTCGAAAATTTTCTTATTTAAAATTTTCAAAACTTTTCTATAAATTACTGAATTGTGATAGAAAAACTGGAACATTTTTCTTAGGCCTACTTTTAGAAAATACCCCAAAAAGGCGAATTTTCTGAAATCAATATAAGGTGAAGGGTATTTCAGTATAACCAACAGCACCACCGAATATAACATTCCAACTACTTCTCTCTTAAGTGTTTGTTTGATAATTATAATAAAATGAAAAATCCCTAACTAAACCTAAAATTTTATTTGGAAAATAAGAAAATCCTTATTGTTTCCCCAAAAATGTCTTTGGTGTTCTATAGATTTTTATTGTTTGTTTTTGTTTTTGCTTCTTCTGAAGCAAAGTTCTTTTTATGCTGATTGTTGTGAGTTTCCAAGGTACATTTGATTTTAGTATTATTGAAAAATAACAAGTAAACTAAGTTTTTTCGCATTACATTAAATGTTTTTCAAATTCGGTTTGTTATTTTTTATGTTTCATATATTTATTTATTTTATATTGAGCTGTCCAGTTGATTTTGATAATCCTAGATAGTTGGAATAACTGTGATTGTAATTACCAACAAATTTTTTTTATTGGTTTTGCTAATCTGGAACAATATTCTAAAAATAAAAATGTTTTTGGAGAAAAAAAGTAAGTTGATTGCAACATCAAATGTTTGATTTAAAAATATTTTTTTTTTTTTTTTTTTTTTTGTGAAAATAAGTTCCTAAAATAAAAATCGATGTTGTGTTAAACAAGAAAATTTTAACATTTAAAACGAACATTAAACAAAGTAAGGTTATTACTCGTATTATATTAAAATGTAAAAGGAAACAAAACAAATAACTATTTACATATATTATTTGTCCTTCCTACTGGTAATATAAATGAAAATTTTTACCATTTCTATTAAATATAAACTTAATTATTTGAGCAAAATGGTGATTTTTTGCAATGACTTCAAAGTTGTACAATTTCTAAAGTCTATAAGAATTTCGTGATTTACTTTAAAATAAATGATTTTGAAGGAATATTGTTACTAGTTTACTGTCTCTAACTGTGCTCTTTTCAATGCCTTTATTGCTACTATATAAAAAAAATATGGCCTATTAAACGATTTATCAAAACTAAAAGCTATTCCAATTACTTTTTTATTTGTATCAATTATTCAAGTGATCAAAATTAAAATTTTTAATATTTTTTACTAGTTTAGGTTAGGTTAGATAGTCAGCTGTAAATATAAACTATATAGCTCACTTAGCTCCTATTGGTCCCGTTGTGTTAATGAATCATGTGAATCTGTTTTTACATGTCCGATAATAGGTGCGAATCGAATCAACCTGACGCACAAATAAAAGATCTGAACCGTCTGACATCAATTGCAGAGAGATCAGGTAATGTGTACATATATGGACTACCAAATTCAGAAGTCCTTATATTCGCAAGAGCTGGACAGTGACAAAGCAAATGTTCTACTGTCTCTTCCTTCTCCTCGATAAAACAACTTCTACAATTAAAAGTGAGTCCTAGTCTTCTACCGTATGCACCAGCAATCTAGTGCCCTGTAATAATGCCTACAATGTTCATAGCTGACCATAGCCTTGGCAATTCCAGAACTCGACCGTTTTTGATCGTACTGAGGCCATATCTGCCTCGAGACAGAACATACGTACTCGTTTGTCCACCTTTGTTGAGCTATTCTCGACAAGTACTGCAGTGCCATTGATCTGCAAGATGACAGCGGTATGTCAACTAGTTGGTCCTTTTCTTCCCTTTGAAGAAGGGAACCAGTTCTAGCTAATTCATCCACATTAATATTTCCCAGGGTACTTGAGTGACCCATTACCCAGATCAACTCTAGGTTTAAATGTCTCGCCATCTAATTTAAAGATGTCCGGCATTCATGTACCAGTCTGGATGTCGAAACAGGCAATTAATCGCGGGTTGACTATCGGTACAAATCCAATCCGAATACTCTATAGAACATTAGCCAATTTACCGCTCTCCTAATGGCTGAGATCTCTGCTTGAAGAGCATTGCAGTAATCTAGCAATTTAAAGGATATGTTCCTCTTATATGCGGGAATGAAGATACCTTCCCCAAACCCTTCAGAAGATTTGGATCCATCAATGTAAACCTCAATCGATCCGGTTATTATAATGCGATCGGCAGAGAAGGAAAATTGGAAGCCTCTGTTCAGAAAGGGTTTGGGAATACAATAATCAATGTTGCCGAATTTTCGAATTTTGCTATATAAAATTTTAATTTAATTTATTAGAATACTTTGATTTTGAGTAATTTATTTAATTGTAAAAATATTTTAAATCATTTTAAAATTCTGTTTAATAATTTAATTTAATTTTCTTCGAAAGTATTTTTTTTTTTTTGTGTATTTTTTCTGTTTATTAAAATTTTCAACAAACAAAAATTTTAACAATATTAGTTCATCGAAAATTCTATAATTTAATTTGTTCAATTAGCAATTATTTACACATTAAACAAATTAATCACTTCCATAATTCTAACAGTACTTTCTAATAAATCATTTTCTATTACATACATAATAAATTATTTATGATCAATTATTGCAAATAAAATTCATAACAAATTAAATATTGTTGCTATAATCAAGCAATTCAAATCATCTATCCAAGAAAAACGCAAATAAATTCGGCTTAAAATTAGTGTTGCTTAAAAATAAAACAGTATAATTCGTTATAAATTAATATCCATGTATAATTTTTCATGGTCAGTCATGCTATGGTCTGTGTTTTTTTATTTTTCTACACAACATAATCACAACTAAAACAGATTAAAACAGCTTCACAAAACTTAACGAACAATTAAGTTGAACTGGCCAAAAACAAATGTGAGGCATGTTAAAATTATAAAAGCAAAAAAAAAAAAAAAATAAACACATATCAGAAACTCCTACTGGTTGACTAGAACAGACACTAAAGCCACTACTTCTTATTACAATAATACTGGCTATGACAACTAAAAGCCAAGCAAAAGATAGATGACTAAGAAAGCGGCATAGATTAACTCTTACAAATAAAGTGGCTGGCAATGGTACTCATATGTAGATATTCATACGTTCATGTCTGTAGATATTTTTGATTTGTAGCAGAGTTTTTTGTTTTTACTCAATTTTTAATAACATTAAGCAAAACGTTTGGCAAAAAATCTGTCTTACTGGAAGTGATTTCATAAATTGCAAAAATGACACAAAATTAACCGCAAGACAGACAGACAAGCTATTGGACAGACAGAAGTGGTTTTATGTAGTCATAATTGTTCATGTAACTAAATGCTTGATAGGAGTATACTTAGTGAAACAGTGTGTAATCTAGATTAAAATAGCAACAACATCCACATACACTTAAAGAAATTAAAATTAATCTTATTACAAGGACTTAAAGCAAAAATATTAACTATTGTTTTTAATATTTTCTTAAGATTTATTAAAAACTTAAAGAGAATTTTTATTTTATCCGTCGCCAAAAATATGCTCCCATATTTTAGTAGCTTTTGTTTGTTATTCTATTCTTAGCACATCACAAAATGGGTCTAAATATATATTTATTACGTTTATTCTGAGTTTTTATGACTAAGACGAAATTGAAATACTACTATCATTGACAGTCAATCTGTCTTTTTAAAAGTCTTACTTACAGGAAACTAGGGATATGAAATTTGAGTAAAGTTTTCTATAATATTAGGGAAAATCATTCTTTTAGAGTACAAAAAACTAGAAACAAATCAAAGTATTTACGATGTTAAAATAAATAACAAAAATAGTCTTTACTGCCCAATTTGACGCTCCCTGTCATATATAGTGAAATCCTAAATACATATCATTCATTCCATGAAATAATGATCCAAAAATGTTCCTTAGCTATTCGAATTTTGTAAATATACGTCGCACGTATACTTTGCGGATCTATTTAAATATTTCCATTTCTATTTTTTGCAATTTTGAAAAGCTAGCGAATTTATTCACGATTTTTAACAAAATTGAAAAAATGTATAAATTAAAACATAAATATATCTATAAGCTGTAAAAGGAAGGATTGAAGAATATATCCTTTTTAAAAAGCAATAATTTAAAAATAATATTATCGCTTAGAAATGCATTAATAATGCAAATTCAATTTGGGATGCATTTTTATATTTGAAATTTTTGTCTTCCTCTGACATTATAAAAATTATAATCTTTAATAAAAAATTGCAGTATAAATTTTTCTGGGACAAAATAGGCCACTATTTAAAAAAATGAAAAAAATTTCCTACAGATTTTTTCACACAAAAATAAATTTTTTATGACTTTTGTGATTTATTTTATTTAGTTTTTTCTTTTTTGGGAGTTTATTTTTAATTAATTTTATCCATAATATTTTATTTATTTTTATTTTATATATTTCAGTACGAATATGACTTAGGGCACTTCAAACAAAAATTATATTTATAATAATTATAACAAAAAAATTAATAATAACAATAATCATATTAAAAAAATTATAATGATGATGATAATAATAATAATAATAATAATAATAATAATAATGCAATTAAAATATAAAAAAATCATAATAACAATTAACACAAAAAGTGAAATTAATTATTGTAGTATTTAATTACGAAGGCGGATCAATAAGTCCGAGACTTTTCGAACTTCCCTAGAAGTTATACGAAATGCAACACTATTACTCTCAATTGACCATAAACGTAAACGTGTGACAACTTCAAAGGATTGTTTGGAGTTGTTTAACCACAATCCTAATGAACTTTTGCGGCGTTTTGTAACTGCGGATGAAACATGGATCCATTACTGTACTCCGGAGACCAAGCAGAAGTCTAAACAATGGGTTTCTCCTGCTCCGAAGAAGGCCATGATAAGTTTATCAGCCAATAAGGTGTTGGCAACAGTTTTTTGGGATGCACGCGGGATAATCCACATCGATTACCTTCAAAAGGGAAAAACAATAAACGGCGAATATTATGTCAACTTATTAGACCGATTTAATGAGGATTTAAAAAAACGACCCCATATGACCAAGAAAAAAGTTCTTTTTCATAATGCACGGGTGCACATGTGTGCAGTCTCAATGGCAAAACTCTATGAATTGGGCTACGAATTGGTACCTCATCCGCCATATTCTCCGGATTTAGCTCCTAGTGACCACTTCCTATTTCCAAACCTACAGAAATGCCTCGGTGGAAAGAGATTCAGCTCCAAAGATGAATTTATTGACTAAACAAATGCCTATTTTTACAGTAGTCTATTAACGGGTGGTACTTGGTGGGAATAATGTATTTCGAACTTCTCTCATATAACTACGAGAGAAGTTCGAAAAGTCACGAAATTATTGATCCGCCCTCGTACATCCTATATAAAAGTACAAAATTTCTGTTTTTAGATCGATTAAAATATATATATATATATATATATATATATATATATATATATATATGTTTGTTTTTAAATACTTTATAACTCTATTGTGAAAAAATGCTTTTTGAAAAATTTTGATCTTTATATTCAAAAAATCTGTGAATTTGACGCCGCACTACACGCAGAGTAAAAAAATTAAACATTTTTTTAACATATAATGATGCCTTATTTTATCAATTTTTACCTAGAATCAATTAATTTTTCAAAATATGAAAATCTTCCCTAATTATTTTTTTTTAATTTTACCCCTCTAGTTTACAGAAATATAGTTTTTCTTTTTTTTTTGGTTAAAAAGTCATTTCTGTATTTAGCTTTGGCAGCAATAATTTTGATACACAAAGGAATTACATCGACACTTGTTAGTTTAATTTCCATCTTTTTATTTTTACAAACAATAAATGATGGAAGTGCTCACTTATCGGGAAAAAATGATTTTCTCGAAAAGCGCAAAAATTCACAAAACCAAGAAAATAAGACCAAAATCTGATGGCCCTCCATTTTTTATAAATCTTTAGTGGAATGAAAAATAATTTTCTTTATAAATTCATAACTTATAAATTTCTAATTTGTGGTGGCTATATAAAACTCAGTCTTGACGAATACCTGACTTTTATTTTATTGAAAGGGTTAATTGCAATATTTAATGGTTTACATTTAAACCATTTTTCTCTCAGTGTAACATAAAAAGAACAGTACAGTAGGGCCAATAACAAAATAAATAATAATAAATAAAAATCTGGAAATAATATATTAGCTCCTTGATTATAAACATACCATGATATTAAAATATTGATCCATAATTGATTGTATTGTACATTACTTTATTATGCTTTATTTAGAAATTATTCTAATCGTTAGATGATGTCATTTCTGGACTTTAATTCCAATAATTTTTCACCGACTATGAAATAATATTAATCTCCACTCTTTTGCTATTTGATACTGCAATCGATCCCACGGTTCTCTCGTTTCAGTTATTCATTATATTTTCTTAATATTTATTCCGACAGGCAAAGAGCAACATTTTGGTAGCGTAACGAATTTTTGTATTAAAATGTTGTATGAGTTGCTGTTTGTACAAGTTGAAGATTAATGAAGTTTGACTACATAGAAAACTGTAATATTTATTTGCAACCTGCTGTTTATCATTTTCTCGCTTCGAATTATTACAATTTGTGTGTGTGTTTATGTGTGTGTAAATACTTATCTGTGTATGTAATGGCCTTTTTTGATGGGACAGTTGTTTTGTATTTTGTTGTGCTGTAGTTTTAAGACAAAAGTCAAAAGTAATAAAACTTATCCTCACTCCAATATAAAAATCTGTCTAAAACACTAGTCTTTCAACATCATCCTCATTACTACTCATTTTGATGATGACTACGATGATGGTGATGGTCAGTGATTATAAATGGTTGATGATAAAGTAGCTGTTCAGACATTAAGTCAGATGGTTTAACAAAAGTGAAAATAGGGGGAAGATATACCTATAAGTATAGGTAATAGTAATATAATTATTACTCATTACCAAGTAACGCAAGGAATAATGAGCTAAAAAGTTTTTATAAGATTGGAAACAATTTTACTTATTTCTTACTATAAGTAAAACTTTTCATCAAAATATTTTTATTTTGGATTAAATACAACTCAAGTCAAGTGATTTGAACAAGCATTCATCCCATTTCAACAAAATTCTGTCATACTTATGATGTTCAATGTTAATACCATAATCTTTCGTTTGTTGCTGGTGTTTTTATTTTCCCAATGTTAATCACAATAATGTTAATAGATGAACAGCAACAGAAAACAACACAAGGATTTATGACTTTAAGCAAATAATGAGGAAAATGCTGAATAAAACCCAACTCTATACATCTGTCTGCTTTAATTCTTTAAAGAATCCATTTTATACAAAAACACAAACATTTAAATGCTTAGTCATTTTATATAGTAAAAAGAGAGTTAATGATAAATTATATGATTATTATTGCAACATTCATAATTTTACATTAAATATATTGCCATTATAATTGCAGAAAATATATTAAAAATATTTGGCAAAAAAAAAAGGAATATTCATTAATTTCATCTGTTTCTTATTAAGTTTCGTGTTTCCTTTTTTTCCAAATTTCCATTTCATTGTGAAATTGCAGACATTCATTTTTTATGATTTTTTTTTTTTTTAAGTTAAATTAATAATGTTGTGTCAACTGAATGTCTGAATAAAATATATATTTATTTTTCAATATTGCTCTTTATTTATTTAGTAATTCAGTTTTACTACATGAGCTCGAGTATTTTATTGGTTGAACACAATAAGATAAAAGAGATATGAGGAACTGTTTTTATTTTTAATTGAGTGCATTTCATCAGTTATAGAAAGTTTTTTTCGCAGGCGCCCTACATCAGGATGAAAGAATTGTTATGTCCTCTGAGTTTCTTGAATGATACAATATCGTCTTTACAAAGTGGTTTTAATGCATTTAAATACAGAATGTTTTTTAGTGAAAATGTTAAATCAATACATAGTATAATATGTAAATGCGCTGCAAAAACTTTTTGGTTTTCGGTAATGGCAACTACTTGGTAATGGCGCGTCATTATTATTTACCTATTTCGTATTACATAAATAAGTACTCAATAGTATAATATCACAGTAATATTGCTATCACGTGGATCAGTTGACTAGAGCGCTATATTAACAACCAGAAGGTTCTTGGTTCAACCCTATTCTGATGTTATTAGTTTTTTATAACAAAATTTAAAAAAAAATATGTTTATACTAAAAAAATTTTTGTCACTTAAACAATTAAGTGCCAGATGGTGTACTGAGTAAGACGTTAGTGATTAAAAACAAATGGTTAATTTGTGTCGCAGTTCAAATCTCACTGACGGCAAACATTTTTTTATTTTTATTTTCGTTTAAGTCCTTATTTTTTAGTACCCCTAGAGTCTAAAGATAACTACATGAATCTGTGGACAACTTGAACAAATATAACTAGTAATTTATTTTTGTTTCCAATTATATCTGCTAGCTTACCAGGAAAGCAAAGTTTTTGCTCAGTGGTTTGAAAATAATAAATCCTTATCGCTTTGGATAGATTATAAGGGTAAAAACCTAAAGAAGAAGTTCAGTCAGAAGTCAAACGACTCCCTTTCCCACTAGTGTTAAAAAATTTCAGCCTTTTTCGAGTCATTTGCAATCGGTAATTGCCCCTGCTGTCAAAAAATGTAAACACGGCATGACAATTTTACGGAGCCTCCTTGGATCAGTTTAGAGAATCTATCAGCATCCGTTTCGAAAGAACGTAAACAATATTCTTATTGTTGTCTTTTCAGTGTGGTTAAAAACAGAATTATTTTTCTAATTACATATAAAGTAATTTTTAGATTTTAATATGCTGGATAAAAATATCAAATCCTAGTAAAATACCCAGTACTTTAAATAAAGATTTAAAGATTATTCAGGAAAGCATTTCATTGCATATCTAGATTCTCAAAAATTTAAGATTCCAAAGTCCACTTTCCTGTTCTGCTGGACATTTAAGTAAAGGATGAATTTATTTTATATTTTTCCTCCTCTTCGTTCATTTAACTTTTGCAATAATCATTATGGAGATTGCCAGCATCCAGTTCAAGTAATCATAAAAATCTTTCAATTGCTTCGAAAAACCGAAAGCCTGATATTCTGGTTTAAACCTTTACTGTTAAATCATTATACAAATTTCATTAGCCGGTTTTCTGACATGAGGAGTGCACAAAATCAACGATATTTATCAATTATTAAATTCATCTCTTACTAAATATTTGTGTAACACCGACTATAGCTTACACAGCCCAACCCTGCAAGATTCCTTCATTCACTGTAATAATTTCTTTTTCTTTTGTTAGGTCTTTTGCGATCCATACAAGAGGGCTGCCAGGTACTTTTTTTGACTAATCCCAAAATTTTAAAAATATTTTCCCCAAAAATTCCCACCCAAAAAAATTTGATGTTAAAATATTTAAAACAATTACTAATCCTGATTATCAAATACTTTTCCAATCTGATTTAAATTGTTTTTTTTTTAATAGTGTGATGAATACTTAATAGAATCTCAAGACATGCAAACTCATGGTTTATTATAGGCATTATATAAACCATGAGTTATAGGCAAATATATTAAATATTAATATATTTGCTTATAACCTTGGTGGTATTGAGTTGAATACAGTAAATAGTTTTACAGATTTGGGGGAACTATTTGGTGTGAAACTAACTTTTAACTCAGACATTGAAACAACTGCTAATAAAGCAAATGCACTTTGTATACTTTGCTTTGTTAAGCTCTGGGCAAAAGAATTAAAAGATCTTTATATCATCAAACGTCTGTATACATCCTTAGCAAGAATAGTTTTGGAATACGCATCAGTTATTTGGGATTCTTACTACAACATTTACATAAATAAATTGGAATCTGTTTAAAAGCAATTCCTGTTGTATTGTCTTCGTGGATTAAACCGGAATCTATTTATTTGCCTTTCACCGTACCGGAATCGACTTACTCTAATTAGACTGCTAACGGTTTCTAATATATCATTTATAGTTGACCTTCTTCTAGGAAAAATTGACTCTGTTCCTACTGTTTCTAACTACTGTTCCTAATCGGATGTTGAGATCCTATCATTCGTCAGTTATTCCATTCCATAGATCTAATTATGCTAACATTAATCGGTTTTATAAAATCTGTTCAGAAGTTAATTCGTATTACAATTTTGTTGACTTTTAAAATTCACCGAATAATATAAAAACGAGGCTTCTTGGTTTGTTGAAATCTAACCATTTTTAGTATAAGTATTATGTATTAACTATTTTTGTTCATAAAAGTAAGCAATTGTAAATTATTTTCAGCTGTTTTGTGATATCTTGGCAACAGATTCTATTAATATACTGTTGCATATTCTTATAAGAGTAGATCATTTTTTTTAATCAATTTAACAAAATGGGGCTAAAAATAATTAACTACTTAAAAAATTAAGAACAAAAAACTTAAAATGTACATTATTTTTTTCATTGTAATTTTAGTATCTTAGTGCAATTTTTAATGGCATTTTCCTATATACACACTTAAATTAATGAACCAATTTTGTATTATTAATAATATGTTGATGAGTCTTTGTTTTGTATAATATAAAAAAATCCATTTTGGCATTGATTTGACTAATTTTTGAAGAAAATCACTGTCAATTTCTTCAAAGGCTTGCTTACCCCAACATAACACTGTCTTCACCGAAATTGCGTTTCGTTTGACCTCAAATCGTGCCAATAGCAAGAATATGAATCGAGACTGTCCAAATTTAATTTCTTTTTATCAGAAAATATTTCTTTATTCCACTCATCTGTTCATTTTTCTTATGATGCTGTTTTAACATTGGCTTAAATTTCGGTTTCTTCCATTTCATGATACCATCTGTTCGCAAAATGTGTGCAACATGTTTGGAAGTGGCAGAAAGGTCAAGCTTATTTTTTATTTGTGTAGCATTTAATTTATTGGGGGTGGCCCCTTTTATAATTTTATTAATTTACCTTTTCTTTTTCTTTTTCTTTTGAAAAACGAAAAAGACTATAAAAAAGCCAGTAGCTAAAACCAAGAGTTTGAGTATAAAAGCAAAATAAAAAAAGCTAAATTTAACCTTAAAAAGGCTAAACTGGTCACATTGTTGGGAAATACGAAAACTTAAGAAATGGCAAAATTATATGATTTGCTCTTTTTCTGAAAGAGTGAAAATACACAATCAACTTTTTGATATTTTCAGTATTATTGTTTATTACTTTTAAATCGCTCTTTAACATTAAATGAGAAAGAAAAATCAGCAACTCTTTAGACTTCAAAAATATCAGCCGATAATTCAACAGTACTCAATTAGGTACAGATAAGTTAAAATGCATCCAGAAATTCATACTATATGCTATCTCAGAGTTTGGTTTTTTGTTAAACTCTGAATCAAAAATACGCATTAAGCACATGTGTTGCTTATAGGGCTCGTTAGCTTATTTTTGTTCTTTACAATGACGTGCAAGTTAAATTTTAAATACTTTTATCCAAAATTTCAACTTTATTAACTAAACAAAAGCTGCCATTATAACAAAATTTCAGAAAAAAAAAATACCCAAAATGTTTTTTTTATCCCCAACAAATTTCCCAATCCCCAAAATCAAATTTTTCATCCTTTTCTGCAACAAAAGTTCTCCAAAATTTGTCTTCAAAACCCTAAATCTGGCAGCCTTGCCATACAATCATCTACCTCACAGTGTTAAAATTTAAGCCCTTGTCTATCTCTGCATCCTCAATTATTTGCATTTCGTACTCGAGACTTTATTTAAATACATTCATATGGTCAACAAATATATTAAATTGTTTTAATTTTTTTTCTTCCAATTCTTTTTTGTGCCATTACTTGGCATTGACTGTTTCATTAAACACATATATGTATGGTAATATGTGTGTCTGTATCCAAAGAAAAAATTGTATTTACACTTTTGTGACCATTATCATTAACGCAATGCAATATCATCCATTGACGGCATCATCGATGTTTCTTGTTTGTGGTATGAGATGTTCACAATATTTTTTCAAGGGGAAAATTTAATATGAAAAGATGTTTATATTTGACGAAATATAGTGAAATATTTTGGGATTCTTTAAAGGATAAAGTTTAATGCAAAAGTTATAGAGAAGAGGCATTTTGAGTGATCACTGTAAGAAATTTATTGTAATTGGTGCAATAGTGCAATAGTATCAAAGATAGAATTTTTGGTATAAATTAGATAATATATTAAATTTATGATATCTTACAAATCAAGAGATAAGAAAAGCGAATTTTGATGGTTTGCAGGGCTATCGTCGAAAATTAAAACTGTAAAATAACACGGACTAAGAAAACGAAAAATTATAAATAAATATTTAAAAAAAAGTTCATGCGAAAAATATAAAAAAAATTGCAAGCAAATTTTAAACTATTTAAAATTAAACTTATCAACAACTCAATTGTCACAAAAATATTAAAAAAAAGCTGTTTATAGAATTTTATCATTACAATCTTTTGAAAATCAATAAAATTTTCTTGTAGATAGCCCAAAAATAAAATTTTAAAAAATGTGTTACAATTAGTTTTTCTTATCAAAAATTGATACCACTAATAAAGGACATAGAAACAAAGTTTTTGGCGTGAAAAAATATTTTTGGAAAACTACAGATTGCCTTTTTTGAATATAATTTTAAAAATATCAAAGATATAATATATTGTATAATTTTTACCAAAAATGTTATCCTTTACATCTTTAACTTTCAATAAACAAAAATGGACATCTGAATACTTTATAACGCACACAATTATAATAACGTCTGTGCACGAAAAATTTAGTGCATACAATTTATCTCTTTGAAACTGTGTTTCACTGCTGTTATCTTAAAGTTTTACATTTAAAAGAAAAATGGTACTTTTATTCGTCTTTAATAATATATTTAATACTTTCTAGAATAGCCTCCATAAGATTTTTATTGAGTTTTCGGTTATTTTTTTTTTTTTTTTTTTTTTTTGTTGGAAAGGGTCTACTTCTTTTTAACTCTATTTTATTTTTTATTCAACTTTAAGTATTCTTTAAATATTTTTTTTACTATGACGCAATATATTTAAAATCGACAGAATTTTAACATCAAAATTTTCATAAAAAATAAATAAATAATAAAATTAAATATATAATTTTATTCATGTCCCTTCATATTTTATAATATTTAGCTATAAGAAATTATAAATTCTTATTATTGCTGTATTTCATATAAAATTTAAATTAATAACAATTTATACAATTTCGTTGCATTTCCTTGAAAAAAAAAATCGTCACATCATCACATTTAGTACAATCCTGAGACCAAAATTTTAGTCAAATTCTATTTTTCATGCTTTTATCACTCGTTCTTTTTCTGAGTGAGGTTTATCATATATGCATCATGTATAGTGATATACATGATGAAGGAGAAAAAGAGATATATTCTTACTACTCTTTTTTGAAATATGAGTAATAATTAAAAGAAAATAAAAAGAAAGAAGAAAGCTTTTAAATGCATATATATTTACTACATTGCATATGTATTCAAATTAACATAAGAAAGGCGAGTTAAATTTTTTAAAATGGTGGTCCACGTTCTTTTCAAATTGAACTTTCAAAGTGAATACTTAAGAATTTCAATTCATAAAAAAAACTTTTTTTAAATAAATAATAAAAGTACAATATATTTTTTTAACAACACTTCTATATTTGCAATCTATTTTAGAATTTAAAATAATAAGCAAATCATATAATATGTAAAAATTTAAAGCTTAACTTAAGATATTAAGCCTTTATCAACTCAATAAAAGAAAAATTACATTATTTGTATTATTAATATATTTACATAATTTATCATTTTCTATAAGGGAGGTCAAGTACATGAAATCGTTTTAATCTACGTATTTCATTACTATAATTTGATAAGTTAATAGCTAACACATTTGAATGGTTACTAAGAGAATTGAGATATCTGTCACTATAACGCGCAATTTCTTCTTTGATCATTGTAATTTTCAGATCTTTATGGATGTTGATGTTTTTAACAAACCATGGAGCATTTTTTCTTAAAGAAAATATAACTTGAACTGATTTTTGAGCATTGACTTTAATATTCCACTTTAACAATAATTCTTGAATTAGATTTAATTCTTCCTGAACCATTTTATAGGATTCCGTTGGTGATTCACAAGATGCTAGTATAGCGGTATCATCAGCATAAGTGGCAGTAGTTAGTTCATCTTTTGTGGACATATCAGATGTAAAAATCGTATAGAGAACTGGTCTAAAAACGCTGCCCTGGGGGATACCAGACTTTATTATAACAAAATTTAAGTTTTCTTCATTGATATTTAAAAAAAAAATGCTTTGGTGTAGGCACGACTTAAACAGAGGTATTACTGTTTTTAATTTGTACAGTAGTCCATGATGCTATACTTTATCATATGTTTGCTGTATATACAAAAAAAAAAAAAAAAAAAAAAAAAAAACAGCTGAACAAAATATTTTTTGCTCTAAAGCATTGGAAATAACTTCAACGATTCGGTGGCATTGCTCCCGTGTGCCATGTTTATGCCTAAAACCAAATTGGTGTTCTGGAATTATATTTTTTTTCTTCTAAAATAGGAAGCAGTGTTTTAAGAAAAAGTCTTTCAAACATTTTTGAAAGCGTAGGCAACAGACTTATAGGTCTGTATGAAGAGACTAGTTGTTCATGGTTATTGGGTTTTAGTATCATTATAATTTTATCATATTTCCAGTGTGATGAAAAATGATTTAATCTGATCACAGAATTAAAGATTGTTGTAAGAAAAATTAAAGCTTTCCTTGGTAAACATTTTAAAACTTTAGAGTCAATATTTAAAGAAACATTTATTAAAAAAACCCTAATTATTTTTCGAATTAGTGAGTTAAAACATCAATAGTTAAGGTAAGAACATTCAAATCTTAAAGGTTAAGAATATTTCTTTCATAGCCTATAATAAAACTTTAGGTTCACGGAACTCTGATCCGGAGAACTAAAGCTGTTGCGTATCAACTTCTCCGGATTTCCCACTGTTTTAATTCCCCCAGCACTTGTTCTTTGAATTTATACTTCTAAAGGATTTTCATCTAATGTCCATCACCACCACCTTTAAATACTCTGGCCAGTTGTGACAATACCTAAAATATCAATATTCCAAAAAGAAAGAAAAATAAGAAAAATAAACACACAGTGGTGTACACTGCATTGCTGTATAATGCATCGTACTTTCAAAATATAAAAGAACCTAACTCACTCTACCAAAAGCCACAAATCATAAAGTGTATTAAACTTTTAAATATTTGTCTAAAATTTGCTATAACTAAATTTGAAAGAAAAAAAATTATTCTATATATATACATATATATATATATATATGTATGTATATATATATAACACATTATATCTACTTTTTCTAAACTAATCCTAAATATATTATATAACACAAATATATAAATGCAAAATTTATACAATTTAAATATATAAACAAAACTCCTACATTAATAATTCTTCTTATAATATAAAGTATCATTCTAGTTATACTCCAACCTTATATAGTTGTATCTATCCATTTAAATTATAAATATTTATATCTTCGAGAATTCTCTATATTATATTTTTGTAATCCTACTAAAAATTTCCTAAATCATATACCCTTTTTTGATTCGTAATTCCCATTAATTATGCATTTATTATTGTTGTAAAATATTATAACATAAAGAGAAATACAGATTATAGTAAAACAACTGGAGGCCTTCAAGCAGCGATGGAATCACTGAATTGTAAGTTTGGGTATTTTTTTTTTTTTTTTTTTTTTTTTAATTAATATGTATGTTATACTGATCAATCCATAACTATATTATTTTCTTAAATTTACTCTGGTTTATTCTCAAAGAAATTTTTGTTTGTAATAAAAGAAAATGAAATTGAAATTTAAGAAATAAACATAAAAACAAATTAAAAATATCTTTGAGAATATTAACTTATTGATAATTATATATTAACACATTTTTACACTCAAACAATATTAATAATATACCCATACATTAGGCTATGTAAGTCATTTTGTAAAATATATATATTTTTTTGAGTTATTGAAATGGTTAATTGAATTAAAGGTTCTTGAAATATATATATATATATATATATATATATATATATATATATATATATATATATATATATATATATAACCCCTAACATACTTCATCTTTTTAACAAAACCTCTAAATTTTACAATTTATCAAAAATTAGATCACATTTGTATATATATATATAATGTTTAATATATGTATATATATATATATATATATATATGGATATAATTTTTGATAAATTGTAAAATATAAAGGTTTTGTTGAAAAGGTGATGTGTGTTAGGGGTTTCATTAACAATTATAGGCTAATTAGAAACCAAAGGAAGAGGTATAGAGGCCAAGAACCACAACAGCTGGGTTCTTAGAAGTAAGGAATTATAAATTTGGGCAGTTTTATAAATTGCACAGAAATTTCTTTTTTTTATTTTATATTAAGGAAGATGCCAAAAAGTGATAAAAACTTAAGTAATTTAGCGGAAAAATGTAAATTTTTTAATACTAAATCAATATTATCTATAAAAAGTTCTCACCGCGGTTGGTGCGTAAACTTTTTTACCGATCGCGAAAAATGTATATCATATTTTTTATACCTTTCCATGTTCTTTAAGACCATGCTATAGTATTTTGGATTTTCCCATGTTAAAAAATTTCCAAATGTTAAAGAATTTGTATTGTTAGCTTTGTTAATTTTTTTACCAAAAATTGTTGTCGTAAAACAACAATAAAGCATTTCATAAAAGGTATGAAAAACCAAAAATTAACCTAATTCTAAAATATATATGATAAATTTGAAGCATCACAGCATCCAAAACGGAAGGTGACTGAAGAAATATTTGTTCATTATATTTCTATGCAAACTCTATATTCTGATAATATAGTTAAGTTATTAAAAATATTTTAATTTTTATCCTACACCCTAATCACTAACCGGTGAATTTTAAAAATGTTTTAATGAGGCTCATTCTTATTAAAATTTATGGTAGAATAGGCTTAAAAAAAAAAATCAAAATTTAACTCTCAATGAATATATCATTCAGTTTTTACCTTTTATAAAATGATGTCCAAAATCTGCGTCTTTGGCTGCGGAAATGCAGGAAAAGGAGTTAAAATTTTTAAATAAAAAATTGCAGCATACTTTTTTTTATCAAAAACTTTTAGAAAAAGTATGTTACTTCAAATTAAAAAAATAATTAATAAACAAATAAATGAATAAATAAATATATACATTTTTTTCGAAACGAAGCCTAATAAATATAAAATTTAGACTAACTTACGTTAAGATTTATTTTGATATATATATATATATATATATATATATATATATATATATATATATATATTAAAAGTAAAAGAATATTACCACCTTTTTTTAAATAATCTTTAAAATTCGGATTATTATAACTTTTTATGGGATAGATATATTTATTTGATTCTTTCAGCAGTACTGTTTAGGATTTTGTAAGAAACCTAAAAGATATTTTAAAAAAATTTTAGGGCCCAAGTTAATGCCCCCAAGTCAAAAAACTTTGCTATGACCTAAATAACTCTTAAACTAAAAGAGATAACATACACATTATGGATTACCCATATGTACATTTTTCATATTCAAGTCATAAATGAATTTTTGTCGAATTAAAAAAAAAAAATTAAATACTCGAAATTACTCACTTTGTAGATCTAACCTCCAACCGTAGCCCGCTAGGTATCTGTGCTCAAATCAACTCAAAAACACCTCATCTCTGACGATGTGAAATTTTATTTAGATACCTTCAACGGTTCAAAAGTTACCGCATTATTTCCAAAAAATCGTTTTATACGTTATATACATTATTATCTCATTATTTTCAATATTTTTCCCTAAAAATGTGCAGCTAAACAGCAAACAATTACAAGTATTGTTATCCTGTGCTAATTTTACCAAATGATTATTATTTTAGTCTAATAATTTCAACAACCAGGAACCAAATTCTAACAATAGAAAAGGCCACTTGGCATAAATTATAATAATTCCAGTTTTAGGCCAATCTACTGCAAATAAATATACCCCAGCGTTATAAGACTAGTCATCCATAGATTTTAGTTTGAGTGTTCTTTTTGTGTTCCTTTTTTAGCTTTTAATTTACTGCTCGCCAATTACAACTCCATTTTCTTGTTGATAACCTGTGTAGAAATTTTTATTCTCTTTATAATTTTCATTTTTTATTTTTTTATTTTTGATACTTCATTTGAAGTAGGAGGAATTTTTCATTTGGCTTTTAATATTTAAACAAAATGGAGCACATTATTTTGTTTATTTTGTGTATTATTAAAGAAAAGAGAATAATTAAAATCAATTAAAATTAATGGTTTGCATCATTATGTGTGTATAAGTTTGATATAAGAATCCCGGAAATCATAAACAACCCATTAATTTATTTAAAAAAGTAGCTAACAAAAAAATGGGAGCTTTTTATATACATTTTTAGCAGTTGCTAACAACTTTTTTTTATTACGAAAATGAAGAAAACAAGAATCGAAAACAAAAGCAGAAAAACTGCCACAAACTCTTTGATAAAATTTAAGTATGAAAAATAAAATGATTTTTTTTTTTCTCAAACACTGTACTTATAGTTAATTATAAGTACGATAATTTAAAAGGAGGCAAAAACAAAGATGAAATAAAATCAACTACTAAAAGCCAGCACAAATATCGTAAAAAATCACTACTTAAATAAAAATTATTCACTCAAAAGAAGCCTGAAGTAAGATGAATCTTCCTTGAGAAAAAAAACATGAATCTTTGAAGCTAAAATATTTAAAGGAAGTGCAAAAATCGTAAAGAAAGCAGGATTTTTGTTGGAAATATAAAATTTTTATGCAAAATAATAAAAACGTTACGAACACTTATCGATTGTTTGTGTTTTTATAAAACAATTTGTTATACATACATATAAATAGTCAGCCAGCATAATAAATTTATTAAAAAGATTTCAGTTCATTTTGCTAAAACATTAAAAATATGTACTACTTTCCTTTAATATAAACCAGAAATAAAATTCCAAATATACTCGTATTAAAACATAAGTCTATTTTTTTTTTTTTTTGATTATCATGCATAATCGTCATACATCTTTTGGCTTTTAAATACCTTAAAGTAGGGCATTTGATTTTGTACTCTTCTCAACATTTTTGTATTTAAAAATATTCTATATTTCTGATTTCTTTGTTTTTATTAAATGATTTTATATTATATCATAAATTCACACAATATTTCTTATTCCTTTTCAAAGTGCGTGTGTTCTTTAAGGGTTTCCTTTTTTAAAATTTTAGTTGAATTTTTTATGTTAGTATTTATGTTCATCATTTATATTTTTTTTCTTCGTTGGCCATTCAATGTTAACACGAAGATGAATGTCTGTTTTTGATGCCTTCATTGTGTTGTGGTCCCTTCAGGCCAATTTAATGAGATGAAGATGGAGATGAGATATTATCAACATAAATGTAGGTGTGCAAAAGAAATTTGTGGTTTCTTTAATGTTGTTGTTATTTGTCTAAATAAATATTTTCGTTGGTAAAGATTCCTGGGCTGGTTTATGCAAAAACCAGAAAACAGTGTTTGGGTTCAATAAACATGCAGAGATTTATCATACTTATAAATTGAGTTCAGCGAACCTAATGTTCTCTTTTTTATTTATTATTATTTTTTTTTTTTTTTTTTTGATGTTGCCTTCAAAGGAAAGTGAATATTAAACAAATTTAGTGTAAATTGTTTTAATTTTTTTTTTTTTTTTTTTTTGGGTAAAGACGTTAAAATGAATGTACTTTTCAAGAATAACAACAAAAAATGGGGAAAAACGTTACAATGTATGTTGTTGGACTAATAAATTTTAGCAGTTTTTTAAGGTAGAGGAAGAGACTGTTTACCATTAATATGTTAAGTGTAATTTCACGCAAAGAAAAAGTATAGTCTTAATTTAATTTAAATAATATATTATAATTGGAACATATGGTCACAACTATAAATATGTATGATTATAAATAATATTTTTTATGATTCTATTCAGCATATTGTGTCTGATTTTACGGTCCGATTTTTCATGTTATGGTTCGAGGTTTTCATATTATTATACCATTTCGATACATTATTATCCCATTCTGTCAGAGTATGATTTCATTTTATTAAATTATGCTATCTTATCATATTATGATACCATTTTATTTTATTATTATTCCAACTTATTATTATTATGTCATTCTAATATATTATTATTCTGTTTGATCATATTATTCTTCCATCTTATCATATTATTATCTAATTTTATCATATTATGATTCCATTTTATAATATTATTATTTCATCTTATCATATATTAACACATTAATTCAAAATTAATATTTTTATAAATTGTTTACTGAGTCCATTACACTCGATTCAAAATAATAGATAAAAGTGTTTATTAACAGTGTTACCATTTTAGCATTTTTTCTGCTAGATTTCAAAAAAGATTCTTCTAAACGCTCTTTAACATAATCGATCTTCTTACAGCAGTTTTCTTTATAACATACACATTTTATTTTATTTTTTTTAATTTTATTATATGGTTTATAAATCCCAAAAGAAACAATATATGTATAAAAATATTTATAAAGTTATGAAATGATGTCCATAGATAACACAATAAAAAGAATGTGTGAGTAATGGATAGAACTTAAGACATGAAAAACATTACACAGCAAACATTTTTTGTAAGCTTTATCAGAATGAAAAATTATTTTTGTTATCATATTACATAAAAAATTTTTTAGAAAAATTACACATTTTAAACAAAGCTTTACAGGCAACAAAAACTGACATTTTAAAAGTTTTAAATGATTTATTACGCCATGTGCAATCAATTGCAAATAAAATACATGTTAAAGAAAAACTTATTGAAATTATTATACAAAATGTCGAAAACCTAGACGATTTCCTATTCCCTCAGCTTTAGATATTCGTTTGAAAATCTTATTAAAGAAAAAAAAAATAATAATCTGAAACTGATTTCTGAAAACACGTAATGTATTTTACAGGGATACATTTTACAGAAGAATTAGTAACAGAATTAGTAAATAGAATACCAAAAAATATAGATATTTTAAAGAAAGTAAATATGTTTTCTATTGGAAACATTTTAAAGAAGACTAAGCCTCCTAAATATTATTTCAGTTTTAAGATAAATCAAGATAAATGATAAAGATATTTAATTAATAATACGTACAAATATAATGGGAAAACTAACGTAATTGGGACAACAACATGGTCACAATATCATTTTGGACACAAGTTTATAAACTCAAAAATTCGGTAGATAAATAACCATTCGAACAATTGTCTAAATAAAAATGGAATTCATTCACGAAATTGCTAACGTTAATTAAAATATTGCTTGAAATTGCTCCAATCATATTATGATAATATTAAATAATTGAAAATACTTAATTTTTTTATAAATTTCAATTAATTTTTTTTTATAAAATCAACTAAATTTTTTTTCGGTGTAAAAATAAATATTTATTTAATTAAGTAAAGGATTATTTTACAATAATGTTTGTAATAATGTAAATGAAATGTATGTTAAGATTATAACCAGTATAATATGAAAACATGTAAACTATATAATATACTTATGTCTACAACATATTCAATGAGCGTAATATTTCAATGTAAGAGTGTTTCAAAACTCATACATATACGTAGTTTTTGGAAAATGTCATCATCGTCGTAAGTTGTTATATTTACCGGATTTTCTAGAAAATAATTTAAAAGTTACCTGAGAAACGACACAATAGTAAGGATCCAAATATAAAGACATATAACAGCTTAAATAAAAAATCTAATATTCAATACGTCCTTATAGCTTATAAATTTTCTTCCAAACAGAGTAACGGTCCCAGAATAACTTCCTCCTTCATTGACAGCAACATTTGCAATAACACCGGAAAGTTTAATGGTCTTATCAAAAATTAAAAACTTTTACTTTCCGCATAATAAACCTTTGAAATCCGTGAAAATTTTCATAATCTTCGCTCAACAATATATATTGTTAGCATTTCATAAAATATTATAATTTATTGCTTACAAAATAAAATTCCATTAATTTTTTTCCAAAATTTTGCTTTTATTGTTTGATATTTTTACGAATTGTCAATTTTTATGAAAAACTAAATAAAAACCAATTATTAAGTTAATTAAATTTTTAGATAATTTAAATTATCAAATTTATTGAAAAAATTTATGAAATAATTTTTTCTATGTAATGTTGAAGTGTAGCTTTTATTTAGCTTTATGGGTCTTGTTAAAAATAACTTATAGAATGAGTAAAATTAGAAGGTACATGTTGCTATTCCTTTGATATACCAAACATTTTTACTGGAAAGCAAAATCATCAGAAAAGTATGAGAAGCTCGTCATAAGTGAGAAAAATGAGGAAGTAGCAAATATGTTAATGTATTTCGTAGAATTTTAAATGTATTATGTTTATATTATTAATATGTATATGTAATATTATAATAAGTAAATCTCTATAATAATCAAAAATTTTTTCAATATATTAATTTTTCATTGAAAAATAAAAATTAATATATTGAAAATTTTGCAAATTTTTTGTTTCAGATTAACGTTAGATTAGATTAGTTTAGGTTAGATAGTCAGCTGTGAATATGTAAAATAGACAGCTAACTTGGGTCCTATTGGTGCCGTTGTGTTACCCTGATGTATTATGTTAATCTGTTTTCACGAAAGTATGCCAACCATGTTGTTGAACCAACCTGACGCAAGAATAAAATATGTAATCCATCTGACATCAATTGCAGAGAAATCAGATGCACATATGGACTCCCAAATTCTGTAGTTCAAGAGCAAGACTGTGACAAGGAAGATATTCTACTGTTTCTTCCTCCTCGTTAAGGCAACTTCTGCAATAGTCGTTAAAAGGGAGGACTCCCTGGAGTCTCCTAGCAATTTAGTGCCCGGTAACAATGACTACAAGTGTTCGTAGCTGACGCCTTGGCAATTCCAGAATAAAGCTCGACCGGTTTTGATAGTACTGGGGCCATATCTGCCTCGATATAGAACATGTGGACTCGTTTGTCCACCTTTGTTGAGCTATTTTCGACAAGTACTGCAGTATCATTGATCTACAAGATTTGAAAGTTAAAAATGAAATTAGATTTTTTAAAATCAAAGTACTCGTAGTATTAGTTGGAAAATTTTTAAACTTTCAAACGTTAATCTAATTTTTCAACTAATTCTACTTTCATTTTAAAAAAATCTAATTTCATTTTTATTATTTTTCATAATTTTATCTTTCAATCGATTACTGGTATTGAACTTAAATTTTACACCTGCTAGTAATAGATAAGGTTACCAGGAGATGAGAAAAAAAGAGTCAAAAATTAACTTTAAAAAGGTCAGAAAAGGCTAAATGCTTCACAAAAAAGGGTCAGAAGAAAGTTGATATTTTTGCATTAAAAACTCGTTTTATTTATTTATTTTTTTCCTCTCATTAGTTTTTGATATATATTTTTCTAAGATATTGTAATAAAATAAATAAATTTATAAATAGAATATAGAACGGCTACCAGCAAAATGTTCCAATGAATAATTGCTCACAAAATTTCCATACAAATTTGTGTTAAATTTGATATGAAAAAATTACCCAATATTTTGAAATGAGTTTTCGTAATTTTTGAATTATAAGTAATTATTACCAAGTTTTTAGGTGAGTTTTTGCTTTTGTAATACTTTTTCTTTTTAATTATATTCATAAATAATTTCTATGGTTAATGAAGTTTATTAAGCAATAATTATACTAATTTATTAATTACGTTCATAAAATTAATTAACTTTTATTTCATTTGGAGAGTGAAATACTGCAGGTGAAATTTTTTTTTTATATATAAATAATCTTGCTTAAAAGAATGATTCTGTAAAATAAATTTATTAAAAGCAAATAACGAACTATTTTCTTCTTTGTTGAAATACTAAAATTTTAGTCTTTTTAAGGCAATTACAGCAATAAAAAAGGCTAGAAAAAAGCTGGAAGCTAAAATGAAAATTTTAAGGCTAAAAGCAAAATAAAAAGCCTGGATTTAGTCTTAAAAAGTCTTAACTGGTAACACTGGTGATAGATATTAAAGAACATAATTTTCCCTATCCTTTCTAAGTATATTTCTTAAAGGCTGATCCAATATTTTTTTGTGCGTTATATTTATTCAATATTTATGGATCTGTTTACATAACGTTATAAATCTTATTAAACAAAATGTAAACTATCGCAAATATTTAACAAAAATCAAATATAACTTTTAAAATGCTTAAAATGAAATATGTCATATGAGAACAATACCAAATATTTTCTTATAATATTATTTATCTATAAAAAGTTCAAAAAATTTCAATTTCGATAAGAGAGTCTTGCCGAAACAATGTTTATTGTAAATCTTATAAAATAAAATGAAAACTATGGCTCGGTTTTATATTGTTCCCTTAGTATAGTAAAGTGCAAACTTAAAAAACTTAAAAATCATTTAAGCTAAAGTTCACACTTATATAATGTTTCGAAAATAAACCAAAAATTTTAAAAAATTTGAAAAAAGCTTAAAAGATATAAACATGACATAAACATGAATTATGTAAATATGTGCATATAACCACAAAAAAAAAAATTACATAAATTTAGAGCGCATTTTGAAATCTTGTTTAAATTTAAAAAATTGTATTAGATTTTGTATTTTTATTTATCTTTGTTTATTTTCAATAAATATTTTTGAATATAATAATACTTAACGCAGAGTTTATACTACACAGAAAAAAATACACAAAAGTGGAATTTAATTACGAAATTGCTTATAGTAATTAAAATTTTGTTTGATTTTGCTACTAGAATAAATGATTTTGGCTTAAATTTCAATTAATTTTTTTAATCAAATTAATTAGAATTATGATTGAAGGTTTGCTTAAAATCAACTAAAAGTTTTATTGATTCAATACTACAATTAACTAAATCGCTCCTTCAATAAAAACGCACGGATTTAAATATAAATGTTTATTGAATTATTAGAAATATTTAAATAAATATTTAAACGAAAAAAATACTAAAACTCCAAACTTGATTAAGAGCTTCATATACACCCTGTTGAAATTACCGAGAATTACGTATAAATCAGATTTTTTAAATCTTTGATCGCGATTACCTGATGCAGATCACATGTGATTATCGATGACTTTTAAAATGACTTATAAGATATATATCAAGTTTCGTTGCCCTCCATTAAAATTCATTATTGTAAAACCTTACTAAATAGGTTTTATAATAATGAATATAGTATATTTATAATGTAAAAATCTATGTAATATAATTCACTAAAATGATTATAAAATATGTACCTGATGGGATGAAATAAAGAGTCTGGATCTGGAAACAATTTAATTAACCTCTGAGCCGATTAAACAAAATAATGTTTATTTATTTTGTTTATTTATAGAACTCGAAATAACCCCAGTAGGAAATATAATCCAAATGAAAGAAATGAGAAATAAAAAACAAGAAATTAGGATTTTGGAGAGGCACTTTATTGGATTTTCAAGAATATTACCTTTCAGTACGGCTATTAGAAAAAGAAGAAGGAATAAATTTTTAGCCTTAAACGGAAACAACACGGTAGACATTTTGCACCAAGGTGACAGCTAGTTTTAGACGTTTTGTAGGAAAGAGATAGAACTATCTGGGTAACATTCAGCTAATATATACGTATGAAAAACTGGGTTAACCTTAGGTGTTAATGAAAAAGTCCATACAATGACTTTTGGCATTAACATTGCCGCCCGCCTTGCAGGATCCATGCAATAAAGAATTAACTAAATCACCTTGGAAATGTCCACGATGTTGTTTCTGCAAGAAAGAATAATAAAAATAGAAGGAAATTAATAAAAATTTAAATTTAGTAAATGTTTATATAATTCATTATACTTATAGTTACAGTGAAATTGTAAGAAATTCAAAAAAAAAATAATAATAAATAATGTGACAATATTATTTATAAAAGTATTAGGTAATTCATTAAATATTATAGAAAATTCATTTATTAGTACGTTCTGCTTTTTTTTTTCCTTTTTTGCCTAAAAAGTGCAATTTTAAAGATTTACAAAGAGCATGGTCCATAAATTGCCCACCCAAACACTGTGCTCTGGGCGGTAGGAAAACCTGTCCTGGATATAATTCCTTGGCATATGATTTTGGGATATAAATCAACACCGATGATTATGTCAATTGGAGCAGACTCATGAAATTTAGAATCTGCTAAGAACATGTCTTTAAAATTGTTTCTATATGATTCGGGAAGAGACTGTGCAGGAGTATGAATGGTAATTCGGTTGTCAACTCTAAAAGTGCCTTCGATCTTGGACGATGGCTCATATCTCGACTTCAGAACCATGGGGCATATTGTTTCTTCATTTAGAGTATATGCGGTTAAGGAGAACGTATCAACCAATCCCTTCGCTACACGGCTAACTGGTGACCCTGTGTCCAACAAACAACGGGCATGTGAAGTTGTGGATCCAAGCTTAACTAAGACTGTAGGAAGCAGTATTATAGTGTTTTGACGTATTATTTTTGTCAAAGACGTCGACTTCGAAGTCGTTGGAGTAGATGAATCCTTCTTCGTGTGGGCTGTAGACGAGCTACGTTTCCTGGAAGATGTGGATGGTTTTAGACTGGGAGATCGTGAGCGTGAACGAGAAGGCGAAGGTATAAGATCTTTCGCTAATCTTGGGTTGACATGTAATAGCGTGTGGTGAAATTTGTGACAGTGCTTACATCCATCTTTAGAAAAGCAGGTACCATGGGAATGATCGTGTGCAAGACAGTTTGTACAATATTTATTATCCCGAGCTGCACGAATACGATCTAAAATATTCATTGCTAAGAATTTTCGGCAGATTCGAAGAGGGTGTGGGCGATTGCACAAGCGGCAAGGATACGCATTGTAACTCGTAGGCAGATCTTTAGAAGAGGATTTGGCATTCGATTTTGACGGTGTGGATGACATTTTTGGCATTTTGAGCTGGAAAAAGGAAAAATTGATAAATAAGTAAACTATTTAAGGTCAAAATCTAGGATTCTGTGGGGAGTGCTATAAGTTTGACAATTGGTCTAGTTATAAGACCTCGTTGTGTTAAGACGTCGGCTACCCGTACGCGATTATCCGAACCAGTGTAGGTTTTTACAACACGACCAAGTCGCCAAGAGTTTGGTGGAAGATTTTCATCTTTGATCACTACTAGAACACCTTCCTCCAGATTTATTTCGGGTTTTTGCCATTTGTTTCTTTTACTCATTTCCCTCAGGTATTCATTTTTCCACCGAAAACAAAAATTCTGGTGAATTAGCTTCAATCGTTGCCACCGATTGGTTACAGAAAGTGCTGAATCGTTAATCTGCGGATCCAGTGGTGCCAAAATCGGAGTTCCAATTAAAAAATGTCCTGGTGTTAAAGCGCAGAGATCTGTGGGATCAGTGGAAAGAGGGGAAATCGGCCGGGAATTCAGGCACGACTCAATTTTGGACAAAAGGGTGGACAATTCTTCAAATGTATACTTATAATTCCCAGCAATTTTGCGAAAGTGCGTTTTGAAGCTTTTTACCCCAGCTTCCCACAATCCGCCCATATGTGGAGCTCCTGCTGGGATAAAATTCCACGAAATATTTTGATGAGAGTAATTTGCCAGTATACGCTGTTGGGAAGTTTGAATGAAATCTTTTGCTAGAATTTTAGATGCTCCCACGAAGTTCTTTCCATTATCGGAATGAAGATGAAGCGGGCATCCACGTCTTGAAACAAAACGACTAAAAGCTGCTAAAAACGCCTGCGTGGATAAGTCGGATGTGGCTTCTAAGTGTATTGCTTTTGTTGAAAAACATACGAATAAACATACGTATCCTTTAGAAATGCGACATGCTCGGCCAGAATAGCTTTTGATGTCAAATGGTCCTGCGAAATCTATTCCAGTGTGCGTAAATGGACGAGAAATTTCTGACCTTTCGGAAGGCAAAGCCGCCATTATTTGTATTTGACATCTTTTCTTGTATAAAATGCATATTTTACATTTGTTGATTGTAGTTTTTATAAGATTTTTGACTTTTGGAATCCAGTATTGAGTTCTCACCAGACGCAGAACCAATTGATTGCCACCATGTAAACTTACGTCATGAATGAATTTTATCAACAGCCTCGAAAATTGTGAATTGTATGGTAAAATAATAGGATGTTTTTCGTTATACGTTAGTCCTGGTGAATCTTCCAATCGTCCACAGGAACGAATAATTCCCTCTGGGTCTAAAAACGGATTTAAGTTTAAAATACTACTAGATTTGGAAATACTTTGTCGAGCAGAAAGAATCTTGTACTCATCAGGGTACCACGCCTTTTGACAAACAGAAATGAGCTGATGTCGAACAGAGTTTATTTCAGCACTGGAGAGTAGTACTGAATTCTTGAAGAAATTCGATCGGAAACGACGGTGGGTTCTATAGAAAAATCTGTAGACATATGCCATGACTCGCATTGCCTTATGATACGAAGAAAAACGATCCAGTAGATCCTCGAAATTCGAAAAATATGAAAAATGTACTCTAACGGGTTTAATTTCTATTTCAGTATTCGGTATATTGGAACGCGGCCATTGGTTTTTTGAACTCTGAAGCCAATGGGGCCCCGACCACCATAAGTCGTTATTTAATAGATCTTGTGGGTAAAGACCACGACTGGCTAAGTCAGCGGGATTTGCTTCGGAGTTGACGTGATTCCATTGTGAATAATGTACGATTTGACTAATTTTCGATACTCGGTTTGCCACAAAAGTTAACCAGTTACATGGTGGTTTTGCCAACCATGAGAGTACTATAGTTGAATCCGTCCAGCAATAAACCGAATACCTATCAATATCCAACCGCGGCAACAAAGCTTCCACCATTTCTGCTAAGAGAACTGCTCCGCATAGTTCTAATCTAGGAATAGATAGAGTCTTAATGGGAGCCACCTTAGTTTTGGATGAGATTAAGTGTGTATAAACAGAGGAAGAGTCTGACACTCGAACATATAATGCCGCTGCATAAGCTTTTTCAGACGCATCACAGAATCCATGAAATTGTATTTCGGCCTTTGGACAATAATCAACCCACCGAGGAACGCGAATGGAATTGATAGCGGAATAGTTAGCTTGAAAGTTTTTCCACTGATGAAGCGAATCTGGACTAAGTATTTCATCCCAACCAGTACCATCCATCCATATTTTTTGCATCAGAATTTTGGCTAAGACAATGCACGGTGCTAGCCAACCAGCTGGATCGAACAGTTTGGCTATTTGGGACAGAACCTCTCTTTTTGTATATTCTGACGATTCCGGAAATGGATTAGTAGAAAAGTAGAACTCATCCGAACATGCATTCCATCGAATGCCTAACGTTTTAGCGGAACTACTATCTTCAAATTTCAAGAAGTCCTCGTGTAGAAGATGTTCTGGTTGAATATCAGACAGAATATCTTTCGAATTCGATGTCCATTTTCTTAATGAAAAACTGGCAGATTCTAAAGCTAGGATAAGCTCATTTCTCGCCCTTATGGAATCCTGTTTTGTATGACATCCTGCTAAGACATCATCAACATACATAGAATCGCGAAGTATTGAACTAGCCATAGGATAGCTGGATTGGACATCGTCTGCTAACTGTAGAAGCGTACGAATCGCAAGATATGGTGCGCAATTAACCCCAAACGTAACTGTCTTTAATTCGTAATCACAAATCGGACTATTTGGATTACTTCGGAATAAAATTCTTTGAAAACGTGTATGATCAGGGTTCACTAAGATTTGCCTATACATTTTTTGAATATCAGCATTAAAAACAAATTGGAAAAACCGCCACTTTATGATTAGTAAGATCAGGTCGTTTTGAAGAATTGGACCAGTATGAAGCAATGAGTTTAAACTTTGTCCATTTGATGATGGAGCTGAAGCGTTAAACACTACGCGAACTTTAGTGGTACTACTTTCAGGTTTAATCACCGCATGGTGTGGTAAATAATAATATCTCGCACTTTCGCCAAGACTAGGCGGCTTAACTTTAACCATATGATTCATGTCTTCATATTCCTTGACCACGCCATCGTACTCAAGCTTAAAGCTCGGAGTTTTGAGCAATCTAGCCTCATTGCGGAAAAACTGTGCCATAGAACTCGACCTAGAATGACCTACATTAACGGAATCGGGAAATCCTTCCTTAAAAGGAAGGGACACTATGTATCTACCATCAGAACGTCTTTTTGTAGATCGAACATACAAGTCTTCACAAGACTTATCGCAGGGTGACATAAAGTTCTTCCTTGGAAGATTTTCCACCTCCCAAAAGCGAGAAATTTCTTTATCTAAAGAAATTTCACAGAAGTGAGAAACAATGATAGAGTTTGGACCTGATGTACGAGAAATTGGACCAGTAAGTATCCATCCAAAGACAGTTTCTTGTGCTATAAGAGATTGACAAACTTTATGTTTTATGCCGGAACGAATTATTAATGGGAAAATGTCTCCCCCTATCAGCACATCAATCTTCGCACTGCAATAGAATTTGGGATCAGCCAACTGTATATCAGGGAGGTTTGAAAATGTAGAATTCGGAAATGATTGGGATGGAAGATTGTTTGAAAGTTGAGGAACTATTAGTGCTGTTACTGGGATCTGTATCTTGTCGTCTAATTGAGAACCTAGTATAAACGAACACTGACGTTGAACCTTAGCAGAAACCGCATTATTTAACCCCGATATCTGAGCATTGGTGCGTTGAGAAGGAAGCTGAAGACGATTGAACAAACGTTCAGAAATAAAAGTTCCTTCTGATCCGGAATCTATCAAAGCACGTGCCTGGTAATTTACTCCTAAATAACAAATATTTATCCAGGCGGTACCGAGTAAAATCCCCTTGGAATTTGTAGCGAAACAAGACTGAACTCGGCTAGAGCTAGCACCATTAGTGGACTGTATACTACTTGAATTAGAGTGCGAAAATGGGACAGAATTTGGATTAAGGTTCGAACTGCTAGCACTAGTACTTGACGATTGAGATACTGGAGTTGAATGGTCAGCTTCCCTATGAAGGAGTGTATTATGCCTCTTTTGACACTTGAAGCAACTATGTTTGCTATTGCAATTTCGAATAGAATGCGTCTTTGAGAAGCAATTAAGACATAAGCCCTCTTTCTTGATCTCGTTTATTCTCTGCTGGTAATTCATTTTCAAAAATTTGGGGCATTTCCTAATAGCATGGTTCTCCTTAGGGCATAGCTGACACTTCGGACTAGAAATATTTGCTTGAAAGCTGTGAACTCTCTTATTTGAATTTGGATAAGAAGGATATTTGGATTTCGTATCGTTTTTAGAGTTATTAGAACCACGAATCTCTGAAACGGACTCTAGAGTCCTATAACGGTTAGTGAGAAACTCGTCCAACTCTGACCACTTAGGGATTGCGGTCTTGTCTTTCAACTCCTGTTCCCATAAGGTTAATGTACTTTCTGGGAGCCTATTTGTGCAGATAAACACAAAAATTGGATCCCAGTTCGATACATCGATTTTATGAAGTTTTAATATAGAGATACAGGAGTTTATATCCCTTTGTAACTGTTTTAGAACCTTCCCCGATTCAGTAGTAATTGTCTGAAGGTTGAACAGGATCTTCAACTGACTATTTACTAACACTCTTCGGTTTTCGAAACGACAGCATAAATTCCTCCAAGCTAGTTCGAAACCCTCATTGGTAAGAGGACTTTTCTGAACGATTTCTCTGGCCTCACCTTGTGTTTTCTGAATCAAATAAAACAATTTCTCAACATTACTAGCTTTCGAATTAGAAACTACCGCGGTAAATAGATCTCGATAAGTAGGCCATGAAGCATAATCACCATGGAACGTTTCGATTTCGATTGGTGGTAAGTGAAGACTATGCGAAGCCGGAGAAGGCGAATTGTGCAACCCGAGATCCCTAGATATGACTGGATGAACAGTGTCATCTGCTTGGCGTACATTACCTTCTGGTATACCCGTTGTTTGCGACCGAAGCACATCAGACATTTCAGATAATTTTGTCAAGCAATTGCAATAAGTTATATAGGTACTCTTGTATTTTAATTTGAAAGATTCTATATCTAAAGGATCTTCGGATTCCTGTGCTTCTTTTTCAGCTTCAAGTAGAAATTTTTCGTAGGCTGACTTGATGCGACACCAATTCGATTTTAATTCGTAACGATGCACTTCGAGTGCGTGAAGCGAAGTTAATGGAAAACGGTTGTCATTAAGGTCAGCCTCGAACTCAACTACACTATCTGCTAATCGAATGAATTGATCTAAAGACATTTTATTTATATATTCCTTTTTTTTCGGAAAATTTATAAACAGAATAAAAAGGATGTGAAAACGATAAATTTCTTGAACAAATCGAACAAAGAAACAAAACAAATTTAGAAAATATTAAAAATTGTATCTGCTTTCAAAGCTGTTTTAAGCAAAGTTAAAACCTTGCTTTAAAATGTAAAAAAAAAAGAATTAATAAGTCGAAAATAGGAACGAAATTGAAATTTATCAAAATATAAGCTGAATTGGAATCAAATCAATAAAATTGAATCAAATATAATAAGTTCTCAATAAACTTTAAGAAAAAGAAGCTTTTAGGTGATTTTTAGGGTTGTAATAAAAAATACAAGTTAAATAAAAATCGAATGAGTTCATATATTTATACTGCTGTAGCAAAATAGATTTCATCTATTTAAAGGACTGGAATAGGAATCAGCTGTTATTCCAAATGAAATTAGTAAGAGGTCATTAACCTTTTAGTTTATTGGAAATTAAAGTGATATTACAGGAAATTATAGAAACATTAGGTTTGTTCCTGTACGTGGTGCGGTAAGAAGTACTATTAAATTAAAATTTTAAATACTATAGTATTTTAATTTTCAGAGGTTAAAAAAAACTAGGTTCAAAAAGCAATTTACTGGAAAAGAAAGTAAATAAAGAGTAAAAAAAAATAGATAAAAGCTAACAACTTCCTTCATCACTTCATGTGATTTTCATTGAAACTGAACTGCATTGTTCATTTTATAGGAATCATGTATTTCTTATGATGAAAATAAGATTTAAATATTAGCGGTGAACAAGATATAAGGCAGGGTAAAAGCAATAAAGTTCATAAAATATTTTAAGAATGATAGATAATGTAATTATACCTTATTTAATCAATTAATTATTGTTAATGTAGATGGAAAAAATAATAATTATAACAATATTGATGAATACCCGAACAAGCCTATTGTTATTTGTGGTTCGCTCAGAATTTCCAAAATAAGTAAATTATTCCCAAAACTCAAGAGAGCACAATTATTTCATATAGTACAAAATGTATGGAATTAAGAAGTGTTGCCGATAAGTTTTAAACATGGAGGAAAAAAAATTAGAATAATAGAAACTGCAATCCTATCATAATTTATCTCTTCATAGCCTTTATTTGTTCAATATATCCGAAATACCTATTGTTAAACTCCTCTTTTATTATTTCCTTTTTTTTTTTTGTTTTATTTATTCAGTTTTTATTTTAAATTGTGTAATTCATTTAAAAAATTTGTTAAAGCGAGTCAAAAAAAGAAATATATAAATGTAACTCAACTCTACTCTAACTAACAAATAATTAAATTAAAATTTGTATTTTGTTACACAATTTTCTTTCTTTCTTTTTTATTGATTTTAATATTTGCTTTACTTAGCGAATGTAAAATGAACCACGGCAACCCAAAATCACAATCACAGCTGGAATAATGCGTTATTAATGCAAATCACAAGAGAATATAAAAATGGAAAAAAGAAACAAAATGAGAAATGAAATACAAACAAAGAGAATAGCTAAAAGACGATGATAAGAGAAACCTTACTTTCGATTTTAAGAGACACCTCTTACTTCAGGTTATAAGCAACGTTAAGAGATTTTAGAAACACTGATTTGAAATGAAAAATCACAAGATCTAAAAATCACTCAAGAGTGATGACTGTTAACTCCTGTTAAGAGAAATGGGCAGTGTAGCTGAAAACAGGGGGAAATTATTATATACATTCATGAAATATAGATATTATGGAAGACCTGAAAAAAATACTTGAATAAGCGAAGGGGAAGAGAGGAAAAACTTGAACAACCGGCATAGAAATTTCATAGAATTTTATATTTATTTTGAGGGATTTGGAATTATGTTATTTATTAATTTTTTTTTTTTTTAGTTTATATAAATATATTTTTTAACGAAATAATCACTGACTTACAAGAAATCCGAAGTAGTGACCGATGAAGTCCTCTAGAATTGTTATTTTATAACATTCGTCCCCACAGATCTAGAATGTTAGTTCGCACATGTGGAAAATTTCCCTTGTTCTTTCTTTTTTTTCAATTTATCAATTGTGGTACGAATTCAAACTTTTTCCTTCTTTTTTTTTTTAACACATATTTTTAATAATTGTTAATAATGTGTAGCAGAAAAAATTTACACTAATAAAGAATCCCTTAACCTCTCAGTAATGCACTTTATAGACTAAAGCAAAAAACAGAACGTACCTTCGATAAAGTAAATGAGCAATATGTAGATATGTAATTAACAATGTTGTTTTAATTAATCCAATACAGAATTCTCAGAGAGTTTGTGTTGTCTTTTTCCAATCCGGTTCGATTAGGAACAAATGATGGGATGAAATAAAGAGTCTGGATCTGGAAACAATTTAATTAACCTCTGAGCCGATTAAACAAAATAATGTTTATTTATTTTGTTTATTTATAGAACTCGAAATAACCCCAGTAGGAAATATAATCCAAATGAAAGAAATGAGAAATAAAAAACAAGAAATTAGGATTTTGGAGAGGCACTTTATTGGATTTTCAAGAATATTACCTTTCAGTACGGCTATTAGAAAAAGAAGAAGGAATAAATTTTTAGCCTTAAACGGAAACAACACGGTAGACATTTTGCACCAAGGTGACAGCTAGTTTTAGACGTTTTGTAGGAAAGAGATAGAACTATCTGGGTAACATTCAGCTAATATATACGTATGAAAAACTGGGTTAACCTTAGGTGTTAATGAAAAAGTCCATACAATGACTTTTGGCATTAACAGTACCCTTAATGATACATATAAAGTATTTAAAATTTATACTTATATTTATTTCCCGAAAACTTCGCATAAGAGATCTCTTCGGAACGTTCCAGTTGAAATCATATTATCCTATCGGAGTGCCCTTGCGACCTAGCACTAGATACCAATATAAATAATACAGATGTCTGAACAAATCTTCAAAAACAATCAATATGAACTAACCTTATATACATATATAAGTAATATTTCATATTTAGAAAAGTTTTAAATAAATTGAATATAACCTCCGGTACCAATGACGGGAACATCTATAGATCGAAAGATTAATAACCTCATCAAATGTTTGAAATTTGTAATTACAAAATAATTATACATTAAACACATCACCAAAGATCGAGAAAATCATACGAATCTTTCAAATTCCTATTTTTAGCGATAGTTTGAGCACAAATAGTTGAAAATTATAGGAAATTTAATTAAAGTTATTTAACTTTTATTTTTTTTATTATTGACATGTTTTTTTATATTTTTTAGGAGCTGTTGATTTTTATCAAAAATTTTTTAACCAATTATAAAGTTAATTATATTACTTAATAATATAATTAAATTTCAACATAAAATTAATTAAGTTATGTTGAAAATTAAATTAATTTGAATAATTTAATTTTATTAAAAAATTATTTGGGATAATTTTTTCGGTGTAGAGAAATTTTTATCAAGGCAAACGTTAAATTTTTAAATGAATTGCAGATAATTTTTTAACTCTATCAATTATAGTGGAAAACGTATATCATAATAACAAAAACCAAAGTGACGTTTTCTCTCAAGCAGCGTCAAGACAAATTTTGTTTTAACGTTGCAGTAATACTGAAAGATGGTCCACATTAGGCAAATTTTTGTTGTGATAAAAATTTGACGTTTGCCTTGATAAAAATTTTGCTGGTATAGACTCGACGCAAGTTTTCAATCATAAAAGAATTATATATAAAAAAACGATAGTGTAAAATCAGCGCTGCCAATTTAGTTCTTTTCGCGCTATATTTGGCGCTTCTAAAAAACATTTTTACAACCATGTTTTCTTACTCTTTTACCTACGAAGAAATATTTGTCTGAATTTAAAAGAAAAATATGTACGTAGATGCTTCGTTATTTTAATTGTAATAGAAATTTCATTTTTAAACTTAAAAATTAAGGGCCAGTTTTATACTGTTGCATTAGTGTATTGGCTAGGGAACTCCTAAGTAAAAGTTGGCAAGAAAATAAAAAAAGTTTTATGTATTTACAAGAGACAAACATTGTTTTCAACTAAAAATTATAGTCATATTTCATTTATTGTGAAATGTTTTCCTATAACTATATTAATATTTTATTAAATATCTTTTAAATTAGACTACATTTTGTTTTTTGTTATGTCAATTTGGAAAAAATTTTAAATAGTTGCAGACAATGCGCGGTGAAATTAAATAGTTTTTGAAGTTTTGTGTTTATAATAAAAAATACATCTTTAAGTAAAGAATGAAAAAAAATAAGTTAAATATAATTTTTTAGCGTGTTTATGAATGATAACCTGCTCGTTTATATGGTTATTTTTATAAGAATTTAAAATATATTTATATATTCTTACATTTCTTTCCTTTTGTAAAATATATGTATTTTGTATTAATAAAAGATATATATATACATATATATTACTATTACATGCATGCTATATAAACAGTACAATTCTCTCACTTTATTATAATAAATTTGAAATTCAATTTTAACAAAGCAAAAAATATGACTGTTTATTAATCATAGAAAAATAATTACTAATAATAAATAAAATTAATTAATTAACAAATTAATTTTATTTATTTTAGCCACCACATATATATCCATATGTTTTATAAGGTAATACAAGTCATTTTTATTAACTAAACCATTTAATAGTAATTAATCAGTGTCTTATACATATATTAACTCATATATAAACTAAATGAGAATTATAATGAAGGTGGAAAACAAACGTTAAAAACAAAATATATTCGAAAGCAATCATATTTCCAAAATGTATTTTTATTTGTAACATTTTATTTTTATGGGAATAATTATATTAATGTGGTTTGAAAACAAGATATATTTTAAGAACAAAGCAAAAGATTGATAATATTTAATGGTTATAGAAATAATGATATTTTTTGTTAATAAAATTTTGTTTCTGGTAAAAATAATCAAAAACATAAAATTTTTGTAATCAACATATTAAAATTTTTATTGAATGTAAACACTGAATGATAAAACTGATAAAAAGACATAGTTATCATGAACTTAGTATGTATTAAATTAAGAATGAAAACATAATATTTTTTTTTAAATACGAGGGTTAGATATAAAGCCCAGTTTTCTTTTATTAAGTGTAATTGATAAAAACTTAGGAATATATAGTGATTTCGTTTTTTGTACAAAAAACTGAAATTTTTTTGGAATGTTTTTGCGGAAGAAATTAACAAAATTGGTTCATTAGTAACTGAGCTATAGGTCAAAACGCATTTTTGGACTTTGTGAAGCTTCTATATAAGCTTTAGAATTCGCTTTTGTACAAGTCTGTTTTAAATATTTTGCTAAATTTTTTTATAGGCAAAAATCTGAAAAAAAATTAAATATATAAAAAGCTTTGAAATGACTTTCAGGGTTGTTTTTTGTATAAGCAACCAGTAATTTTTGATGGTATATACATATAAATAATCATTTTTTATGTATGTTTGAACGTTTTTTTTGGAAATAGAAGCATTGTAATGACTCAGTTGTTTTTTTTTTTTTTTTTTTTTTTTTTTTTGTATAAGCATGTATCTGCATACAAACATATGTATATAAATTTAGCAGTCATCAGTATTTTGTTTTTTTTTTTTGAGAGCAACGCTTGCTATGATAGTTTAATTTTGTGTTTACATTTTTGTAGTTTGGAAAAAAATGTAAAGTATTTTTTAAGTATAAATGTGAAAATATGAAAGCATACTTTAAGGCGTAAATTTTTTTATTTGTCAGTAAGGTGGTGGAAGTTATAAAAGATTCGGCACAGGCGAATATATCGCTATAACTTCTTTACTTTTATATGAAGGAATTAAGTAAAATACAAGCATTCACTTAAAAATAGATGAAGCATAAAACACACTTCGTACCAAATTTTCTTTTTTTTTCATGGAACAAATTTTATGGCCGTTTTGTTTATGAAGTTGATATTATGTCCTTTTAACTTCTGGTAATATTGATGTCATTTCTAAAGATATGAAATCTTTTGTGTACATATATTCTGGATCAGTATATCATAATCCAATAAAAAAAATCCAACATTCAATTTTTGTGTGGTTCTGCATTTTAGGTAACGATATGTATTCCTAGTTCAAAAATTATGTGGTATTTTTTGACCAAGGTACCGTAGTTAATACAATAATGTAGTAATTAATCAATAAAAATTCGGATTTAAAAAAAAAATTATGTTACATAAAATTTTGTTTAGTTAAACACCATACATCTACTTAATTCACGCCACAATGATAATTTTGCAGTCTACACTCGAAAGTTTTCAAGTTATTAACTTTAAAAAGTACTTTAAGCAATTAACTTGTATCAGACAATCCATACATACTTTCCTTTTATAGACCATTATTTTGCTATTAAAAGTTTCCATTCGATTACGATATAATTTATAGATTTCCAATACACACCAAAACAAAAACTATTTAATTATATTTTATTGTCAATATTAAGCCTTTTTGTAGAATATAAAATTCTATTTACTTGAAACTAATTTTTTTTAAATTCTATTAAAAATTTAAATAAAGTTATAAATATAAAATAAATATATCGACAATAACATAAATTTTTAAAACCTTTTTACTCAAATTGTATTATCTGTATACATAAAATTTTTATATAGAACGAATAGCAAATTTTTATAATATGATGATAACTTTAAAATAGAGAAAAAAAAAAAACGAATTACCAAAATAATAAAAAGAGAAAATACGAGCCAATGAAAGTCATAAAAAGTCTTCAATTCATGGTTTGCATGGTCATGTCACATTAACATAGTTATATACATACATATATCTAAACACACACACTTACGGGATTACCCTTTATGAGCCTAAATATGTATACACACCTTTCAAACATTTAGAAGATAAAATTGTTTCCAGTCTTCCATATGACACTTATAAGTGACTTATAGATGATTGTCAAGAGATTGTTCGAAAATTACAAAAACAAAATGCATTGTTATTGAGCATTAATCGTCCATATGTAACATCTTAGTCACTTCTAGATGATTGTCAGATGCCTGTACAAAATCTACAAAAAACATATAATATTACTATCGTCCTTTGATCTTCCAAAGGATTACTTTTGAAGTCACTTCTGGAAGATATTATGACGAGAATTCGGACTTAATAAAAACAAAATGTATTACTATCAATCTTCTTGGCGTATTTAAGGGAGTTTGTCAGTTTTTTTATATAAAAAGGAAGCAGCACAATAAAAGGCAGGTAAAATCAAGTATTTAAGTAATAATTTAACTCAGGCACAGTTTGGATGTTATATTAAATAACAGGTGGCGCAAAAGTAATCCTCCTATCAGAAAATGCTATAAATTTTGCGAGGCCCCTAATGTCAGTTCTGTTTTGACATTTGTGTAGTAAACACATGCGAAATACACGTTAATAAACAATGTTACGCTACACTGCTCCAGAACGCGGAATATTGCACTATTTTTTCATTTTTCTTTTTTTAATTACAGCCAAAAAACATCGGAAGTTTACTTTTGCGCCACCTGTTATAAGAAGAACAATTTTCCTGATAATTAGGTGTTCTATATTCAACAAAGGATATTTTAAAAAAGTAAGCATTTTATTTAGCAAAATTATACCTTTCTCATAATTTAAGTTTATTTTACGAAAAACTCCATGAAACGGAAAAGTATTTGCATATTCAAAAAGACTTTGCTTGTAAAAATGGCTTGTCGCATTTTTTGCACGAAAGGTAATTTAAATAAAAATTTATTATAAAAAAAATATTAATCTTCTTTTAAAGGTACCGGAATTCATTAGAAGTTCCTCATGAGTATTTTATTTGAAGTTTGCTAAACACAAAGTAATAAAAATAAAAATTCGTATATTCCTCCTAATAGTGATTTTCAATTATACAGATGCCATTTAGAAAATATTCAAAACATAAATGATAATTTGGAAATATACCAACATTTATTTGTGTTAGGTGACTTTAATTAATTTAAAATATATATCTTAGAAAACTGAAGATAATATTTTGTTACCTTGCAATATTTTAAGTGATATTGATGAGTTTGTAACAGGCTTTTTCTTAAATAATAATTTTACGCAATTGAACTGCTTTTTAAGAATGATATTGAAAAAACTTTTGATTTAATTTTTGCTACCGATTATGTAACAAAATCTTGTAATTTGTCTTGTAATCCGGTTTCTGCTAATACTGTAGATCACAAGGCTCTTGATTTCAACTTTGAACTTTTCACTTATGATAAAGATTTGGTTAAAGCGATTAGTGAATATAATTTTAAAAAAGATAATTTAACTGAAAATTTGAAATGTGTGGATTGGACAATATTATCTAACTCTTATGAACCAAATTTCATTTATTCTTTTATATCTGATGATTTTAATAAAACAATGTACCCAAATTTAAATCGAAAATGAAAAAAACCTATTTGGTTCAATTCAAGTTTGTGTCACATGAAGAATATATATCGTGGTTTTGTCGTCAGCTGAGGTAACTTAGTCGTCTCTATGGTATACTTACAGATTCACAATAAGACGTTTGATTTACCCTTTCTGGGGGTTAGAATAATATTTTCTTTATTGATTACTTAAAAAAAAAATATTTCAAATACAAAATATACAGATATTACGAGAGAATAATTTCGATAACTTCAATTCGGATACCATCGGCTTAATAAATGATGTCTTCAATCGTTTCTTCTTTAACTAGACTTATTTCGGTTCTCCCTTTTTCAACAACAAGGCTTGTTTTGGTTCTTCGGCTTATATTAGGATTGGTTCGGTTCTTCGTCTTATATTAGGATCGGTTCTTCGGCTTATATTAGGATTAGTTCATTTCTTCGGCTTATATTATGCTCGGTTCAGTAGTAGAATCAGCTTTGAGCTTTCCGCTTCGACAAACTCGGATATCAATCAGGTTCGGGTATTCTGATTCAGGTGGCAGCTTCAGGAGTCGAAAATGGTATATTTTTCTGCAATACGTACAATGGTCTCTTAAAGCTAGTGTCTAGCTACTTCTCAAACTACTATTACCATGCACTTCTACTGGTTAATATTCTACTAAGAGAACGAGCAGCACGAAGCCACTCGTGAGAATGAGCAACCGAAATCACTCGTGAGAACGATCAGCACGGATCCAATAGTGAGAACGATCAACCGAAATCACTCTTGAGAACGAACAGCACAAAGCCACTCGTGAGAATGAGAAACCGAAGTTACTCGTGCAAATTTATTTAGGGAACCAATCGAAGTTGAGCGTGCAAAATACGACTAAATTTTACTTTCGCAAAATCTAGTCTGGCCTCCGATTATATAAAATAATCTCCGAGACTTTTTTTCTTGTTTGAATCGCCCCGACTGTAACCAAACTTCGTTTACTTATACTTAGTCATGTATCAACTGAATGAGAATTATGTTGCTTTTTGGCTATCAAGCAAAATCAAAAGATCAACTGAAACAATTATTACATATGTGTATTTAGTATTTACAGTAGGGACGTAATGTAATTACCTATTACTAATAAGGTATTCCATATATTAGTATGAAAAATGAAAAAAATTAAAAATACTTAAATAAAATAGTAAAGAAAAGGGAAAAATGGTAGTAATTTCATAAATTAATACATTAAGGAATATGTACAGAAAATAATAGTGTTGAGTGTACTATTTCCAAGTTACAAATAGAATAAAGCTTTCAAGAAATTTAAAAACTCTGGTAAAAATATCCACCTTAAGCAATTTGAGTTTAATTTTTTTCCGAAACTTTCTTTATAAATAGTATATACCTAATATTGAAAGGAAGTAAATTAAAGGAAAGATAATAATAATATTCCCAAGCGTGGGTATTTTTGTAGATTTATTTTCTAATGGTAATCAAGAGTCTTGTAAATTATTCGCTGATTACTTTCAAACCACTTTTACTAAACCTAATTCTAATTTTAATATTCTCGACTATATTCGTAATTCTGAAGATGAAAATGTATTAAGGCTATAAATAAATAAATATCTATATTTTTTTAAAAAGTATTCAAAGAATATTGTGATGACAATTTTGATTTTATTTAACTTTTGCATTAAGCATGGAAAATGTTTAAATGAATGAAAATCCTTTTCTATAGAATTTATTTTGAAAATAGGTAATCGTAGTCAAGTTACTAACTAAAGACCTATCGTTAAACAAAATTTAATTGACAAAATTATTAATTATTAAATTTATTCTATTGAAAGATTCAAACTTTTCTGTCAACATGGTTTTATGCCAGGTAGATTTACATCTATTAATTTGGCATTAGTAACAGGTGAAATAATCAGTTTCTTGGAACGTAAATGCGATGTTATAAAGATAGATTTTGCAAAAGCTTTTGAGTCATTCTCTCCTTCTGCAAAAACTTTACAATTTCGGTTTAACTGGCAATATTTTGTATTTTTTTAAAAACTTATTATTGAATAGAAAATTATCAGTTGCTATTGGTAATTTTTGCTCAAAACGTTTGGTAAATGCCTTTGTTATTTTTATTATTTAGAAATGATTTACCATCTATATTAAAATTTAGTAAGTGATTCGTAATTGCGGATGACTTTAAATTGTTCTCGAATACATCACATAGAACTGACTGTCAAAAATTTCAGTCCGATTTAGATCGTTTTGAAAATGATATTAAAATTAATGTTCTTAAGAGTTCCTTAGATGACACAGCTATTACGTGTAATATTGAAGTTAAGAATTCATGTAGATTACACTACACAGAAAAAAATAAAATTGGACTTCAATTACTAAATTGCTTATATTAATTAAATTATTATTTGATTTTGCTCCAATCACCAAAATGATAATATTAATTAACTAAAATAAATGATTTTGGCTCAAATTTTAATTGATTTTTTAATCCAGATAATTAGAATTATGATTGAGTGTTTGCGTAAAATCAACTAAAAAATTTATTGATTCAATTCTAGAATTAATTATATCCTTCCATTAGTAAAATCACACGGATTTAAATAGAATTATTTATTGAATTATTAGAAATATGTAGATAATGCAATACAAGTAAAATTAAACCAGAAAAATATTAAAATTCCATACTTGATTGATGGAAAGGAAACTTGGTACATATATAGTTTCATCTTGGCATCGTATACACCCTATTTGAGTATCTCATGAAGCTCACATGTGATTATCAGTGACATCTGAAAGGATTTATAAGACAACAAGACGTAACTATATTTCAAGTTTTGTTTCCCTGCACTAAATTTCAGTGCTGTACACTTAACAAAATTTTACAATAAATGTAATATAACCTCCGGTACCAATGTCAGGAGCAGCTGCAATAGCATCGAAAGATTAACAATCTTATCTAATATTTAAAGTTCGTACTTACCAAATATTTATATATTAAACACGTCACCGAAGTCTTAAATCATTAAATACAAGTATTTCGTACTATTTTTTTAATGATAGGATGAGTTCAAACAGTTGAAAATTATGGGAAATTAAATTAAAGTTATGTTATTTTAATATTTTTTAATGACACCTTTTTCTTTATATTTTTTAAGAGCTGCCGATTTATGTAAAAACATTTTTGATTAATTAAAAAAGTTAAATAATCATTTTATTAAAAAATTATTTATGATAGTATTTTATGTGTAGTTCTAGAGCTTATGCAATAATTAGTTTTATAAAGAAAATTCAAGAGAATTATTGACCCCCTTAGGCTCAAATCATTGTATGTTTCATTTGTCTGTTTTAGAATATTGCTCAATAATTTGGTGTCCATTTTATTAAAAAGAATCGGATTGTTTAGAGTACATTCCAAAAATTTTCACAAAATTGATTTTTAAATTATTACTGTGGCCTAATGTTCCCTCCTATGATGCTAGCAGAAAATTATTTGGTCTTCAAACATAGATCTTACAGTTGTATCATATTTGTATATAATATTTCGTCTAGTCAAGTAAATTGTTCTGATTTAAACGGTTATGTCAATTTTTATAATCCACCATGAGACCTAAGAAGAAACCGTATATATGATAATGCATTTCGTAGAACTAACTATGTTATAAATAGTGTTGCCAGGAGGTGAGAAAAAAAGTCTAAAATGATTTTTAAAGAAGGACAAAAGAGGCTAAGTGCTCCAAAAAATAAGGCCAGAAAAAAGTTTACATTTTTTTCAACTTAAAAAAAAAGAACAATCTTTTCTCCTTATCGCTATAGATAGTGTAATAAATTTATAAATAAACCATAAAATGGCTACCAGCAAAATAACACAATAAAAGATCACCCAAAAATTTCTATACAAACTTGGGTTATATTTCATATGAACAAATTTTTAATATTTGAGTTCCTTTTCGTCATTCTTTCGTCTTTCATATTTATAAGATGTTTTTTAATACACTGCCTGCCACTTGAATAAGGAATCACATTTTTTTAATTTTAATTAAGTATATCTCCTAAACTAAAGTTAAAAAAAAAAATAATTTTTTGCACAACCAAATTTCAAAGTGTTGGCTTTAGTTTTCTGAAGAAATAAAAAATATACATATTTTATTATACTAAAATTATGCACTTATTTAAAGATATGTATTTCTGTGGTACTTTTTCATGTGTCGCTTGAATGAGGAATTCTTTTAGTGTTAATCAGGAAAGCTATGATTTGAATTTCTTTCAATATAAACGGCTAGAGAATTTTTAATTTGATAGTTTTTAAATAGTTTTTATTCAAAATGGGACGTGGTAAGGCTCTTAATAACTCTGAAAAAGAAAAAATTCTGATTTTGAAATCTCAGGATCACTTTGAAACATTTTGGAACACTTTGAAATTTGGTTACGCAAAAAAATTATTTTTTTCTGAACTTTAGTTTAAGAGATATACTTAATTAAAGTTAAAAAAAATGTGATTCCTTATTCAAGTAGCAGGCAGTGTATATTCGTAAATAGTTTCTGTGGTTAAGGAGGTATATTAGAAAATAATTATAATCGATATAGTAAGTCCATAAAATTGGTTAACTTATTTTTAATTTGGAGAATGAAGCACCGCAGGCGAAATTTTTTATCAAATTTAAATAATCTAGATTTTTTTTATGAATAAACACACAAAAATTGTTAAATGGATGATTCTGTAAAAATAAAATTAATATTAACAAAGAACCAATTACTTTCTTCGTTGCAAAAGTACTAACATTTTAGCCTGGTTAAGGCAATTTTATGAATCAAAAAAGGCTAGAAAAAAAGCTAGAAGCTAACCGGAAAATTTTGAGGCTAAAAGCAAAATAAAATGACTAGTTTTAACCTTAAAACGCTAAACTGGCAACACTGGCTATTAATGAACCAGCTACAAGATGTTTAAAATTATATAATAGCATTTCTGCTATTTTAAATTTTAATGTAAAAAAAAAGATAATTTTAAATTAAATTTACTTATGTTATATAATTAATTTATATAAACAAAAAATTATGAAATATTGAAAAAACGTAATTTCAATTATAAATACAGAAATAGTAAAAGTGCAAAATCAACTTCTAAAAGAGACAAAGACGACACTTCTGTGAGCATCGTCCGAATGTTATCCAAAAGGCTTTTTTCGTCCTCTCGAGACTTCTAGAACTTCTAGACTTCTTACACGACGAACAGTTCGTCCGGACGGAAGATGACTTTAGCGATACTTTGATAATAGTTTTGGCAATGAATTTCAACTTGTGGAAGACTCTTCGTAGTAACTACCGCAATAGAAAATGTTTGCAGGTTATGTATACTTATAAATAAGCATGCATATATATGTCAGTATTTATCATTTGTTGTTTTTGTTGTTAGACAGTCAGTCAGTCATTTAGCCAAACATCGAAACAACCAACTAACCAGCCAGCAATCATAAGCTTTTAATGAAGTGTTAACAAATCATGGCATGTAAACATGTCAAAGAGTAACACCACATGAAATAACAACCAAGGGAACGTGATCGGCATTGGCAAAGAGAAAAATGGAATCCAAAATTAATAAAAGTCTACAATGAAAATAACAACAACAGCAGGAGAAACTAAAAAAAGAAAATAACTAGGAGCTAGGAATAAAAAGTTACTGGAAAAATCAAAAAATACTGCAATAAATTGTTTACATAAAAAAGAAGAAACGAGGGTAACTCTGAAAGTTATTAATTTAGTTATTTTAACATTTACGAAAATTTTAAGGCAGTCGAGATTTATTGAATGCATTTTTGAAATTTGTGAAAATCTCCAATTTTGCTGACTAAACTGGTTTTACTCAGCAACACAGTCATTCTCTATATATGTAGCAGTATTTACTCACAGTATTTATTAAAATTATGGAATTATGGACCACGAGTTTGCATGTTCTACAATTTTAATCTTTACTTACTGATATTACAAACGTTTAATTTGACTAAAACTTGCATTATTTTTAACTTAGATATATAACTAAAAAATATCGTCTGAATGTACTCATATAATTATTCAATACTTTGTTTATGAATTTTGAAAAAGAGCCCTCGTTGATGACCGCATTTTATTTTAATTTTAATAAATCGTACTGGACTTTAACCATGTGTGATGATTATCTTACTAATACAAATAGAATAGTTTACAAACACTTGCCCATATACATATGCATGTGTTTATACTTACAAATTGCCACAACTTGCAATCACCTATAGTTAAAATAGTTGATAACGTCCAGGGGTTGATGGTCATGTACGTTTACATACAAAGCTGCAGTTAGCTAATACTATCTTTAGTACAACAAGGTAGTTTTTGCTACTTGGCACCTTTATTTAATATTAACTTGCATCAACTAATTGAGCGCCATACTTTTAGCTAAAATTTATACGCAAATATTTACATGGTTTATAATTTAAACCAAACATGCATGTCTTTTTTGAGGGCCTATAAACATATTAAACCAAAATGGGATGAAGAAAACTAGATTCCTAGTATGAATATTACTAACTAAAAGGAAATAAGTAATTTCTGCTTACTTATTAATGAAATTTTATACAAATAACCACAATTTAATAAAAATCACGATATGAAAATGTAAATAAGTTTTGGATGGAGGTTTTCATTAAGGTGCTCTAGGTGTATTGTATCTAGTTACTTCAGATACTTGTTAAGTAACTTATGAACTGTTAACATGACTATAATTTTGTCCGTAGATTTATAGAAGATTAACACTTTTGTGCTGGCAGGAGAAATAAAAATAGCACTTAGTTAAGAATTTTCAAGGAAGAAGAAATTTTATTTATTTAAAGGAGGGGGAGGTCCTTTTGAAAATATATGTATGTATATATGTATGTATATATGTTTGCTAAAATGTGAGAGTGTTTAGATGTAGCAAGTTATAATTCAGGAAAATTAGGGCCTGATTCAGTATGACAATCAAATTGTTTGAAAATAAAATTTGTATGAAAACTACTCAAAAACATTTGAAAAAATGAGTAATTTTCATACAAATTTTATTTTCAAACAAGTTGATTGTCTTACTGAATCAGGCCATTATTTAAATAAAAAAGTAACAAATAATTTTATAAAGTCAAATATGATATCTCAGCTGAAAAGTGATACACTTTTTAAAAATTCTAATTACTGAATCATGTACAAAATTCTACAAAAAAATCTAAAATCTATCACGAAAGTGATTAAATAAATTAATGAAATTTGTAAATGTAAATGTAATGATTTTCTATTGTTGGCGACTGAAATTATAATCAAGGACCGTAGTGATTATGTGATGACAAAAAGTCAGTGGTAAAATAGTTTATACTTTATTGCTAATTTTATACATAATCATTTTAATTTAAGAACAGCGCCATCTATTATCCAGAAGTATGTCATTTAGTTATTTTAAAATACTACTCTGTATTTTGATTTATTTATTTATTTTATGTATGTGTATGTTTACATGAGTGATCGAAACTATAAAAGGAGTATAACAGAAAGCAGTGGGAGAGTTAGCCTGTGGCTGTCGACAGTGTAAATCACTATTTATTCTGAGAGAGAGTTATGCTTCCGTCAGCTTAATAAAATTGTATTTGTCTGGCTATTGAATAGTGAAGATTTTAGTGGTTCTGTCCTCAATCTAAGTATTCAGCGAACTATGATTGTGTCACAGACGGCTTAGTAGAGATCTGTGGGAGTCCTGTACAGTTTTTTTTTTGTGTTCGTCGTTGTAGAATAACGTGTTTATGAAAAAAATCTGTGTTTTTTTAATTGGAAGCCGAGACCTCTAACCCAATTATGAGTTCTAAAAGTAAAACTTAACGAATAATGATTAATTTTGATATTCATTTTTCTGCTCAAAAAATAAAACTTATTCCCAATTTTTAGTGAAAATTAGAATTTTTTATTATAAATTCGATTTAACAAAATTCTTCTGATATTTAATAAAAAGCAATTTTTTTCTAAAAATTATAATTTTGAAATTAAAATTTTTTTAATAAATTAGAACTTTTTTTTTTAAATCGTAATTTTCTTATAAAAATCATGTTTTTCATTAAAAGTACGATTTTTCACTCAAAGTAGAAATTTTTACCAAAGTCAAAATCTTCAAATCAGATTTTGGTAACTTTAATTTTTTACTAAAACAAAAATTTTGTAAAAAAATTGACTTTTAAAAGGAAGTTAGATAACAAAAGTGATTTTTTTCGCTAAAAATCATTTTGCAACATATTAGTTTATTTTGTAAACAAAAAAATAAAAATCAAAAATAACACTGTGCTCGAAAATGAGATTAACTTTTTTTTAACAAGATGGGCACCTATCGTCGATGACGCTTAATTTAATGATGTTAATGACGTTTTTAAAAGAACGCTCGTTTTTGGGATATATCATTTTGAAAGGCTAAAAGAGGAGTTAGTAAAATGATTTCTTTTTACTTTAATTTAGTAATTTCGTTGTTAAGTTTCAACAAAATAAACAATTAAGATTGCATTGAAGAGTCATTAAACACTAAATTACAAAATTCAAACTAACAAAAAAATATTACTGCAATTCCGTAAGTAAACTAACTAGTGTACCAATGAACAACTATTCAAATAAGAATACAAATACATAAAAAAAATCGGGCTGAAATAATTTTATGATTGGAGTATATTCGATCGATTTATTGTTAAATTTACATATATAATGTATATTTTATTTCTAATTTTCTGTTATTTTTGATTCTACCACAATAAAGTTTAAACACAAATATCGCGAATGCGAGCGACTAGCACAGTCAATCAATCTAGTCATCACACTCAATTACAATTGATCTAATCAAGAGCGTATACTTATTATAATTGATTAACATTACTCATACGCATTACTCATGGCTAAATATATGAAACTATGTATATATATATTAATGGACCACTAGAAAAAAAAACCTTAAAAAAACTAAAAAATATAAAAATATGTTAAGTTATTTTCTCTTCCTATCACCTCAAATTTTTCTATTTTCTAATACTTCTTTCATCATATCTCTGTAGAAAATAACATGTTTCGTTTTAAGATCTTTGAGGAAATACCATCAAAGGACAAAAATGTTCCACAAGTTATGTATACGAAATTTTATATTCAAAAAAATAAAAAAACTAAATAATTTAGATAAGAAACTATTTTCTTCTTTAACTTCTGGCTTCTAAAGCTTTTTTTGCAGACTGTGCATATACATATAGTATGCAGAGTGATGTCAGATGAAGGGAATTGTCCCTTCTTGAAAGAATTATCGAAATGATGGGAAAATGAAAGTCATTTTATTTTTTGTCAAAATAAAGGGAAGTTTTAAACTTTTAATATTTTTTCTCAATAACGACAAAATTAAAATAAAAATCAATGAATTTTATAAACTTTAAATTTACAACTGTTCATTTTAGAAAATTTCATTCTATAGAACTGACAGTGAACCGTTAGAGTAAAAAATTTTGTCACTTTTCCTTAAGATATGTTTGTCAAATATCAGGGAAAAGGGCTTGTGAATTTCTAATATATATTTTTGTTTTTATTACTTTTACCATTTCGAATTTAAATTAGTAAAACAAAATTTTTATTGTTTTACATATTGCACTACTTAATTGATGATATATTATATAGCATAGTATGGTGTATGTTATAATTTAAAATATTGTAAAATATTATTAAAAATGGATCAGGAATAACAGCTATAAATTTGGGTATAAAAATTGATTTTTTTAAATTATTTTAATTTTTTTTTAATTTTGCACAAAAAAAATAATAATAAAAATAATAATAATAATAATAATAATAATCATAATAATCATATCAACTCGTATTGAAAGACTTAATTCTTCATGACAAATTTTAAACTTTTAGAAGTATAAATTATTGTATTTTTTTTTTTAATTTTACTGAAATTTAATACACGGAAAAAAAAGAAAGACAGATTTTAATCATGAAATTGCTAATATTAATTAAAAATTTAATTGATTTTGCTCCAATCATCAAAATAATAATATTAATTAAATGATATTAATTGATTTTTTTCATATTTTCAAGCAAAATTTTAATTAATTTTACTATGATTGTAGGTTTTCTAAAAATTAATTGAAAATTTTCAGTAGTAGTTTTAATTTATCTTTATTAAAATAACAAATTATTTCCTAAAAATTACAATTACAGGTATAAATATGTCTCACGTTTATTTGTTTGTTTTGAAAATATTATAAGGAAATCTAGTCATCTTGTAAAGGAAGCTAGTATTTTGTAGGAACATGTGGCAACAAAAAGGATTTTAGAATCTATGAGATGAGATAATATTAGAAATATTTAATTATAGCTTATTGGCAAAATAATAATAATAAAAATGCTTACTTATGAAAGTATCTTTTCCGAAATATTACGGGAATATCTAGAATAACATAAAAATAATAATAAAAATACATACATTTGTAGAAAAAAAAAACGTTCAAATCTTTTAATTACCACCTTTGAATCACAAATTCTTTACTATGTATTACGTCCTTTTGGATTTTTATTCAATATAATCAAAGAAATTCGAAATGAAGAAAGTATTGATACATAAAAAGATCAAAAAGAACAAAATTTTCTTCGAATGTTTTGATTTGAATTTTAAAATGACACATTTTTCAAAAAAAAAAAAAAAAAACATTCTTAAATGTTTTGCTTTTTATTTTGAATTTTCAAATGACAATTTTTTCTTATTCTTTTTTAACTTTAAAAATTCTTAAAAAAAGTAATAATATTAATAATTTACTCCATTAAGTTGTAGTAAAAATCTAAGTAATAAATTAAATTTTTTTTCTTTTTATTTTTTCTGTGCAAGCTATAGAATATATTGGATAATATGATTTTTTATGATATATAGTTTTTATCCCCGTAAAAAATAATCGTAAAACGTAACATTTTCTATGTAAAATTCATAATTTACGAAGCATATATCTAATGTAGTGAGTCTCTAGAATTGCAAATATCTTTTTAAATCCCTGGTTTAGAATTTGCAAAAAAAAAATTAAGCATAAAAACACAGATTTGAGGATTTCAGGGTAACTAAAGATATTATTATTTCGAAAAATCTTAGACGTCAAAAATAAGAACTTTTCATCTGTTATGCCGTTTTCACACTTGCGTACCTCTTAGGGAAAATCATGGAAGATGTTGAAAATATGTAACATTTATTCATACTTCCAACAATTAACATCTACCATATATCATCAATAAAAATTTCACATGATCAAAAGAAAAAGAAAATTTTAAGAAAAAGGAATTTTAAATAATCAATAATTTTATTATTTTAATTGAACAATAAAATCGGTTATTAGTACTGCAATTTACATGATTTTTATTAATATTTGTATTTTTTGAAAAGACTTAGTACAAATGTTGTTGTTATGTTCACATAAACTTTTTGTTCCAATCTTTTAATTTATATGGAAAGATGTTATCATCTTGTAAAACTGATGGTAGATATTAGCTGTGAGCAAGTGTAAATACCATATTACGTTAAAACTTATTTGAAGAAAATAATAAATACAAAACAAAATTTGAAAATAATTTTCAATAAAATAGTAAATATAGTAATAATAAAAATTTAATTTATTTCATATATATGGCAATACTGGTATATGTGATTGTTGTTAGATATTTTAAAAGCCTTTCATAACTGTAGGACATGTCCTCCTATTTTTTCCATATTTTTCTATGGGATCGATTCACTATGGAACTGTACAATTATTTTTTACGTTTGAAATTTATTCCCGTTTATTCCCATTTGAAAGAGAACTAATTTTTTGTTAATATTCAACCTGATAAAATGTATTTATTTTATTATTTTATCGAAGGTCGATTTAACGAATAATATAATGTCATTTCACTTCATTAAATTGACATATTGTTGTGAAAATTTGTGAAAATATGGAAAAAAGGGAATTTTTTTTTTTAAACAGAGAAATTTTTCATAAATTCTATCCGGCATCACTGTATATGAATATATTGCTTATTTACTGTTGGTGGCTGATATTTTTGGTTGCATGATAATTTAGATATTAGAGTGCATATGTAAAAGTTAAATATAATTTGTAAGATATTCATGTTAGGAATTTGTTAAGTGAATTCTTGTTATCTTAAGACTGGAGAAACTTACTTCAAAACCTACAAATACTCATACAAATACTAAAGATGCTGATAATAAAGTAACTAAATATCTGACTGTTCTTATTCTCAAAGAAATTGTTTTATTTTATAAAAGAATAATAGTTACTTATAAATAAGTAACTAAAGTATCATGTCAACTAGGGTATTCTCTCGAATATTGTTTGTTCGATTAATCGACAAATTAAAATCAAATAATCCATTAAATTAAAATCAATAATTACTAGTAAAAGTTTTTTCGAGAAAATTATGCCGATTAATCGAATAAAAAATATTATAAAAATTTCCTTTCTTTACTACTTAGTTTTGAAGGTATTTTAATTTAAAAATTTTTTTGTTTGAAAACTACAGAAAAATGTTTATAGAATATGACAACACAATTTGGAATTATATAAAAAAAACAACAGAAAAATTACTCAATAATAAGAAACGAATTCTCATGTGTCTGAAATTCAATGCTTATTTGAAGTTAAATTTCGTTATTCAATCATAAAAATTAAATCAAATATACAACACAGAAAAAAAAATTGGTTTCAGTTACGAAATTGTTTATATTAATTAAAATTTTGTTAGATTTTGCTCCAATCATCAAAATGAATATTTTATAAATATCAATTGAGTTTTATAATTAAGTTTTGAAATTTTGTATAAAAACAATTAAAATTTGTATTAAAACAATTCCAAATATAACTGAATCTGTACTATTATGCCAAGAGAAACTCCCACATTAAAAGTACAAGGGTTTCAATCATATTATTTATTTCGAAATCATAAATATTTATTAAAAAAAATGCGAGTTAATTTAAAATAGTATGTATTTGTAATGTATGTAAATGAAAATTATTGAATGTATTGTATCTAATAGTACTTAACAATTATTTTATTTGCGGACTTCTAACAAAACGGCTTAACAAAGTCAATAATTTCTATGGAAATGTAAATTTTTTGTCAACTATATCTCCAAAACTAATAGTGGTGGGAAAATACTGACTATTATGGACCAACCGTCTGCAACATGTTAATAATTAAATATTCTGTAATTTGTCTCATCTCGACTTAAGATGTTTTGCCAAAAATCCACAGATATAAAAAAAAAAAAAATATATTGCAAGAATTTTTTTAAATAAATGAAATTTTGGATATGAAATAATTTTGATTAAAATGATTGTATGGTTTAAATATTTTATTTTATTGAGTTCAAAACCAATATAAAAACAAAAACATGTTTTTTTTTATTTTGAAAACTTTCGTGAAAGTAATAAAAAAATATATACAAATTATTAAAATGAAAAAAATAATATGAAATCTAATACTTAAAGACTTCCTTGGGTAAGTAATGTGGGATATAGAGCAGTTTCTACGAAAACAATGATTAGTTGATTTTTATTCTTTCAGATTTGTGAAAAAATGCGAAATGAATATTGCCAATATGTAACGGGAAAACACGTAAGTCTTCTTTTATTTTATTATATCCTATCACATTATCTTCTTTTAAATCAAAAATGGTTTTATCAATTTATATGGATGTAGGGCTGAATTTGGGCGCAAACAATAAAGAATACCCAATAATGAATACTTCTGGGGAAAAATCACGCATTGGAACATATTTCCAAAAGCAAGTTTGCTTCATAAAAGATATGTATGCACATTTATACTGAATGCTCAGATGCGAGTAACGTATTTATGGTAAGTTGTGGGTACATTTTTAAAAAGTTATATTTCTATGTTCTTATAGATATAAGTTAGGTGGGATCGTAGCTTGTTCCTAAAATTTACACGAAGTAGCATTTAATTTAACGGTAGGTAATATTCGATTATAAAACCTAATTTTTACAATAACGATTGGGTTTCTTTTTTAGGTCCGATTATTCCTTAATTTTTCCTCATATATGTATCCTTACAAAATCTCCTCTCTTTACAAAAACTTAACAACTAATTTTACAGATATTAGTGCTTTACTTGCACTAATATATCATATCTATCTATATATCTATATATTTTATAGATAGTATATTATTAATATATATATATATATATATATATATATATATATATATATATATATATATATATATATATATATTTGCAATAAACAATTTACGAATTAGAGTTTTTATTTTTACGAATTTCGTGACTTTATGAGTTTTAGTATTGAATTTGAAATTTATTTTTTTCTGTTATGTATAGATAAGTATTATTTTTGATCTATTGAATGATCGTAATGCCTTAGTTGGGGCGTGGGAAATCTTGTCATTGAACGAAATCCGTACCCTTAGCCGGAGCAGTGATTTGTGAAAAACATTCAATGCGTACTTACACTCTATAAAGCAATATGCCTCCAAAGCGCACCCAATATGAATTTTAACCTTCATTAAATTACCCAATAATCAACAAAATTTGATGTTCGCCAATGAAATCCACACAAAAATTTTCAGTATTCAACAATCTTATGATGCAGAAAACAATTAAAACCATTAATACAAAACTATAATTTCATGCTTATGTGGAAAATTTTGTTTAATTTCTTCAATATCTTCCATTTTTTTATTTTTTTTTTAGGAGCTGTTAATTTTTATAAAAAACAAAATGAAAACCAATTGCTAATTTAATCAAATATTAAAACTCCAGCAAAAACTTTGGTTGCTATATAATGAATTAAAAAGCTAATATAATGGCTCTTCACTACTTACATATTAAGTGAATAACCAATTATTTTAACACGGAGATGATATTAAAGGCAACTACTTACCTTATATTATTACAAGTAGGTATTTTAAAAAATCATTACTGAGATGACATTACAAGAACTAATTACTTCCAATCTATTCAATAAGTCATTCATTTTAAAGCGCCACAGAAGTAATTATTAGTGAAATCAATAGGAATTAGTTACATTTCCGGTTCCAAATAACTAATTCTTTTTTTTTTCTATTTTAAACGTAAAAAAAAAAATTTATAAACATGAATTAAAAATTGCAAAAACTTAACAATAATATATCTTTTTTGGCGTGAATATATTTACATACATAAACAAATTGTGTCTTTTCATATAGCTATCACTTCTTTAAATATCAATTATTATCAATTGGTAAACTCAATTAAAAAATCAATAAAAAGTAGCATTTTCAAAAATCTGATCATATAAAATTAATTGTACTTCGGGTTATAAACAAGTAGTTACCAAACTTCTTCCATGTAATACAAACAGTTTTTTATTGTCTTTGAAAAGTAGCTACAGTTTTTGCTGGAACGATATGAAAAATTAAATTAATTGAAAAATTTCATGCTATAATCTTTTCTGTGAACGTAACTTTAAAAAATTATAATGTTAAGATAAGATTCATCTTCTTATATTCAATTTTCCGTACGAAACATAATGAAAGATTTTGAATTTGATTTAGAAAACTATATTTTTAGTTCTTCGAATGACAGTGCAGGTGATATTCCTAAGTATGGAATTGATATATCAATAATCTCCGTCTGGTATATAGGTTTGTATAATGATGACTTAAATGAAACTTTTGTTATAGAAAGAATTTGGACTTTAAAATTTGGTTAAGCAGTAAACTTATACTTTTTTTTAATAATCGCTGAACTATATAAATAATGAATAAATTTTTTGTAATTAGAAAACTATTTGATATTAAATTAAAATTTTATTAAAAAATATGTATTAATAATAACTTTTTCTTGAACGAAAAAAAATCAAAAACTATTTTTTTTTTTTCTGACGGTAGAATAATAGAAAAGTCTACTAATATTATACGCTACTCCACGATAGGTGGTTGGGATATTATGCGTTTATGCTGATGTTTATAACGCACAGAAAAAATCTTCGGACCTCTACTTTAAAGTATACGGTTAGGCTCAGAATTACTTTCTGAGTCGGTTTAACGATGTTTGCCCGTTTGATCGACTGACTGGCTGTCTGTCCATGTAAATCTTGTGCACGAAGTACAGGTCGCAATTTTAAAGATATATTTATGAAATTTGGTGGGAATAATTATTTTGGCCCAAGGACGAAGCTTATTGAAATTGGACAAATATCCTCCCGGAATAGGAGACTAACGAACATAAATGCCTTAAATATATATTATATTTTAATGAAATATTATATAATGCCACTTTCGGGAATCCTTCTAAAGAGCATAAATTCATAAAAATGTTAATATCAACATATAAAACTTTTAATTTAATCAATTAATATTTTGGTTATTTTAAGGCGAAAGATTAATAATAAATATTATTGATTCGATTAGAAAAATTAATTGAAAGTCAATTAATTGTACTTAATTAATATTATCATTTTAATGGTTAGAGCCAAATCAATTAAAATTTTAATTAATATAAGCAATTTCGTAATTGAAATCTATTTTTATTTTTATTTTTTCTGTGAATAATTAAGAATTTTTTTTTTCGAATTCATAAATGTGCCTTATTAGGTTTAAAATTAACCATTTTACAGAGAATAATATCCAAATTGATTTAACTACCACAGAATTAAGTAAATATGTAGAAAAATTGGCTTTATATAAGCTCAAATTTTAATTACATATTATTTTTCAATTACTAAATCAGATGGGCCTTTTAACCCATTATGGTAAGTTAGATGATTTCAATTAATAAGGACATTTTTTTGGTGTTTTAAACAGTTTTTATGTACTACAAAAATGAATTGTTAACATTGTTGTTTTCTTCTTCTTATTAAAACACTAAAACAACATATACTACTTGTTTTACTTTTTAATGAACATTAGGAAACAAGCAAAATTTTAAGTTATAATTTACTCAAATAACTCGAGTAATTTAAAAACTATATTCGACTGTTTGATTAACAGCATTTTCGAGTTATTTTATTATTCGAATAATTAAAAAGTCGAGTAAAATGAATACCCTAGTACCAACATTTAAAAAGGTAAAGTTTTATACTTATAAACTTTATGTTATAGTGTGTGTGTTTGTAATTTTTCTTTTCGCATAAGATAATCATGATCATTATCTATTTAAACATGTTGCTAATTTCTGTAGCAACTATTTGTTAATAGTTGTCTACTGCAGCTACTTTGCCCAAGAAACTTCGGCTTTGATTGTTCCAGACTGTTAAAGGAAAATTAAGCAGAAATATTTAGCATTTTTAGCTTTCAGCCATTTTTGACTATGATTATAAAATTACAACGTTGCAAGTAACATGATTTCTATTTATGTTTTTTTTTTTCAAGTTCATTTTCCTATACTTTTTGTTTTGAATTAAATGTTTTGTGTGTGTTTGTTTGTGTGCAAGATTGCAACTAAAAACTTTTTCCTTAACATTAACATATTGTTGGTATAATCTTTAATATTGTTAGCTGCTAAATGTTTTATGTTGTTACTGCTGCTGTTGTTTTTTGTTGCAACTTATTGGGTGGGTGAATAAGTAACTAGTAGAAATATTTTAAGAATTATTTTAGATTTTATGGCTTTAAAATAAATTTTATAGCTTTTGATTATGTTGCTATATAATATCATCTGGTATAAAAATTATTTTTATTTTTGTCTTTATTTTTTTAATAATCAAACACAAAATTTATTGTCCAACTACCAAAATTACTTTTTATCCAACTTACATATCATACATAAATTTTTGCTGTCTGGTGGCAAATTTCAATTTACTCCTTCTTTGTTAAAACAGTGTCTTTATTTATTAACATAAATATATGAAACTGACTCCCAGAATAGCTGGCTGACTACAAGACTGGCGATCATACCAACTACTTGCCACATTTCGGTTGTTATAGCATTAGCAGAGATGAAGTCCATTGTCATGTTGTTATCTTATATGCTGCTCCAATGTTGCAATGTGTGGTGCATACTGGTGGTGGTGTTTGTTGTGGTTTGCTGTTCATTTAGTAAAAATTAATTGAATATGTTTAATTCGTGCCTGCCTTCAGGCTATTCATTGCCGTTTTTTTTTTTTTTTTTTTTTTTTTTTTTTTTTTGGTATCCATAAATATATAAGCGTGTGTTTGAGTGCAGGATTTATATTTTCTAGATGTTAAATTGCATATGTCTTTGTTGCCTACAAGAGAAAAGGGGGAAAAAAAGAAGTGATATATTTTTGCAACAAAAAGGAAAGAAAACATTATGCAAATTAGAAATTTTACGAATGAGAACATTATGTACACTAAACAGCTTCTGGATTTTGGTTTCAATTACGGGAAGTTACTCATAAATATCGTTTTGTTGTGCAAGGATTAATTTCAAAAGTTTTGCAAAGGCTTATTTAGCACTTAGAAAATTTTGTTTTATAAACAAAAGTAAAATGTACATATGTACATTAGACTGCTCCAAAAAAGTCGACTTTCTTATTTCGAGTCCCCCCCCCCCCCTCCTTATGATTGTTCCTTTTTTGTAAAAATATATATATAGTGTGTATTTTTAAGGGAAAATTTTTACTTTTTCACAGTCATTTTAAAAAAATTGCTATTATCAACTCTTTTTTGCAATCTACTGTTAAGAAACCATAACCTAGATATAATTATCTATTAAACAAGATAAAAAACGTTCAAATTGGTTAGAAGATGTTAAAATTATTATAAATTCCCCAGACAATCAACTTGTTTTTAAGCACTTGTGTAAGCAACATAAAGACAGATTTTTAATTTTTTTTTAAATGTTGAAATAAAATGCTATTTTAGTTAAAAAGCTTTGAATCAATAGGATAATATAATCCCCTTTTCATGCTCTGTTATCACGGGTGTTTAAAATCATCAATTTCATTTTTTTCGAAATTTTGTTAAACAAATTTCAAAAAATTTAGAAGAAAACTACGCTGTTTTATAGACAACATCACAAAAAGTAAAAAAAAAAGGAATTAAGTCGATAGCTCTTAGAAATTCGCCATAACATAAATTTGAATTGCGAAATCCGAATTTGATTGTCTTTTTGGTTAATTTTGAGATGTGGAGTAAATTTTTTTGACTACTATACAGATTATTAAAATTATAACATAACAAGATAATATAGATTGTAGGAAATACGCTCGAAATTTTTAACATATTTTAACAATGTTAACTTCTAAAACAGGAAGGTCAAAGTCAAATTTTGGAATATTTAAGATTTTAGCGAAAATATAACTCACAATTATTTAATTTTAACTAGACTTCAATGTAATTTAACAAAAATTTAATCAAGAAACTATAGATCCAAAAACTGAAATTGGAGTTAACATTTTTGGAATCACCCTCCTTTCTTAAATATATGGAAATTAAATTCTATTAACTGAAATCATAGACAAAGAAAATAATACTTAACTCGTTTTGCCATATAAAGTTATTCTAACAAAACTAAATTTATTATAGGAATCATTGCTTTGAAATCCATATAAAAATACACAATTTTGAGCAATATTTCTGATAAAATCCCTAAATATTCCAAAATTTGACTTTTGGCCTACTTTTAACCTTTAAATTCCCTTGTGTGAAAAACGATACAAAATGAATGATTTTTATACAGCAAGCAAAAAAATTGTTGGTGCATACTAAAGAAATTTCTTGACTTTGTTTACAGTATCAATTAAGCACAGAAAATACATTTTTCGATTAAAAAATATTTTGTAGTAACGAAATATTTCAAAACTTTCTAAGTTACACTCTTGTGTGTTTTTACACACATATGTAGTTTCTATGTAATTTGCACTAGAGACAACATTTTCTGTTACCAATTGTGAATAATTTTTATATTGTTGCGAACTGCATACAATATTGCTACAGCAAAATACATAGACATTGCATATGTGTGAAAAACCAAACAAGAGGGTAACTGACATAATTTTTTTTTTAGGGTGATTTAAATGTTAAAATTTAACATTGTTAATGTTGTTGCGTTAAAAATCGAAATATATTTTCTATAATCTGTGTTATCTCGTTATGTTGAATTTTTAATAATCTGTATACTGGTCGAAAAAAATTGACTCCACAACAGATAATGCCTTTTTGCCGAAATCCGCAAAATTCTAATCTAAGGTACAGCGAATTTATAAGAGATATCGACCAAGTTCTTTTTTTTTATTTTTACTTTCTGTGGTGTAGCCTATAAAATAGCATAGTTTTCTCGTAACTTTTTTGTAATTTGTTTAACAAAATTTTGAAAAAAAATTTAAATTGGTAATTTGAAATACTCATAATAAAAATCATTGTTTTTTATAAAACATGAAAACCTTCATTTACCATCTACACTAGATATAATTTGGTACAGAAAATCACAACGGATTTCAAGAAAGAAAATTTTCTTTTATATTTTTTTTTAGAATTAAGAATATTGTTTTAGTCCCTCAGTGTATTAGTTATTTAAACTACTTAGAATTTTGGTAATTGTAAAGGAATTGGTTCCAAATTCATAGAGAATTTAGGAAGGACCCAGCGGTGCACAGTTATCCAGCAAGATTAAAAGCTATTGTTCAGCAATTATGCTGAAATATTATTATCAGTATTCATGACTACAACATAATCAATCCAATCAAATATTGTTTTGCAAGTACATAATTATTTTTAAAATAGCGCTCGCTGTGTTTTTGAGATAAATTGCTCTTTGGTCATGAGCTTTTCTTACGCCCAAATTGAGAACAATTGAATCCTATTTCTCGGTATTACTAAACTTTTTTACTCATGACGTTTCTCATACCTGTCAACGCAAGCTATAAATTTTTCTACGGAAGATGATCCATATAGTAGGGAAACGTTATTGGAAGTATTCTGCATTGCATCAATAATGATATCCACTAGTTCTTGATCTCCTATTTCACCAGCAGACGCAATTGTTTGCATCGATATTATGTAGCTTATGCAATATTCTGTTGCTTTCGAAGTTCGTGCACATAATTTGCATTATACGTCTTCACGACTAATAACTCGTTTAAAAATTTTAAATAAACTTGCTTTAAATTGTTGTATGTTCATGGAAAATTTCAAGAACTTTTTTTTAACAGATAATGATGCTTCGTTTTATATATTTTTAACTAGAATTAATTACTTTTTCAAAATATTAATTTTCAATTAATCGAAATTTTTCTCAATTTCACCTCTCTGCATGATACAGCGCAGTCAAAATAATAGCATATTTTCACTGCATTATATCAAAAAAATTTTTTTTTTTTTTTTTTTGAAGCAGTTAATATATCATGAAATACGAATATTTCTCAGAAAAAAACTTATATAGAGAAGCAGTGTTTCGAATAACAATTAACAAATGCAATACAAATAAAAATATAATTTGCGTTAAATGTAGGAAGCAAACAGTAACATCGACGTAAGAAAATCGGGGAGCTAAGCACACCAAAGAACCAAATATAGCCCCTACTCCCTAAAATTTAAAACATTTTTTAAATAAAAATTAAAAAAATTTAGAAAAACATAATTTTTAAAGTTACTTTTTCTAATTATTTTATTGTGAATTTTGGTCATATTTTTTAATTGTTCATGAAAGACTGTTATACAAATTTTTTTGAAATCATCTTAGCCAATGAACAACGAAATCATTTGATGACAATAAACTGCAATATTTTTTAACGAAATATTATTCCTTTAAAACATTTACTAACTTGTACTTACTACTTTACAAAAAAATTGAAGTAGGGCAGTTATAATCACTTAAAGCCCCTCTTCATTCTTTGCACCACACGAAACACATTTGCAAAATCATTTTATTTAATTGTCGAGTATATAAACTCTGTTGTCCTTTGTTTTACCCTTTAACCTGGAAACGAATTTGGAGCGTGTCAATATCTTTGGTTTTATTCTTCTTTATAGTTTTATACATGTGGAAAAAGCACTTATTTCTGCCATACATTGTTGACCAAATTTATATTCGCCTTGTACTACTTTTTTTCTTTGAGTCAGAAACAACATACTCTGAAAAAAAAATATTATTTTATTAACTATTAATACCTTTAAGCCAGCGAATGTGCTGCTTTTTGTACACCTTTTAGAGAAAAAGTATATAAAGTTGAAGTGCTTAAAAGTGTAAAGGTTTCGGACAACATATATCCCAGGTAAAGTATTGGTGTAATAAACACTTTTTTAAAAACATTTAGGATATTAAAATTAATTATAATTTTAATAAAATTAAAATTTTAATAACATTTAGTGTGTTAATTTCACACAGTTATTATACATTAAAAAGTGAAATGTTTTCCATTATACTTAGATTTATTATAAGAGGGCGGATTTTCATTTAAAAACAACCTTATGTAGAGCATATTTTTGCATGTTGGATGGAAAATGCATATTTTGTTATCTTTTTCATAATAATTTAATTTAATTTATATATTTTTTCATTTTTTACCTTTTTGCTAAAAAAAAAGTATTGCATCAGTTTTGAGTTCTGACCAAATGCGTTTTGAAAAAGTAAACAAACATTTTAGCAACATAAGTTATAATAAAAAGTTATATTATTCATTAGAATTTCCTAAATTGATAAAAATATGAAAATCCCTACTTACTTAAATTTGATAAAAGTAATACATTAAAATATAAAGAAAAGATTATGGAATAAATATTCTTTTGACTAAGAAGCAGAAAGTAAGAATGCCAAAAACTTACTTCTAAATAAATATGTATTTACAATAAATCAAAAGTTATTTGTTCATCAGCACGTAAATACCAAAAATTCCACGAATATGAATCGAAATGCAAACAGAACAACACATGCCCTAATCCGATTTTTTTCAGTTTCCTAAAGACCTACACAACTGAAAGCATTCCATCTGAATCTACGATCGGAAACAATTATGTATTAATTTGAAGAAATATATATATATATATGATATGACATATGAATATGATATATGAATATATGATATGATATATGAATGATAATTTAATATTTATCGATTATGATTTTTACTTATATTATATTTATCGATATCGATTCTTTAAGCACTCAAATAAGTTTATATTATAGTGTTCGAAGATGCAGAAGGCTCTAAATGTTTTTCTGATTTGTTTTTTGTAATTTTCAAATTGAAATAACTCAGAAACTAATAAATATATTTTCATAGTTCTTTCATAACTAACTAACCGATACAAGTTCGAACAATATATGTGTAAGGTGTTATACTGGTCGCCGTATTAACTAAGTTCCCAGCAAAAACTTTGCTTTCCTGGTAAGCTATCAGGTATAATTGGAAACAAAAATAAACTACTTATTTTTTGCCTGAATAACTAGTTATTTTTGTTCGAGTTGTCCACAAATTCATGTAGGTTTTTTTTGACTCTAGGGGTATTCAAAAATATGTACCTAAAACGAAAACAAAAATAAAAAAGAAAACAAAAAAATTTGGCGTCGGTGAAACTCGAATTTGGACACACACTAACCATTCGTTTTTACTGACTAACGTCTTACTCAATACACCATCTCGCACATAGAATCATAAGCAACAAAAACTCTTTTTAGTTTAAAATATATTTTTAGATATTTTGTTATAAAAAACTAACAGCTTCAGAATGGGATTGAACCAACAACCTTCTGGTTGTTAATTCGGCGCTCTAACCAACTCATCCACGTGATTGCAGTATTACTGTGCTATTATACTATTGAGTACTTATTAATGTAATACAGAGTAGGCAAATAATAATGACGCCTCATTACCAAGAAACTACTTTAATAAGTAGTTGTTATTACCGAAAACCAAAAACTTTTTTCTGGGTTATTGCAATAATAGAAAGAAAGAAGAAAAAATTTTTAAAATTTTGCCTAGATATTAGGGTTTAATTTAAAATGGAGCCCACTATAATACCTAAGTGTACATTTTGGGGAAAGAATTAAATATTTTAAATTTGCAATAAGTTTGACTGTTAAGTGGAAAAAATAGTTAGTTATAATTAATTGTATAATCGACTAATTGATTATATAAATTTATGGAATTTATGTAGAATTTCTTATATTTTTTCACCGATATTGTGAGGTGATTAAGAGTTGTGAAATATCTTTGAACCAAAACATAATCATGAGATCACTATAATATAAATTAGAGTAAATTAACTTAAAAACTGTATACATTTATATAATAATAAATGATCATCCGAATGCCTTCTAAATAATAAACATAATTGAATAATAAATTATAATTATTATAATTATAAATAATTATAAGGTATTGTAAAACCTGGTGCACAGAAATTATACTGTGCATGATAGCCCAAGTGCAACTCAAATGTCAAGATATATTTAGACATATATATATTTTTTAAATGACTGAAAAAGCTATATCGCTTTGGTTGGTTGTTCGTTGGTATGCTACGAATAATTTTTAAATGACGCTTGGAATCCCAGTAATATCTTTGAGCAAAAACTCTACTTTTCTTTTTGTGATAATTGCACCTACTCCTACATATGTTTGCACTTGAGAATGAATGTTTGATTTGAAATCGGTGTTGCCAGAAAAATTTTGCCTAATGTCACCAAATCCGAAACTAAAATTCCCCAATAATCCCCAATTTTGTTCCCAAAATATTTTAATATTTAATATTTTTTAAATTAAAAATATATTGAAATCGTTCTATAAAAAACTAATAATCATTAAAAATGCTTTATATAGGGAAACTTAACGCACATTATTTTTAAAATAAATTTCATATAAAAAGAAGATTTTCAAAAATTTCCTAAAAATAATTCCAATCAAAATAAAATTTATCACTGTTCCCACTAAAATAAAATTTATCAATAATTTCATATAAAAAGAATATTTGTCAAAAATTCATAAAAAAGGACATTTAATGAAAATTTTCTATAATAAAAACATTTGTCAAAATCTTCCTAAAAAACGTAATTTTTTCATTTCTAAATATAAAACAAAAATTTTTAAAAATTTCGTTTAAAAATATTGAATTTCTCTATATTTTTGAAAGTTTACCGAAAGCCATAAACAGACCGCTTCATAGATGATTATTTTGGTAGTTCTTATTTGATTTTCGAAGAAAATATTTGAAATTTGTTTTTGATTTGTAAGGAAAAATCAACGAAAATAATGTAGATTTCAATAAAAACCGAATGAAGCCACAAACTGCTATTTTTTTGTTTGGCGCAAACGACATATAAACAACAAATAATAATTTAATATTTTCTATACATAGAAATCAATCCAATATTTTCACTAAATAAAAAATAATGTAAAAAGAAAATTCATTGAAAATTTTATTTAAAAAGAAAACTAGCAAAAAAATTTTATAAATAGAATATTTAACGAAAAATCTTTATATATTAAATTCATCGCAGTTATTTACTAAATTTAAAACTTATAAAAGTTTTTCTTTAAAAATTACAATTTATCGAAAATGGAAAAAAATTGTTGCTTAATAAAGAATCCCCATATTTTACGAAAATCCAAAAACCCTTCCCCACGAAAATCTGTTCCCAAATGAAAGTTTAAATCACTAGTTTGGGGACAAATACCCTCATCTGGCAACACTGTTTGAAATAAAGTGTTCATGATTTGTTGTTTTTGTATTAACAGGTACCAAAAAAAAAAAATAATAATAAAAACAAAGCAGTTGTGTGAGTGCAAAAAAAACTCTAGTGAGTCATTAAAAACAACAATAAACAACTAATAACATACGAGTACAACATACTCATTCTTTTATACTCCTTCACTTTTACTCAATAAATTAAAAACATCAACAACATCACGATGTTGATGTTTTAATTCGTTTTAATTCATTTGTTTATTTTTGCACCATTTCTTTTGGTTTCAGGGTTCTTGCGTGCATTTATTGCTTTTTTTTGCTTTTGTTGATTACTTGTTGTTGTTATAACTTGGCTCATTGTTTATTCAACGATAAACAAAACAAAGTACAAAAATTAAATTAATTCAATGTGAATTCGTGGTAAATTAACACACATTTGCCACATAGGAATTGTTGTTGTTATTGCCACTTTTTAGTGGCACAACAAACAACAACAAGAACTATGGCAAACAAAAAATTACAATAAAACAAAATAAGAATGTATAACTGACCTGATGCCCCAAAGACACAATTTTGTGTGAGTTTGTTGATGTTGTAGGTTTTTGAATTTTTATTGTTTCATTGTGAAACTTAACCAAAAAGCCTTTATTTTCAACTCATATGCATATTTTTTGTAAACAGAATAACAAAAACAGAAAACACCAATAACTAAATATAAGGGACTTGAATATTTTTTAAATCTCATGAATTTTTATAGTAGTTTTATTTTCTATAAACAAAATTCACAATGAGAATATAACACCATTTCCATGCGTAGATATTCCTGAAAATATAAGTCGGCAATTTCAAAAAACGGCATTAAATTTTTAAAATTCTCTTGTGTACGTCGAATTTATAAATATTTATATTTAAAGCTTGAAGAAATTAGAAAAGGACATAAAAAAAGTTCTATTCTGAAAACTTGAAATATTAGTCCATTTATTGTAAAAAAATTACACAGAATAAATTTATTTGGTAATTATTTTACAAACTAAGCACAATTTCCCAATATTGCAGCATAAAGGCGTTCCACACGCAGACAAAAAATACAGTTGTGGTATATATATATATGTATATATTATGTTTATAACATTATTTTTATAAATTTTTTATTGAAAATAATATATAAGTGTTCATTATCCCCAATTATATATATATATATATATATATATATATATATATATAATTGGGGATATATATATATATATATATAAAAACAAGTATTGAAGTATTACACTAAGTTTGTGAAAATATGGTTTAAAAATATGGTTTAAGAATAAGTAAAAAGATTGCAAATAAATATAATTTTGTTTCTCGTAAAGATATTTAAAAACATATAATTTTTACAGTCAATCATATTAACATTCTAATTGAGTGTAAACATTAAATGACAAAATTAAAACAAATCATTGTTATCATGAACGCAGAGCTATTAAATTTCAATAAAATTAACAATGAGAACGTAATATTATCGTAGTGATAATGTTGTAACCATATTTTTTCTCTGCGTGCAGGAAGTTTATAAGATTCAAATAACCTTTAGTTAGGGTATTTCGTGGAAACTATTTCACAAATTCCAAAAATATAGGACTTGTGTTCAGTTTTGCATGAGATATTATTTATTTGTATATATATATATATATATATATATCTGTTCAGCAGTTTTCAATCGGATCGGGATCAACGATTTAACTTATGACACCATTAATATAACTCCATTATTTTTAAAGTACGTTTTTCATTAACTATTATCATATTTGAGACTATTTTTTATTAACGAAACCCCAAATTTAGCTGCATATTTTGGTCCAAGCAAATTGAATTAGTTGTAATTTATACAATAGGTGTAACTCAAGCATTTCTCTATCCATAAAAAAAATCATTTCCCAGGATATGAATAACCATCTTAAGCAACTTTTTGCCACCACCCCCACATCACATATATAGAAATAAAGTTTGAATAGTACCAATGTGACTTATATTGACTCAGAAATGCGCCGGCATACTCAGATAAAAATCTGAGGTAGCCTGTCGCACACGTAATTTTTTCAAAATGTGTGAATATGAAGTGCCTTAAATAACAGTAAATATATAAAATACATCTGTTATAATTTGCTGAGACAAAATATGCAGCAAAATTTTGGTTTTTGCAAATTAAAAAACTGTCGCAAAAGTGACAGGATTTGAGGAAAAATATACATTAAAAATAAGAGGATTAAACTTAGGGTATCATCATGGAAAACTGAAGAATAGATACTGATAAACAGGACAACTAAAAATATGCAAAATCATATATTTTCTGGTCTTAAAATGAATTTACCCTTTTTAGGTGATTTCTAGAATTTTGGCATCGATTTTTTACAACACATTTTTATCCTAACAGCATATTATTTAAAATTTTCTGCTTATCAGCATATTTTGTCACATTTTCGTAGAAAATTCTTATATTAGAGTATATTTTAACAAGAGCATAATTTTGCATATGCTACACTAAAAAGCATAATTTTACATATCTTATTCTTAAGAGGTAAATTTTCCAAATTTTGCATAATTTGACATCAGTAAAATTTTCCTTTTACTGTCACATGGTTTTTGAATTCCTAAATAACTAAAAATATCCAAAATCATATATTTTCTGGACTTAAAATGAATTTCAAGAATTTTGGCATCGATTTTTTACAACACATTTTATCAACATATTTTGTGATATTTTCTATAGAAAATTCGTCCATTAGAACATATTTTAATAACTTTAATGACATATTTTTGCATATTTTATACTTAAGAGCATAATTTTGCATATGCTACACTAAAAAGCATAATTTTACATATCTTATACTTAAGAGGTAAATTTTTCAAATTTTGCATAATTTGACATCAGTAAAATTTTCCTTTTACTGTCACATGGTTTTTTAATTCCATTTCCTTAATAATTTTGACCTTATTAATTGATAGAAATTTTGTAATCTCCTGATACAATTTATTGGCTTTGAATATTTTTAAGTGCAAAAAGAAAATATTTTCTTGCAATTGCTAATAAAAATCAATTTATTTTTAGCATAATTCAAAATTTAGAATAAAAAAATAATATTTTAACGGCACATTTTTTTTCTTAATTTTAAGGGCATATTTTGAGATTTTAAGAGTAGCTTTATTCGCATAAAATACTTTTTTAGAGCATATTTCTGGTTGCCTGCTAATAAAAAAAAATATTTCATGCAAAATTGCACGCAAGCCCTATATTTTGGTACTTTGTTACATTTTATTAACGAAATACCGTAGCTAAGGGATATCTGAAGCCAAGGGGTCTGCCGTTATGCTGCTGTATTAGGAAATTGTGTTATTTTATAAATTAATTTATGAAAAATTTTAAAATTCGATGTCTACATAAAATGTCTCTAAGTAGACATTCAAAAGAAAAAAATATAGTGCTATCAACGGCACTGTTTCTACATAGATACATATGTAAAGCGTAATCCATTTCAAGGTTCCCTACTTTTTTAAAGAAAAAAACAAAGAAAATTCAAATGTAATGGGGAATGTTTATTATCATTTGAAAGAACATTCTTTGGCATTTATTTTTTGAAGATTATGTCTATCAAATGTTGGCCGTTGCTACATCGCAGATGGTCCATCCATTGAGTCCAATTTTCGATGACTCGTTCGAGCACTTCCACTGCTAATTGGCGAATGACACGCGTGATGTTTTCCTCCAAGGCCTGAATCGAAGCGCGTTTGTCCGCATGAACTTTAGACTTTACATATCCCCACAGGAAAAAGTCTAACTGTGTGATATCACATGATCTTGGTGCCAATCGACCGGCCCAAAAAGTGAAATTATGTGCCCACCGAAGTGTTCTCCCAATAAATCTATTGATTGATGCGATGTGTGGGAAGTACGCTCAATAGGCCGATTATGTTGACCATAAGCTGAGCGAAGTGCACGAAGCACATTCCTCACTTGAATTTTCCTAATAAAGTTGAACGATTTCGTTGTTCAGGCGTAAGTCTTTCCATTATGAAATGCCAAACAATACTAAACAAAAAAAAAACATGACAGCATGACGCGACTCACGCGAGATCTGTCTAAAAAAGGCTATTGAAAAAAGTATCTTTACTGGAATCACCCATTACATTAGAGGTATAAGTTTTTGCAAATGTTAAAAACTTTTATTTTAATGAAATTAAAACCTTTAATTCGTAAAATCGTATATTTTGAGAATATATAGATTTTAAATATGTACATTAGTGTGTTCCAACATTATATGAAGAATATCAAAGTGTATCGCACACTTAAATGTACCTAAAATTATGAAAGGGGAAACCATTTAAAACTTATTGGCCAAATTTCAACGCCTAATGATGATTGGAACCAAGATGCTGCACGAAAATTTAAGTTGATGACTCCAGAGCAAATTTTAAAAAATAATTTCTCACCAAAATTAATAATATATACACATCAAACAATAGCTAATGAAAATTATTATACCCATATTCCGTAATTTTCCAGAAAACCTTAACATGAGCGAAAAAAGGAAATTTTATATAAAATTTTTTAATTCCCAACAAAAACTTGTTGGTTCTTGGTAATGGCAGCTACTTATTAAAGTAGTTTCTTGGTAATGGGGCGTCATTATTATTTGCCTACTCCATATTACATAAATAAGCAAAGTAATACTGCAATCACGTGGATCAATGGGCTAAAGCGCTAGATTAACAACCAAAAGTTTATTGGTTCAACCCCATTCTGATGCTGTTAGTTTCTTTAACAAAATTTCTAAAAAAATAAAGTACAAGATGGTGTACTGAGTGAGACGTTAGTGATTAAAAACTAATAGTTAATGTGTGTCTAAGTTTTAATCACACTGACGGCAAAATTTCTTGTTTTATTTTTATTTTCGTTTAGGTACATATATTTGAGTACCTCTAGAGTCTAAAAATGACTAGTTAAATTTGTGGACAACTCGAATAAAAATAACAAGTTATTCAGGCAAAAAAAAGTAATTTAGTTTTGTTTCTAATTATTCCTGCTTGCTTACGAGGAAAGCAAAGATTTTGCTGGGTAAGTTTTACTTTTTATTTCTACGTAAATTTTTTATATGTATTAGTTTTATTAAAATTACGATTTTATTCTTCCTATTTTTTCCTATATTTTTATTTTTTTAGCTATCGTTTGATATATATGTTATTAATATTGATGAGAATAAAATTTTAAGATTTGTTCTAAGATCATTGACATAAATAGCCGAGTGATATCCTACTCCAGTTATCATAGAAAGTTGAAATTCGGTCAGGTTATGCGAAATGATGTCCCCTTTCATAATTTTAGATACGTTTAATTGTAACCCGCAATAACAAATTTTGGACCATCCTAATGTACATAGCAGGGCATTCATTCGAATAGAGTTCGTTCGAATTATTACGAATAATTATTCGAAGAATTTAAAATGGCCTTTTTCGAATAACGAATAATTGTAATATTTTTATAACGAATAAAACGAATAATAATAATAATGATTTTATATGATTATTTATAAAAACATATACCAAATTTAAACACGTTCACTTTTAGCAGTTTCGCTAACCAGAATTTGAGCTTGTTCAACATCAAATTTTATTAAAACAAAAGAACCTAATCGCCTTAAATCTACTCACTTAAATTTTATTCTTTGAGTTAATTTCTGAGAACTTTTGACCGATTTTGTTTATTTTTGACAGGTTTTTTTTTTAAATCATAAAAGCGACCTTTTGAAGACGGATTGATTACATCAATCGATATCATTTTAAGATTGTTTTTGTCATATTTGTTGATTTTTTAAAGAGTTTATTAGCTAAAATTAATTTAAATTTACAATTGGTTTTGAAATATTCCCGCTTTTGTATTGCGGCAATAGGTATAGAGAGGCAAGCGTGATAAGAAAAGTTGTTTTTTGTAAAATATCTTTTTATAAATTTTACAATACAAATTTAAATGTGTTAAAGTGGAAGTATTTTTGAAGCAACTTCAAACCAAATTATCATGGCAAATCTCTATGATAATCCCCAATGTAAAAAGGAAGGTCTTACATATTTTGTCGATTTTTCGATTGTAAAAAAAGGAAAAACTTAAATAAAATTAATATCTGGAGCGAAAAATGGAGAAATATCTGGAGTGATGAATCTATGTAAAAAAATAGCACTTTTTAAAATCTTTGCTAGAATGGACAATAGATTTACACTTATATTGATAATGCTTTTCTAAAGATATTCCTAATGAATTGCTAGCATTTTGTATAATTTTATTATTTTCTACAATCTAATTTTTAAAGAAACTTACAAAATCATAAATATTTTACTTTAATATTTGTTTTAATTATTCGAGAAATTCGAATAATTTTCAATACTTGATCGAATAATTTGATAGTTTTATTCGAGCAATAGAAAAACCGAGCAATTTGAATACCCTAGTACATGCCATTCTATTACGCGTTTAAAATTCAAAATTAAAGCACTATTTAAGAACTCAAAAACAGCACATAATTGGACTAGATCTTTTATTTATACACTTAATAATAACCAACAAATTAAAAAAAATATATATATATTTTAGAATTACACAAATCATTAATTATATTGTAATATTTATCAACAATCATAAAAAATATTTTATTTCAATATTTACAAAAATTAAAAATTTTCGAATTAAAATTACTGAAACGTTTTAGAAATCGCATTCAGTGCTGAGGGTTTTTTTACCCCAAACTAACTTGAAAAAATTATTTCTGACATCACTACAATATTGCCTATACTTTGGTACCCCTAATATACTTACATATGCATTTATAATAATTTCGAAGTGGCTTTCTCTAAGAAAAGCTTAATTTGCAATTTACACCGAACAAAAACTAGTAGTTTTTGGCCTCAATTGGTTTTTGATTGCAAAACTACATAAATGTCTTTAGTTTTTCCATACAAATCAAAAACTATTTTGAAATAGTTTTTATTGAAAATTGTATAAAAACTAATAAAATAATTTTATATGATACAGACTGTTCAGTTGATTTCAGAGCAGTAAGTTTTCATACGTAATAAATAAAATGAAATTGTCAAATTTCTTCAATTATTTTATCTGTTTGATAAATTTTGTGCATGAATTATTTTTAAAATATTATTAAAAATGTGTTTAATATCAAAAGTAAGCAAAATTTGTTTTAAATACATATATATGAAAAAAATATATATGTCAACAAAAACCGTAAAGGGAGAAAAAAAGGTATGTAAACGACCTGGATTTTAAAATTCGGTTTTCACAAAAACCCAATAGCATTTGTTTGGTGTAAATGCGATATAATAAATATTCCGTCTGTTGTATAACATATTTTTAAGAGTCTAAATTTTGCATTGCATATACTTCTTAAAGTAAATGGTGTCTTTAAAATTTCATTTTAAATTAAGCTTTGAGAATTGAATACATTTAGATATTATGCTAATTTGTCCCTTTAAAAAAATAAAATAAAATTCTAAAACGAAAAAAATAAAATCGAATGAATATAAAAATATCTCTCGATGAAACCTTTCTAAAGTTAATACCCTTAAAGCTGCTTATAATCTTATTAACAAACACCAAACTTTAGCGACAACACAACTTAAGTGAATTTGTGTTCTTCTACTTTTGCACTCCTCCATACCCTAAATACTCTTATTTTATATATGTATGTATGTATGTATGTATGTATATATTTGTATCCCTCTTCAATAAAAAATAAAAGAAAAGTAGAAATACAAATTGAAAAATAAAATGAAATGAATAAAAAACGAGCTGTCAATAGAAATGTCAACAAAGAAAAAAAAAAAAATAAGAAACCAATGTTTTCAATTAATCCTGTTATAAGCTTTAAATGCTCGAGTACCTTTTAAAGGATAATACATTCAAAATAGATGCTCATATTTTTCCAAACAATTTGATTTGTGATAACAAAAAAGACGAAGACGAAAAAATAGAGAAAACTAAAACAGTAATAGAAAAATGAAAATTAATTTCAGTATAAAAGATGAACTTTCTTCATAATACTACAAATGTGAAAAATCATAAAAATCTTTAAAATTAGTTGGCAATACTTCTAGGAGTGTAAAAAATTAAATAAGTAAAACTCTGTTCAATTGCTCCTCCGCCTTTCTTCTTTTCCTTTTAATTATTACTTTTGCTAATAACGCGTTTGTTGGTTTTATAAAATTTTATTAGTATGTAATTTTATATATGTCTAAAAAGTAAAATGTATAATTAAATATATAATTAAAATATTAAGAAGTGTACATAAATATGTCTGGTATTTTCCTACAACTATTAGTTTTGGCGATATATTTAGCAAGAAATTAACACTTCCATACAAACTGGTGATTTTTTTTTTATCTCTCCTAAAAATTTGGAAAATTTTAATTTAGTTTCTTTGTCAAAAGTCCCAGATATTTGAGCAATTATTGCTCACACTGCTTGTAAACTGAGTGCTAGAGACAATTGATTGTGATTAATTTTTATGGTAAATTAAAAGTAAATTAGCGATATTCTAACATGAGTACATTACTTAACAAATAAATGTAAGCTCAATAAAGCTGTAATTATATATGAAAGTACGCGCAGAGAAAAAAACGGTTGCGGCATTGTGACGATTACATGAACGACTGCTACGACGATTACATATCTCTTACTCGCAATTAATACTCGATGAGCTAATATTTTATTTGCAAGTTAGTAACTCACTTAAATAATCGTGATTAGTGAAACTAATTCCAAATAAAGCGTACGGTGTTACCACTTCCTTTCACGTTCATAGAAATTTCGATAATGATAGTTGTATTTTTTCAATCCGACATGACAAATAAGGAAATATATTTCTTTAGGCAATTTGTGAATAAAAAGTGAATTTTTTATTTGCCAGTTATTTCTACTTGCAATAATTGTGGTTATAAACGTAATAAATGTTACGTTCTCACCAACAGTTGGAAATAAATTTTAGTTACTACAATAATGTTGTGCTTATGATAAGAATTCTTATGTTTAACTTTTGCTATATTATGGTTGGCCTAATCAAAAATTTTAATATAAAAACATTACAGTAAAGCAAACCAAAAATTATTTTGTTTTTAATATATTCCGTTTTCCACAACTGTTATATGCTAAGTGTTATACTTTAATAAATAACCATAATTCTTACAATTTTCATTTAGTTTATATATGAAACAATTTAAATAAAGAAAATTTGATTACATTAGGAGCAATTCAAACAATACGATAATACCATATTGATAACATAGCGCAGTGTGACATGAAAAAATCGTTATGTGCACGAAACTAGAGACCGTACGTAGTAAAAGTACTTACTCAGTTTTTCTATAAGACGTCAAATTTCCTCTAAAAGGAATTCTAATGTTTCGAAGGATTATTTGTGTCAAGCCAATATGGTTGTCAAAAGAAAGTTAATATAACGCGCAATCTAAAAATAGTTCTTCTTTTAATATTGCAACAAAAAAACTTAAAAAAAATCTTACTTTTTACAATTTATTTTAAAGTGTATAAGACTGCAAAAACCATTCTCACATGTAAAGAAATCGTTACACGGATAAAACTAGAAACCATCAATGACAAAACTGTGTAACAATTCTTGCTCCATGATGTCAAATTTTCTCTCGAAAGGATTTCAAGTTTTTAAAAGATGTCCAATTTTTAAAAACATAATGAAATATTTACGATTATTATATCGATCCAATACAGATGTTAAACAAGGGCTACAAAACCCTGCAATATAATAGTATTTCCTATTTCAATATTTCGGTAGACACATTCTATAATATTATATTTATTACTTAACTACACTTTTTCATAATATTTTGTTCTGCAACATTTAAATAAAAACTTTTGTTATATTGCAGAGATTCATAGATTTCCTTTGACATCCATATCGATTGATATGCCGAAATTATGGCAAATATTTTATATTTTTTTTTTTTTTCAAATTCGCGTATTTTTCTAAACTTTTATGTCCTTTTGAGAAAAGTTTTGACGCCATGGAGAAAAAATAAGTACGCAGTTTTATATATGAACTCCAGTTTGATACATTATAACTTTGGAGATTTACATACTTCATCCTGAATCTGGATTTGTTCTATTACAACGGTTCACAAGTTATTTCCAAATACAAAAGCGTTTTGTAACCACTGTGAGCTGTTTGTTAAGATAAACTTTAAAGAACATTAAACACTTTTCAACTTTTTTAACACAAATTTCCTTGGTTGCCTCAAAATTAAGTTCGCCAGTACTTTTAATAGCTCTTTGGTAAAAGTCCTAAAGTAAGAATGTTTTTAAATTCCATATTTTTCACTTATTTTTAAGCTACAAAGAAAAATAAATTATCTTTTCCCAGTTAATGCATTATTTTTGATTTATTTTATTATAATTTAAAGATAATAACAACACTCAGAACTTCCTTATTTGTTTAACATCCTGTTTTCTTGGCTTTTACATTCATATTTTTGTTTGGGACTTTGACAAAAGAAAAACAAAAAAAAAAAAAAGAACCAGCATGTTAAAATGGTTTTCTTTCCCGTTTTTTTTTTTCGCTTTCTCTCTCTCTTTCATTTTTTACATACATATTTTTTTACTACTTTTTATGAGAAAGAGCGAAGGAAAAAGAATAAGGGGTATAGTACTTTTTATTGCACTTTAAATCTAGAAACTTTTTAGACTATATGTCAATAGTGTTATGTAAATATTAATAAAAATCCAAACACAAGAATCCTCAGCAAAGAACTTTATAGTCAAAGTCATCGTATCATGTCGCATCATATCGTATCTCTCTATAGAATCTTTGATTGCATTTTATTTATACTTCAAATATTCATTCAACTGTATTATTTAAAACATACTTTAGATACTGGCGACTTATACTGGTGTTTTGTTTTATTGACATTGCGACCGTCGACGGTAGTTAATGTCATTGGTCTTTTAAGGAAATAAAAATGTATGATGCAAGTTTATTGCTTTAGTTTTTGTTTTCGCATTTCTTTTTATATATCTAGAAAGTTATAAGTTCATTGTAGGTTTTATGTCTTTGTTCTCATAGAAACTTTTAATTAATATTTTAATGATTTGTCTTGGTAGGTTTGTGTTACATATGAGTACAATGACAGGGGAAGAACTTATTTTAGTTTTTCAGTTATTTATTTATTTTTTTATTTTTTGTAAATTTAAAAAATTATTTATTTACTTATTATAATACAATTATAAATTATGTCATATTATATTATATCCAACTGCTCGTTTTAGTGAAACAAACCAGAGTCTCAAGTGAGAATCGAACCCTAGAGGAGAAATATATTCCACTAGAGTTGATAAAATTTAAGCTAAATGTAAAAGATATTTAAAACATATATTCTAGGAACAAAATATTTTTAAAATATGTAATTCCTTTTAATTCGTTTAGGTCAAATTTCAATATAAATTCTAGATACTGTGAAACTGGCATAAAATCCATAACATAAGTAAAATACAATAGATATTTTTAAATGACATCTTATAATTAATTAAATTTTCTTTTATTTCTATTTTCAGTTTCGCAAACCGTAGCAAGTACTAAGGTACGTATGATTTATATTTTAAATCAGTAAACTTTAAGTTATACAATATTCATACGCCACCACTTATTCAGTTATTCACTCATTCTTCCTGTGTTGAAATATAAATTCAAACAATTTTATTTTAAATTTATATTAAAAAACAAACTTTTAATAAATTTAAATCATTTAAGTTCATTTAAATTTTCTTATATTCTACTAAGCAAAAGTCAAACAAATAGATAAATTAAGATTATGTCTTTGTAATTTATTAACAAGCTTTACACAAAAGAATCATAGACTGGCAGGCAAGCATTCATCTATTCACTCATTCGCTTATACTTTTATTTAGTTAAATTTCATTTTTTTCTATCTATAAAGTTGATTTTTTTTCTTTTTGTATTTGTTTGATATTTAACAAACAATTGTTCGTAGACCCACACACAACACACGCAATGAAAAAAAAAATTAACAAACAATCCATGATGACATTCTCATTCTCTTAATGTTTGAGATATAAATCGTTGGATTCAAAGACGAAGAATGAAAGCAAAAATTAAATCACATACAATAGTCTCTATGAGTACATTTCAAAGGCAAATAAAGCAATTTTAAATTGGATTTTATTCTTATTTTTTCTATTTTTTTAATAAGCACAAAGGCCGCGATGGTGGCATAATAATGATGCAAAAAGGGAGACTTTGCTAAAAATTTATTTAGAATACAGTTAGCAACTGTCTTCTGTTGCTTTTTGATCAAAAAATTTGTGAATTTTTGTATAATTCGATTTCGTCAACCATGAAATTTATCAAACTATTAATTATAAGTGTCGCTCAAATGAAACCAACAAAGAAAATAAATGGACAATTTTCCATTTCATTTCAAATCAATATATCTTGTGATCTCTCTAGAACATGTCTAGACACAAATTGTAACAAGTCTGTTATAGTCAGATATTTAAAGTAATGACAAAAAAGGAGCGCAGGAATTATATAATATTAAAAAAAAACATAAATTATAATATATAATTTATAATGTATCACTTATAATTCATAATAAATTTGAGATTAGATAATACATATAGAAATTTTATGTAAGGAAATTCAAATTACCTTCAGGCTTTATTCACACAAAACTCATTCTATCATTACACTAAAGTTTATTGGCATGTCAAACATTTAAACGATTTAATTCTCTTAAAGTTCAAATCCTCTGGTCGCTTTTAGAACTGCTACTTGTATGTCTAATTGAATTTTAATGGTTGTTTAAATCTTTTATATGAATCTTTTTTTTTTTTTTTTTTTTTTGTACCATTAAATTCAAGCATTGCTTTTCATCTTTTTTTGCTAAATATTTTAAGTGACAGTGATTTTTTATTTCGGTACATATTGTCACTGTTGCTGCCTCTTCTACTCATATAACCATAAAGTTTACAAATACCATTGACCATTGAAATACCACATTAAACAACAGCAACATCACCAACACCATCAGTAGCAATAGCAGCAGCAACATCTCATCAACTATTACACCAGTAAAAACAAATGTGCTGAAATTTCAAGTGCCATACAGCCAACAGAAAAATAAGGAAAAAAAAACAACAGAAACGTTTTCAAAGGCAACAATAATAATTGTTGAGACACAAACAACTACAATGCCACAAAGCAAAATAAAATGAAAAAATATACTCAAATTGCAATACCATCCATGACTAATGTTGCAAACATTTGTTTTGCTGAATGGTTTATTTGAGGTTGAATAACACAAAATAAAAAAAAAACAAAGAAATAGAAGCGCCAAAAAGCAAGAGCCACTTGAAAATTAAAAACAAATCAAATACACACTTCATAAATCAATTGATTTTGCAAAAGGGCAAGTTCAAAAATGAATAGAAAAAAAATAATAATAAAGTAAAAAAAAATCAATAAATACAGAAAATTTACACGCAGAAAAAAAATACAGTTGTAGTGACCATAGTCTAAAAGCAACATATTATGATTGGAGCATAAGTAATTATATAATTACATGATTATACATTATCATATTGTGAATGATTTTATATTTCGTTTTTTTCATGTTCGAGTTTTTCATATTATTATACCATCTTACTACATTATAATCCCATATTATCAGATAATATGAAACGCATTAACTCAAATTATCTTTATAAATTGTTTATTAAATCTATCACATTTGTTTCAAAATAATAGATAAAAGTGTTTATTAATCATAAAAAAAAATTATTATCATTATATATATATATATACATTATTATCCCATTCTCTCAGATTATTTATTTTATTATTACTATTATTATTATTATATTATTATAATATTATTATTACTATTATTATTATTATTATTATTATTAATCCATCTTATCATATTATTATCACATTCTATCATATTATTATATTTTATCATATCATTATCCCATATCATCATATTATTATCCAATACTATCATATTATGATTCCATGTCATCATATTATTATTGCACCATCTTATCATATGTTAATATAAAATGCATTAATTCAAAATTATTCTTTTTATAAATTGTTTATTGAGTCTATTACATTCGTTTCAAAATAATAGATAAAAGTGTTTATTAATCATAAAAAATTTTTTGTTCATTAATTTTATTTATTTGTACCGTTATATGCTAGGATAGATAATTAAAGATATTTCTATTAACTTAACCCTCTAATTGTAGTTGAGCAATAACCTGCATTAATCGAATCACACAAAATATAACAAAACCATGATTACTTATATTAGTTCATATAAAAACTAAATGAGAATTGTAATGAAGATGGAAAACAAATGTTAAAAACAAGATGTGTTTAAAAACAAACAAGTTATGAATTTTCCAACGATATTTATAAAAAGAATATTAATTTAAAACATTTTATTGTTATGCGAATAATAACTAATTAATATGGTTTGAAAACAAAATATGGTTTAAGAACAAGGAAAAATATGGTTAATATTTAATGGTTGTAGAAATAATGATATTTTTTTATATTAAAAAAATTTTGGTTCTGGAAAAATATATAAAAGCATAAAATATTTTTATTCAACTATATTATAATTTTGATTGAATGTAAATATTGAATGATGAAACTGAAACAAAAACATTGTCATCATGAACACAGAATTATTAAAGTTATTTAGTAAAATTAACAATGAGAAAATAATATTTTTGTAGTGACCATGCCGTAAAAGGTGAATATTTATGAAATGAGAACAAAATATATAATAGTTCTCCTGATATGTTTTTTTTATCAAAAAATTAAATATAGTCGTTAGAATTTGCCTTTATATTAGATCAAGTAAAATAGTACAATCATAATTGAAAATAAAATCTTATAAAAGTCTAAAACTTATTCGCATGATCTCATTAATTTTATCAAGAGTTCCTATGTTTAAGAAAATCATGTCGCCCTCTTTGCATCCAATCTTTTTTTAATTTTCAATTACAAATTGAAACAAATTGCATTTTCTTTTGACATTTGTCTGCCTATGTCTCTTGCGATGGCTTTCAACATCGTCTCAAAATATTGTTGACATTGCATATTTTGTCACCGCTGTTGTATTTTTGGGGGTTTTAAAGCAGTTTATTCCATTCATGAGTGTCATTATTAACACGTCACATGTGTAATCAATTTGCGGCACTTTCTTTTTGCAACAAAATTATTTTCAACATGTTGAAGTGTAGCTTGCTTCTATTCATATTTTTAGTATATCCCGATAGTTCTGGTTGCTGTCGAAGAACAAATAATTTTACTAGATATTTTATTAACCATTGCACAAAATGTAATCTCAAAATATTATGAAGATGAGTCTATAATTTGAACAATTTATAATTTTATCCCAAAAAAAAAAAAAAAAAACGGAAATATGATAACGCTATCTTATGGTATTTAAAATGTTTGACAAACATTTTGTGAAATTTTAATATATTTGAGATGAAGAGCAAACGCAAGCATGTTGCTTCAAGAAATTTTATAAATATTTTAAATCAAATAAAGTTTATAGATCCACATTTAAAACTTAAACTCCTAGAGGGGAAAGGCAGTTCACTCTTTGACCACAGTAAACAAAAGTAGTGGTACGTGATCTGAATATTTTGAATTAGAGAGTGACTTTTCACAAAATGAACCGCAAATACGTATTTCAATCCTGATCCCGATTACCTCAGCAGGCAGGAACAACAGTTACCTACGCTTAATTCAGAGAAGTAGTACAGGGCATTATTTTTATAATTTTTTTATAATAATTATCTCATATGCTCCTCAAAAAAAAAAAAAAATACTTTTCTAATTTACAATTTCTTTCTTTTTTTAGTCCAAACTACTGTCTGTCCTGTTTGTTTTTTAGATAACTTATTGAAATTTCAGATATGATCTTTTCTTGTATCAATAATATAGCATATTAAAATTGGTTATAATAAAACCATTATTTCACTGAGCTCCTATATAAAAGCTTTCCCAAAAATAGGTGAAACGCTTACAAAAGTTTTAAATATATTTCTATATTTACGTAAAATTCATAACAGCAAAGTTTTGTCGAAGGAAAAATCATATTTCATGAGAATCGGTCCGTAAATGACGATATCTCATAGTTTCTATATAAATGTAATTTTAGGACAAAAAACTTTTGTTAATATATAAATCTTAAAGTGAAATTTCGCTGGGATCACTCCATAAATGAAAATAGCTTCAATCCATATAAGCACTTAACACGTTAATGCTAATTCAAAAATATTTTTGCACAATAAAGTGATTTAATAAACAAAACTTATCCTACTGTAAATTTCTTCCAAATTTTTATTATATTTCAAAAGAAAAATAAATAAATAACTAAAATTAACTTTAATTTTTTTAACTTTAATTTTAAATATATAGTATTTATATATTATTTTGTTTTTGTTCGGAAATAAGCATATTTTCTTTGGAATTTTTTTTCTTTAAATCTCAAAATATCTGCAATTTTTTTTTTTTTTGGATTTTCATACCATAAGTATTAAATAAAAATACAAAGTTTTTAATTTCACCCAAGTTCGTACATAATATTTTGAATTTCTATATAAAAGTAAAAAAAGCCTGTTTTTCAACGATTTAAAAAAAAAATAATAATAATATTTCGATAACAAAAACTTTAGCAAAGAATATGTAAATATGTTTATAAATACAGTGCAAGCCCGATTAATTAAAAACCAGACCTGTCGCGAAAACTGAATTTTCGCGATAACAGAAACCAAAATTTGATGTAATTTTTATTTATTGATATATTACATTTTAAACATTTTTGAAGAAATTGGAGATTTTGAGTTGCTTTTTTGACAAATTATTTTTTAACATAACAACTGAGTCATGTAGTTCATATAGTGCTGTCGTCGGCTTATCATTTTTCAAAGCCCCTATAACGATGTTATACAATTGTCCACTTTAAGTTTGCTTTTTTCATGACCATTATCGTATAAATCCTCCGATTCCGTATCTGATAATTCCATTTGCTCCTCATTACTTTTCACATTAAATTCTTCTTGAATCGTTTTAAGTTTTTTTAAAATTTCTAATTTTTGGGAAATGTTGAACTTTTCCCATATTAAGAGATTTATTTACACAACAAATGTATTCGTGTCAAAATTGACGAAAAAAATCATCCAAAAAGATTAATATACCAAAATACGGGGATTTCCCTTTTTTGGTTATAGACACTGTAATCAAATTTAAAAAAAAAACAGATAATTGTCGCGAAAATAGAACTTGTTTTTCGTAAACTGTGTGCAATTCGTAAAATCTGCAATTTTAAAAATTAAACCATCGCGGTAACCGGGCCGCCGCGATAATGGGTAGTCGCGAATACCGAGTTTGCACTGTACCTATGTTTAACAACTCTATTTGTAAAAACAGTACTTTTTATGAAATAAAATGCAAAAATATAATCTGGAAAACCCTAAATTTTTTAGTTTTTACCACTGTGATTAAAAATTGCAAAATATATGTGCGGAGAGTGAAAAAAATTTAAAAATTTTTTTTCATAGATAATGATGCATCATTATGTCCCTTTTGACCCAGAATAAATTATTTTTTAAAATTATTAATTTTCAACTAATCGCCATTTTTCTCAATTTCACCCCTCTGTGCGATATTATTAATCAAGAAGAATGTAGCGTCTGCCTGATCTAGTTCTATTTCATCTTATCCCATCGCTTAGACTCCTTGAGTTTTAAATACAAATTCAGATAAGCAGACACCTTAAAACTATTCTTTACAGCAAACTCCAACCAGTACATACTTGTTAATCTCTGAAAATTCAATGAATGTTGCCAACTTCAATACTTAAACCAATTATTCCTGAAAGTTATAGAAGACGGGAATAAAGAAAATACCAGCTACTTATATTAATTAACATGGAAATTATATCAAAACTTTTAAAATAGATAAAACAATGTCAGGAGAAAAGAAGCGACTTATTTCTTCTACTTCTAATACAACAGATGAGCTGTTGGTGGTAAGAATATTACTCCTGGTGTCCTAGCAGACGTAATTTTTTCATTCACACTATGATGTAAAATTCTCCTACTATTTTATAATTTAAATCCTCCTCTCCACAAAGGGATATATAGAAATAAGTTCAAAATAATCTGTCTAGATAAAGTAATGTAAAGTAAAGTAAAGTGATGGACTAACAAAAGTCGCCAAAGTATTACATAGTTGAGATTACCTACAAAGTTAGCGTATTTTGTATATTAGGCTTTGCTAAATCTCTTAGTAAAGCAGAAAATTTTTAATAAAATGTCGTATCAACTTACAGACGAATATCGTCACCTATGGTGGGAAAATATAAAAAACTAGGTATATTTGCATGAGTAGAACTGAAGGGATGTATACGTATAAATATGTGCTTTTTTGTATGAATGTATATGTACATGAATTTAACGACGTGTTTCCTTTTAAAATGTTTTGACATCATTTTTAAATTGCTCACGTTGACAAAATTCAAATGTCTCCCTCATTGTGCTATTTTTTGTTATTCCTGATTCGCTTTTTTGTGCATTTCTAAGTTTTGTTACACAAAAGTTGGAAAATTTAAAAGAAAGAATTCTCTTAGCAATCAAAAATTTTACTTTATGATTATTTCTACTTCAAGTACATCTTTTGTAATTATATAATTATGCTTATTTTCGTGTACAGACATGAATTATGAATTTTATAACCCCGATCTAAAAAGTTGTTAGTTATTGTATATCATATGAAAAAATATATAGAATTTACAAAGGAAATCTTAAAGAACATTTCAAAACTTAAAACTTAAATATCATGCGTTTTAACACCTTTAAAATACTGGCTTGTCAGCATTTAGCAACTTTTATATGTCGTTGTATTTGGCTGTTTTTTTTTTTTTCAAAACTACACATTCCTCTATTTCAATTCAACGCCAAACAATGTTCCCATTTCCTATTTCATAAAGTGACAAAATTTTATTTTTGAAAAAATTTTACACACTATTATAAACAGACAACGAACTGAATTTGAAACACTTACATTCTGACAAACACATGCATAAATGTTTACAAATAAAAGGTCTAATTTTGCCCTTTTTGGGTCTTGCGTTTGCTCGGCCAAGAATTGTAAAGAATTACAGCTCATTTGTGTGTAAATTTGCCAAAAGAAGAATCACTGCTTTTGTGAATTATAACAATATAAAAGGGCTTTAAATTTTCAAATATCACGATTTATATATATATATATATATATATATATATATATATTTACAATACATATATATATATATATATATATATATATATATACAACAAATATAATAAAGAAAACATGATAATTGTAAAAAAGTTCGAATTATAGGGGTAATCTAAATTTAGCACTAAAATGGTAAAATGGTAGAAGACACATTCATTAGAGATCTGGGCTGTGGTTTTTAGCCTGAAGTGAGACAAATAACTGGAATATTGTATTTTAAATGTTGTAATATTTTAATTTTAACAGAAATTAAAATATATATATATATATATATATATATATATATATATATTTGTGAATAATTTTATTACATTTTGTATAATTTTTAAATGAGATTCTTTCTCTTAATGCATCGATTTAAATAAATTATAGCTTATTTTATTTGCAACGTATATAGTTTTTCTCTATTTTTTTATGATTTTTAAAAACAAAGAAAAAGAATTAAATTTTGTAATAGAGTAATTCCATTTTAAATTTAAAAATTTTGACCTCTTTGAAATGTTCTCTGCAGCAAATATACTTTTTTAGATACACGTCACTAAAGAAAATTCTTACAAAAAATATGCTAATAAAAATATTTTCAAAATGGCATCTTAAAATACAAACTTTGACAAATCCACTGCAAAAAAAAAATATTTTGTTATATTTTATCTAACAAAAGTTATGGCCATTTAAATAAACATGTTAATCACATTCAAAGCTATTGAGTTACCACAGTTCTCAAAATAAAAATAAGAAAAATTCATTTTACATGCCTCTGTATAGCGCACCAAATTTTATCTAATTCGGTAACCAAGAGTCAAAATTTTTTAAATTTAAAATGGAATTATTCAATACCCAATTTGCACTTACACTTGAAATCTCGTTTGAAAGAGATTTCGAAAAACAAATCTATCCTGTTTACACTACTTAATTATTGCAGTATTGTACACTTGCGTTAAACACTTTTAGATGACTTTATGCCTCACAACACTTTTTTAATTTAATTTTAAGTTTATTTATTAAAATTGTCAAATACAATTTTCATTTTTTTTTTATTTTAAAAATATTTGTTTAAACACAAAAGTATTTTCTATTTGGAACAATATTATAATTAATTAGTAAAGAAACTATCTTTTTTACAACTACAACAAGTCCCCACTGTTCACATATATGTGCTGAGTAAACAAAACAGTTACAAAAAATTTTCCATCCAAATAATATTATCTTTTCACACACACAAAATATTTAATTATTTTTTTTAAACACTTTTATCACGTTTTACTTTTCAAAAGTTATTTATTTTTAAAAGAACAAAAAATATTTTTTTAATATTTTTGACATTAATTTTTGTTTGTCGATTTTTACCCCCAGGTCTACAACTGAGATTAACGCTGATATAATATGCGAGATAGCGCCGGCAGAAGAGAGTAACAATTATGTTTATATTATGTTAAAGTGGTGCACGTATTCTAATAAATCTTATTTTCAATCACTTACGGAGTAAACATATGCTTTTATTTAAGAAATTCGCACTTTTTTAACGAAATTTTTATAAAAATATATTTTTAAATGTAAAGCAACCATTAAAACAATACAATTTTACGAAAAATTAACCCTCTAACAGCAACGGCGTCAATTTATTAATTCCCAAAAAGTTAAATCAGCAATTTTTGCAATTAAATTGTTTGGATGTATTTATTATTTATGTTTATGTTAAATTTTAATGAATTTATAAAAAAATAAAAAGTTCTTTTAAAACAACGGCAATAATTGAATTAAAGAGGATCTTGGAAACTAAGTCGCCAATTTACAAGAATTCATATATTTTTTTTTTTTTTAATTTAGGCTTTTGGTGATCGGCGCACGGTGGCATAGATATTATTTTCGTCGTCCAAAAGTCCAATTTTTTGCTAACAGTGACATTAGAGAGTTAGATACCCGTAGTATGGGCATAACTCATACTGCGGGGGGTTGGGATTTTAGTAGGGTCTTAGTAAACGTGCGGACAATTGGAAGGTTGGGCGATTTCGCTCGGGAGGTATTTGCTAGGTGGAGAAGGAACGATGAGTAGTGGAGGCGGCTTCTATATGAACAACCGTTGTGATGCTCTTAGCCGCTGTTGCTTGATCGCTCTTTTCGTCGCTGTTGTCTGTCCCTGTTTTGCGGGTGTGTATATGACTGTTGCAGTGGTGGGAATGATGGATTGAAATTTTTGCTCCTACTTCATTTTCCTGTTTTGCCGTTGCTTTTCTTGCTGTTTGCCTTTTCCTGTCGGCTCACCTTGCCGTCTTTCCCGTCATGTTTCTTCTCTGTCCTCGTTGTTGGTTCCAGGGCATTCTTGTGACCAAAGACCACCCGCGAGGGTGCCAGCGTCGAAGTTTTACTAGTTGTAGTTCGTTTTGTCCTTTGCTAATGTCACACCATGTGGCCAATGAATCGCCCGTTAGGGTGATTGTTGATTGTTTGTAATGTAATTGTTGTCCACTTATGTTGATGTGTGTTTTGTGTGTGGCGGGTTACCAGTCCCGAACTATTTGGAGTTCAACTGGTAGTAGTCATCCCTGGCTACGAAGTCCGACCGGTGACTTAATACTAGTACCACGTGTGTCAGGAGCTCCCGGAACTTCGGTTCCAGCCTGACAGGTGGAGTGGCCCCCTGGGGAGCTTTTCGTGGTGGCTGTGGTTTAGACCCAAATCGCGGGTAGAGCGCGAGCTCGGTGTGGAGTTGAATTGCAACCGGGTGCCATAACCCATAGATCGGAAGGAGTTTAGATAGGCTCCGCTCTTAACCAAGGGGGAAGTCATTTCCAAATATAAGACATCAAATTGGTACTTAATGATGGCTTTTTGGCGTAGGTGGACGCTTTGTATTCACCCTGTATGAAGAGCACCGTGAGGTTGAGTCTACACGGACAGTTACTGACGGAATAATCTTCGACGTTGTAAACATGAACATAGAATAATAGTCTTAAAGAAATGCTATATATATTTTAGTCAAATTTGAATTTTAGTGGAATAGAACTTTAGAGCGTCAAAAGAGGTTAAACAAATTGGATCAGGCAATACAAATGATGGTAAGATTCTTTTCAGATCCCGAAACAGTTCAGATACTGTTTCGGGATCTAAAAGGTGTTGATATAAATCTTATGGCAAGATTTAAAACTATTATCGATGTACTTGGGTGCAATGAACAAATTGATGCTAGAAAAATGGGTGATTATGTGAAAGAAATTGCACGAATTGCACAATCAAGTATCCATGGAGAAATATATCTGCTACAGTATATAAAATCCTTTATCATATAGAAGTTGACATTAAGCATCATTTAATACCAGTTGGAAATCTATCATCTATAGGACAAAAGGAATGAGGATTGCAGATTTTATAGAGAGCACAGCACCAGAAAAATATCACGAAATTCTGCAAAAGAAAATTTATTTAATTATTGGCAACGTCAGATCCGCTCATCTCTAGCTTTCCGATTCAATGGAAAGTAGATGAAGAAGCAAAAGAACTGCTAGAGGACAGAAATAATATATAACTAAATATGGCTACAGGCTTTTTTCCATCCGAACGAAAAACTATTATAATTTTCTGTTATTGTTATTTAAGAAAAAATAAAACAAACTTTAAAAAACTTTTAGTTATTATAAAAAATATAACTTTTCGTCCTTAATTTTATTTAAATAAAAGACAAAATAAACATTAAAAAAATCATAATTTCTTTGTTCAAAAACAACCGATTCTAGTGGAACAGTTCTAGTGGAACCTGTTCTAAAATTGCTTTCCCATTAACAACAACATATCATATGCTACAATCGAACGTTATACAGAAAAAACAAAAAGGGCGGTATTTTAGGGCGTGGCAAAAAATATAATTTTTACCTCATGAACCATTCTTTCATTCTAGTGGGTGACTGGCAAACATTTTTTTCCACACACCCTATTGTTATATTCAGGATTAAAGTTTGAAAGAAAAATTCATTTTTTATTAGCTTTTAATAAAATATTTAACTTTTTCTGTATAGCTGTTATTTGTGAATAAAATCAAAAATTAAAATACTTTTTATTTTATTTTCCTTTTTTATTTATAATTTAAAATATATTAAATCTATTAATTTTGAAATAAAAATATTAGGGATTTTTATTTGTACTAAATCAAATGATTTTTTTTTATAATTTTGTATTAAATAAAATAAATTATAAAAGAAAATATTTTATTTAATTAAAATTAAAATTTATATTTCTTTAGAAGAAAATAACCATCTTTTTTTTTATTTGAATACTTTTACATTGTGTAACATTCATATGTATTTAATTTAAACACAAAAAGTTCATTAGGTTTGCAGAATTTTTATTTGAAAACAATATAGTTAAATAAAAATTTTTCAAATAAATATTTTTATAAATTAAAAAAAAAAAAAATCCAAAATAATAAAATTTTTCAGCCACAAAATATTTGAATATGAAAATGCATATAATTTTTTTAAATTAAATATGTACCCAATTCACAAAATATGTTATTTGAGTGTTATATGCTATCTGAAATAACACATTGTTTAATACTTTTTAAGATTTATATGGAACTTTAAAATAACATTATAGCACTGTGGCACTTATGTTTATTAATTTTGTTAAAAACTATTTTATCTAAAAATCTGTTAAATTAATTTTCTGGTTAACATTTCACCAAAAATTCATATTTTCACCAAAAATTCAAATTTTCACCAAAAATTCAAATTTTCACCAAAATTCAAATTTTCACCAAAAATTCAGATTTTCACTAAAAATTCAAATTTTTACAAAAAAAAAAACAATTATTTACTAGAAATTCGATTTTGCATAAAAATTCCGAGATTCAATTTTTCACTAAAAGTCCGATTATTCACCAAAAATTCATATTTTCACAAAAAGTATAAACTTTAAAAAATTTAAATTTTTACTAAAAACTAATTATTCGTTAAAAATTTTGATTTTTCACTAAAAATTCTATTATTCACTAAAAATTTTATTTTTCACTAGAAATTTGATTCTTCACTTGAAACCTGATTTTTTAGTAAAAATCGAATTTTTTACAAAAAACTAAAATAAAAATCAAGCAATAAAAAATCCTACTATTCACTAAAAATTTTATTTTTCACTAGAAATTTGATTCTTCACTTGAAATCTGATTTTTTAGTAAATATCAAATTTTTCACCAAAAACTAAAATAAAAATCAATTAATAATAGCAAGTAAAAATTTATAGTAGGTCATGCCCGATAATATGATATATTTTACTATTGCATTTGAGCCTCAAAATAAATTTAAATATTTTCAGAAATGGCCTTATATGAGACCTATGGGCAACTATGCATTGATCCTTATGAATCCTTGGTATTATGATTTCTACTTATATAAAACTTGTGTCAAATATGTGGTATTTATGCGAGTGATTTTCAGATATTATCTGAAAGTTATGCTTAATTATGGATCTATGAAATTTGGTATTCTGACTCACTCTTATATAAAGCTTATTTGTACTAAATTTTATGGAAATATATCTTATGGAAATATTTTCACAAATAATAATAATCACAGTGTGTCGTCATATGTTCCAAATTTCATCAAATTATCTTTAAAATTACGACTTGCACTTTGCGCATAAATTGTATATGGGCTGACTACCAGCCAGCCGAACATTCAGATAACCTGCCAGACGGACGGACATCGTTTAATCTATTCAGAAAGTGATTCTGAGACTATTGCTATACTTTAATGTAAGTGCTGTAATATATAAAATTAAGAATTTTCAAAAATTTAGATTTTCATCAACATAAGTATTTAGAAAAGGCAAAAAAATAAAATAATAAAAAATTTGATATTTATAGTATTTAAATTCATTTGAAAATAATACACTTATTCACAAAGTATATTAATTGTTTTAAAAATTTTAGTTTTCTTCACATAATATTTTAACAAATAACATAATGACAAAGTTGTGAATTGGGCAATAGTTTGAAAAAACAATGTAGCAATTCTTTTACAAGATTTTTCAGCAAATAATGTTCCTTCTGATTTCTCCGACAGTATAAAAAATTTCATGCAGGAGTAATGAAAATAATTCAAACAATCTAAATAATTACCGTATTAAAAAATATCTAACTTATTTTTCTCACTCCAAATATATTTAAAATTAATTAAACATCTTTATGTTGAACAAAAATATTCAAATATTTTCTACATAACAAAAAATATTTTCGAAAAAATTTCAATTAAATTATTAGTCAGAATTTTAAAATAAATTTAAATATATTTATAATTAAATAAATTACTCAAAGTCAACGTATTCTCACAAACTAAATTCAAAATTCAAAAAATCTAAAATCCAATTTCAATTACTAATAATACATATTCAATTATTTTATTAATTGAAATTCAACCTATTAATAAGAATTGTATTTTCAATTATTCAAATTATCACTTATCTTTATTTATATTTGATTAATTTATTAATTGATACACCACGAGAAATAATTGAAAGCCGATAAATTGTTTTCTTTTTAGTAAAAAATGCCACAGAATTTGAATTTTGATCAATTGAATAATTGATACAATTAAAAAAATAATTGTTATAGTTTTTATTTTGGATAAATCGTTTAATAGACCATATTTTTTCTGCACAGAAAAAAAGAATGTTTTCAATTAAATTTGTAACAGAATTTTAAGATGATTTCAAATAATTTTTATAATTAAAGAAATTAAGCAAACTCAAAGTATTCTAACAAATTAAATTCAAATTTTACATAGAAAAATCTAAAATCCAATATCAATTATGAATAATACATATTTAGTTATTTTACTAATTAAAATTCAATGTTAAAAATATGTGTAACCAATTTTTCAAATTATCAATTAATTTTATTTTTATCTGATTAATTGATACAATAAATTGTTTTATTTTTAGTAACAAATATTAGAATATTCGAATTTTAATCAATTAAATAATTAATACAATTAAAACATTAATTGGAATAGTTTTTATCTTGGATAAATCGTTTAATAGATCATATTTCATGAATAAAAAAAATAAAATTTTCATTTATTTCATTTTTAAAATAAGAAATAAAATAAATACTAATTGTTTAACAGCTAAAGAAATACGATTTATTTTTAGATTAGTTGAATACCTTGGAAATTAATTTAAATTTTACAAATGTGTATTCAAATACTTCGGGTGATATTTTTTCTAATCTGACTTTTTATATTTAAATGCTTTTACTCCAAATTAATTGAAAATTAAGTGAAAATTGTATTATAAAAATTATCAAATGATTTGAAACTTTTTTATTTCTTTAAATATAAATTGAATATAAAAATAACTTATTTTTAACAAATATTTTGAATGAAAATATTCACAATAAACAGCTATGATTATCTGGAATACCTACCTTAACAACTATTATTCCTTCTATTTATTAATTTATTTTATTTTATTTTATTTATTTATTGATATCCTGTACAACAAGATAAAATCTTATGATTATAGTATAGGATTATAATGGTTATAAAATGAGCCACATAAATATGAGCGATCACTGTGATTTCTACTTACATAAAAATTATTTTTGTCGAATGTAAACTTGATACTAACACGTATATGTGATTCATTCAAATTAAAGTGATTTTCGGAAGAGAGTTTTATATGGGTGCTATGGTCAATTATGGACCGATTTTCATGAAATTTGGCACAGAGATTGATAATTATACAGAACTTCTTTAAGGCATTTATGATCGTTAAACACATATTCCAGTAGTGCATTTTTTTGGGGGCTAGATGAAATATTGGACCGATCATAACCAATTTCAATAGTCTTCGTTCTTCTGTCCTACGTGCCAAATTTCATTGAATTATTTTCAAAATTGTGAATTGTACTTTGTGCGCAAGATTTACATGGATAGCCAGCTAACCGTCAAGCCAGCCAGACGGACGGACGGACGTCGTTAGATCGAAAGTGATTCTGAGTCGATTGGTGTACTTAAAGGTGGGTGTTGGATGACTTTTTCTGTGCGCTACAAGCATTAGCACAAGCGCATAATGGTGGTGTAGGATATAATTATAATTGCTTGTACGGATTTAATAATTCTTTTACCTCTTCTTGATCTAGCGAAATTTATCAAATTATATAAATATTTAGTTTCTTTAGTATAAATAATTTTATGGAGAAATAAGTATCTTTATATTCCTTAAGTCTGTGAAAGAAACTCCATACAGACTTTTCGAAAAAGAAGAAATAACATCACGTTTTTTAGCCCATGTACATATCTAATAATATTATTATAAAGAACTTGTAGTTTCCTCATACTGAAGCTGCCACAATATCCAAAAAGCTCACAACAATATATCAAATCCGGAATTAAATATGCTTTTGCAAGAAGTTTTCTTATTCTAGGTGGTGTAAAATATTGAGTCACCCAGAGCGTGAATCTATGTGGCTTGAAATCTGAATTGACCATGTTAAGTTATTATTGAATGCTATATCAAAATTTGTTACTTTGTTAACAATTTCAATAGTATAATTATTTACCAATATGTTATGGCTCGGAAAACCTGAGATTTTTCTTGTATAACCAAGCATTTAGATTTTTTATGATTACGCCAAAGTCCATTTTTAAGTGCCCAGCGATGAATCTTATTGAAATCCTCATGCAACTTTTCTACATTTTCCCCTACAGAACTTATGGAACTACTAGTACATACTTGGACATCGTCAGCATACATGTCTACCATACTGTGTTGTTTGTTGTTGATGTAGATCATTAGCTTAAAGGGAGAACAATAAAAGGGACAGTATTGAGCCTTATTGTTTTATCGGTTACTTTTTTTATAGAATAAGTTCACTTTTTATGAACTTTATCTTATTTTTTGCTATGCATTTATTGTCTTTTATTTTTTTTTTTTTTACAATGGCCCAATACCTTTCTAATGGTACAAATCAGCGAAATTTGTTTAATACCACTAAATTGCTTTATTGCTGTAATGAATAGAAGCCAGACCAAGGCAGAGACACTTTTTATTTTCTAATGATAAGAAAAAATCCTTTCCTAGGACACTCACTCATTTATTGCGAATTAAGCGCATATTTCCTCGCATTCACCAATGGATGTAAAGATCAACAAATTTGATTTTTTGACAAATTTGATTTTTTTTTACACGATCTTTATCTGATTCATTTCGCCTAGCATTTGGGATAAAAAATTCTTGATGAGGATATTGTAAAAAGTTCTTCAGTACGTACCTTTTATCACTATTTGTACAGGGTTAATAATTTTGAAAAATATTAATCGCAATAATCTTCGTCACCCCCCCCCCCTCCCCTCTTGCCATCACAGTTTTACTAGATGTCATATTTGCAACTTGCTTTACTTTGTGGTCCTTCAGGCCAGCCTTTTTTAACATTTCTGATAAAAAACTCAGAATAGTTTAACGAAAGAGCAGTTTGCCTTCCAGAGATAAAGGAATTCTCGTATTCGTCTACAGTCTAAAAATAAAATTTTTTCAGCTACTAGGGTTATCTTCGGCGATTATAAAATCTTTATATGTTTTTTTTTATGGCCCAAAAAATCGGTATTTCGCGATACAATGTCACTCCTAGCAATTGTTTTATATGGTCGACATGAGTTTTATTTAGTTAAGCGTTCTCGTATATTTTTTTCAATTCAATAATAAAATATAACTTTTCGCATAATAAAAGTTATAAGCTAAATAGTGCACTAATTTTTTCGTGAGCAGTCCTATATTTAAAATAGAAATTTAGGTCATTATGTATTAATCGATATGTGTCTATTATTAATATTTTTTTTTTACCAAAATTTAAAATCTATGTACTCATGCACTGTTGATCGAAATCCATATTCCTGTAGGTATTTTAAAAATGACCCAGCTAACGAAAGCAAAATAATTGAGTCGAAATATTTTGGGGAACATATTAATCTTTAGTTTTAAGGTGGTACAATTTCAAAAAAATGTTTTGCAGGCATAGCAGTCCATTATCCTATGTATCTAAATTGTTATATTTCTTTAAAATCACAATATTTTAATTTTCCATTTTACGTACTTTTAAATATTTATCTCCTTCCAATATTTAATTATTAATAATTTACTAAATGAAACATCATGTATATTTTATTTTATATAGGTAATAGCATGATTTATTGATTTCGTTCGATATTTTTTCCTGGGCTTCAAATAAACTAAACTGTTAGTTATTTATCTGTATCAGACAATTTTAAGAATTTAGTCTTGAGAACATATTTCTGCATATTTTGGGCCTAGCAGCATATATCATATTTTCATAACAAATCCTAATTTTAGAGCATATTTTAGCAATTTAAATGACACATTTTGCATATTTTATACTAAAGAGCATTATTTTTCATATATAACAGAAAATGGGCATAATTTTGCACTTAAGAGAAAAATTTTGCATATTTTGCACCCAATAGAATTATTTTACATAATTTGCCATTAGTGTAATTTTCATTTTACAGTCACATACGCTTTTTAAATCTTATTCGCTAATAATTTTCATCGCATAAATTGATAGATATTTTGTAATTTCTCAGTGCAATGTAATATATAGCTTTGAATATTTTTAATTGCAAAACAAAAATATATTTTTTCAATTGCTAATAAAAATCAAGCTATTTTTAGCACAAATAGTTGGTAATTTAAAATTCAGGTAGAAAAACAATATTTTAAGAGAATATTTTTTTCATTTTAGGGGTATATTTTCCGTTTTTAATATAATTTTTTTTGAGCATATTTTTGGTTGCCCTGCTTATTACTTTAAAAGTTTTTTTTTTGATTTTCCTATGAAAATATAATGTTACAGTATAAAAATATATTCTTTATTTTCTTATATCACCACGTTGCTTATTGTTGTTTCCTAATAAAGTAAATAAAAAATAAATCTATTATGTTGAATGAAAAATCCTTTCACAATTTTTATTATCATACATATGGCATTCATGTATGTATGAATGTAAATATATGTATATAAATAAGTGATGCACATGGTCCGTTCTGCATCTTTTATTTTTCTTTTTCTACTTAAATTTTCTTCCTTTGCCCCGTCTAGCATTACGACAATAGTTTATTTATTTAATGCGCTTTCAGCAGATAGATTCTTTTATGAAGAAAAAAATAATAAGGCAACTACAAGTACAATGGTGTATACGGTTAGTGATTTTTGGTAACTGGAATAAGTACATAGTCAAATTAAAATTGATTTAAAAAAAGTCGACCTTATACTGAGCTAAAGTCGAATTATAAGGGTTATATAATTGAAAAACAAAAGTACAAAATCTTTTTAATATTAGTGAGATGAGAGACTAGAAATAGGCGCATTATTTTTAAAAGTTTGGAATTTTGAGTTAGGTTAATTAAAATAATAGCTTTAATTTTAGCTCTCAGTAATAACGAAGGCTGCGCAGGGAAGCAATATTTTTCATTGAACCAGCTCTTAAGGGAAAAGAGAAAAGACAGCAGCATTATAGCAGCAACTAAAGCCCTGCGAACTATGTCTTATAAGATATTGCAAGCCACTTGTTATTTCTCAAGTGGTGTAAATCAGTGTGTGAGCAAATATATAAATACTGTAGATACTTAAAACCATATTAATACTGCTTGTGCTGTTCAACTTTATGAGCAAATGCTTTGCGTATTGTGATAGCGACCCAATAAGATATGAGAGTGCGATCGCTCACATAATATAAGACCACTTATTTGCTTCAATAGGGTAAAAAGAATTTGTCTGTTTTATTTGTTTTTATATGAACAACATATGTGCGTGTGCGTTCATAACTGTGTTAATGAAACAATCGTTTGAAAGAATTATTTATAATATTATTGTGATTTATGATAAAAATAATTAATAAATATTAATAAAGTTACTAATTATATACTTATTGAAGAAAAAATGAGAAAATAAATGTAGTATTGAGAAAAACATGTGATAATTTTTATTAGTACACAGATTTAAATATAAATATCTAAAAGTCTTTCAAATTAGTTATTGAGACTTATTATCATACATGAATTTTTTTATATTATTACCTAAAATATATATATATATATATATATATATAAACAAATTTACTTACATACTACTTTACTTACATACTACTTTTTTATATGAATTAACTCTTTTACATTTATATATGTGACGATCTACCAGCGGAAATAGCTGAACTTTTAAATGATGATAATTTAAACATTCTCATAAAACTATTCATAAAACTGAACACAATTTGGTTTCAAAGAATCTATGTGTACGCGTGAGGCTTTTCCTCTCCCTAATCGGAGTTAATAGATTTGAAGCCGTAAGAAATCGATGGGATAATAATGCTTAAAGTATTAAATTAGAAAATTTTTTAAACAAAAAAATAAAAATAATAATCGGCGTAAATGCGCTCCCTGATCGAAATACAAAATCAGTTTCAGATAGAATTTGGAGAACAAACAATGGGGTATAGCAAATTTTAACTTTTTAAAAGCAAATCCGACTTTCCAAAATATTACATAAAATAAAAGAAAAAAATTAAATATGTCCGCTACCTGATAGAAATTTGTAGGACGAGTAGTTTCATAACTAAGCTGAATTTTAATTTGTTCCGCTGTCTGGGAGCTTCAGAAAGCTCTAGAAGGAGAAAACATGCTTAAGAAATTACATATAAATTTAAATTCTGACTTTGTAGGATAAATAGTTTTATAAGAAAGCCAAATTTTAATTTTTACGTCATCTGGCAACTTCAGAAAGCTCTGGAAAATAAAAACATGCTTAGAAAATTATACATATATCAGGCTATCTCCGCTCCCTGAAAGAAAATTCAAAATCTGTTTCCGTTAGGATTGGTAGGATAAATAGTTTTATAAGTAAATCGAATTTAAATTTTCTGGGAGCTTCAGAAAGTTATGGAAAGAGAAGACAGCTTAGGAAATTGGATCAGTAAAAATGGAGCACAATATAATACAACAATGTGTTTTCATTATTTAACTATTTCAAAAATAATGAAAGTTTGTCGGTTCGAAAATTTTGTACAAAATATGGTCAAAATAATATTTTAACCTCATCAACTGTGAAAAGATTAATTAATATTCAGAATCCGAATAGTCTTGATAATACTACATGTAAAACATACAAATAACAATAAATATATTATTTAATCTATTAAAAATATTAAAAAAAAAATGTAGAAACATAATGTTGATCAAATTTTTTCACAATCAGTTCGCCCATTTTATGAAAAAATTTAAATTTTTTAACCAAGTACAACAAAATATTTTAAATCAGTTTTATTTATTTATTTCTTTTTAATAAAAGTCTCTGTATTTTCTGTGTAAGAATGACTTTTTTTTGTCATAAAAGTCAAAATTAATATTGATGTTTTTACGTACATTTAATATTGATGTTTTTACGTACATTCTGAGTTTTCAGAATTTCAATTGTTTCATGTCGCATTTTATTAAATATTCTATTCCAGCAAAAAAATAACATCCAAAGAAGTCAATAAGATACTGAACTTCTGATCTAAAAGTTGTGCAAATTCTTATCCTTGGGAGATGTTTTTTTTTTTTTTTTTTTTTTTTTTGTTTAAAACCTATTCGATGAGAAGGAAGTCATGTTCTCGATGTCATGCAAAATTGTGAAGAACAAGGAAATTGGTTTTGAATTTTATATATACCGACATATATTTTATGTTAATAAAAAAACTATTATTTAACATTTGTGTTTAAAACAGTTCTTTTTATTAACAAATGCATTTTCATTTGAATTTATTTTTCTTTGTGTTTGAATTTATTTTAATCTTTGGATGCTCTTTGCATTACTTCTTAAGTACAAGAAATGTACACTTATTTATACTTTAGAAGTAAAGAAAAAGTACTTCCCAAAAAATGACTTCTAATTATGTTTGCTGGGATATAATAGACATTTTAAAAAATATGTTTTTGATATAAATTTATCTTTAAAATATAAACAATTTATAAATTTATAACTTCAGAAAACTAAATTCCGGTAATCAATTGTACGACACAAATTCTTCGGTTTATTCATTATTCGAAAATAGATAATTTTACATTATTCGAACAGTTAATCGACCAAAATTAATCGGATAACCGAATGACGTTTAATCGATTTCATCATTTTTGAAATATTGTTCAGTAATGAAAACACGTAGTTGTATCGTATAAAGCTTCATTTTTATTAAACCTAAACTCTCAGCTGTCAAATTGTTTTTTTTTTCAGGGTTACCAACAATTTACTGCAAAAATGGGGGCAAATTCAAATCTTGCTTTCATTTTGGGACACCCTTTATTTAGATAGATAACACGCCATAGTCTATCGATCGTCTTGGAAATATATGCATCCTTCAACTTACTTCAGCCAAAAAGGTCTATATAGCGACACCATTTATATGGTTGTCAGCTTACTTATGTAAACTCGATTGATCTGATATAGAGTATTCTAACACAAAAAAAAGTAAAAAATAATCTTATTGTAAAAATACCATACTTAAGCTACTGTATGCTTGTCTGTTGTTATCTTCTTTTTATTTGTGTTTATTTGGGTAATTTTTTTGTTTGTTTTTTACTTCTTATCTCATACTTTTTATCCTTCGAATTTTTCTTCCTTGTTCTGGTTCTGTTCTTCATTTTAGTAACTTTATTATTGACTGCTTCTGTTGCTGCAGTTGTTATTATTGTTGGCGATGCTGACGTTGTTGCAATCGCTGAATATATAGCTGTGCACATTGTTGTTAGTGTCTGTTGAATGCAACACTAAGTATTAAAAATTTAAAACATGTTGTTAAGTAGCATGTAGGACATGATGGCGCTTGTGAATGTCGTGATTTAAGATATTAAAACTTTTTTTGTTCTTATAAATTTTGATTTTTTTTTTTTTGTTATTGCTGCAATTGCTGTTGTTAGTATTATTGTTGCTGTTTTATCTTAAATAAGTACAATCGATTGAGCAAAGGGAGTAGAGAGTGTACTGCAACGAAAAATAAAAATTGTCTAAGAATAGTAAAAAAGTCGTGACTTTTTCTAAGTTTAGTTTTTTATTTATATAAATTGTTCTTAGTTGTACTTGCTGCTGTTATATTTAAACTTTTTTCTTTTTTTTTTAATTTTTATTGTTTAAATGATTGTCTACATTAAACTGTATTAGAAGCAAAAGGGGGTGGGTGAACTAAAACGAGAAGCATAGAATATATTAATTGATTTTTTAAATTAAAATAAGAATGAACCAAATAAAACTAAAACACAAACGGCAAGTAAACTTAAGAACATTGAACTTTAATCATTCTAAAAAAAAGATCTAAAAGAGAAAGCAAAAGAGACTATAACTTCCTTCAAGAAAATTAACTTTTTAAACAAGTGCTTCTTTTATATTAGATGAATAAGAAACAATGGGTCTGTGTTGTTTTTGGTAAGAAAAAAAAAAAGAGAAAGATATGTTTATACTTAGTTTATAATATATAATTTTAACAAGAAAACCCAAAATTGTTATAAATTTTAAATTTGGACATTTTTGTATGTATCTACAAAATTTCACACCCATTGTGCACTTTTATTAAGAACTTATTATGAAAAAGAGGTTAATATGCTTAACCTGGTAAAACAATCACATAAATGCAAAAAAGTCGGCAAAAGCCTTAAGGATATGATTTTTTACTTTTATTGCATGTATTTCGAGTATACGTATATGCATTTCAAAGTAATTTAAAATGTATTGTTTTCTACTCGAATTCAAGTATTCAAAAATATACAATAAATACTTAAAACTACAGTCTTTCCTATATTTATACATAATTTTTGTTGTTGTTTTTTAATCTTACCGTCTTACTTACCATATAGTTATAGCTTGGCCCTAATAAAACACATTATTTAAGTATACGTACCACTTTTTTATTTATATTTCTTTATACGTTTTATAAGTGCTATATAGACTTTCAAATATAAAACTAAATTTTTTGAACTTGATGCAATTTCAATAAACATATCAGTTTGGGTAATTGTAGGCTTCTTTGCTTTTATTATAGTCAGGAAATGATAAATGATTCTAACGAAAAAACTTAAAAACTACATAAGCACACAAGAAAGTAAGTTTTACCCACAAAAATATATGTCTATATTCCAACCATAAACGAAAATAAAAGGAGTTGCAAATGCAATTTTGCATTTTTACGTTTTTTTTTTTTTTTTTTTTTTTTGTGGGAAGATGTGCACGAATCTTGAAAAGATTTACAAATTTATTTTAAAGACTTTTAGGCACGCAAAAAAGGTATTGAAATATTTATATCTATGGGTATTAATGTTTTTCTCATAGCATTTATTGAAAATACAAAGTAATTTTTGTGAATAGTTTTAAATAAATTTTTCCCAATTTTAGCCGAAAAATTCACATTTCTTCTAGGTCTGGTAGAATTCATTTAAAAAGTCAAAAACTAAAGATATTAAGGTTTTTTGATTAAAATAATTCAAATTTAGAAGAATGTAGAAAAAAAAAATAAAATGTAATACTAAAAGTCAAAAAAGTGAAAATTTAAATTATGACTTCTAACTACCTTGCAATAGTTATAATATTGATGTCTTTAGAAAATAAATACAATTTATCTCAATCACACGTTCTAATGATTTCAATTTCATGTTTATATTTAAAAAAGAATTTTCAAATAGTGGGATACTATACCACTTCGTTCCTCATTAAATAGCATAGATCATAACCTATGTTTTTGTTTACAAGATTCAAAGGGTACTAGTAAAGTACCAGTTTTCTACATTCAAAACGATCGAAGGTTCAAAAAGTACCAAATTTTAAATTTTTTGTAGAGAAGAATGTGACTAAAAGTGTTTGCGGATTCTTACCCATACAGAATGACATATTTTTAATTTCATATTTCTAGTTTAATTATTACAAAAAATTCAAAAAGTACCCTTAGAAGAACAGAAATGTACCACAAAGCATCCTTTTGAATTCTTACCCACATGAAACCATGGATCTTTATTTCATATTTTTGGGTTCAATATTATAGAAAATTCAGAAAGTACTATTGAAAGAACAAAAAAGTAATTAATTTCATTCTTCTAGGTTAATCATTACCAAAAACAAAAAATCAAAAAGTATCATTATTTAATTTCATGTTTCATCGTTCAATATTGCAAAAAATTCAAAAGAACAAAAAAGTACCACAAAGTCCCTTTTTATGGATTCTCATTCACATAGGATCATATATCTTTAATTTCATGTTTCTAGGTTCAGTTTTATAGAAAGAACGAAAGTTTTATAGAAGAACGAAAAAGTATCACAAAGCCACGTTGTGAATTATTTCCTTTATTTAGGACCTATCTCCATTCAATATTATAAAAAATTAAAAAAGCACTATCACAAGAACAAAAAAGTACCACTAAGTCCTCTCTTATGGATTCTCATTCACTTAGGAGTTGTAGAAAATTCAAAAAGTACCATTAGGAGAACAAAAAAAGTACCACAATATCCTTCTCTTGAATTCTTACATAGGACATTGTTTCTTTAATTTCATTTCTAGGTTCAATATTATTGAAAATTCCAAAACTACCATTATAAGCGGTGTTGCCAGTTTAGCCTTTGTAAGGCTAAATCTGGCCTTTTTATTTAGCTTTTAGCCTTAAAATTTTCAATTTAGCTTCTAGCTTTTTTTGAGCCTTTTATGATTTTTTAAATTGCCTTAAAAAGACTAAAATTTTAGTACTTCAACAACGAAGAAAATAATTTCTTATTTGTAATTAATAAATTTATTTTTACAGTACCATCCATTTAGGCAGCATTTTTGTGTATTTAGTCGCACAAAAAATCAATATTATTTATATTTAACAATAATTTTTGCCTGCAGCGCTTCATTCTGGAAGTAACTTATCTAATCTAAATCAATTATTATAATTATTTATGAATTTAATTAAAAAATTCTTCTAAAGGCGAAAAATCAGCCAAAAATTTGGAAATGCTTAATCAAACGAAATTATAAACCAAAGTTGTATGCGAATTTTTTATGCGAATTTTCATTGGGTCATTTTGCTGGTAACCGTCCTATGTTTTAATGTATAGACAGAACACGTCCGGACTCCTGCATTGTTAAATTTTTTTGTTTAAGAAATTCAAAGAAATTTAAAAAAATATGGTAATATTTTTTGAGAGAAAATAAAAGCAACAAAAATTCGGGAAAAAATTTAAAATAAAATGTATTTTTTAACCGATCCGCATTGCGCATTTTTCGTACAAATTTATATGGAAATTTCCGGACCGGATCAAAAACTAATAATACATTTTTAAAATTAAAATAAAGTGTGAACTTTTTTGAAGCCTTATTTTCTGGGGCATTTAGCCTTTTTAAAAGTTCAATTCAGCAACTTTTTTCTCATCTCCTGGCAACACTGATTATAAAATGTTAAAATATATCTAAAAGGATTAAAAATGCTCTACACAAAAATATTTAAAATAAAATAAATACGCACCTTAAAACGCTAAATGTAAAAATATGCCATCATGGGTAAATTATGCAAAAGTTTGCACTTACAAATCGGTGCCAAAATACTTTATTTGTTTTGAAACGTGCAAATATTTCATTCAACGTCCACGAAAAAAATGCAATTTGTGGTTTCTCTGCTTAGAACATTATAAGCAATCAACTGCAAAGTTGTATGGTTCACGGTCTTCACCGTTATTAGTTACAATTCTTTAGTTAAAAAATTAAAAAAATGTGAGTGAAACGAAATAGGATTTTTTTAATTTTTGATTTTTTTCCAAGATGTCAAAAATCCTGGTGTTAGAGTAGTATAAGAGAACTGCTTCCGAACAATAATATTTTATATGTTATAACTTTTCTCATTAAAGTGTCCTGGTTAATAACAAAGCTTCGTCTCTACAATTCTTGAAAAACAAGTGTGAGATTTTTAAAATACAGTTTCTCGCCAGGTTTTCTGCGTGAAATGATTTTTTTTTTTTTTGTTTTAACAATAAACGGAGGGTCTCACTAAAATATTTAACTGCATAAATTTTAAGGACTTTTTGAAAATTTAGTAAAATGTTCAGATTTGACTTCTGTATTTTTGAATGTCAATACTAGAATTATATGTAGTATATTTTAATGAAAAATTTTCTAATCTGTCAAAATAAATCATCTTTGGCGGGAAACGAAATACTTTAATTTAAATCTTGTGAAGATTTATTCTAAGATTTTGTCAAGATTTATTCTAAAATCAAGGTCGCCCTGAAAAGTTATGAAATTATTAGAATTTGTGAACAAAAATGCATTTTCGTAATCTCAAAAATGACAATGTTATAAAATCGCCTTCAAAAATTTTTTGGTTATTTTTCTACACTGAGGGAAAAATGACATTGCAAAACCGGCAAAGGTTGTATTTACATTGTCATCTTACGCGGTATAAATTTTTTGAAAACTTTCGTTTTTAACTTGTCAACATATGTGTATAGAATGACTATATTATGTTTTCGAAACATCCGCCGACGCTTTGCGTTACAAAACACAAGTCAGTAATTTTTCACACGTCGAATGAAGCTTGTGAACAAGTTTGTGCCGCCTTCAAATTCATGTGATGACTTTCGCACAGCTTTTGATGCACGAATAGTATGCTTTCAATTATTTGTAATATAAAGTTTAACTTCACGATATTAATTGTAAAAAAAGTAAAAGGTCACATTTTTTAGCGTTTATTTGGATTTTCGGGTTTCGAAAAATTGTTGCTTTTTTAATTCAATATTTAAAAGCTTACGATTTCTTAAAGATTTCTTCATCATTTAATTTTTACACAATTTTGTAATTTTCTGTTAATTAAATAAAAAAATATTAAAAAAAGAAATAGACATTTAAAAATTCGTAAATTAAAAGAAATAACCTATAAATACTGCGACTTCTCGTGTTAACCTTTTGAATCGGTTCGGATATGAAAAATTGGGATCATTTTCTTTTTGAAGCGTGTAAGTTTGGAACCTTGAAGATCCACTCTTATTAGGCCTATATAGTTCAAACAAAAAAATTAAACTTTAGTATACCTCCACTACCATCATGTAAAACTTCTTTCAAAAGGAACTATTCGTTTTAAAATTGCATATTTATTTCCATTTCAATATCGAATCGTATATTATCTGTAACTTAAAAAGTCGCCGCCGTTATTTATATTGCCTGCGTTCTACGCTGAAAGTTTTGCTTATCTTACAATGTTGTTATTAAATTGGTCTTCTTATAGTTAGTTATCAAATTGTCGTTGTAAATGTGTTATTGTGGAAAAATTTATTATTTATGAAAAAATACAAAAATAATGATTGCGATAAAATGGAATACTTTATCGAAAATACATTCTCCAGAATATGTGAAAAAGAAATAAAATATATTGAAAACTCCGGTTGCACAATTTCTTCAACAAACAAAAAAGCAGCAGAATCCAGTGACGACGAACAACTCCATCAATTCCTGGAAGAAATAAATATGTATCTATTCATGTTTATTTAATAGTTAAGTTTAAAAATTATATCTAGCCTTTAAAATAAAATATATCAATTTCTTGTACTTTGTAGCCGCACAAATTTCATTTACGAGTTTGCCCTATTTAAGTATGGACGGCTTAAGGGAGGCTGTACCACTATTAGACAGGAATTGAGAACGAAACTTTTTGATTGAAAAAAAGAGATAAAATTATAATTATATAATACTTATATAAATACAACTACAGCTACAATACAAAATTTAATTTGTTTTAATTTATTCCAAATACGGGTGGGTAAATTCGATACCGATGCGGTATTATGTTCAATCGCTGTCATGTTCATTTCAACACAAATTTAGTTTCAGTTTGATACCATAGAGTTCATAAATTTCCGTTGCATATTTAAACACACTGTTTCCAAATTTAACACATACACTATTGAAATTGAATGGTATCATTTTAATCATGATTGTGATTATTTTTCTCGATGTATAGTTTAACCCGAAAATAGTTTTAAAAATAGAAAATGTTTGCGTATATCATGTAAAACTTAAAAAGGATGCTTAACGTTCGTCAAATAACATCCTAAAAATATTTTAGAGTAAAAATCTAAATCAAAATTAGGATGTCAAAAAAACCACTACCAAATACCAGAAAAACCGGAGTTTTCAATATATTTAATTTCTTTTCCACACATTCTCGATAATGTATTTTCGATACAGTACTCGCAATCATTATTTTTGTATTTTTTTTTTTTTTTTTTTTTCATAAATAATAAATTTTTCCACAATAACACATTTACAACCACAATTTGATAACTATACCTGTTGTAATTAAGTAAAAAGAAAATCGTATTATTTATTAAAATATATTTGAAAAGATGTTCAGTCAAAATTAAGGGCCTGCATGATTTAAACCACTGTAACTTTTCAACCATTAAAGATATTAACTTAGTTATTGTAAAAATTGTGAAAAAGTTATTTAAAGAAAATATTTTTTCAGAGTAAATTCGTAATATTATTGTGAGTCCTTTTACATGTGGTGATAGTTCTATAGATGGATTATTAAATGTGTGCAATTACAATATGAATAAGTGAATTTTTTTTTTTTTATATTTTTAACCGAGCCGCGATAACTTTTGGGCCCCATCGCAAAAGTGATTCACGGCAATAGATTTTAAACACTGAAGTATTGCTTTTTGTTTTTTGTTTATATAACTCCTAATTTTGGGGGTATATCGAAAATTCCATAAATGGTACAATAAACTACACACCCATACCTAATACACTATGTTACATTTCAAGTGAATAAAACTTATTTTATTTAAGTATTTTAATTATTTGTGGCTTAAATTTCTTTTAATGATAAAATAACACAAAATTGGGGGACTCAGTAATATTTTCTGAGTCGATTCAATATTATTCGCTCATTTAGTAAACTGACATGTCGCATTTTTAAAGGTGTGTTAATTATATTTTCCGCAAATAATAGTTTTGTAACAAGAACTGAGTCTATTGAAATTGTTTATGATCGGTTCATGTTTTACCTTTGCCCACCTAAAAATGTCCACCACAAGTGGGACTCTAACACTCACAAATACCTTAAATACGTCATATATATTACATATATATATTATATATATATATATATATATATATATATATATATATATATATATATTAATTCACCATTTTTTATAACTACATATATCAGTGTTAAAATATTCAACATTTCAAAAATTTATATTGAATAAGACGCTAGTTTTTAATGAATTCTTAATTAAAACAGCAATAACTCAACAAAGTGCAAAGGGAAAAAGTGCAATCTTATGCCCTTAAAAACTTCATGGATCACATTTATAATAAATTTATCAAAACATTGAATGAAGGTTTTGTAAAATTCAATTTTATTCCATGTCTAAAATCAATTGCTACGAAGAGCACAAAATTGTTAAAGAAATCTCCCAGCATTAATTGCGAATTCACTATGAAAAACGTGATTTATTTTCAATACGATATATATATTTCAATTATAAGAGTAAATCTTTTCTAGCATCTCAACAAAATTATAATCGTAATCTTTTTTCTAAGTAAAATAATAATTCTAAGAACAAATTTATATTCTTGTTTTCATCATAACATTTTTTTTAATTTAATTCTTACAAATATTTGATTAAAGTTAACGGTTGACAAAAAATATTTTCGTATAAATTTCTTGTTAAATATTTAATTATGATTTTTATTTCCATATTCCTTTACTTTTAACTCCTTTCACTCTTGCCACTTAAAAGATACTTTAGTGACATTTATGTAGGCATGTTAAAAACTCGAATTAATACTTCACGATTTTACATGCAGTTCAGCAATAAATTTATTACTTATTTAATGAAAGTATGTCACCTAAAAATATTTTATAAATATTTATTAGCTCTGTAATTTTATATTATTCCCCCTTCTTTTATAATAAATATTTTTCACATTTATGCTTAAATTTACTTGTATCCGCAATTGTGTAAATTTTTATTTGTGAAAATTTGTTAATTTGTGGTTGAGATTTATGAAAATTATGATGAATATTTGTTATTGCGGTTTACGATTTCATTTCATTGATGGTTTGTAATAAAATAATATAGAAAACCAACATATTTGATACAAATGAACTTGTTGTATTTTGTACTCTATGTGGTATAAGTATTTGTTTTTTTTTTTTTTTTTATTGGTTTTGCTGCTGTTGTTGTCGGTATTGATATTAGCAGTAGGTTTTGTTGTCGCACAAAAACCATTGATGTGGTTTTCATTGTTCATACAATTTTATATTGTTCTTACTAATGTTTTTGTTGCTATTAGTATTTTACACTCTGGTCACAAGACGAGTGACAAAATATGAAACCACATTTAGTTAATTTTTAAATATTGGCAAAATACACTCATACACATTCCCCGATATAATAAATACACCTTATCATTGTTTACTCTCCCTTGTGTCATGGTTACTTTTTGACAGAATGTATTTACACCATACCATGACATTTAATATTACAATGTGCATATTAAATTACTTTACACAAAACCATTGCATACATACATACACACACATACATACATACATACATACACACATACTAGTATAAACATTAAATATTACAATATGTATAAGCTCAATTACACAATAACGGAAGTAAATTAAGTGAAAATGAAATAAAAACAGGAACAGCAACAAAAACAATAACAATAACAATAACAACATTATCAGCAAACAAGAAAGAACTAAGTATATAAGTATGTATGTATTTTATTGTATAGTTAATATAACATAATAAATTATAAACACATTTTTGTTATTTTTACTTCAATTTTGTTCTAATTTGTTTCTTATTAGCAGACATTGTTTTACTTCAATATATTCTTGACACATTTTATTTTATCTTTTCCTTTTAACTTTATGCGAAAGTTGTAAAGAATATTTCCTTTATGTAAGTTGTTGAATTATTTTAAAGGATTCGACTACCATAACAGTATTGGGCAAATTGATAGCGGAGTTTAGAAATGGAAAGGCTAGAATAGATTAATATACACTAATTATCCTTTATGTACTTATACATATATCTACATTTGTAGTTCGGCCGCGATAAACAAGCATAACGCATTTTCTGAAAATCTATTTATTATTTATTTATTTAATTTTTTTATTTTTATTTATTTATTTATTTTTTATTTTTTTGGAAAATCTTTGAAATTGCCTAAATCAAATGAGGACTTTATAGTTAAAAATCATTGAAACAGTATGAAAAACAACAAACTCACAAGCGTTAAAAATGATATCATCTCACAGTGCACGGTGGTAAATTCTGGCCAAAAATATCTCTGTGTAAATAATTTAAATTTTGGTATGCGGATAAAAAATATAATGCTTTATTCACAAACCAAATTGTTTACAGATATCAAAATGGGATAGCCGGATAAATTGAGATAAAAAAGATTTATGATAAATTCATATTTGATAAATATCAAAATAATTTAACTATTTTAAGTATAAGATATAGTTATAAGCTTTCCAATGATATATGTTTCGAAAATTCGGTTAAGTAGAAGAAAAGATATTCATATAAGATATACATGCATCCAATAGAAATAATTTGTATTACTGAGAAATTTTCGAAAATATATTTAATACATTTATCAAAATAATATATTTATAAAATTATAAATTGACAATTTTATGTTGTCCGCTGTTATTTTTCTAATGCGGCCAGTGGTGCGTTTGTTTATTCGCGATTAGATAAGATTTATATGAGTTTTTACTTTAAATTATTGAGATAAATAAGTTAATTATATAATTAAATTTATAATTATAATTATAATTATTTTAGTTTAGTTTATGAATTTCGTATTAAAAATTGTTTCAGCTTTTCAAGAATCCACTCTAAAATTAAAATTCCATGTATTAAAATACTTAGAAAATATATTTTGGCTGATCCTATACTAATTACAATAGGTCATATAAAAAATATCCGCAGTTTTTTGAAAAATTTTTTCACTAAAATTTTAATTAAATATATATTCGCCATTCTCATCTTGTCATTTTTCAGGTTCATAATTCCATCTCTATAGAACTTCTGTGGTTTATCGGCGGTCTTTTAATACATAAAGGACACAATTTGTACAGACTACTAATAAAAATTCGTCCAGCAGATTTACATACTGTGGAGTCCCACAGGACACAATTTTAGGGCCATTATTATTTTGTGTTATATCAATGGTATTTTTTCTAGCCTAAAATCCCTTAAGTTTTATATGTATGCCGATTATTTACTACTTGTATGTGTAGCTGAATCAAAGTATGATTTTAGTAGAAAAGCGATGATGATTTATGTAATATTAATATATGGTATAACAAAAATTATATTTCATTGAACGCTTCCAAATCGAAAGCGGTCTTAAGATTTACGATCATGTTTCTGAATACGTTTATGTCTTTTTGGGCTATATTCTATTACTCTATCTTTTTTTACAAAACATTAAAATATGATTCCCACATTATCTTGTATCTAGGTTTATTTTTGCACACTCTTCAAGACCACATTGTTTAGTCTGTCCGTGAATACAATATTTAGGCAAAGATATTTCATGGTTCGTGTCGTAAAACCATGGAATACGATATTACCATATTTTAAAAGAAACTTTTAGTTTTTAGCTGCTAATTTTAAGAGTTTAATTTTATCTATTATTAGTAACTATTAAGCCACTTCGTGGCGGCAATTTTATGTCTTAGCTGTATATTCATGATAAAATAACTTAATTATTTAAAAATGTATAGTTATTAATAAGTACTCAATATGTAAAATTATATATGTACTACTACCATATTTTTAACTGTAATCGATTGAACTTAATTAGCTTCAAGATTATCAATAAATAAAATAAAAAAAATAAATAAATAAAATAAGCCTCGCCAAGTGATCTTCAAAGGCTCTTCGGTTGTTCAATTTTTTTTTCCATTAAGAGAGTGTTGCAGAGACCGAAACAAAAGTTAGTCAGACGGTGCAAGCTCAGAGATATACGATGAGTGGATCAAAACTTCCCAGCCAAATGCAGTTAATTTTTGGCGAGTCATCCAAAATATGTATAACATGGCATTGTCATGATGTAACACCATACGTTTTTTTGTTTACCACGCTTTGAAGTGGTAGGTTGCCGGCCTTTGTCCATGATCTTTTTGCCTTATATTCTCGCAACGAATCTATTTTTCATCGTCCGCAATGAACCACTTCAAAAATGGATCAATTTTGTTGCGTTTGAGAAGCATTTTACTGATGGTAATTCGGTCAATCAAATTTCTTTTCGACAATTCATGTTACACCCAAACATTGAACTTCTTTGAGTAGCCAGTCTTTTTCAAATGATTCCAAACAGTCATGTGGTCGATGTTTAGTGCCTCCGCTATAACCGTGCCGTTCCTGCTCCACCAGTTGCAAAATTCCCATCTACAACAAATTTGTTGGCATGTTTTTGCAGTGTTTTTTCGTTTTTTATGACAAAAGATTTTCTTCAGACTTTCCACTAATTTTTAAATCAATATAACTTTTTAAACGTGCGACTGTCTTCACCAAAAAATTCAAACACGTGTTCGTTTGACACAATTGAATTAATTTTACCCGATATATGGGCATCAATACCATCTAGTGACAAAAAATCGCGGATACTTTTGATATCACCCAATATCATCATTAATATTACATAATTCATATTTTAAAAAAAGTCGAACTTTAAAAATATGAAAAATAATCATTTTAAGTGGTTACTAGAAATGCTATGGTAATCTAAATTTTGTTAATACTAACTCATGATACATGATAGGAGTATACTATCTTGTTTAGACTCAATCTCTGAAAGTTATTGAAAAAAATGTGTGGTCCATTAAAATTTGGGTTTAAAATTTTTGTAACCAAGTTTTCTGCAGTCCATAAATGTACCAAAAAGATAATTTTATGGCTAGTATTTTACACCAAAATATTGGCAATAAACCAATATTCTCAAAAAAAAAAAAAAAAATGTAATTAAAAGTTCGTTTATTATCCACTCTTGAAGCCTTGCCTTTTGAAATATGTGAAAAAATATGTTTTTATTAAACAAATTTGAAGAAAAAGGCGCAAATATCTTTTTATGCAAATATCTTGATAGGAGGTATCGGATTAATAATCATGAATATCATATTTTTTATCTCATCAAGTTCTTACAAAGGTTTTTATATCTTTGAAATCGGACGTGATTTTTAGAATTAAAATATTTTTTGAAATTTTTCATACTCGAGATGGTCAACTTTAACACCCTGTTTGTTGTATTATAACAAGATGATTTTCCTGAAAGCTTAGATCCTCCTGTACAACTCTCCCATACATTCCAATTAGATCTGTCCAGTACTTTAGGAAATACAGATTTGGTCCCATTATGCATCTGTTCATTCGGAATACTGCTATATTGACTATATCTGTGCATTGATGCCAACTTATCACTTTTCGGGCTAGATAAGAGTCCAAAACGTGAAAAGCACTGTTTAGCCCAAAACTTAAAAATGAGCATATATAGCACTTTTAAAGCTTTTTTAAGCTCTTTTTTACTTTTTTCGAAAATGTCAAAATTTTTATGCTTATTAAAAATTAATATTTAATGGGGTAATATTCATTTTTTTTTTTTTTTTTTTTTTTGACAATGAAAGAAGTAACGTAATTCATTTTTGTACTGAGTTCTAACTTTTTCGCACAATATGAAAAGTTTAGTTGGAATTTTTCAAGAGATGATAAGAATTTTTAAGAAACTTTTTCAATTAAAATTATTTGACTGGAGTAGTATTGAAAGAACTGACCAATTTTTGATCGAGTTTCATAATAGCATAACTTCCATAACCTATATATTAATTTATCAAGTTTGATATTAGTATTTTGAGATGAAAATGCTCGAACGGTTTATTCATGGTAAAAATGTTGTTTATATTTTAGCTTTTACTTTTCAAACGAAGTTTAAATTTTGCCCATTTTTGCGTTTTATTTTTTTTTTTTTTTTCAAAACTTCGCTTCATAGTATTACAAAACTGTTTCTTTTTCTTAACTCAGCCCTTTTTAGCACTTTTCGAAAATATTTCTTCGCATTAATGTTCACAATAGTTGGCATCACTGCATCTGTGCGAAATTTTCGGAAATTTTATATTTCCGACTAGATGACCATTATTTGCCCACATCTGTTGCAAAACACTATTATAATAACAAAGACAGTAATGAGACATTTTATAGCGTAGCACTGCTAGCAAAAACCAGGCAAGAAACATTAAGAAAAGAAACAGTAAAGTCAGAAAATATTAAAAAACATAAACATCCGCATTTAATCACCATTAAAAACTGTAACATTAATTTCTTCTCTTGTCTTTCTTTGCCCAACATCCAGTTTTTCATACTTTCCATCATCAACTTTTTTTGTGCGATTTAAGCTCTAGATAGAGTATAAAAAAAGATATGACATGCACACCCTTTAAAGTAAATACTAATGTAACAACATACATATATATATACATATTTACTGTTATGTTCATAGGTATAAAAATAAAAATTTTTATTAGAGTGAGTGCAATACGACAAACTTTTTATAGTTTATTTTCAGACTCAACTCATTTATTTATAATGTTTTGTGTATTGACAGTTAAACAAGATTTTTTCTTCTTTTTTTTTGGTAGCCGGTTGCATCACTGTTGCCAGATTTAACGATTTGTCGTCATTTTGCTGCTTTTGGTGCTAGAAATTAAACCCTTTTATAATTATATAATATCGAAACCCTTTTGTAATTTTTGTTATAATGTACTAAGGCTCGGTCATATAATGCTCACTTAGTTGCGAAATCGTACTTAAGTTCTAAAAAGAACTTAAGTTTTTCTTAAGTATGAAAATTGTCTGACATCTTCAAAAATATTTATTGAAAATGAACAAAAATAAATAAAAATACAAAATCTAATAAAACTATTTAAAATTTTGAAAAGATGTCAAACAACCCATTAAATTTATCTTTTCTGTGTGGTTATATATTTTCCACCAACACCTTTCTAGCCCATGGGGTGCAGATTTCTTCATATCTTCGAAATAATTTCAAATTTTTAAAAATTGTTTTTCTTTTATTTATTTATTTATAGGTACCTTCAAGGTTTTTTTTCGGATTTCCATAAAGCAACAGTAAACTAAATGAAAAGATACTAAATGAAAAAATTAATATAATTAAGAAAAAAGATTTTAGGCTAAATAAAATATAACTATGATTTTGAGTTAAAGAAAATGTTTGTGAAAAGTTGGGATCACCCTATTGTAAATACATAAACGCTCAAATCTTTTTTTTTTTTCTTGTCAACTTAAGCTTTAGAATGTAAAACGAAATATTCATTAAGTAAATTCATTCACAAGTAAACTTCATATATCTTAGAAAAATGCTTATATGTTTTTAACAACTTTTCAGAAAGATGGTAAATAATCTCTAGATTTAATAGATATGGTAGTCATGTACCATATTGGGTCTATGAAATAAAATCAATGTAATCTTTATTAACTTATTTTTAATTTGAAATTTCATCATACACAGAGAAAAAAGTGTTGTTCTCGAAACCGATTTTTTTGCCAATCGAATTCTTTCGGTTCTGAAAACAACTATATCGTCATTTTGACGATTATCTCATTATTGCATAAATCTATCATAAATACTTTTTTTCTAATTTTGGTTTTTTTAAGTCAGTCAAATCGGTTAATAAATTTCCCCCAACATTTTTTTTAAATTTAATATTGTCTTATATTTATAAAATATTTGTTCTTCGCCGAAGTGATTATATCTTCCTTAAAGATATGCGAACTTTTGTAGAATTCCAAAATATTAAATTTGTTATTTATTAGCTATTACCGTTGCGATTCGCTACCCTATTTGACACAATATTTACTTAATATGGGATTTACTACTCCCCATGGACGTATTCACTCTATTCGAAATTTGATATGAAAATTACTTTTAAATTTTCTTAAGACTTTTACTATAATAGTACTTTAGATGAGAAAATTTATATATTCTTTGTATGGGGGCTACCTCTTCCCCTAGATCTATCCATTCTATTTTCATTTCGTCAATGCGATATGATAGGATAAGGGTTCTCACAAAATTTGAGGGCTCGCATGGGAGTACCACACCCCCTACTAATCTGTATATTTTAAGCTAATCTGTTCATCCTTTTTAAAGTTTTAAAAAAGTGGGCGTAGCATATTATCAAATACTATCTGTGCGTCACATTTCATATGAAGAGCTTTATTAATAACGTGTAAAATTGATAAAATAGACTTTTTTAAAAATAGGCGTAAAACAATTTATTTTGTTTTATTTAAACTCTCAAAAAAAGACGATTATTCCATCAGAGTACCTAATTTCTTTTTATTGACATTTTCATATTTGTATTTATTATTACAATCGAATTTTGATAGTTGTTACGATTATATTATTATTTTATGGGCTAAATGTCAATTTATATATGTCCTACTTGTATGTCCGATCAGAGTTGCATTTTGTGGAGCAGCTAATAAGAAAATAACAATTTATGTTTTATTTGTGTGATAGTGTGGCACCGACAACACATTATCATGCGTTTTTTTTTTTTTTTTTTTTTTTTTTTTTTTGAGTGGGACAGAATTCTGTCAGATTTTTCAATGACAGAATAGTATTATTGTGTAGGATAGCAAATCATAAGCGTTTATTAATGTAGATGTTGAATATATATTAAGTTACGGTATTTTCAATAATTACAGCAAATAGATATTTTGATCAATTATTTGAAATAATCGATTTGACGATTTTATTCTCAATATTTGACAATTTTGCACTAAATTTATCTGGCAACTATGATTGCCATTTATATTCTTATTTCAATTTTTATATTCATCTCGTTTTATCGGTTTGTTTGCAAGTCTAGTTACCCTCTCTTCCCCATTTCACCCCCTTGCAACCATTTTTTATTATTTCTTGTATAATCGTCATAAACTGCACGAATGATGATGACGATAATACGAGTAGCTGTGATAACGGCAAGTAATCGTACAACATGTACTACTGTTTGTCAATGCTGTTTTTGTTGTTGGTGTTGCTGTATTCTATTGTTTATGTTCGTGTTTACATTTTTGTTATTATTTTTGTTACTGTAGAAATAATGTGTTGAATACATCACATGAAAAGTAACAGCAACGACAATGAAAAGCGTTGTGTCATTAAAATCAGCAAAATTTTTCATTGTATGTTTACATTTTTCCTTTATTTGTTTTCTTTTTTTTTTTTTTTACTGCAAAGTAAATGCAGTAATACATCATCATAAACTTAAGTTCAACTAACATCATGACATCATGAAACTTTAAGCATTTTTGTTGTGTTACTAGTACGCAATAAGTAAATGTTAAAAAAAGAGGAAAGAAGGAAAACAAAGTAGACGTGACAAAAGAAAAGAAAGAATCACAGTTACAGACTTATAAGAAGATGAAATACATTTCATGATAAAAAATCATCAAAACATTATTACGAGTTGATTGTTTATGAGAGTGCAAATTTCAACTTTTTCACATCATCAACAACAAAAGATGAATTAGAAAGACCGTCAGAAGGAAAGAAAGTAACAGCAGCAGAAATATCAGTAACAACAATAATGAAAACAGAAAAAAATGAAAGTAAAAGTTTGTATGAGAATTATGAAAATTACACACACTCATCATAAGTGCATGACTGTTTGATTGCTCAATTTTTTGTTGACATTATTCAAGCTTATTTATTATTAGAAGATTAATGTTAAAACATGGTCATTACATGCAAAGAGAAATTTTTATACTGGATAAAAGTACAATGAACTTTTAAAATACATAGTGTCTATATATATGTATATGTATAAATCCTTTACCCATAAAAAATACACGCTAATGTCTAGAATACTTACCTGAATTAAATGAAGCTCACCCGAATTATTTATAATTTTCCTAAACAGGTTGGAATTATCTCAACGATATTGATAAACATTTGTTTGTTTATTTATTGTGTATATGAACAAACATTTAATCATGTTATTTTATTTAATTATAGAGTAATTCTATGTCAAAACGGACAGCAATAGGATTTGACATCTACGATGTCAATGGAATTCACTACAGACATTGGCTATTGGAAGTGTTTCTGAAATCATAAATTTTAGATCCTTTACGGTCCAAAGCTATGACGGTTTAAAAAACGAAAAAGCTAAAAACTTGTGTACTTATTTAATTGCTAATAGCTACTAAACTATACATGGCAGATCTCTAGTTTTATTTTCATATTAAAGCCAAGCAAAGATATTACCTTTATATTTATTTACATAAAAATTTCAAAGTCAAAGTTAGACATATAAAAATAAAACCCTTATATCTAAAAAAACGGTATTTTGAAATTCCTAAAAAATTATGTAATACTGACATAAATTTTCTCCCTTCTCTCCCGAACCAAAATAAAATCTTTAAAAGATATTGATATTGATATGTAATAAGTTAATTTAATTCGAAAGTTCGAAGGTGCAAATTAGACTTATAAAAATTAACCATAAACCCCATTATATTTCCAAAAACCATATTTTTAAAATTCTTAAAAAATTATATAACACACTCTAAATTCAAATTTTGTATATAAAATTTAATTTTGTTTAAATATGAGCTCATAAAAAAATACTTTGGGATTAATTTTTGCAAATATTTTAAATTTTACATTTAAAAAATTTGCTTTTTATATATTTTGCTTCGTAACTCCTAAGCCAAAGGAGTGTTCAACTTGAATTTTGGCGGGAGTGTAGAATAGAGTTAAATTATCAATATATACTTTAAAAAAAAGAAAAAAAATTAAATACAGTTTTTTGAGATATTCAGCTTTGATCTATATTATAGATTTTTACCTTTAAATTTTCGAAGTAAATAAATTTTATACATACATGTCACTTTAATTTCAATATCTTTTTTATTAAGTGAAATAAAAATTAGAATTCTACAATGTAAAGTTTAGAAATTATGAGCAATAAAGTATGTAGAGTTTTGGCAAATATTCGACAGACCGGTCTTTAATGACAGGAAAGGGTAATATCTGTAGTCAGACGCAGATCGAACCAAAGCATTTGGGGTGGGGGGCGTTTTTTTTTTTTTTTTTTTTTTTGGCTAAAAATTAAAGTCGATAAGTGGCGATTAAATTTTATACAATATTTTTATAAATAACTTTTGAAGTATAATTTTTTATTATGTCACCAAAAATTTTTTTATTTTTTCTATTATTCCCTTATAGTTTTTGAAATACAAACAAAAATTTGTATGAATCCATGGTTCGTAAATTTTAAGGAATATTGAATAGATTTTAATAATTTAAGGCGTGTTTTTATTTAATTGTTTTCCTCTAAAGCATTTCAAACAAATAAAAGCATTTCAACGAATTAATTAAAATGCATGATCTGAAAAACACAAAAGGTTGAGCTATGTAGTTTATGATACCTGAATATCAATTTTTTCAATAGATCTAATTATATTTCTTAATATCAAAAACTTACTGATGCAAAAATTTGGAACTAATCTGATAAATGGAACCGTACCGAAAATTTACAGTTTTTTTACAAAAATAATTTATTTTTATTTGACTTCAGTTAATAATATCTTTGCTCCATTACTTTTTTTATTACTTGTAAAAGTAAGAAATTGTAATAAAAACAACAAACTTATCTAACGCGATAAACTAATAAATTTTCAAAACTGTAAATTTTGAGATAATTAAAAAAAGTTTTGATGATAGTTGGTGCCATAGAAGTTTATGTGAGAGGCATTTCGAACAAAATTTAAAAAAAAAAATAATTTTTTCCAAATCACAAAAATAAATTATATGTGACTACATGTATTTTGTTGTTGCATGAATTAGGTTTATGACAATTGAATCAGGTTTTTTCTCTAAATTTGATTTTCTATTTCAATATAAAGATATCAAGAAGTTTTTTATTTACAATAAAATGAGACATGAATCTTTCAAACCGTTTAAATACTTAAACAATTATTTATTATACATATTTTTAAACAAACCACGTTATTTGAAACTTACTTGAGGTAAAAATAAAAAACGTATAAAAAATAAAGTAAATCATTCAATAAAAAAAAAAACGAATAAGCATTAAAATTTTTGTAAAATTGAAAAGAAAATAAATCTTATTATGTTTAAAAAAAAGTCTTTAAAAATATTATATCGTTACAGAACTTGAAAATTTTCATTTTTTAAATATTGTTTAAAAATTTTCCTTCAATATTTGATCAAAACATACACTAATATATATAGATAATAAGCTTGGTTCTTCTACTTTACATAAAATCTTAAAAAGAAAAAATTAACAGAATTTATCCAGGAACTTACCAAAAAACTATTTTTTAGGTTAGGTTTTCAATTAACCTTTTTTAAGATTTTACTTGAAAACTTATCATTTTTAGACGTTTTTCGTTGATAACTTATGTGTAAATATTTTTATTTAGCTTCCAAAATAAAATTGTCTCAAGATACACCAAATTTTCATCATGTATAATTTAATAATACTTAGGATAAATATTATACTTTGTACGAAAAAATTTGGGGAAAATTTTTCTGTGTTTTTTTTTTTAGAAAGTTTTGGATAAATTTTGTTTTATAAAACAAAAAATATTTTTCATTAACTGATAAAACTAGTACTTAAACAAATTATTATTTTTTTATCAAATGACACATTTTTAATCGTATGGTACCAGAAAAAATAAATGACATTACAAAATTACTTACTATTAGAAGAATTTAACATTTTACAAAAATTCATAAATATGTTATGTACACACAGAGAAAAAATATGGTTGTAGTGGCCATATGATTGGAATATATAATCACAGCGAAAAGTAGAAATGATTATAAGTAATAATTATTATGATTCCATTTTGTCATATTCTATCCGATTTTATAATTTGGTTTTTCATATTATAATTCCTGTTTTACATATAATTGAACAATCTTTCTATATTACCCCATTTTATCAGATTATGATTTGATACTATTATATTATTGCCCTATCTTATTATACCACATTGCTATATTATAATTCCATTTTATAATATTATTAAGTCATTTTCATATTAGTCCATATTATTATATTATCCCATGTTGTATAATCTTATTATATTATTATTTAATTTTGTTCCATCTTATCATATATTAAAATAAATTATTTTTATAAATTTTTTATAGAAAATAAGAGAGGAAAGGAAAAAAAATACTTGTTATTTGTTCATTAATTATATTGATTTTTACAAGATATGTTTTTTAACTAAACCCTTTAATGATATTTCATCAATATCTTACATTGCTTCAAGTATAACCATATCATGTCTATTTATATTTATTCATATATAAACTAAATGAGAATTACACTGAACAAATACTAAAAAAATATATATATTAAAAACAAATATTGAATATTTCCACAAAGTTTGTGAAAAGGATAAGTATTATAATTAAAATAATTGTCATGAGAATAATACTATTATTATGCTTTAAAAACAGAAAATGGTGTAAGAACAAGGTTTAAGAACAAGGACTGCAAATATTTAATGGTCGTAGAGGTAATGATATTTTTCATATTAATAAAATTTTGTTTCTGGTAAAAATATTTAAAAACATATAATTTTTGCTGTCAACCATATTAAAATATTTATTGAGTGTAAACATTAAATGACAAAATTTATGCAAAAACGTTGTTATCATGAACACAGAGTTATTAAAATTCAAGAAAATTAACAATGAGTATATAATATTATTGTAGTAATAATGCTGGAACCATGTTTTTTCTCTACGTGTAATTATTAAAAAAAAAAAATAAAATAAAATAAAATAAAATAAAAATACTTAAAAAAATATAAATAATAAAAGTACTTAAAAATATATATTTCCTACATTTTTATATTAAACAAGTGCCAATTTTTGAAATCTACTGATTTACAATGTTGAAGATAAATTCGTCATTCCTTTTTCTATTTATTTTAACTATTTTTTTCCAAAATAATCTTTATTTTTTTCCTTTTCTTCTTGTAAATTTTTCTTCGTGTTTTATTTTGAAAAATAGTTGAAAAATTATTTTTGGCGGGAAAATTTTCTTTTCGTTCGCCCCGTGTATCCGCGCCTGCCTGCAGTGAATTTCATTGAAATCGGAAATATCAAATCCAAAAATGCTTGTTTTTTGTCCGTTTTGATATGGAATCACTTTAAAGTGAAATTATCATATTGAATGTATTCTAAATAATACTGATTATTTTGCACATCTAGCCTTTCCTGAAAGACCATTTTCTGTTTCGATATTAAAAATGTCACTACCTAGGACTGATTTGATTGGGATTTATATGTTAAATCTCAGCATAAAGAAGAAGTAGATATAGGCAAATATATACTCTAATCAAACTGCAATTAAATTATATTTGGTTGGTGTAAATGCCGGATATCTCTTAATAAAATCTCAATATTGGCAGTGAATTGTATTTATGTTATTATGCTGTTTTCATGGGCTCTGTTTTACTGTAAGTAATCCCTATATAGATATTCTCATAACAACATGTGATGAACTTTTATATCTATTTTAAAACCAAATTAAAAGTCGCTAAGTCTATGACACAATTTTTTAGAACTTTTATAAAATCTCTAGATCAATAAGATGATGTCATGAACAACAAAAACCATTATATTTTTAAGAAGTGGTTCATTCTAACTAAAAAATATTGAACCACTTTCCTCTATTTTATAATCCATCAACTTAGTTAATTTCCTTTTAAAATTAAATTTAAACATTCATTTCTCTACCACCCTCTTTTCTTTATATTTCATTAATTTATTTCCAAAAACAACACAAATCTTTGTTATTATCCTCATAGAAAATAAACGAGCTGGCAATAAAAATGTTCATCTAACACAATTTTAATTAATTTTTGTTGTCGCCTTAAGCTATAAAAAATCATAAATATACACAAAATATGCGTGACTTGATTTTAAATGTACGAAGAAGATTTTAAATCCAATAAACAAAAAGGAAAATAAAATATGAAATTATTATGAAAATTATAGCAGCAACAAATAATTGTTATAGAGTCAAAAATGTTATGAGTTGTTGTAATTTATTTTAAAGAAATAGAAAATAAAAATTACTTTCAAATTACGTGCATAACACGGCAACGTCCGCAACAGCAGCCATTTCTAAAGGAAGACAATTTTTAACAAATAATTCTTTAGAATCGTTTTAATTTTTTTAATCATATAGAAATATTTATCTTGTTAGTTCGTTCGTCCTTTGAGTATTAGGAACTTAAAATCATTTAAAATTTTTCAAATAAATTTATTTCATTTACTTAAAAGATATACGTATGTAAAGTGAAGAAGAATAACATAGTCGGTCAAGCCAGACCATATAATATCCTACACCATACGTGTAGGGGTCTTATATTATACCTGTGGCCAATTGTTGACCGATGCTTCTATTAAGTGTAAAATAAAATATGCGAATATGAAATATTACGTAACAGGTAATAGACAATTTTTTATCAAGACAAACTTCAAAATTAACGCGACACACTTCACTAAGTTATATTTATATGAATTTATGCACTTTAGAGTGATTCTCGAAAGTAGGCTTATAGGGGAGTTTCGGTAAATTATGGAGCGATCATCATAAAATTTGTCACAGTGATTTCTATTTATATAAAACTTATTTGTGTCGAATATTAACTTGATACTTATATTTGTATGTGATTTATATGCATTAAAATGATTTTCAGAACAGTGTTTACATGTGAGCCAAGGTCATGAAATTTGGTATAAAGATTGCTACTTATACCAAACTTCCTTTCACCGAATTTGATTAAAATAAAACTATATTTAAGGCATTTATGATCGTAAAACCCCTATTCCGGGAAGGCATAATGACCGATCATAACCAATTTTAATAGGCTTCGTTAATATGCCAAAATAATTATTCTTGCCAAATTTCATCAAGATATCTTTAAAATTTTTACTTTGTTCACAAAGTTTACATGGACAGATAGCCAGTCAGCTGACCAGACAGACGGACATCATTAAATCGACTCAAAAGGTGATTCTGAGCCGAACGGTACATTCTAGGGTGGGATCCAAAGATTTTTTCTGTGCGTTACAAACCACAGCACAAACGTATAATACCCCAACCACCTATGGTGGTGATATGTTCAGGTATATGTTTGAATTCTCATGTGACCTTCATATAAATATAGAAATACACTCATGAAAAGTTATTAGTTGAGGAAAAATAGTTACTTTCTAGGGAAATTTTGAAACACATTTTGTGTAGATTTTGAAGAAAATTGGCCTTTAAACACAGAAAACAGGTACCATTCACCAAAATAATAAAAAATTAAAATGAAAATTTATTAAATCAATCAAATCAATCAAACTTCACAGAAAAAGTTATTCGATACTATTTTTCAAGTAATTTGTTATTTAATTTGTATGATCATATATATATGTATGGATCATATATTTATACATATATGAAGTTCATTATATATTTGGATCCGAAAATTGAGGGTATATGGGGATATACGATCATAAATATATCCATTTATTTATTAATATAAATCAGTAACTGTATTGTGATTTAAAATTAAAATGAACTCTCTTTTTTATTTTTTAAACTTTACGTGAAATATGAAAAACAACTTACAATAAATACTTTTGTAAAAGACACATATTTTAATGCAAAAATTTCAATTTAAATATGTACATTTAGGAAAATATCAGCTGGACTTGATATGAATACTATTTCATTTCACATTTCCTCTTAACAGCATACAATATAAGAAGAACATTCTCACGGTGTGCGTGATACGGTTTGTTATAACGTATTGTTCTACATATCTATACAATTAATGCGACAATGTCAGACCTCCACCCTTTCCACTGCCGAAGACCTAGTGGTCGACCATCGCCAAGTATATCTTAAACTTGATCGCCATGTAGAAGCCCCAGACTGAAGATTTAAATCCGTTTAAAATATTGCCTAAAAATAACGAATGCATTTTTCTTACCTTTATGAATTTCGTTTTTTCTAAAACTGAAGACTCTTGCAAGTTTTTTTTTTTCTGTTGGATCTTTACTTTCCTCATTTAGATTAAATAAATTTGTGTCTAATAAATATAAAAAGAATTAGTGGATATTTTCAATAATAAATATTTAGAATTGTTAGCCAATTACCTTAACATTATCTTTTAACACTGATAATTGACTGAATGAAGAATTCTTTTTTGTAAAAAGTTTTAAAATTTTTTTATATTTGTTTTAATTTATTTTTGTTATGTCAAGAAAATTTATTTTCAATATATCGACAAACACTTTATCAAAGACACAATTTATTTAGTATTCAAAACTATTATACGAAATAAAGTAAAAACGGGAAAATTTGTTAAAAATATTTGTATAAAATAATATAAATATGTAGTTTTGTTATTTCAATTAATTAAATATTTTATACAATTTTATTGCCAAAGCATAAATAATCATTTCAGGTAATGTAGCTTTATATATTTTCATTTTTAATATCTGAAACTCATTGACATACATGTTCCCTAAAGAAAGTGTTCTTGTTCAATATACGATAATATTTTTGATATATGGTTTTATATATAAATCCATATATTATAAATATTTCCATATATGTATGAGCGCATACTATTTCATACATGAAACTATATATATCTCCTTATGTTTTCATACATGGACTATATACGATAACATATGATAATTTTTAACTGGGTATTTGATATATAAATACACAGAAAAAAGTTAGAACATAAATTAAAAATTTACTTAATTTTTTATTTTAGTTCATAATATTTAAGAATATTTTCTTATATATTAATACTTTTTTATATTTTTTGAAATGAATCAAAAGTCAAAAAATAAACAAATGGTTTAAATTTTCATTTATATTTTCAATTTTGTAAATTCTTTGGAGAATTTTTAGTTTTTAATGTTTTTTACCCACATATTGGGATCAGAACAGAATGCTTCTTTAATAAGCATTTTGCTTCTTTTATTAAAATGATGCATGTGCTATGGAATGACAGAAAATTTATGCAAACAAACAATACTAAACAATACTTTTTAGCAGCTTTTTCATCGAAACGGATTTATTGTTAATATTTTCATGCAAAACTATTTATTATATTTAGCACCTGTATCAAATCTAATAAAACTAAATCAAAATTTTAGCAACATTTTTGCAAAACTAGTAAAATTTTCATTAAGTACAATTTAATAATATCTTTGAAGAAAATTTTGTTTTTGTATGAAAAAAGTTTGGGAAAATAGTCATGTTCGATTCTTAATATTTATGAAAAAAATTTTCAAATAAATGAATTTTTTATTTCTCTGTGTATAATAAATATTCACATTATTTTTCTCCAAAATTGACAGCTTAAAAAAAATTCAAACGAAAAAGGAAAGCATTTTAAAAAGATTTTCTGTAAGCAGCATTTAAATGAAATTGTTGTTGATTTTTGATTTCTTAACCTTAAGGTGGCATTTAATACAGGACTTCTGTTAGTTAATCGGCAAGTGCGCGTTTTTTATTGTTTGGAGTTACTTCTAAATGTTTATTGTAGATGTTCTAGACAGAAAAATGAAGGAGCAAATTCATATCAAAAATGTGTTGCATTCGTCTTTATAGTGGAATACTATTTCTGTATAAAGGTAAGTACTCATTAATTATTTTTTAGATATTATGTATTTAATGTCTTTATTAACGTAAGTTATACAGGCTACATCAGAGACTTGTTTGTCCTATATCGAAACGTCCCTCTAAAATGACCGTTGTTTCTAATTGAATAAAGTCGTGTGTACAGATATTTAAGTGGATGCTGGTGTTAGATAATATAACAACTTTATTAAATCGATATTTACATTTACATATGTAGAAAACATGTAAATGTAAAGTAAATGTACATAATTTTTCTTGTATTATAATTACTCCAATATAATTATAATTTTAAGTTAAAATAATGAAATAAAACAAATTGAAAGAGATTGATTAGAGAAATCTATGCGTTTATTTGAAAATTAAATGCTCACAGTTTGGTTGTTGAAGATAAAGTAGGGGAGTTTTATTATAAGTTAGTTGCAGTTAACTTTTATTATTATTATTGTTATTGTTATTATTATTATTATTATTATTATTATTATTATTACTATTACTGTTACTATTAATAATAATAATAATAATAATAATAATAATAATAATAATATTATTATTATTATTATTATTATTATAATAATATTAATAATATTATTATTAATATTATAATAATAATATTATTATTATTATTATTAAATATTCGATCAAAATTTTAATTGATATAAGCAATTTCGTAATGTAAATTCATTTTTTATTTTTTTTTTTCTATGCTCAATTCCTTGAATATATTAATTAAATTTTGATTTAAAATGAAACAACTATGTATGTTAATTGAAAAATATAAGATAATGTTCTTTTTTTTTTTTGTGAATAGGTGATCATTGTTAAGTACTATAGGATAAAAGATTGTAAACTTGCTTTTGCATTTTTAACATATCTTTATATTTATGCTATTTTAGGAGTAGCCTTCAATACAAGGGCAGATGAAAAACATAGTAAATATGGTAGAGTATGATTGTTCTGCAGTAGAATAAATATTTATAGATTAAAAATAACATTTTATGTAAATGAAGTCAACTGAAAAACCGACACTTTAAAATTTCTTTTACTAAATCAAAGACTTTTCTTTAGGTATTTAAACTAACTTTTTAATATTTTTAAATTATTCAAATTCGTATTCTCTAATGTTTTTGATCTCTATAGAAATGGTAACAAAATACTCTTAATTGAAAGTGACCCAGTTGTTTTATTTTTCTTCCGCCATAACAAAAAAAAAAATAAATAAATAAAATGGGAGAGAAAACAATGAATAAAATTTTTAAAATAATTTTCTTTTATATTCAAATCTACACATATGTACAAATATTTTTTATAAAGATTTTTTTTTCATTCTTATTGTTATTGTGCATAATCATCACTTGGTGGTGTGTCTCTTATTCTCCAAAGCAATTGACTCCAGTTACAATTGCGCCACCAACCCAAATCAAGTGAAGCAACAAATAAACCATTCAACCCAAAAACATTCATTCTTTACAGATAAATGGATTTTTACATACATTCATACATGCATACATATCTACATATTTGTATTCTATGTGTCGAATGTAAACATACATTCGACTGACTATATTTCACTGATATTCAGATATAGAAACAAATGTTTTTGCCAACGGTTACAAAATGATTCTTATGCAAAAACTCTAAGCATTAAATTTCCATACAAACAGTTTTTACAAAGAAACAAAACACAACTGCAACAAAAAACAACAAAATTGTATTGCTGCAAGAACACAAAAACTGCATTGACTGCAATTTCAATTGAAAACCACAAAAAGAACTAGAAAATGTGTCATTTGTTTATTCAACACTTGTGGAAATGTGTCAACTAGTTTTATGATTTAATTTACTTTTGCAACAAATACAAAACAAATTTAATGCAAATGTTACAATAAATATAAATAAATTTAACAGATAAAAAGAAAGGGGAAACTGAAAAAGTAGCTTAAAGATTATTCTTGTTAATTTACAATGAATTTAAAAATTGAAAAAGTTTTAATGAATAAAATGGTACTGTAAGAAATTAGACTATTGGTAATTACAAATACTGTAAATGATCTATGACTTTAGAGCTGCTCTTAAAAATATTGTTACGAAAATTAGTTTTATAAATTAAAAATAACGATTTCCAGTTTGTAACGTTTGTTTAAATTTAATTGAAATCTCTTAATTGTGATTTATCTTAATTATATGAGGGGGTTCTACTGACTACAATAATAATGAAAGCTTTTTGTTAACTTGCTTATGTATTAGTGAGAAACTTGTTTAGGCTGTTGTAAATTATTGCTTATGTGTTGATGAGTGGCTATTATTTTTTTTTTTTTTTTTACATGGCGTGTCATTGAAGGCAAGGCCTTAATTTCTCCTTAAAAAAAAGCGAGAAGGCAAGGACTTGCTCTTAAATAAATATGATATTTTATTTGCAATGATATTACAAAAGAATCTGAAATTTAAAGACATGCGGACTACCGTCATTAACAACACTTAAAAAAAATAAATGATTTTGAGCTTTGTAAATTTCGCTCCTTCTACTTAGTATCTGATGAAATGAAAACAAGAATTAGTGCCTAATTTTTTTTAACAAGCCAGGATTTTCTTTGAAAAATTTTCAGAAAAGGCAAAGTGTAGTGTATCTAAAATATAATAAAGATCTGTAGCGATGAAGCACTAAGATATTTTCCTGCTTTCCTGGTTAATTATAGACAGGGCTGCCAGACAATTTTTTTGGCCAACCACAAAATTTTAAAAATATTTCCCCAAAAAAGAAGTTTTATCATTAAAAAAGAAGTTTTATCATTAAAAATAATCACTTTTTTGTTTTTAACTAGTATTTTCTTCTCATAGAAATCATTTTTGAATGAATATTTTAACATATGTAACTGAATATTTATTGCAAGATTAAAGCCTTGGCAACAGAATTATTAATATTAACACATTAATAGCTAAGGTAATATCCAGCAGATATTTGTGTAAAACATTTGTTGTACTATGTATAAAATTTGATGAATAAAAATTAAAAATCTTAAAAAAATATATAAGGCTCTCTTTCCAAGACGATTTGTTTTACAAAGATAAGGAAACATTTATATTTATTACTTTTAAATAGCTCACATTGACACTTATTTAAATAAGAAAGAAAAATCTTTTTTAAACTTTAAATTTTTAAACTTCAAAAATAACAGCCAATAATTCGATTGTACTCAATCAGATATAGTAGATACTAATGATTCAAGATGTCTCCTGAAGTTCATACTACATACTATCTTGAAATTTGGTTTTTGTTAAACTCTTAACCAAAAATATGCATTAAACACATGCGTTGCTTGTATAGATCGTTAGCTTATTAAATACTGCTTCAAGAAGTTCTTTATAATGACATGTAAGTTTAAATTATATTCTTTTGTCTAAAATTCCAATTTTATTAACTTAACAAAAGATGCAATCTCCGAAAAAAATTCCCCAAAATGTTTTTAATATCCACAACAAATTTCCCAATCAAAAAACCAAAATCCTTTTCCACAACAAAAATTCCCCAAATCTAGCAACCCTGGTTAAAGGTAAGCCTTTGTGTGGATCTTGAAGTTACTGGAAAACTGTAGAAGATATAGAGAATGGAGAAATATGGAGAATTCTCTTTCTACGTTTACCTTTAAGAAACCAACTCAAACCTCAAAAATTTCAATCACTCGAAATTAAAAAATTCAAAAAAATTGTTTGAAAATAACGTGTTTTTATCCTTCTTTTGATTGCTTTAATCGCGCATTTTAGCATATGTGTCCAGTTTCTCAAATGTAAACTACAAAGACTTGAATTATATTATGGACTAGTGATGAAACCAAAATATTCAAAATTTTAATTTTTTGCAGCTTTTTGATTAGAAAATTTGCGCCGTTTCGAGTATTACAAAATAAATAATGTAGGTTTATTGCCCTTGTAATTACGAATCGTTTGAGATGGATTTCATTAATGTGCCCTCAATAGCAGTGCTATAGGGGATGCCCAATGAAGCTAAATTATTGCGTGATTAAAAAAGGTTTCAAATGTTTCTTTTTTTTTTTTAATCACGGTGGCGTGATAATATATTAAGTTAGAAAAACGTTATAACTCTTTAAAATCAATTTAAAATTTTGCGTACTTTATATTATAATTTTTTTTTAATTGTATGTGAAATTATATTTCAAAAAAAAATTGCAAAAAAGCTGAAAAACTGTAGAAGATAATTGTCATCAGTATATGAGAAATTCTCTTTTTACGTTTATCTTTAAGAAACCGACCTTAAACCACAAATATTGCATAGACTTGAATTGAATTATATTATGGACAAGTGTTCAAACCACAATTTTCAAAATGTTAATTTTTTGCAGTTTTTCGTTTAGAAAATTTGCTCCGTTTCGAGTATTACAAAATAAAGATTGGAGGTTTAGTGCCTTGTAATTATGAATCGTTTGGGATGAATCTCGTTAAAGGGCCCTCAATAGCAGCGAAACAGGGATGCCCAAAGTTGGGGAGAAAAAGTGTGAATGGCTCTAAACTAAATTCCAAATTACATTTTAAAATCACGGTGGCGCGATAAAATATTAAGTTGCAAAAACGTTACAACTCTTTAAAATCGATCTAAAATTTTTTGCTTTATATTATAATTTTTTTCAATTTGATGTGAAATTATATTTATAATAGGTATATAAATTCTGTTTTAGTTAAACGCAAAATAGGTTAAAAAGAAAATTGCACAAAAAGTATTCATGATCTGAGATCGCGGTAATCGCGTTGAGGCGCGACCAAGTCGCTAATTGAAATCGGTAAAAATATATACTAATCTACAGCTATTATTATAGTTAATATCGGAATCAATATGCACTCAAAAATAATTACGCTTTTGAATTTAATGCAACTTTTTATATTTTTGGATATGTGTTTTGTCATTGAAAATTTTATTTTATAGTTATATAATTGATATATGCAACTTTTTTTTATCATATAAAGATTTTTTTTTTTGTAGATAGATGTGAAAAATACACAAGCGAATTAAATGCAATTAAAAAAAATATCAAAAATCTATTTACACTTTGTTTTTTGTTCTACGTTCTAAAGGGAGGTTTAAAAAGATTAAACAGGTTCGATAATATAAAATTTACCGCACCTCCTTTAATTTGTATTTTATGTACGTCTGTGTAGGTTGCATATGTGCATTTATTTATATGTTACCGGACTTAAAATGCAATTTTTACAATATTTTTAAACTTCTGAATTTTAACTACCATAACATAAATGGTCATCTTGATTTTTTTTATTTTAATTAAAAATGTAACAAGAAATTTTATAAAATTAAAAAACGAAAAATACATGCATACTTGGTTGACTGAATTTTTTTTAATGCAATGTCAAATAATCCTATGAACTCGATTTTCTTTGACGTCATCAGCAGTATCGTACAATAACTTTTAATTTGTATTTTAGACAGATCGATGTGGATTATATACGTGTTGTAATTTTTTTAAATGATGTTTAAAATATAATTTAATTTTTTTATAAATTTTTATCTTAAACCTCCATAACACTAAATCCGTTTGCTAAAACTCATTCACGCTAATGATTTGTGTTTCGTTAAATCCAGTTTATGCTACTAAATAGCGTTCATGTGTCATTAAAAATTTTTCACATATTTTTGAACCCGAAAAAGTTTGAAACAATCGCCATAATTGCAGGAATGGTTTATAAATTCAGTTAGTCGTTTAGTTGTAAAATTCCAGTTCAGTAGTGATGTTTGGCAGTCGTTGCAGTTCACTTGTGTAATATTACGTTTGTGTTTTAAAATGTAAATAAAGAACTATATCAGAATTTAAATGCAAATTATACTGTTTTCTTATTACTGCAAGTAAAAGAAGCCCCGGATTTATTTAAAAGAAATAAACCAAAGTTTTTCAAAGGCAATAAGATAGCAATATTATATACATAGATATAATAAATAAATTTATATCATCATGTATTCAGTAGAAATTGAAAGTTTAACAAATAATAAATATACTAATTTTTCCTTATGGAAGGTAGCGAAAGATATTAAGTCATCGGTAGAGGCACAAACTCCTTTCAGGAAAGCTACCGGTACCTGGGTCCGTAGTTCAGAAAATAAAGCCAATTTATTTGCATGCTATTTAAGCTCATACTTTCAGTCGAATCCCCAAACATAATAATTTTGTATTGAGAGAGACACCTGACACTACATCAAATTACAATATAATTGTTGTTAGCCCAGAGGACATTAATACAGTTATCAAAAAAAATATCAATATTAGAAAATCACCTAGATGTGATTCAATAACACAATAATCGTGCAGTCAATAATTTTCAATGCGATCTTAAAACTAGAAGTTGTTCCGAAAATATGAAAAACTTCTCAGATTAAAATGATACCAAAGCCAGAAAAGGATTCTACTACACCATCTCCTAATAGACCTATCTTGTTTGTCGAAGTTGTTCGAAAAAGTATTTCAAAAGAAATATCGTCCCAGTTCACCAGTTTGGTTTTCGTGTATAACTATAGAACATGTGAATCGCTTAACTGGAGATATAAGGAGGAAATGTTTTGAATTAAAGGAGTATTGTTCAGCTATTTATATTTTTTAGATGTCGCGTTAGTTTTGATGTCGTCACATAGACACCAAGAGACTTCATATGAAATTAAAAGCTTCTAGCATTCACTGGTTAGTAAACAGCCAATTAAAACTAAGCGTTGATAATAAAGTCATCCTGTATAAAACCGTTTTAAAAGCAATTTGGACATAGGACATCCAATTATGGGGAACAGCAGCAATACGAGTATCGATATTATACACAGGGCCCAATCAAAAATTCTTAGAACCATGATGAAATTAAAATTTCCAAAGACACTTAGAGGTATCATTAGTAAAAGACGAGTTTAAAAAAGCACAGTGAAAAATACATTATAAAACTGCAGACTGACTCTTACTGCATTCATGACTTCTTACTGACGTTCAATCAAATTCAAGGCTTCGTACAGCCAATTTTCCACCCCTTTACTAGGAGTACCAATTATTCATCCTAGCTATGCTCTCGTTGGAGATAATTTTCTGAGGCCTTAAAAAAGGCAGATTTAATATATATATATATATATATAAAACTTTAAAAATAATTATGTTCATGAGATAATGACTTTTAATTATAATTTTGATCTTTTTTTGCTGTCCGCACATTTTTAGGAAGTGCCATTGCCATGGTCATACAAGTGTAATGATTGTGTGCGGATAAGGGGACCAAGAGAGGGACGTAATTGGTACTATATTTTTATAGCATTATTTTTCTTCTATATAACATAATTGACATACACTAGCTCTTACAAAGACAATAAAACTTTTTGAAGAAGCACATTTTTTTTTTGCCCGTCGATGAGAGAGTGATGGAATGAAACAATTTTTTTTTCTGTTAATTGGAATTAGTATTCCTAAGAACCAACAACATATTTTTCAAAATATTTCTTTTATGTTGAACTGCGTAATCAATAATTACCTTTTACTGTGTAGCATTTAATAAAAATACTTGTTTGACAAAAATATTTGTTAAAAAAAAATATTAATTAAATTTTTAAGTGAACTTTTTTTATAATAAAATAATAAAATAAAATATTTTTTCAGTCTTCAAAAGAACATAAAATTGAATAAACTTCATTATTATATAATAAACATATTTATTACAACTACTTTATGTTAAATTGATAAATATAAATTACTCTTGCTGCTCTAAATTAATCAAATTTATTGCCAATTAATTATATTTTTAAAAATAAATCTGCTGTCATTTAATAGACGTGAACAATAGGGTTATAACTTTTTGCAAATAACCAAAAAAATGGCACTGAAAGGTATAAGGGAATATAATATTCATTTCTCTGTCATTACAAAGTTCACGCACAGATCGGGGTGAAAATTTTTTGTAGACAATATTGTTTTGGTACTAAAATATTTACGTTTTCCGCCAAATTACTTATTATTATTACGTTTTATTGACTTTAATGAGATTAAAGAAATTTACAAAAATTTTCTGTGAAATTTCGGGAATTAATTATTTTTTATTTTATAAATTTTTAATAAATGGTAAAATTTTTACAATTTTTGTGATGTAATTTAAAATGCAAAATCAATTGCTACCAATTTAACATAAAATATGTGCAAAATGTGTTAAATTTGTTTCTAATTGAATTTAAAAATTTTACTTCATAACCGATAAGACCTAAGAAATTTTCTTCTGAATATTTAACCACATCACGATACATAGAATAATTGAGTTTGAATTTTTTTAGTTTTCTCTAATCCTTTTTTTGTTTAATACAAGCTTACAATTTTAACTTTATTTTTTCAGCAATAAAGCTTTACGCAGCTTCGATTTTCTTAATAGCAGTATTAATTGAACTCTTTGAATACTTAATGAATCGAAGCCCTCCAATTTAGTAAAATCAAAAAGAAATCTATAGTTTAATCAAAAAAACAAATGAGAGATTATATTTAATATTTCTTGATTTTTATACCCGTTTAACTTTTCTTAGCTTTAGAGTCGTTATCATTCAACTAATCCACAGCTTTTTTGGTATTATCAAATTATGATTTTAGCATATGTTGAGCCGCATCCAAGAAATATAAGATACGACCAAAATAATCCATACAATCTAAAAAATGCTTCAATTTGTACCTCTTACCAAAATAATTACATCAATTACCCAAAACTGTAAAAGTTTAAAAGCAAAATTTTTTTTCCAATTAAACACTTTTAGGATTATAATTAATAATATAATTCAAAAAATTTAAAACTTTAAGCAGTGCACAGAGTGGTTCCCTTTAAAAAAAAAAAATACTTGGCAAAAAGTCAATATTGAAAAATTATTTTTTTGCAAAAAAAAAAAAAAAATAACATGCCTGGTAAGCTAAAAATTTTCCCCTATAACTTTATAATTACTTTTTTAGTTTATGCTTCATTTAAGAATTTTTTTGTTATATTTTGTTTGTGATTTTTTATTTAACATCATTACTTTTAAAGTTATATATATATGTACATATATACACAAACTTACCTGACTGCACAGTCCATTTCTCTTTAAGGAAGAGAACATCGATCGTATAAAATGTCAAAATTTTAGTTTACTTTCCAAAAGCATTTATAACCAATTAAAAAATTGTTGAATCAATCAACCACTTAATTATATTTTCATATAAATAACAGAGTTATTTTTGATTCTTTCAATAATACTTTACAAGTGATTAATGAATGAGGATGACCAAAACACACAACAAATTTCTGTCTAAGTATATTTTTCTGCTGATTCTTTTCTCGATTAAAATCACAAATATTATTTTAACGAAAATAAATGATTCGTTTCATTCCTTAACAACTCAATAAAATATAGAAAAACATGGTTCAAAACACAATAAAGCAATAAAACACGTTCATCATTTTAGATAAAGTTTGCTGTAGCGAACAACCGTATTTTTTATAGCAAATTTCTTTTAAATTAATATTTTTCACAATTTAATAGAAAACATATGAAAACCTTTTTATATTATTTTTAATTAAATTAATATTAATTAAATAAACTCCAACAGACATAACAATCAATTTCAAAAAACTTCACATACAATATGCAACTGCAAAAGCAAAACAAATGCTTTCAACTCAGTTAATACGTGCATAATAATATTATGTGAATAAAATTAAATTAAAATTATTTGTTTTATTTATCTTTTGCTATTGTAGTTTTTATTTTATATTACTCATATAAATAATATATATATATATATATATATATATATATATATATATATATATATATATATATATATATATAAAGTAGAAAACTAATTAAACATTAAGCCTGGTTAACAACATACACGATCACCCACCAATTCGCTATTTGTGTTTATAAATTAAATTAAATAGAATTGTATTGTTTTTCAAACAAATATTTATTTAACAATTTATGGTAAGCAAAACGTTGTTTTTTTTTTTCTTCTAGAAAAAAATTAGAATTCTTGTACAATTTTTTATAGGTTTTAGGGAAATTAATGCAAGCGTGAATATAAATTGAGGCATTAGTGCGTAGCAGTTGTTTGGCTATTTATATGTTGGCAATAAACGTTTTAAAGCAACAACAGCACAAACACATTTCCATTTCATTTTATTACCAGTACTCTGACGTACAATAAATACTAAATACTTTAACAATATTGCCATTGCTATTACTGTTTGCTGTTGTTGCCACGTTGTTGCAGCTGTATGATTATTGTTGATTTTCTCACGAATATTAAAATACATTGTATCAGATATCAAAACGATATAACAACTACTTTAAGCAAAAAAAAAATATAAAATAAAATAATAAAAAAATATGCATGTGTAAATGGAAAAAAGAATTATATTACAATTTATAACTGTAAACCATTTAGTTATTATTTTTTTATTTATGTACGTGCTAATTGTAAGCAACAGAAAAAAATAATCGAAACAAAATTTAAACAAAATTATTTAAACACCTCGTTTGTCAATATTAAATTTAATAATATAAATTTAAAATTTGTGTGTCTGCAACCCACAACACAGAGGTGTGGTGTCAGATTGCTAACAACAATAAAAATACAATATTGTTAAAAACATTAATCAATTTAAAGTAATCAAATACTTGAAAATAATGTTGTTTGTAGGTTAAAGTTCAAGTTTATGAAATTATTTGAATTCGAATACGTGCCAGATACAAAATGTTTTTGTCTATAAACAATTTGAAATTTAATACCTTTTATGTATATTAATGTTATACTTGATACATTGTTTACGATTTTTTAAAATATAAGAGCCTTTTATAAATTAATTTAATTTTGAGATACATTGATTTATTAATAAATACTTTTATTTTATGGAGTACAAAGTGTCGGTTAAATTTATTAGATAGAATTAAGTTGAAAAATTTTGTGATTTAGCGTTAAGATTAATTTAAATATTTAAATCTTTAATGCTCAAGCGTTTTTAATTTTTTTTAAGGATATGGTGTGCATTTAAAGAAAATAAAACTTGTTAAAGGAAAAATAATAATAATAATTCTAAACTTAATCAACTACTTGTAGCAATTCTTCTCAAGATTATATCATTTTATATAAAAATTAATTGCTAATTAGATTAAGGTAATTTTTCAAAATTTTTCGCGGTATCTCTATACAAGAATTTTAAAGTAATAAACACAATTGAGCACAGCTGGGCCCTTCCTAAATTCTCTTTTAATTTGGACCCAATTCCTTTACAATTGCCAAAATTCTAAGTAGTTTTGTGGGACTAAAATAACATTCTCAATTCTAAAAAAAAAAATAATATTTAAAAAAATATAAAAGTAAATTTTCTTTCTTAGAATCTCTTGTGATTTTCTGTACCAAATTATATCTAGTGTAGATGGTAAATAAAGGTTTTATTGGTTTTAAAGATAAGAATTGCACAAATTATTCAGTAAGTATAAATTTTTAATATTTAATAGGATTGCTAATTATTCTGGTGTTATCTTAGCAGAAACTGTCATTGGTACTAGAAGTTAAAATCAAGGTCGGAGTTTGCGTCAATGCAGAATAAAGTGTCCGGCCATTGTTTTTAATAATACTTTTATGTTATTGGTAAATACCCTTCGATTATAGTTTAGGATTTGTTAAAACAGTCGTTTAATCTTCCTTTTGTGGTGTAGGTTCTAAAAGTAGTCTTTCTTATATTGGACTGTATAGAAAAAATGATCGTTACTATAGAAAGAAACGTTTTACGAGATCAGTGTTGTCTGGAGGTAAGAGAGAAAGGCTAAAATAAATCTCAAAAAGGTCAAAAAGGCTAAATTCAAAAAACTAAGGCCATAAAAATTTTCTAGTTCTCATTATTGTTTCATATTTTTTTAAATACACTGCCTGCCACTTGAATAAGGAATCACATTTTTTTTAACTTTAATTAAGTATATCTCCTAAACTAAAGTTCAGAAAAAAAATTTTTTTAAAGACATGTATTTCTGTGGTACTATTTCGTGTGTCACTCGAATAAGGAATATTTTAAAACTAAGCAAACTGTAATTTATTTTTAAATTTTAGGTTATAAAAATGAAAGCTATTATCTTCTAGCATTCAATTAGTAATGAGTACTACCACCAGTTTTAGAAATAACCTCAAAAAAAGCGATTTGGCATCGACTCTAATGACTCCAAGTAATTTAGCCAAATTGAACTCCATGCTTCCGTTATTGCATCCTTTAAGGATTCTATCATCTCAAATTGTTTTCCTCCTTCATAAACTTTTTTTGCAAGCCAACCCCAGACATTTTCCATTGGATTCAGGTCTGGTGAATATGGGGGCCAATCCAAAAGTTGAACACCTTGTTGATTAATCCTTCGTTTTACTGCGGTATGAATCGGAGCGTTGTGCTGTTGGTACGTCTAAGGTATGGGTCCAAAGAAATCAATAAATTTTGGAAATGCTTCCTCCAGAATGTTTTTGTTAGTCGTTGCAGTCATTTTGTTGGATACAAAAACCAATTCTATGGTACCATAATACGAAATGGCAGCTCAAAGATAATTCCCCCTTATTTAGGTCATGGAATTAATAGTTATACTCGTCGGAACCATCAATATTAAACTTTTTTTTCATCGGAAAATATAACTTTAAACCATTTGTCGGACCATGTCATTGTATTTTTATCAAACTGTAGACGTTGTGGTTTGCGTTTTTCATTAAGTGGTGTTTTTTTTTTTTGCAGTATTCTCGGACTATGTATGGGCACGACTTTAAAATACTGACTCCACTTTTTTCACGTATGTTTGATACCGACATGGCAGAATTTGATGCATTTTGGAGTTCTTGCCATTTTCTTCCGCCCTTTCATGTTTTTTCCATATCTTTCTACGTTATTTAAATAATTGTATACAACTGTCTTTCCTCTATTAATGTTTTGGCTATTTGGACCGGATTCTGACCCTGAGATTTCAAAATCAGAATTTTTTCTTTTTCAGAGTTATTAAGAGCCTTACCGCATCCCACTTTGAATAAAAACTATTTAAAAACTATCATATTAAAAATTCTCTAGCCGTTTATATTGAAAGAAATTCAAATCACAGCCTTCCTGATTAATATTAAAAGAATTCCTTATTCAAGTGACACACGAAATAGTACCACCGAAATACATGTCTTTAAATAAATGCATAATTTTAGTATAACAAAATATGTATATTTTTTATTTCTTCAGGAAACTAAAGCCAACGCTTTGAAATTTGGTTGCGCAAAAAATTATATTTTTTTCTGAACTTTAGTTTAGCAAATATACTTAATTGAAGTTAAAATAATGTGATTCCTTGTTCAAGTGGCAGGCATTGTATATTGTAATATATTTACAAAAAAAAAAAACATTAAACACACAAAAAATTTCAATATAATTTGAGTTATATTTCATATGAAAAATTATTCAGTATTTTTAATTGTTTTCTGTAATTTTTGGACTAAATTTCCATTTTGATTGTTTTCAAATTTGTGTGTGATTCTACACATTTACAAGTATATTAGAAAATAATATAGTAAGTTAAGTGATTTTTGATTTGGAGAATTAACCCAGCAAAAACTTTTGGTTTTCGGTACCGGCTACTACTTATTAAAGTAGTTTCTTGGTAATGCGGCGTCATTATTATTTGCCTACTCTATATTACATAAATAAGTACTCAAAGTATAATAGCACAGTAGTATTGCAATCACGTGGAAAAGTTTTTGTCACTTAGAAAATTAAGTGCAAGATGGTATACTGAGTTAGACGTTAGTGATTAAAAATGAATGGTTAATTTGTGTCCAAGTTCAAATCTATTATTATCTATTATTATAATAATATTTTTGAGTACCCCTAGAGTCTAAAAATAACTACGTGAATTTGTGGACAACTCGAACGAAAATAACTAGTTATTCATGCAAAAAATAAGTAGTTTAATTTTGTTTCCAATAATACCTTCTAGCTTACCAGGAGACCAAAGTTTTTGCTGGGAAGTACGAAATTTTTTGTCAAATGGAAATAATCTAAACTTTTTGTGTGAATAAGTAGACAAAAATGGTTAAATTGATGATTCTGTACAAAGAAACTTTATTTTCTAAAATATTAACAATTTACCCTTTTTGAAGCAATTTTGAGAACCAAAAAAGATAGAAAAAAGACTACAAGCTAAAACGAAAACTTTGAGGCTAAAAGCAAAATAAAAAGGCTAAACTTTCAACGCTGCTCTGGATCTGTTGGTATTAAAACGATTCAAGAGATGGTACACACCACTGATGGTGTATTTACATAAATTTTGTATGCGTACAGAAAAAATTATTGGATAAAATATTTTAACTAATTTATTAATTAGGTTTGGTACTAAACTTTAATTAATTTACTAATTCTTTTATTTAAATATTCCAAGTTTTTAAAATTTTTTGACAAATCTATATATATATATATATATATATATATATATATATATATATATCTTTGTATATATATGTTTGTATTCGCTTTGAATTTATTGGAACTTTTCAAAACAACAAAGTGTTGTGAATGTTTCTTTATATTTAGGAAGTAGCATTGAATATAGGCTTATTTGGTGAGTGAGATATTTTAATGTCTAGAAAGACTTTTAATCATTTCGACCTTTCCTTGTTTTTAGAGGTACCTGTCATTGATAATGTAAATCAGTATCTAGAACTGTGATGGTATCATATCAAAGCTTTATATGTACATTATTCAAATTATCTTTGTATAAAGCATAAGCGTATTAATTATTTTTAAAGATTTTTCCGACAAACTATTTAATGTGGTTACTTATGTTTATACCTCTAGATTACAGAGATTAATTCAGAAATATTATATTCCTTTCAGTGGAGCGCTCAACTGTGATGGCCACTTTTAATATGGATTTTGCCTAAAATTATGTAAATATATGTTTTTCTTGTAGAATTGTCCAAATTAAATTAACTTAAGAATCGAATCAATTAATATTTTAGTAAATTTTAAGTAAAAATCTTATTATATTTCTTATTGTATTGATTAAAGAAATTAGTTGAAATTTTAACTGAAAAAACAATCATTATCAATTAATTAATAATATCATTTTGGTGATAGGAGCAAATTCAAGCAAAAATTTAATTAGTATAAACAATTTCGTAATTGAAATCCATTTTCTTTGTTTATATACATTATGCTAGAACATTATGTAGAAGATTACTTAGTAGATACGTTGTCAAATTAGAACTTTTACATGTTCATTGAAAAGCACACAACAACTAGCGTATACGCTGAACAGTATGTACGTCGTACGTTCAAATAGATATAATTTTATTTTTACGAAAACTACGACCATAATTGCTATTAAAATATCTTTTAAGCTAAATTGTATATTATTTGAACTAAAATTGAAAGAAAATAAATAAAGAAAATTTCACAAATTGTTTAGCTTTTTCAATATTTATTTCAAACAAAAAGGTACGTTTATGTACCAAATATGGGTAAACAGAACGAAAATACGGTCGTAGTACGTTCCTACGACAGAATTGTGTTCCTAGCATTATTCACATTTTATATATGGAATTCTTGGCATTACATACACATCTTTTTTTATCATTCGACAATAATATATTTATAGTTATTAATAACTGTAATTTTACTCTAAGTAAATTATTTGAAACTTTTTAAATTGTATTTCGTTATTATTAGTTTTTTTTATTTTTGTTTCTTTTTGCAATGATACGAGTCAGTTAATAGTTTAATTGAATCAATTAATACTATAGTTAGTTTTAAATAAAATTACAAGCAAAAACATAATTTATTTCATTGGAAAAATAAATTAAATTTTTTAAAAAATGCAATTGTTTTTTCTTAAATAATAATATCATTTTGATAATGTTTGTATTTTTTATTATAAATCAAATCAAAAAATCAAACAATATTTCAATTAGTATGAGCAATTCCATAACTGAAGTTAATTTATATATATATATATATATATATATATATATATATATATGATTTAAATTTTTTAACAACTTCTATTTCTCTATATTTCCTAAAAGATCCCAGGACAAAACTTTAGAAATAAATTTATACTATTTTCCTAATATTTTCTCATACCCTTGCAACTTATTAACAATTTTATTATTAATTTTTACAAATTGTGTTTCTTTTTTATATTTCATGAACAAATTTTATTACCATTTTTGCTGTTATAGTTTTAAGAAACGAAACATAAATTCAATTCTCCAAAAAGTTACAGAAATATAAATTTTACGATCGTTTTTTATGATTGTTCAGTTTTATAAAGGTACCCAACCAATACACCCTGATATATTAGATACACGTAAATGTGTATGTATTTATGTACGTGTATTAAACGAAACCTTAACATTACCGTTTTTAAAGTCATTTAAACATCAATAAATATTACATTGTACTTACATTTGTATTGAGTTTATATTTCATAAAGTATTTCTTAAAAAATAAAATGACAAAATAATTTTATGTGGTCATATAATTCATATATAAATATATATTTCTCAATTTATGTCTGAATGTAATAAAGAAAGTTGTATGAATGTTACAAACAAAAGGAATCCATAAGGCGAAAACGACTATTATCCTGGAATTTGTATTATTTTGTATTTTCATTGTTGTGGCACGAGGAGATTAACATTTTATGACACAATTTAATGTCAGAATAACAAACAGTTGGGACTAAAAACCATGGAAATATTAAATACTTATAATAAAAAAATACAACACAATAATATATGTAAGACCTGATAAGCATTAACGTTGTAATAACCTTTTTTGTTGTTGTTGGTGGTGACTAAAACTTAAATATCTTGCAAAAATAATAAAAATATGAAAAATATTATTAATTTATTGTCGGCAGGAAATTATATACAATTTAAACAGAACTAAGTATTTAGTATATTTTCTTAAGAAGTTATTATTAAATATTTAAACATAATTTATAAATAATTAATTTTTATTGTTATATTTATTTTTTAATTGCTATATTATAAACAAAATAATATATAACAAATTTGTGAATTTTAAATAGGGAATGCAAACCGGGAAATCTACAATTTTTCATGTATCGTTTTCCCGGGAATTTTTTCTGGGATTCCCCGGAATTTTAAAATCGATTAAACGGAAGAAAATTGAGTGAAGTTTAACAAAAACTTCTATATTTTAGTAATTTTTTAAGAAAAATTAAGTTGGAAATTATATCTTAACGACAATTTCATTATGTTTTTATGTATAATTCTTTAAATGATTAATATGGGATGACACTATGGCACGAATTGAGTTAAACATTGTAACGTGGTTTTTTCACGAAGCTTAAGTGAGAACACAATTGGTTTACACAATTGGTTTAATAATTCAGTGTTTTAGTTATCGATAATAATAAAAATTCTAGTGTTACATAAATTATTGGCAACATGATGATACTTAGCGATTCAGTCAGGTACTTCTCAGGTAATTCGGATTATATTTCTGGTAGATGCAGGGTTGAAAATTCGGTTCCCTCGGGTATTATGCAGCAAGCCGGAATGTTTATGATACTTGAGATATATTACGAGTACAAGTCGTTATAAATAGACTACATAATTCAGACTTCATCTAAAGAGGAAGAGTCAACCGAAGTCGCTGTGCCAAAACTAACTTCGGTTGTTCGGTGTAGTGCCAAAACAGACGATCGAAGTCGCTATGCCGAAACAGTTAACCGAAGTTGCGGTGCTGAAAGTAGCAACCGAAGTTGTGGTATCAGAACTAATAAACGAAGTTGTAGTGCCGAAACAATTTTTTCGGATACACTGGCATCCGAAAAAGACAATTAAATATTGTGCAGGGTATCCCCCTGACGCTAGCACTTGATTCGAATACCATAGAAAGAATGACTGATTTTACAATATCAAATGCTTTGGAACAAGGCAGATTATATTGTAAGATCAGCTATCTTGGTTTTTGGCAAATTCTTCTATCGCTACAATCACAACTAATTCATCCAACCTTGAAATATTTATGCTGAAATTCCGTAAACTGAATGAGAATTATTAATATGATGGTTGATAGCTAAGGTAAATACGTTCATGTATTAGTGTAAAATAATGTAGTTAGAGGCGAATAAAAGAGTGTATTCCATTAACATTCGACACAAGTAACTGATTGAAAGTATCTTTAATATGTATTACAAATTTGTCAGTAGTATAGATAATGTGAGGAATTTGTCCCGTAGATATTTGACAAACCATTAAGAGAAACAGTTAGTAGTAAATCTGGCAAATCAATATTTATTCCTATAATTTTTGAACTGGAAAGCTACAGACAAATATCTTTAAATCTTTAAAAGTAGTTAGGATAAAAAAACATATGAAAAATTATGTTGAAATTAAATAAAAACATTTGTTTTCGCTAACGTTTATACATATTAAAATTGAAGACAAAACATTTTATAAAAATATCAACAACATAAATTACCGTATAACAGCCTGTTCCAATCGTCTTAGGAAGTTGAGATTTTTCCAAGATATTAAGTATGATGTCTTCTTTTGTAATTTTAGGTACGTTGTAAATGGTTATTTTCATACAATGTTGGATCAACCTATTGAAGTTACAAACTATTTAGTACCATTTGAACTCACGTTGGAATCACCCCGCAGGTGTCGGAAAAAGCAATCATCAGCCATTAGCTTTAGAATTATTAAATTCTAAATTTTTAAGTGATTTTTTTTATAAATTAAAAGAGATTTACAAAATCTGCTTAAAAGATTTGTAAAATATCTGAGTAAATATTTTGTTAATTAATTTCTCTCTTTTTCTGCCTCAAATACATTATTTTCTATGGTAATTATCTTTAAAATAAGAATAACCATATCGCCTGACATACCAGTGATATCCACTAAACTCTTTCTTAATATATTGTATGCCAGTATTCATCTAAGTTGATTAATCAATAGATTAAGCAAAGGATAAAATTTCCTTCTCTCAGTATATTTACAAATCCTGTTTTGAATCTGCTAATGCAAAGATTCATATCTTATTTTGGTCTCAGTTATTCAACTAATGAGAGAAGTGATAATTATACTTTTTAATCCGAGATCCCGGGAAGATGAAAAGTTTTTCCCGAAAAATTCAAAAGTCCGGGAAATTGCGATCCCTAATTTTAAAACTTGATAGAAATCCACATTAAGACTGTCAATTATGTTCGATATCCAATTACTTAAGTGTTCTTTGTATTTTTTATTATACAGAACCTGCTATAATGTTTACAAAATTTATCTATTTTTTATTGTTCAGCTAAAAAAAAAAAGTTTTTAAAATTTATGTTTAATTAAATGACCAGTTAAGCCAACTACTTAGAACATAAAAATATGGATATTTATGCAACATTTTTAAATTGCCGTTTTGTTTATGCATATTTTATGATTTATTTTATATATCTTGGCTGCATTTTGTCACATACTGGACTAAAAAAAATCTAATAATAAAAACAACTTAAAGCCAAACACATTAGTAGTGCATCAGTAACAACGACTAACAAGTTGCACTACTTTTATACAATTTAAAAATTTCAAAACATGTCAAGATAGATATTTATTTTTTTTTATGTGTCGCTCTTACACATACATAGTTAAAAAAAATCACAGAAAGACAAACATTTAAAATTATGCAAGTGTTTATAAAAGGAGCGAATCGAAAAGTTTTTCGAAAATAATTTCCGGTAAGCAAATTTAATGGTATTATTTAATACGTTCAAAACACCTACAATGTGTGCTTTTATATTTACGGGTAAAAAGAAGTGCTGCCAAATATAAACATGTATAAAATTTGGCAGTATTTTAAGTCTACTGTATATTTGTGTACATGTCAAAATTATTTTGAAAATAAAAAATGATACGAACATTGAAATATAATTAAATAAAATATAAAATATTTTCGTATTCATTCCATTTTCGTTTGCTTATCTGAGGTGTGCGAAATTACTGTCTAACTTGTTAGTCACTGATATATTTTAAAAATGCCTAAAAAATTTTTAATAAAAATTTTGTGTGCCTGACGACTTTTTTCACTATCAGCTCCGAAATTATAATGTTATTAAACAGCACTGTAACAGTTATTAAGGCATCTTATAATTTTGCTCAAAATATTACTAGTTTTAGTCAATTGTAGGAAATGTCGTTAAGTTGTCCGATGTAATAATAAACTGTCTTCAAGTCACAATTTCCAGCTGGGAAATCATTATTTAATGTATGCAGGAATATAGTTGGAAGTTCTATGGAATCATATTTCAATGATCAATATTCCAAAGTACGATCATTTACTAAGAGGACATTTGTATTATTAAAAGGAAAATTTCATTACCTATTGGCTGCAAGAGAACTTCACCATTCCCCACCACTGACTTACCAAATGATGATTTTGCCACAAATACTACTACTGAAAGCATCATAGAGTCTAATTTAACAAAAATTGCTAAAAATTTTAGAAATAGAATTATTTATGATCCAATTTAAACAAAAATTCAGATACGTACAAAATACCAATAAGTACGTGTAAAACTAGGATAATGTACATATTACTATTCATAAAAAATTAAATATAAATCAGATATAATATATAAAATTAATACGATATTACATATCGTATTTCTTATATTTTATTTTAAATATTTTTTGCTTCAGTTTAAGTTGGCGATTTTTCACTTATTTTTTTCTATTTAATTTTTTTTCATGAACTCGAATATTTTCGCAAGTTTGTATTTCCGTTCTAAAAGTCGAAACTACGTCGTAAATATTAATTGGCCGTACCAATATTCTTATTAATTTCCTTTAATTCTTATAAACAACAAACAAAGGGTTTTCATCAATTTTGTTTAAGGGTTGTACCGAATTATCCTTGTACTTAACTTGATTTACCACTTGTTTTTTTTTTTGAGATTTTCCTTTTCGGAAACATTTCAACATGCAGCCTGAGCATTAAAGACTCGTGGGATTTATTTTGTGAAATTACCAACAAGTCCTTCGGAAATCATTACAATATGATCTTATATTGTTTTGTAATCTGCATTATTTAAAATATCAGCGAAACTCGAATAAGCCGAGAGGATTCACTTTTGCCCTATATAGTTTTATTTATTGAAAGCAAATCGGCTACTTGCTACTCCAATGGTGTCAGGGAATAGACTATTTCTGTTGCGATAAGACTTTACTTTAATATGTGGTTTAAAGTCGGCCCATACCTACCTATCAACATTATTTTGTTCTCATTGTTAATTTGCATGAATTTTAATAATTCTGTGCTCATGCTAACAATGTTTTTGTTTAAATTTTGTAATTTAATGTGTACACTCAATAAAAAATTCAATATGGTTGTTGCAAAAACTATGTGTCTTTAAATGTTTTTATCAGAAACAAGATTTTATTAATATGAAAAATATCATTATTTCTACAACCATTAAATATTTCCAGTCTTTTTCCTTGTTCTTAAAGCATATTCTGTTTTAAACCTTAATAATATTATTATTCTCATGACAATAAAATGTTTTCAATAAATATAATACTTATTATTTTCACAAACATAGTGAAAAAATGTATAACCTGCTTGTTTTTAAATGTATTTTGTTTTTAATGTTTGTTTTCCAACTTTGTTGTAATTCTCATTTAGTTTATATATGAGTAAATATAAATAGACAAGTTTTGGTTATACTCAGTGTGATTTAAGCAATATAAGATATTGATTAACTACCATTAAAGGGTTTAGTTAAGAAAACATAGCTTGAATTTGAACCACATATGGTGCCGCAAATGAATATAATTAATGAATAAGTAGTATGCAAATATATATATATATATATATATATATATTATAAGATTTTACAACTACATGATAACATGGGATAATATGATAAAATGGAATAATAATATGAAGACATTATATTATAAAATGGAATCACAATACGACAATGTGCTATGATGATACAATAAGATTGAATAATAATAATAATAATAATAATAATATAATAACATCAAATTATAATATGATAGAATTGGATAATTGTGTGGTAAGATTGTTCAATTATATATAAAACTAGAATCATAACGTGAAAAATCAAACCATGAAATCGGACGCAATATGACAAAATGGAATAATAATTATTTCTTACAATCATTTCTTTTTTTCGCTGTGGTCATATGTTTCAATCATAATATATTGCTCTTAGATTATGGTCACTACAATTATATTTTTTCTCTGCGTGTAGTAATATCAAAATATAAATTAATTATGCAATCCAATTCTACACATACACACGTAATATAATAAACCACATTTTTTCCATTTTTCGACTTCATATGATGGTAACCTGGTGCATTTAAATCTTGGGTTAACATTTCCCGTAATTGCCTTGATCTGCTTTTTGGGGATTTTTTTGTTTTTTCCAAAAAGAGTGAAAAAATCTCCGAAACCTCGAAAATCGTACTAAAAACAACAATTTTAAGGAATTCGTAAATTTTTCCCTTCGAATCGAATTATTCAATAACATTTAAGGAAAGCATATTTCATAGAATAGAAAATTTTTTTTTTTTTTTTTTGATGCATTAGTGGTCAACATATAAAACTAAAATAATATTTATTTTGATGACATGAGTTACTTTTGCCTTTTAAATTATTTTAAGTTTAATATAATTAAAAATTTATTATCTTTTATAATGGATGTAGCAAAATGTCTTAAAAATATATAATGCCTTAATATTCATAGTTCTTTGTTTATTGAAATAAAGAGTGAAATGTATGCCAAGTGTTTTGTTACGGTAGCTGTAGTTTTATATATCTGGTGAGATTTTTTTGTGGTCTCTGTCTCAATGTTTGCCAATAAAATAAATCATTTTCCGTAAGCTGTTTTGCTAGACATCGAGAGAGATAAAAACCTACAAGACAAAATACAAAACATTTTATTATGCATGCAGTAGAATTTATGTTAAAGAATTTAATATATGCACAACAAATCACATACGATTTTTGTTAATTAATGTTAAACAAATGATTGGTTATTATTATTATTTTTTTTTAAGCTATTAAAGAAATGTCGAAAATAGCTTAAATTTAAGTTTTTAGACCGACGTTACTTTCCAAAAATTCTTCCGATTTCTACATGATTTTAAATTTTTATGTTAAAACTATATATATTCAATCACAAGAAAATTGAGTAATATACAGTTAGAAAAATAATTGCTAGTATTTTTAGTTTCTGATTAATCACTTAATTTGAAATTATTAAAATTTTTTTGCTCAATAGATTATTGTAACTATGCGTATTTTTTTAAATGTCGATTTAGATGCAATTAGGAGTTGTTAATCCTCGTGAAGTAAAACAACAAAAATTAAGGATCTGAAATGGTTCCATGTGGTACCCGCAAGCATCAAGTTAAAAAATCCAAAAAAAGGTGTTTGAAAATCAAAAGTTTTTTCTTTTGATTCCTGCAATCGCGGATTTTAGCATTGTGTCCAATTCTTTCAGAAAAAAAAATAATTTTTTGGGCAACCAAATTTCAAAGTCTTGGCTTTAGTTTCCTGAAGAAATAAAAAATATACATGTTTTGTTATACTAAAATTATGCATTTATTTAAAGACATGTATTTCTGTGGTACTATTTCGTGTGTCACTTGGATAAGGAATTCTTCTAATATTAATCAGGAACGCTATGATTTGAATTTCTTTCAATATAAACGGCTAGAGAATTTTTAATGTGATAGTTTTTAAATATTTTTTATTCAAAATGGGAATTGGTAAGGCTCTTAATAACATTGAAAAAGAAAAAATTCTGATTTTGAAATCTCATGGTCAGAATTCGGTCCAATTAGCCAAAAACATTAACAGAGGAAAGATAGATGTGTACAATTATTTAAATAACGTGGAAAGATATGGCAAACACATGAAAGGGCGGAAGAAAATGGTAACAACTCCAAAAGAAAGTCGAAAAATTCTTAGAATTGCATCAAATTCTGCCCTGTCGGTATAAAAAATACGTGAAAAAAGTGAAGTCAGTGCACCGTATTTTAAAGTCAGTTTGCCAAAAATACAATGAAATGCTCCGACAAATGGTTTAAAGATGTATTTTCGGATGAAAAAATGTTTAATATTGATGAGGAATTATATTTGAGCTGCAGACAGAGCCGAGAGGGTGGAATAATGGTATGGGGTGCCATTTCGTATTATGGTACCATAGAATTGGTTTTGACTGCAACGACTTACAAAAACATTCTGGAGGAAGCATTTCCAAAATTTAATGATTTCTTTGGACCCATACCTTGGACGTACCAACACGACAACGCTCCGATTCATACCGCCAGAGCAGTAAAACAATGGATTAATCAACAAGGATTGGTCCCAATATTCACCAGACCTGAATCCAATGGAAAATATCTGGGGTTGGCTTGCAAGAAAAGTTTTGAAGGAGGAAAACAATTTGAGACGATAGAATCCTTAAAGGATGCAATATCAGAAGCGTGGAGTTCAATTTCGCTAAATTACTTGGAGTCATTAGAGTCGATGCCAAATCGCTGTTTTGAGGTTATTTCTAAAACTGACGGCAGTACTCTTTACTAATTGAATGCTAGAAGATAATAACTCTCATTTTTATAACATAAAATTACAGTTTGCTTAGTTTTAAAATATTCCTTATTCAAGTGACATACGAAAAAGTACCACAGAAATACATGTCTTTAAATAAATGCATAATTTTAGTATGACAAAATATGTATATTTTTTATTTCTTCAGGAAACTAAAGCCAACACTTTGAAATTTGGTTGCGCAAAAAATGTTTTTTCTGAACTTTAGTTTAGGAGATATACTTAGTTAAAGTTAAAAAAATGCGATTCATTATTCAAGTGTTAAAGTATTAAAACCAAAATTTTAATTTCTTGCAGTTTTTCGATTAGAAAATTCACGCCGTTTATGTTGTTGCAAAATAAATAATGGAAGTTTATTGCTCTTGTAATTATGGATCATTTGAGATATATCTCGTTAATGTAGTAGCGTGAATCGCTCTAAGAAATGCCTTTTTCACGAGGCACACTCACAGCGTAATTTCAATGAAGCTAAAGTATCACGTGGTCAAAGAAGTTCTCCAAGTTACATTTTAAAATATTAAATTGCCAAAACGTTATAACACTTTAAATTCGATTTAAAATTTTGCATATTTCATATTAACATTTTCTTACATTTTATGTGAAATTATATTTAGAATAAATACAGCTATTCTGTTTTAGTAAAGCGAAAGAATAGGTTTCAACGCAAAAAATACTTAAAAAATATTACTGACGTGAGATCGTGGTGTCTTTTATATTTCATAAATCGTGAAGGCACACTCAAGGCGATAATTGAAATCTGTAAAACTGTACGCCAATAGCTTATATCGGAATCGAATTTAATGCAACTTTAAAAATTTTTGAGTGAGTATTTTTTCCATTGATAATTTTATTTTATAGTAATATAATTATTATTTGCAATTTTTTATTTATTAGCATTATGAGAAGTTTTTTTTTTGTGGTTAGATGTGAAATATACATTAGTAAATTAAAAGCAATTAAAAAAGTTTTTAAAAATCTAGGCACACTTTGTTTTTTGTTCGATATTCTAATGGGAGGTTTAAGCAGATATATGTTCGCGATAATGTTTACAAATATGAAATTTAACGAACCCTCTTTTTTTTTTGTAGGAAAAATTTTAAGTGGAAACAGTTATTTAAATTACATAGAAAATTCAATACGAAAATAAAAATCAATAATATACCCAGAAAAAAAAGGTTCATTTCAATTATCAAATTGCTAATATTAATTAAAAATTTGCTTGCATTTGCTCCAATTTTTTAATTTTTTTTTTTTAAGTTTCAATTATCTATTAATTAAATAAATTAAATTTATTATTAAAATTTTGAATAAAATTATTTATAAAATTTATTGAAACGATTAGAAAATTAACTTAATATATAAGACACCGCTAAAAATCCTCCCGCAATAATACAAAATCGTCGTCTTAACTATTTATTTATTTCTGAATTAGAATACTCTTCTTAAACCTAGTTCTCAGTAAAGCTCATCCTCATCGTATGCTTTTATACTATCGGCCGGGGTTTCCAGAAAATGGTTTAAAAAATCACTTAGGGGACGACACAATAGTAAAGATGTAAGTATAAAGACATATGATAGCTTATTTAAAAAATCTACAAATACATTCAGTACATACTTATGGCTTCTAAAGATTTTTTTCCAGACAGAATACAATACAAACTCGAACTTCTAATAACTTCCGTCTTCATTGACAGAAACATCTGTAATAAACTGAACTGTTTAACCATCTTATAAAGATTTCTACTTACTGAATAATGAAAGAAATTTAATATTACTATTGAAGTCGACGGAAATTTGTATAATCTGCGCTTCTAAAAGAAAATTGAAGGCAAAATTGTCGTCATTTGAAAAAAATATATATTTTTTTCTTTTTCAAATGTTTTTCTTTATTTTTTGAGTTTTTTTTTTTAGGAATTGTCAATTTTTATGAAAAGACAAATGAAAATTAATTACGTTTTAAAATACTTAAGTAAATTTGAAAATAATGTAAAACTAAAATTAATTGAAAAATTTTTATAGAATTTTTTTTTTCTGTAGAGTCTGGTAATATTTAGAAATCATATATATTACAAAAAAAAAAAAAAAAAAAAAAAACATTGTGGAAATACTGTGCACAAACTTGGGGATCTTGTTGAAGGGGTTCTTATAGATGATGGCAGAGACGGGGGGATGTAATTAATAAAAGGGCCAATCTATAAGAAAATATTTAATTATAATTACTCAGATAGGAGTAATTATAATTGTAAGGATGATAAAAAAACATTAACAAGATTAGGGTTATAATCCATAGGGTAGCTGGCTGTTGCTGCATAAAAACAAACTCACCTTTCTTTCTTTGGTTTTACTTTTATGAAATGGATGTACTTGCTGTTGATTACAATTCTTTAGTTTATCTTACTCGTTCTTAACAAGTTTAGATTTGATTTTAGGAAGTAAGTACATATAAATAGTTCTTGCAGGTTGCGGTAAGTAAACTTTTAGTTTTAGCTTAAGGTGAGTAATTATAGATGAAGTGATCTTATCGATCGACTGGTAACAAGTGACCCTTTTTCTTCATGACAGCAATAATAGTAGCATTAAGATTTCCAATAAATTTCGTATAACATTTTCTCTACAGTGTACTAAAAGTGCTGCAAATTGATATAAAGTACACTTAAAAAATAATTGTCTTATATTAATTTACATAAAAATTATAATGATTATAATTTAAGTGTACAACTAATTTGGACATACTGAATTACACTTTCTGTAATGCAAACTTCATAACCTTTCTAAAGATCATACATTCTCGCCGAACATACCAACGGCTGCAGAAAATTTTTAAAATATTCTAAGCGATGTTAAAATTTTTTGACAAATTATTTATAATTTCTCCTTAAATTGTCTTTATTTTCATGTAATGATATCTTTTAACTAAGGACTATACAATCCTTTAACTATTCCCATTCCTTTTTAAACATTCACTTAAATCTCAACTTGACTCCGATAGGTTTTTTCATCATTTTTTCGACCATCTTTATATTTTAGCGACCTTTTAAAGTTGTGTTTAAATCTTAAGATTTATTTATTTCTGCATTATAGTTTTAAAGACAAGATTTTGAATCATACGAATTTTTCTTTTAATATCAGAAATAAATGCCGCGACTTTTTCAGAAATTACACAAATCTCATCTCAAACTCTATATATTTCAGGCTTTACAACAACAAAATATTTATTTCAAAATATTTTATAGCAATACATATATTTGTTTTCTTTTCCAAATTTTCAAAATAAATAAAAAAATTTAAATATATATGACTATGACTGCATATGCATTTATTTTTAATATCGGATTTAAAATGGAATTTTAAAAATTGTTTGAAGTTACTGGTTTTTAACTAGCATAATATAAATGGTTATTTCTTAACCATTAATATCAATTTAAAAAATTTTTTGCCCGTCAAATATTAAAAATATATCAAAAAGTTTTATAGAATTAAAAACCGAGATGATTAAAATTTGATTAAGGAAATGTTAAAAAATCACTAAAATCGCGATTATTTTCGGTGTCGTCAATAACATTGTATCACTTTTAATTTGTATTTGAGACATTGATTTGGATTATATACATGTGGTAATTTAAAATCTTGTTGTATATACACTCAAAAAATTTTTATGTTTACTGAATGTAGTTAATTTAAAAAGTTTTCCTTTTAGTTAAAAAATAATGAATATTCAGTTATTTCTTAAGAAATTAAGTTTTTAAATTCTTCTTATAACGGGTGATCCATTTCGGGGTTCCCTACTTTTTTAAAGAAAAAAATACAGAAAATTCAAATTTAATGGGAAATGTTTATTATCCTTTGAAAGAACATTCTTTGGCATTTACTTTTTGAAGATTATGTCTATCAAATGTTGGCCGTTGCTACGTCGCAGATGTTCCATCCGTTGAGTCCAATTTTCGATGACTCGCTCGAGCATTTCGACTGGTAACTGGCGAATGACACGCGTGATGTTTTCCTCCAAGGTCCGCATAAACTTTAGACTTTACATATCCCCACAGCAAAAAGTATAACGGTGTGATATCACGCGATCTTGGTGGCCAATCGGCCGGTCCAAAACGTGAAATTATGTGCTCACCGAAGTGTTCTCTCAATAAATCCATTGACTGATGCGATGTGTGGGAAGTGGCGCCGTCTTGCTGAAACCAAATATCGCCGAGGTCACGAGCTTCAATTTCAGGCATCAAATAGTCGGTTATCATGGCACGATAACGGTCGCCATTGACGGTTATGTTCGCACCGGCATCATTTTTAAAGAAATATGGACCGATGATTCCACCGGTCCACAAACCACACCAAACCGTTGTTCCTTCTGGATGAAGTGGCAGTTCTTGAATCTCTTCAGGTTGCTATTCGTCCCAAATGCGGCAATTTGGTTTGTTTACATACCCATTGAGAAAGAAATGAACAAAATTTGCCTCGAAAACGTCGGGTCTACTTGGAAATTTTCAAGAGCCCATAGAGCGAAGCGATGTCGCTTGGGAAGGTCGAGCGGCTTCAGTTGTTGCACAAGCTGTATTTTGTATGCTTGCTGCGAACGAGTTGCTGTGAACGGCGCCGAATCGACTCTCCACGGTCTTCGTGTACACTCTCAGCTACGGCCGCTATATTTTCTTCACAGCGTGCTGGACGTGGTCTATTCGGTCGAATATTATCTAATAATGAATGCTGGGTCTCAAAATGGGTACTGGTGTTGCGAATAGTACGCTCAGTAGGCCGATTATGTTGACCATAAGTTGAGCAAAGTGCACGAAGCACATTCCTCACAGAACGTGAATTTTCGTAATAAAGTTGAACGATTTCGTTGTTCAGGCGTAAGTCTTTCCATTATGAAATGCCAAACAATACTAAACAAAAATAACATGACAGCATGACACGATTCACACGTGATGTGTCAAAAAAAGGCTATTGAAAAAAGTACCTCTACTTGAATCACTCATTATGTTGTTCAAATATGAACTATAATAAAAAAATGATTTTTAATTACAGTTAATGTTTTAAGTAATTTTATAAATTTCAAATATTTCAAATATTTTATAATAACGAAGCTTTTATTGTAACAAAAATAAAATAAATAATAAAGAAGAAAATGGAAAAAATGGAAAACAATAAATAAATAGACATGAAATGGTAAGTAGTTATTGAAAATTGTATTAAGCAAGTGTACTAAAATATATTTCTTTTCAGCTAAGCGGTGTTTCAAGGTCAGCAATGTTTCATAGAAGTGAAATGAATGACAGAAAATATTTATGTTAAAGATCTGGTAAGAACTGAGTACAACAACGTTATTCTGAACATTTGCTTTATAAATTTTACAGTATTTTATTCTACAACTATTCAACGAACTTGAGCCCGAATGCAAAAATTCTAAGAAACTCTAAAACATTATTTTTTTTCTACTTTGGTATGTAATTGTTAAATAGTTTAAGATACATAAAAAAGGCAATAGTAGTTACTGCTCTTTTAGTAAGTCAAATAATGTAAGTTTTGTTGGTTAAAAAATCAACATTCAAAAATAATTTTAATTTTATTTAAATAAAATGTCCGTCTTTTAACTGAATTTATGCTTGTTTTTACTGAATTTTTTGCTATATTTACTCACATAATTTTTGAGTGTAGAATTTTGGCAATTTTCATAATTTTTTGTTTTAAACTTAAAGTCATTCATGCAAACAGATTTGTGTTTCATTAAAGCTAACTAATAACTCAATTTTTTTTAATCTTTCATTTAAAAAAAATCAAATTTTTCGAACCCCAAAAGTAAACGAGTTTGAAGAAATGTCCATATAATAAATAAATCTATTTCACAGGCAAAATTATGTTTTTTTACATCGCGAATAATTGAATATCTTTTAATTGAAGTCGCGTTTATGGAAAATTGTGATTAAATGCAAACCCTGTTAATTCAGAAGTTAATTTCAAAAAACAAACTTCAGTCATTTACAGATAGGACGCTGTAAATATAATAAAAAAAAAACTCCTATTACTATGTTACAAACGAAGGAAACACATGTATCTGTAGGCCTTTCATGAAGAATTTTACTATCGAATAGTAGAAAAAAATTTCCCAAAAAAAAAAAGAAAAAAAATATTTGCAAAAAATTCCGTGTTTAGGGAGTTAATTTTTTTATTTCCAATGTTTATCATATTAACGTATAAGTAATGTACTCGTAAATACATATATAGCAATAATACTTATGCGTTATTTCGCAATTCGTTTTTATCAGTGCGGAAAATTGAAATTTTAATAAAAGCGACAGCAACAAAAGACACTAATGCTATTAAAAAAAAAAAAGTGTATTTATATTATGTAAACTTAATTTTCTTAAATTAACTAAAGTGTTAAGAATAATTCAAATTGTTATAAAATTTTAAATGGCATAAATTTAAATTCCTTTATTAAATTAAATATTTGTTATTACAATTTTGCAGCAAATCTCTTTAATGCAAATTACTTTATGTTTATAGTGTTTAAAACTAATAATAAATAAATAAATTCATTTATTATTCATTTTTTTATGTCCTTTAGTACATTTTTATTAACAATGATTTTTGTGTGTTTAAACCTCAAAACACCTGCTGCATGTTAAGTTTATTATTTAATGATTACTTTTGTATGTTGCAGGAACAATACATGCATTTTTACATGTATCTGTGTATGTCTTTTAGTCTGATTCTGCTTACTTTGTTTTTGCATATTATAAGCTTCCATTTGAATATACCTATGTATATATGAAAACTAGTATATATGTGTTGAAGGTGTATTGAAAAATAAATTATATTGCATTATGCATATCCATGAATAAAATGCACTCACACATACATACTAACATGAATATGAATTGTTGTTTATAAATAATTAAATTAACACATTATTATATTCAATATCATTACTAGCCATAATATAATACATATACAGACAATAATTACATATTTACAAATGCTCTTAGAGACACCGGCATAGGGTTAATGACATTATTATATTAAAATAATAATTAAACTTGTTTGTTAATTTTATATAAATTCATATAAGTATGTATGTTTTGTTGGTGTATATTTGTTGCACTCTGTATGTATTTAATTTATATTTTGTAAAATATTAAATACAATAAACTCATTATTTGTATTTAAAATATGTTTATAGTGAGCGTTTTAATACTATAAAGTGAAAGTTTAAATTTATTTATTTGGTTATTTTTGCTGAAAAAAGTTAAATTGCTTATTTCGTAGTATGAGTAGAGGGATGTACTCCATATATGAGCAAAAAAACAAACCTTTTAAAATTCGACTAAAATGATTTTCAGACTTTTATTTTCTTGGCACATTGAAAGCACTCTAAACGAATAAAAAGTAATAATGCAGCACTTAAAAATCCATTGGCGTCAATCACTTTCGCAAAAAAATTATCGCGTTTTAAGGTTGAAAATTTAAAAAAATTCTTAGAATTTCAAATTTCACTTCACGTTCGTAACATGTTAGAAGACTGGCAATATTTATATAAATAAATATATATATATATATATATATATATATATATATATATATATATATATATATATATAATTGTATTAAAAATTATAACTAGTGATAATAATATTGTTAGTCTTTTAGCATGTTATGAAAGTAAAGTGAAATTTGAAATTTTGAGAATTTTTTTTTTAAATTTTCAACCTTAAACTGCGATAACTTTTGGGTCCGCTCGTGAAAGTGATATACATATACATATATACTGTTTTTTTAAATGCTCTTGATTTGATATCTTTTTTTTTTGTATTTAAAAAATTGTACAAAAATTATTAAAAAAAAATTAATTTTTCTGTGCCACTTAGCTAATATTAACAATATTGTCAGTCAGGATGATAAATGAAAGTTTCAATATTGCGCAAACTTGAATAAAAATAGTACCCTTCTTGGCCTAATTGCATTGAAGTTATACCAAATTATTCACAGTTAGAGATTTTACGGAAATTTTTGTTACCGTTGAAAGTTAACATTCAGAACGTTAAGAATCGTTAAGACAAATTCGGACCTGAAACGTCATTCACTTATAAAGAGTATTGAACAGTGTTATTTATCCAATTATATATTTCCATTCCTGAAACAACTCACTAAGTTTTTAAATTTGTTTAAATTCAAGAAATATCAAAATGAAACATATTAACATATATGCTCTGCCACTGTCCGAGACCAGTGCTGACAGAATTCGCAATTATTATTTTATTTTTTTTGTTGCCAAAAGTGGTTTAAATACCTCTATTTCATTCAGCGATGTAGTCTGCTTTTGCGGTCATATTGCAAGAATAATAATATATATGTAATAGAAATAATAATATACAATAATATATATATATTTCACCAATTGTATAATAATTTTCTACAAATACATTCTTTAAATATATATTAAGTATATTCATTTAAACGCTTAAATTTTCCATTTGTGCAATTCAAATTTTCCATTTGTGCCATTTTCAAATGGTATGCAATATAATTTTTTACGTTGCAGTTATTAATATCTTTTAAATATAAATAAAGGGCTGCTGATTTATTGCATTTTTTACTGTTCATTTACGAGTGTGCAAACTTACATCTAATGCTCAATTTGCGAAGGATTTGCGAGTTTTATGAGGACCCTTATTATTTTTTTTTTCAATTGATGTTAGAAATCAATTCGTTCCTAAGATAGAAAAAAATATGTAAAAACTGCACTTATATATAAAATAGGTCTGTTCCAGTACTTGTCAAATTTATAGTTTTTAGTCACTATTTGTTAGAAATTATGAGAAAAACAACAAAATACACATAAATTCTTAGTACGGGAATGCTTTCCTGTAAATTCTGATTAAAACTTGAAAATTTGATAAATACTGAAACAGAGCTAATATTAGGAAAAATTAAGACATTTTTTTATTTTCCCAAATTATGAATGTAAAATGCTTTCAAATTTTTTATATGCTTAGCAATATGAAACTTTAATTAACAATTTTTTGAGAGAGATTAAAAAAAATTTTTACAACCCTAATCGTTCTTTTGGACATGTTTCTCTTACGGTTATTAAAATATACTTAAATAAAATCACTAACAGAAATGAAAGGATTTTATCTGGAGTAATTAATCAGTAGTTAATACATAGACTTGAGCCTGACGTTTAGCTTTCTTAAGATTGTTTAAATGGATGATTCTGTAAATATAAAATTGTTTATAGCAAATAAAATTTTAACCCTTTTAATGCAATTTTTAAAATCAAAAAATCAAGAAAAAAGCTAGAAGCTAAACTGACAACATTAGTCATAACATACAAAGTGATATTATTTCTCTATGGCCGGAGAGTAGTTCCTTATATAACTCTAACACCAAAAATTTTAACTTGTGGGAAAAAGACCATGGTTCGTTTCAATTTATTATATTATATATTATTATATTTATATTTTTCATCTTTGGAGAACTATAACTAATAACCCCAAAGACCGATTTTTAAATTTGTTACTAATACATTTTTCCAAAAACCAAACAGAAGTAAATAATAATTTTAATATTAACTCGATTTCATTGATTAAAAATTTTTGTATTTTTCCCATAAACTAACAAATTATATTATCTTTTTTGTCAAATCTTACCAGGTCTTCTTAGTAATGATATTTCCTTAATTTATCTTCTATTATTTTTGTTCGAGATTTTTTCTTTTTTGCCTACATACTTGACCGCATTTCTAGATAAATTAAAGTTGAAAACCATTAAATTTCTATACCACAATCACAATTAAAATGATCTGATAAATTCAGCACTAATAAGAAACACACCTTTTGCTTTTCCAACAAAATACTCTCATTAAAGCCTGTTGTATATGGATGTAGTGAATATTTTCTCATTATTATTGATTTTCGTTCAAAATCCTGCTTTTCTATCCCCATATATTTATATCCTTAATTCTGTCTATCCTTCTTAACTTCCTTCATAAGTGAGTTCCCTAGTAGAAAATAATTTTGTCAAAGATAAATAAATGAAAATACAAAAACAATAAAACAAAGAAAAAATGAATTTATCAATCACTAAAGATATACATCTTTTTGTTTATGTTGTTGCTGTTGTAAATATTTAAAGCAGAAAACGTTCGTATATCACTTCACATCACACCACAAAAGCAAACTCATCAACTTTTAATTAGTTGCAATTTGTAACACTAACGTACAAACGTCTTAAATAATCAGCCGCTGACGAGGTTGCTGTTGTTGCTGTTGGTGGTGTCACCAGCACAAATTCAAGTACAAACACACAAAAAATAACACTTACACATAGATACAATTACACTCCCATTGATATTTGTTTATATAATGTAAACATGTCTTGTCGCTAAAATGAAAATGAACATCAGCAACAGTGTAGCAAGTAGACAAAAAAAAAAAATGACAGAATAAATGAATGAACCAAAAGAACTTTGATGTTTAATCTCAATGACGCTTACAATTTCTTGTCAGGTTGTAGTTTTTTAACTTTATTTTAATACTTTTGTTCTTCTTGCTTTTGTTGTTGTTTGTACAAATATCTTGTTAATCTTTATTCTCTTACTGCTTGCCGCATGTTGTTGCTGCGATTTCTGTATTTGTGTGGTAGGAGTAGTGATGAAAAGCATTGTCATTATAGACATTATCAGTATGTAGCTTAAAATTAACAAAAAAAATACAGAAGTGTGCTAACTTAAAATTATAATAATGATCAAAGAATCTTACCACTTGGAGTACGAAAACTTGAAGGTTATTTATTAAAGTTCAGTCCTTAAAAAAGTGATGCATGTCATAATGTCATGAATTTTATGAGATACGGCATACCTAGAGAAGAAATCCTTTCTGCCTTTCTGCAATATGAAAAACAAAAACTTTTTAAGCAAAGACGAGTTCTGCTATATACATATAATATCATAAGACCGAATCAATTTGAATTTAGATGATTTTACACAACTAGTTTTTGTAAATCGAAATTCTGAAAAATTAACCAAGTAAAACGGCAATTATTCATTTTGCCTTTTGGCTGATTATTCGTACAATTTTGTGAAAACTTCGAAAATAGACTTTTTAAAAGTGTAAATAAATATTTTCTTATTAAATATCAGATAAAGGATAACTTAAGGATGAAAATAATTAAAAAAAAACATAAGTCTGTTATTAAAAACATAACGCATGCAAAAAAAAGTAAAATAAAATACATGTAATAAAATTATCAAAATATATATATATATATATATATATATATATATATATATATATATAATTAATAGTTCTAGAACCAATTATTAAAATCTATAATTTTTGTTTGATTTTTTCCATTCTAATGAGCCATTTTTTTAAATAGTTTTTTAAATCAATTTAATTTTTTTAAAGATTTTAAATCAGTTCTAGAAAGTCATTTGAGAACCAGTAATTTATTGAAAGAAGTTATGTAGAAGTAATTCAAAAATAGTTTTTAGAATTTTTTAATTTAGAATAACAGCACGGTTCTACTCCATAAGTACCAGAATTGGTTGCGATACCACTAGTTCTATGGATGCTATTAAAGAATCTGAAGTGGTTTATTTTATAATATAACAAAAAATTCAAATTTGTTTTTTTAAATTCTACCAAAAAATAAGACAATTGCAACAAACCAACCAAACTACCGAACCTTGGAAGATTGAAACAAATCTACCAATTTTGGTCCTGAACCAATGCACCAATACTGATTCTGACATGCTGCTGGAAAACTAATTTTCCAAAATTATTTTATATCTCTAAATCACTTTCTACTGATTTTCTCTCTACAAACTACTGCATATACACACAGAAAAAATTCTTTTTTTTAAATGCTTATAAATACTAATATTTTATAAAATATATAAAAATATTATTATAGTGTAGTGAGGTAATTTATTTTAATTGATAAAACACTTTATAATTTTTAGTTTTTAGTTTTAAAATATAAAAAATTTTAGAATTTGCAATTTTATTAATAAAAATTTTCTCGTTGTTAAAAGACGTTAAAAATTATTATTTCTTTTTTTTTTATTTAAAACGGAACTACATTGGCGATCTTGCAATCTTTATTGCTATACTCGAAGAATAATACATTTATAATTAACAATTTTTATCACAATTCGAAGAATAATACATTTATAATTAACAATTTTTATCAATTGTGGCTGTAGTTTCGTTGAGAAAATTGATAAAAAAAAAAATAAATTAACTTCAAAAACAGCAACATTTTGTTTTATCAATCAACAACTAAAACGGCAAGATTTTTCTCATCGAATAAAATCAACTCTTATACTCAACAACATTTTTTATATAAATCAACGAGCTAAAACGGCAAGATAATCTTCATTAAATAAGATCAATTCTTTTATAACATCATATCAATATCAAGTTATTCTGAGGAGTTTCTGAATAAAGAATATATTGGCTTAGATATAAGAAAATAAAATTATAAAAGCCAGTCATTTAAACTTAGGCGTCGCATATTCCAGATAAATACATTATTATTATATTTTTTAAGATTATTTATGATTTTATAATTAAACTATTTTAACTATATTGTAAATGTCACTACTTAAATTTAAAATGTATAAGTCATCAGTTCGTTCGACTGGCGAAGAGGATCCAACACCTACTAACAGCACTATTAGAAACGACTGTATAGAAATAGAAATCTGTGCTACATCTCTTTAATTACCATCTTTTTGGAACGAAAACTCAGAAGAATGGTTTATCCATGTCGAAACCATGTTTAGAAATAAACGAATTCAGAATGATAATACAAAATATGAGCACATCATAATATCACTTCCACAAGATGTTATTATGTCAGTCATAGACATAGTTCAGAATCCACCATCAGAAAATCGCTACATAGTCTTATAAAACAAACTTTTAGAACCATCAGTATAAATATCATTATATCAGAATAACAGTTATTAAAAATATTTGTGTCCGTTATTGCAATCAATTGTGGTATATTATAAGTGATCTAAACAAATTCAGGAGAAACAACCGAATTAAATTCATACGTTTCTATTATATATTTGTATTTGCTATTAAAAAATAATTTTTACTATTAATTTTTAAATAGCAACTATACTTTCAGTTGCTGGTTACGATAATCATTCGGTATTTGCAAACAATAGAACATTATGTTATTATAAAAAAACAAAGTTTCTGTTAATGAACCCAATAATTGATTACAAAAAATAGAAATATTCGAAAAAAATATTTAAAACGGTATTTACATTCTTATATTAGCAAAAAATATTAAAACAAATTAAAGTTACAAAATTTAATTAAAAACAGAAAAAACAATATATAAACCTAACATTTGATAATGGATTTAATTAAAACGGTGAATATATTTGAATAAACACATGTGAGTAACCATAGAATAAAATAACTGTACGAGAGAGATATCTTGGAGGCATTTCAATATACGAGGGCGGATCTATAAGTCCGTGACTTTACGAACTTCCCTCGTAGTTATATGAAATGTAACACTATTCCCATCAAGCAACTCCTGTTAGTAGACTACTGTCAAATATTGAGCAAGTGTCGTCATTTACTTTGCGTAAAAAATATTATTTTTCGAGGTTCTAAAAATAGGCTTTTGTTTGGTCAATAATTTCATCGTTGGAGCTGAATCTCTTTCCACCGAGCCATTTCTTTAGGCTTGGAAATAGGAAGTAGTCACTAGCGACTAAATCCGGAGAATATGGTGAATGAGGTACCAATTCGCAGCCCAATTCATAGAGTTTTGCCATTGAGACTGCACACGTGTGCACCAGTGCATTATCTTGATGAAAAAGAACTTTTTTCTTGGCCATATGGGGTCCTTTTCTTTTTAAATCCTCATTAAATCTGACTAATAATTTGCATAATATTCGCCGTTTATTGTTTTTCCCTTTTGAAGGTAATAGATGTGGATTATCCCGCGTGCATCCCAAAAAACTGTTGCCATCGCCTTATTGGCCGACAAACTTACCTTGACCTTCTTCGGAGCAGGTTCACCCAGAGAAACCCATTTTTTAGACTGCTGCTTGGTCTCCGGAGTACAGTAATGGATCCATGTTTTATCCACAGTTACAAAACGCCGCAAAAACTCATTCGGATTTCGGTTAAACAACTCCAAACAATCCTTTAAAGTTGTCACACGTTTACGTTTATGGTCAATTGAGAGCAAACGCGGCACCCATCTTGCAGACAACTTTCTTAAACCCAGTTGATCATTTAAAAGTATGAAATGCCTATGGCATCAACAATCTCACGCACTTTTACTCTTTTTACGGTCGGCCAACACCATATCGTGGAATTTTTCAACATTTTCGGGTGTACTGACCTCAATTGGCCGTCCAGAACGTTCAGCGTCATTCGTACTTGTGCGACCACAACGAAAGTCAGTAAACCACTTTTTTACCATTGAAATCGATGGTGCAGAGTCTCCATAGTATTTATCGGGCTTTTTCTTGGTTTGATTGACGGTTTTTTTTCGCAAAAAATAATGTTTAATGAGCACTTGAAATTCACTTTTTTCCATTTTTAGAAAAATACACGAGGTTGTGTATATTTCGAACAGCTGTTAAACGCAAAGTAAATGACAACACTTGCTCAAAATTTGGCAGTAGTCTATTAACAGGTGGTACTTTATGGGAATAGTATTGCACTTTATATAATTGCTAACGAAGTTCGAAAAGTCACGGACTTATTGATTCGCTCTCGTATGTATGTGATTGGCTGATTTTTAATCATTTGTATATTTTCAGGAATAAATATTGTTCATACACAGTAAAAAGAGAAAAAATGATTTTAGTTACTAAAATGATTTATTTAATTATTTTTTTTTTTTTTAATTTGCAGCTCTCACTGAAATGATTGTGTCAATTTCTAAATATTGTGAAAACTGAAAACAAGATTTTTTTCCAATTAAACACTTAAAAAATTTTAATAAAAAAGTAATTTAAATAAATATAAATTTTGAAAAATCTATTAGTTGAAATAATCAAAAACTAACCGAAAATAAAACTAATATTTTAATTGAATCAATCAAGTAGATGATTGAATAAAACATTTTCTTTTTTTATTTCTTAAAATACATGTCATTATTTAAATTTTTTTTATTTTTATTTTTTTTTTTTATTTTTTTTGTGTTTGTGATTATTATGTCCCATGTTTATCGGTTTTCATAGAATTTGGATGGATATAAAATTATCATATTAATTTTGTGGTTTCCATTCACGTAATAACGATGTATGAAAACTTTTTTCTGAAATTAGAAAATAATCGTTAGGAGATGTGTAGATTCGAAGAGTTGACAGTTGACGCCTTACCGGTAGAGGCGACAAATATTTTCGAATGATGGTCATTACATTATTGCGGATTCTGACTTTCTCTCCTGTGGTGTTTTTTTAGACATCAAACATTTCATCGTGGAAAACAACATAATGAATATGGAACCGTAAAAATTAAAATTTTACACTTACAACTTCACAAGGTTTTAGGGCATTTCGTTCCACGCTGTCTCCATTTTTTAACCAAAATTAGCTTCTATCAGACACCAAGTTTATTTTTAGGATTGCTTGTACCACCACCTACAGAAAAATTATACAAAAAATATTGCATACATTCCTTCCTTGGAAATTTTCAGTATTATAAATAGTAAAATCATTCTACAGTTAAGTTCCTTTATGCCCACTGCAGAGGCCAACGTCAGAGATATTACAGGAAATATACGTATACCCAAAATATAAAGAAAAATGTTTATATTTTTTAAATATATTTCTTATATTTGATTTATAAAACTAAACAAACGTCAATAAATCTGTCTGTCGAAAACATTTAAAAAGAAACTAAGTAATTTTTTCAATCATTTACTGTTTTAATTAAATTTTAATATATTACCAGAATGTAGTGTTAAAAATAATTATCTTCCTAATCAGTTTTCCATCATGGATAAGATATCCGCCAAAAGATTACCAATATATTGTGTAAGTAGCCTTTGTTTCTATAGCTATGCAACAAGATAAATGGGTAAGAGGATTTGTTGTAATCAGAAAAGAAATATTCATGTGCAAATGAAAAATATTTACTATATACATATGTATTTTCTAACAAAAAAAAGTAAAAGTGTGTACTCTACAAAGCTGAATTGAATATAATTACAACGAATATTTTTTGTATGGAGACTAACAAAATGTTACTGGGAAACGATATAATCGGATATAACAACCAATTTGTTAGTACGTGGAACCGACAAAATTTGATTGGCGAAAAATTCGTTTATCACAACGAATCTGTTTTCTCTGTGTACTAAATTTGTTTTAGCTCAGCTTTTTTGGGCACGTTTCCTTAAAAAAAAATTATCTTGAGTTTCTTTTATTTTCTATTAACTTTTAAATAACTGGTGCCTTAATTGGTTCACCAATGTTAAGTAATAATAGCCACATTTTTCTCGTTGTCATCAAGTGTTTAAAAGTAAAGAGAAGGAGTATTTAGTGTTAAAAGATGATACATACGCATTATTTTAAATCCACAAAAAAAAAATAAATTAAGCATTATATGGAGGTGGCAAACAAAGTCATTCAGTATGAGATGGTGGTTGCAAAAGTTGAATGTTGTTGACATTTACTTTATTAATGTGTTGATATTTCAAAGGAATATCGTCGATAATGTCTCTCTTACTCCCTGCTCATAAGACATTCTTGTCTGGTCTGCTATTTTCTTCTTCCGGTTTCCTTGAAAAAAAGTTGAAGAAACAACTAAACGAAACATAAAACAAACACTAGGAAATTGTTAGTGTTAATGAAAAATTCGAACACTCACTCTTTCATGTTCAAACAACGATTAAAAAGTTTTTTTTTTCGTCAACTGAATAAACATCAAAGAGGTTAAAGTGTGTTTGTTTATCAAGTACGAGTACATCATACACAAGTGTGAAAGTTTACATTTCCCTCATTATTATCATTTGCTAAAGAAGATTCTTAAGAACTTGAACATTTTTTCCTAGCTGTTTTCACAAGAAAAAAGATTAAAATTTTTTTAGCTTGGCATTGGATTAAATTTCATGCTTTGAATTGGAAAGTTTATATCTTTTTTTCATCCTTTTATTAACTTTAACTTTATAACAATTTGATTATGGCTTGTTGCATTTCTATATTGCTAACAGTGTTGCCAGTGAAAATTTTTAAAAATACCTAAGGCTGAGAAAAAAATTCGATTTTTCCCTACGCTTCCAAAAAATTTTCTTTACCCAAAATCCCTATGCATTTTAATTACAAAATTAATAAAAAAAAAAACTAAAAATTAAAAGTACAGAACATTTAAACTGGGTTTAAGAAACTTAGTTTTGCGATGGTAATTATCGAGGTCCGAGAAAATGTTGCTAGTTTGGCCTTTTTAAGGATATGTGCAAAATTTATCCTCAAAAATTCGCCTTTTGGTTTTAGTTATTTTCTAACTTTATTTATTTATTTATTTATTTTTTTTTTGTATTCCTAAAACTGCATTAAAAAGGCTAAAATATGTATTGTATATCATTATCGAAGCAAATAATTTCTTAATTGCTATTATTAATTTTATTTTTACAGAACCATCCATTTAAGAATGTTTGGTAATATACTTACTAAACCCCGGAAACTATGTAAAATATTTTTTTTTAAATCCTCATGTTTGTAAAAAGATAAATGGCTAAGGAAAAATAGGAATGCTTAACCAAAAACCAATTAAAGTCAAAAATTATGAAAAATAATTTTAATACATTTGATAATTTTTCATATGAAATATAAAATAAATTAGTATAGGAATTTTTTTTAACTATTTACCATTGGGTCATATTGTTGGCAGCCGTTTTATGTCTTATTCATAAATTTTTTACTTTATCTTTTAAAGATATTGATTTTTTAATAAAAATATTAGCGTTTTTTTTAATTTTTTTAACTATATTTTGGGCAATTTAGCTTTCTTCTACCTTTTGTTATGTTAAATATAACTTTGTCTTCTGCACTGAAAAAAAAAATAATTTCATTAAATGAAGTACGTTGAATGTGAAATTCGTTGATTTTTTGAAGAATTCATTGATTCAACTTACGAATTCGCTGTTTCTAAGAAAATATTAATTGAAATTCAATGCAATATTCAATGCACTGATGAACGGTACATTAACCCGATTCTTTAAATTTATTCTGTAATAAAATAAATAAATCAGTTCTTTGATTCAACGTATTAGTTCATTGATTTAAAGAACAGATTTATGTTTTCAATAAAAGAAGGGAATTTTCTTTGAATTTAATTTGAATTTAATGGACTTGTATGTTAATTTAGAAGAACAAAAGGAGACAAAACATAAAATATAGTATACTTAAAAACAGTTATTTAAAGTACAATTCATTGATTCAACGTACTAAAACTTTGATTTAGGAAAGAAGAAGCTTTACTCAACGAACAAGTACTTTGAATCAAAGAAATAGTTCCTTAACTTATGTTAAATTCAGCGTACTTATTCATTGCTAATTTCTTTCCAACGGTAAAGAAAAATGTAAAAGAAAAAGCAAACAATCCTGTTTGTATTTATCGTTCAGCAAAAATTGTTCTACTTTAAAGTGATGTGTTAATAATAAAACCAAAAATAATATTAATAATAACTTGGATATTGTAATTGTACCAACCAAAAATTGTGAAACTGAAACAATTAAGCGAAATACAGTATTATAGAATAACATACATATTCATATAGGAGAAATTAGGCACCAATAATAAAGAAACCTAATTTAAATAATTACTTAGAAGTTGGAATTTGGATCATTTTCTGGATTTCATAAAACGTAAGTTTAACAATGTTTATTATTTTAAACACATCTCTAAAATATTTATTTTCTTTGTATTTATATATTACGACGTAGTACCCGGGAATGTATTATTGGCCTCAAGTACGAGGTTTTCAAAAATTGTTATAAAAAACCACGATTGATCGCTAAGGTTTTCTCCATAATTCGCCGGAACATTGCCCGAAAATAAGGGAGTCTCTACAGTCAGAAAATAATGTGAAAAATAAAAAATTTTAAATAATTTCAATTAGTTTTATTTGTTAACGAATAATTTAAAATATTTTTTTGATTTTATTCAAGGTGATTTTATGTTTGTTGAAACAGTGCACAGGAAGTTCACGATCACATCTGTAAGTTATCATTTGAACCTGACTGTATTTAACCCTTCATTTTGAGTATTGGTATCAAGCAACATGAAATCACTTGAATTTTCGTTTTTTTTTTTTATTTACACTATTTAGTACATTAACTTATAATTTTATTTAGTTTATGCCTAAATTAACTGAATGCGATATAATTTAATTTTTAATAAAATGAATACCAAAAGTACAAAGCAGGCCCAATATTATGGTAAATTTTCAGCGTATGGATTAATTGAGTCAACATATAAATTTATTGAAATCTAGTTATAGATTCTTCAAGTTCATTGAAATGTTAAAAATTTCAAAGTATAGTTTCATTGGAACAACGTATAGTTTCATTGAAATAAAGGTACTGGTACCTTAATTCAACGTACTGTTCATTGAAATTATTTATTTAGTTCAACGAACATATTCATTAAAACAAAATACAAATAAGTTGAATCAATGCTGAATTAAAAGACTCTATAATTGTTCATGTATGGCTTTTTCATTGTATTTATGTAACTTTTTGGTTCAGTGTGATATATACATTGTGTTCATATCGGCTCGTTGCTAATAAAATATCTGTTTGTTAAATTTCTTTACTCCTTTTTTGGAATTATCGTTTTCTAAATGAACATATGGAAAAAACAAAGATTTAAAAATCTTCATTCTAACTTTTTCCTTTATTGATATTTTATTTAATTTAGGTGCTTATTTAAAAAAAGTCGACTTTCAGAAAAAGTACCTACGTTTTATAGAAAATAAAAAATCTGTTCGATTTCCCCTACGGTGCTCATTTAGCTATATAAATACCTACATTTAGGGATTTTTCACTACATCAAGACAACACTGATTGCTGATAGCTTTCAATTTTTACATTTTTTTTTTTATATTTTTGTTTTATTTGAGTATATAATTTACCATTTTATTTTTTAATATCCCCCAATCAATTGCCTAAAATTTTGCATGTATTTGTGTGGTTCTTTTTTCCTTCTTATTAAAATTAGAAAATTTTAGAAAGGTTTTTTTCTTTTAGTTGTTATCTATGGGTTTATATTCTGACCCAAAGCATTCATTGTTTGTAATGACCAATTTTTTTAATTTGGTTTTTAGTGCGCTACATTTTGCATAGATATGTATGTTTTTTCATAGCACTATAAAATAGTACAAATAAATAAGGCTCTCGTGATTAAGTATCCAGCATTGAAATCCGCTCAAAACAAGATTGAGTCGAAAATATAATAAGAATAGATATTTCAGACCTAATACATGGTATGGTATATCGAATAATTCTACAAAATTAGATGGCTACAAACATCCTTTCCAATAGAAAATCATTCCACACTTTATTGTAGAGCACTACCAAAAGTTTAAGAGCATTGTGAAATATCATCATGCATTTGGATTTTTAACAATTTTTACCTTTTACTTGAAAAATTTTCTTGTTTCTCTTTTTTTATTCTTATTTTCATCTTCTTACATTTAGAACTCTATTAAGTGTTTAAATCTTTCTTTCTAACAACAACAACAAAAACTGGCAAAACAAAAAAATTATTTTAGAAAGTAGTATTTATGGTACAAGTAGTTAGAACTAAAGTAGTCATGTTGTATGAATTTTTATAACTGGTTGTTAGCTGTTTTTTTTTTCTCTCTAAATGTTGCTGATAATGTATGTCGTGCAGTTGCAACTGTTTTTATTTTCTTTTTCATTTCCTTTAAGAAAAAATAAACGTAACGAAAAAACAAAACAACAACTACTTAGAGATTGTGATGTAACAACCAACAATTTAAGACATATTTAGAACAAACAACAGCAACAATAATAACAACTAACAATTGTTAGCATCTTTGGGTTTATTGTGTTAAATTATATTGGTATCCACTAGATACTACACGTACATGGTTGCCGCTCCTTTTCTGGTGTGTCGTAATCATTGATCATTGTACCAAATGGGTGCCTGCTTACATTTTGCTGCAAAACTATTAATTAAAGAATAACTAAATCCTTTCTTTTTTATAGTTTTTTTCATTCTGATACGAGTATTAATATGAAAAATTATAGGAAGGTATGAAATGTGAAGGTGGAAGACAATTAATTAAATATGAAAATTGTAGTAGTTAAACATGTATATAATAACAATTTTAATCGATATTTTGAAGAAAAACTAAAAATATTGTTTTTTTCTATTATATTTCAAACAAGTCTATCAAACGGTATTATTATAATTATATATATCTTCTACTTCCATCTCTGTTTGTTACAAATTAATTATGCTTTTTAAAAAATAACATTTAAGACAGTTTTTTTTTATTTTTTTTTTTTTTATTTTGCAAGCATTGTTGCGTTATACATTTGTTTATTTAACTCTCTAAAAAGTTGGTTTGTCTGGTTGTGTTTTGTAAATACTAATTTTTTATAAAAATTCGCAAACACAAAAATCATGTCTCTCACAACAAATGTTAATCATATCAGCCACTATGTCATGGTACATAATTTCATATTACGAACATTCTTATGCATCATTTAACTTCATTGTTTCCGTTTATTTTCTTGTTTTTTTTTTCTATTTTGCTCTTTATCTTGTAAATTGAAATACAAAAATCATACATGTATAATTTGAGGCTGGAAATGTGTGGACATGAAAATTAAATATTAAAATATTTCTTTAATTTTTGCAAATATTAATATAAAAGAAATAAACATGGACTATCTATCTATCTCTCTCTGTCTATCTATCTATCTATCTATCTATCTGTCTATTTATCAAACAAAAATAAAAACAGAGTTGCCGAATTTTGTGTAAAATTGGGACAATTTATTTATCAAAAAACAGAGTAGCAAATTTCTGTGTAAGTATCAAAAATTGGAATAATTTTAAATTGATAATAAAATGTCTGTATAAATTAACATCAACTACACTTTACTCCACAAATTAGTAAATTAGTTAAGCTAAGTTCAGACTACGCAAATATTAGACAATTAATATTTCATCGTATTTTCCCCCAATTTTTGTGCCAAAATACAGAGTTGAGTTTTTGTTCACATTACGCGCATTTATTTGACGTTTTTGTTTGATGAAGCAGCAAATTATTTAATCATATATATATATATATATATATATATATATATATATACATTCTGATAAATTTTGTTGTATGTGAAAAAATTATTTTGATACGATAAGCATTCCGAAAATATTCAGGCTCAATTTTATAATTTTATAAAATATGTTCTTGTAGACAAAATTTTTTAAAATCTATATTGAATTATTTGAGATACCACATTTAACTACTACACATTTTATGTCGAAGCAATTTTAATTCTTTAGTTTATATTTTTTTAGAAAATTTTTATTACAATATATATATAATTTGGTTATTTTTTTTATTATATATATATAGATTTATTTATATATATATATATATATATATATATATATATATATATGCGCCCAATATTTTCCAGTCCCATTTCTCCTCTACAAATCACATTCAGACATATTTGAATTTATATCCAAGACATTTATTAAACTCATAGATTATTTTGGCAAGAATTTTGCTGTCACCTAAGTTATCTTTGTGATAGGTGTCAACCATTTTCCTCTTCACCTGAAAATTCTAAATAAAAGAATATCGCTACGAAAAATTAGTAGTTTTTCATTCCGTTTTAGCTTCTACTTTTAAGTGATAAAGAATAATTATATATTCTTAGTCAGTCTGCCTGTAGAAGTCAACTTTCCGAAGACCTCTTATGAATGGAAGACTTTTTTCGTACATCAACATTTCGGGTAAGATACTAAGAATTTTTGCATTTAAAAGCATTTAAATGGCTTCATAAATGGAGCTGGAAAAAATTGCATTTTCTACATATTTTTCGACTTTTTAAAGACCGGTAAAGGCAATAGTCCGTCGCTAACATTGATCTTTGCCAATCTGTAAGAAATTTGTTCTATATTTTCTGAAGAACTAACTCAAATCGGACTATTAACTGCCGAGATATATAATTTGGTTATTTTTTTTTTATTATATATATATAGATTCATTTATATATATATATATATATATATATATATATTTATGCACACATAGTTGCAAAAGATTTTATTTAAAATTATTTTTTTTTTTTTCATTTATATTCACATATTTCGACAAATATTAAACATTTCAATATGAATTATATTTTAATTGATTTAATTATTACATTTTTGTTGTTAAATAACAACAAATATATAAATTATTTTAAAGCCTACTACATTCATAATACTAAAAATTGCAACAGTTTTCGTTTAGTTTAAAACTCGACAACCAAAAATGAAGTGTTAAATATATTAATTTTTTTTGGTTTGTAAAAAAATAAATACGTTTCGGAAATTAAAATGTAATAAAAGTGTTAAAAAAAATAATTAAATACTATTTATGTGTGTGCATAAAAATTGTGCTACGAACGTTATTTGGAATGATAATTATGGTAATTTTTTCTTTTGTATAAATCTCTCAGGAGTGTGTTCGATTCACACAGCACATGCATATAAAGAGTAGGGAATTTTTGACCTTGTAAAAATAAGAGTTAGCTTATTTACTGGCTAATTATGTTATGACTATAACAATATCCTTTTCAGCATAGAAAACAACTAGAAGTTCAACTCTTTTAATTTGGTCAGCAAAAGAAAAAGGTTACTCTGTTCATACATAAAAATTATTTAATTATCATTTTCACTATCATAGCGTTCTTTGGTTTATTGGAATAGAATTATTATAATAATTATATACAATTAACTGTTCATTTTATTGTTTCACACTTCTTGTTTTTTAAATCTTGTGTTCTAGAATCCCTCAAATGAACACTTAAAATAATCATTTTAATGAAATCACAATTAAAAAGTCTTTATAATGAAAATACATCAAACAAACTTAAATATGCTATACATGACAAGCATTAAGCAAAGGAAAACAAAGTGCAACAAACACATGTGCAACAACCGCAGACGTACAAAAACTATAAGTAAATGATAAAGCAACAGCAGCAACAACAACAAAAAAGACGTACAATTACAAACGAAGGAAGGGCATCATGCAACAGGGTTATCTATCTATATGACTGTTCTCGTACATCATCGTCGTTGTTTTCATCATTATCATCATCCTTACAACAAAAGCCGGTTCGGTTGTTGGTGTTACTATACTTGCATCCATCAAAAAGACCAAACAGAACGACCAAAACCAAATAAACCAACAACAAACTACAAATAAACGCAAACTATTTGTACGTTTGTAATACTTACAATGATTCAAATTCATCATTAACAGAATGATTTTCAAAACAACAGAGCGGTAGACAAACAGAAATATATTTTTATATGTTCTTTATCTCTTATGGAGATGGCTATCAACATCATGATCTACATCGTCATAATCTTTTTCCTCATCATCCACATCCTAGAATCTGTCTAGTTGCAACATATGAAAGAAAAAAGCCAAGTTTAACCAAAAATGCGACTGTAAACTAAAAACAAAAAGCAAAAAAGACAGCAGCAATATTCGTTTATGCCACACAACTCATGAAAAATTCATTCATGGCGTGAAATTTCGCGCATAAATATAAAAGAATTGCATTTATATAAATTATTTTCGTTTGGCTTTATTTTTTGGTTTCTCTACTCGCACTCGTACAATCAAAATGAAATAATACCTCAGTCACAACAAGCAACACAGGAAAAATAAAGCAACATACAGCCCACTCTACTGGTAAACATGAGATAAATGTTTAAGGATTTATAAAGAGTTTTTGTATCATAATTGTACCATGTTGCTGCTGCCGTCAGTTGCTTCTTCTCCTTCTGCGGCAGCTACTACTACTTGTAATAGATGTTGCTGCTGATTGCAGTCTAATGTGCAGACAGGCGGTATGTATCTGGGGAAATGACCGCAAACATCATAGAAAACTTAAAAATAAATAAAATAGACTTAAAAAAAACATTTACAAAGTGATTCACTGTTAACAGTGGAACTCTAAAAACCTTTAGAATATATATTCCATAAAAAAGAAATTATACCGAGTATATGCAACCGCAACAGAAATTGTATCTCGTTGTTTTAACAGTTTCTTTAGTAACCCAGTATATGATTAAGGTGTAAATTCAGGAATTCTTTGTTAATATATTTAAAATACTTATTTGTTGTAGATCCTTGTGAAATACTTAACAATATCTAAAATATCGAAACAAGGAAACATGTACTTGTCATATATCCGTCTTATAAAAAATAAAAAAATGAAACTTTAGTGTTTGCCTAAAAACCTAATTTCCTTAAAATCGAACGCCTTTCCTCTACTTTTAGAAAAATCTTGCAAAAATTCTTTATTAATTCCTATTATTGAAGCACTGGATGGAATAATATATATATATAATATATATAAATTCCTTTATTTTTACCTTAAATTTTGCCAATTTTGAAAAATTATTTTATTTATTTGTCCAATTGTACTGAACATTATCAATTGTATCGTTCTCTTTGATATAATTTTTGACGTAAAATTTCCTGCTTACTGTTTAGAATACGCACTATGTGGAGTCAAACTAGTGAAAAACGTATTTTTAACAACTGAACAAATTTTCGACCCATTTTCTTTTCGATTGTAAAATATTCAATCAATCTCTTCTAAGTTTTTCTTAATTATTTTGGCGAAAAAAAAAACTCTTACTGAGATAATAAATTGTATTTTATGTTTATACTAGGGATGTCAGTGATTAAATATGTAATTTTGTTATTGAGTGTGAAAAAAATGTACTCAAAGAAAAGTTGGGAATAGTTAAAACAAAAACGTCAATTATACATGGTGCTTTATTATATAAAACATATATTTAATGCATTTTTGGGTTCCTTACATTAAATTTATTAATATATTGTTATAAAAAATATAATTCACATTCTTCCAACATTAATATTGAAGAAATTGATGGTTATTAAATATCGAACAATTTATTTCCATAAATTTCTTCCAGTGCATTTTGTACTCTTTACACTCTCTGCAACGACTAAATGAAAGAGTGTAAGAATACGTATGAACTCAGCCAGCACAATTGTGCTATGAAATTGACATCTCTAATTTATATGTAAAATTTTCTATTAAGATATCGCTAAGATTAACTAACAAAAGGCTGTTTTAGAAAAACTAGAGTGCTCTAGGCTAATTCCAATGTTTTATTTTTTATATTTGTACTTTCTAATATTTAATATTTCCGATTTCAATGTAGTTTACTACAAATAATGCATATTGAAAGTGTTTCTCAAATCACCAACTTTTTTATGAGCTTATATTTAAAAATATAAAAAATATATAAAAAAATCAATGTGAAGGAAATTATTTAAAAAATTGCAACTTAAGCTATTATGCAATAAACTTCTATTTTTGATTTTTATTTTATTTCTTAGATACAAAAATTATTTCTGATTTTTATTTTATGAATTTCAAATTACAATTATTGACAATTTTTTAAATAAAACTCAAGTTCTGATTTTTATTTTCTCTCCAAAAACAAAAAAGTAATAAAAATAAGCAAGAAATAAAATATAATAAAATGATTATTAATTGTTTGTGTCATAAAATAAAGGTCTTGCATTCATCTACATTATTGTAATTAATAAACGTACAATGTTTATTCGATATTTATTAGGTTTGTTTGGATCACTTATTTGTTAATGATGAATAAAAGGTTTAAATTTTGGCATGAAAAATGGTGACCTCCCGAACGACCTCAAAATAGTATTGGGAAACGCATAAATAACCCATTTGACTCTCATATAAAATTTTGTTTTTATAAAATATATTTTTTATCCTAATTTCATTTTATTTATCTTATAAGTAAATTTTTGAATACAAAAAACCGAAAATTTGTTAAACCAGTTGAAATAAATTTAGTTGAACTAGACTGCCTTTTTACTGGAGCAATCGTTAATTGTAGAATCTGCCATAGTAAGCAAATAAATAAATAAATAAATAAAATTTGACATTACTGACATTAGCAAGGAATATGTTATACGTACAGTACATAACACAAGACATTTTACGAAACCAATAATTTATTTATATTCTTCTCTCATCGTGTAAAAAAAAAAAACAAAATAAACACAAAATTCCTTCAAAACCAAACTGAGTCAAAAAAATAATAGAACACAAAATCTTTAACAATCTAATAAATAATTTTATTTTTATTACAAATAGTTATTTAAAAAAAAAAAAAATATATATATATATAGAAATATATATATATATATATATATATATATATATATATATACATATATATATATATATATATATATATATATATACATATATATATATATATATATATATATACATATATATATATATATATATATATATATACATATATATATATATATATATATATATTTTTTTTTTTTAATAACTATTTGTAATAAAAATAAAATTATGTTCTATTATTTTTTTGACTCAGTGAGGCTGGTATATATGTATATATATATATATATATATATATATATAGCATGTAAAAATTCTTTTTTCTGGTATTGTTTTTAAAATATGTATAGAATTACATATTTTATTTCTAAAATGTTATGTGTTACTTTTTAAAAATATATTAAAAATGGTAAATCATTATGTTTATATTGGAATTTATAGTAAACAAAATAATTTTAAATACACTTAAAGAAAAATTAAAATTTAATGAATTCACAATTGTCATAAATGCATCCATAAATTACATTTTTATTTTGCAAATATTTTTTAACTAAAGGGATATTTTTAAAATGGTGACTAAGTTACTGAGAAAGTAGATAGTAGCCTTTTATATACTTTTAAAATTATGCAAATCCGTCAGCAACTTCATAAGATATGAATATTTAAAATTGCATAGTTTCTATATTTTGTTAACTTTTATAGAAAATTAAATCGTTTCTACACGCCACACCACCATAGGTGGTTGGGGTATTATGCGTTTGTGCTGATGTTTGTAGCGCACAGAAAAAATCATCCAACATCCTTAAAGTATACCAATGGACTCAGAATCACTTTTGGAGTCTATCTAACGATGTCCGTCAGTCCGTCCTTTTGCTCAAAGTACAGATCGCAATTTTGAAGATAATTCAATGAAATTTGGCACGTAGGACTTTCATGACACAAGAACGAAGCCCGTTAAAATTAGTTATGATCGTTTAACTATCCTAAATGCCTCAAAAAATATATCAATATTTTAATTAAATTCGGTGTAAGGAAGTTTTGTATAAGTATTAATTCTTGTGCCAAATTGCAGGAAGATCAGTCCATAATTGACCATAGCTCCCATATAAAACCCACTTCCGAAAGTCGCTTCAACGTGCATAAATCACATATACATGTTAGTATCAGGTTTATATTCGACACAAATAAATTTTATAAAAGTAGAAATCACAGTAACAAATTGTATGAGGATAGCTCCATAATTTACCGTAGCTCTCATACAAGCCCACTCTCGGAATTCACACTAAAGTGCATAAATTCATATAAATAGTATTATTATTAACATAATATTCTGCATTCGTATGTTTTATTTTACACTTAGTAAAAGTATCGGTCCACAATTGTCCACATGTCTAATAAAAGACCTCTCCACAAATTTTGATACACAATGGTGTGGGGTATCATATGGTCGGGCTTGACCTACTATATCTTTCTTACTTGTTTTTTTATTTTTATATGAAAAATATGGAACATGTATTAAAAAAATTTTATTATACATAGTAGATCTGTGAGTTGCAAAAATTGTATTTTTTTTTTTTTTTTTAATATATAACTTTACTTACTTTTTGAACAGATTTTTTTTTCAACTTTCACGAACAAACTTACTTCTTGATACTTTGGACGCAAGATCAAAATAAATCAACACAGTTCATATTATTGTATCATCCAATTTAGCTTGTTTCACATCTTAAATAAAAATCAGGAAGAAAAATCATTCACTTACAATACTGCATCCCCGTAAGCGCGAGTGGATACAGGTTGTAATTTGGTAAAAATGATAAAGCTTAAAGGAAATTCTCACTTCTTTTTATAGCATACTCGAATGCGCATCAATGATGTGCTATCGGAAGATGTGAATAATTTTTTGCATGTAATTTATTTAAGTTAGTTAAAAGTACGTGGCACTTCTTCCCTAAAAAAATTAGCATTTTGCAATTTTTTTGCTTCATAATTTCTAAACTAAATGAGTGTCCAACATGAAAATTTGCGCAAGGAGACTCAATAGTTATGTTAACATTAACTAGTTTTATTAAGAATTTTAAAAATATCGTTTTTTGAGATATAAGGATTTGATTTTTATACGTCCAACTTTCACCTTTGAACTTTCGAAATAAGTTAATTTTACACATAGCATCACAAAGGCTATAAATTTATTTTTAATATGAAAATAAAACTGATATTTTAGCATATATAATTGTGAAGTTATTATCAATTAAACGAGTATATCTTTTAACTTTTTTAGCTTATTTGCAAGATGTAATTTTTTGTACCGAAAAAGGTACTGAGTCTAAAAGAGTATGATTTAAGGAGCACTTCCAATAGACAATGGCTGTAATTGAAATTGCAGATGTCAAATCTGAAAATGGCTGCTTTCTGTTCATTTTGATATAATTGCAGAATTTTTTTATTTTATTGAATTAGCAAATTTTTTAGAAAATTTTGTCTTTTTACGAAAATTAGTACTTATTTTAAGAATTTGTGGTTTTCTTTTTGAAAAATTAGTATTGTTTTTCATTGGTGCTTCTTTGGCAATCGGTACTTTGTTCTGTGTAGAAATCTGCTACCTGTTAAGTTTTCGTATTTATTAACTATATTTCAGCTCTTTATATATAAATGTTTAGAAAATTTTTGGCAGATCGAAGTCTATAGGAAAAATAGTCAAAGAATATGTATTTTCCACAATAAATTTTTTAAATTGTTTGAAAACGTATCAATATATATTAGGGTGGTCCAAAATTCTTTTTTGCGAGCTACATTTAAATGTATTTAAAATTATGAAAGGGAACACAATTCAGAATATTTTTCCTAAATTTCAACATTCTTTGATGATTGGAAGAGGATGCTATACGGCCATTAATTTGAATTATCTCAAAATAAATCCTACAAATATTTATGATATACATCAAATAACAACTAAAGAAAAATATAATATTTTATAATTATTCAAAAAAAAAGTTAATAGGGAGGATAAAAATGCAATTTTAGTAAAAGGAACTTACAAAAACGTTATGTAGTTATGTAGAAATAAAAAATAAAACTTTAGTAACAAATTTTAATATTATGTCCTTTGTTCGTTCACATAACACTTTTTTTATAAAACGCGGGTTTATTTACTTTTCTTTAGCTATCGTTCAGCTATTAATATTGGTGGGAATATACTGTTAAGATTTGTTCTGGCAATATCAACATAAATGGCTGTGGTATATCCTGTTCCAGGAAGTTAAAATTGTGCCAAGATGTTCTAAATGATGTCATCCCCTTTCCTAATTTTAGGTACGTTTAAATCTGTGATACATTTTGATTTTCTTCACACAATGTTGAAGCACCCTAATATAGGTATATTTTTTTTCTTAACACTTACATTTTATTCACTGTGTTGCACGTTGTTCCCTTAATGTTGGCAGAAGCGTTTTATGTTGTTAATATTGTTCTTGTTGCTGCGCTTGCAATTGCTTTGAGTTTTTCTTGTTTTGTAACAGCCGCAACTCTAAACACAAAGTGCCGCCAGGGTGTAATTTAATGTGAGTACGTATGAACTTCTTGTAGGGATCCTTCTATAACAACTAGGGTATTCACTTGAATAATCTTTGTTCGATTAATCTACAAATTAAAATCAAATAACTGATCGATTAAATTAAAATCTATTATTTCGAGCAAAAATGTATTCTAGTAAAATATGTCGAGTAGTCGAATATTTGGAGTAAAAAAATATTTCAAAAATTTGTTTTCAACTGGTTTTAAAGATATTTCAATTGAAAATCTAAATTATATTAAACAAAAATTATTCAGTAAAAAAACCGAATAAGTGTCTGAAATACAATACGTAATAGAAGTTATAGGAGATAAACAAAGATTTACCTTCTTATATTAAATTTTCCATAGGAAAGGAATTTGAAGATTTTGGACTTGAGTTGGAAAAACATATTATTCGATGGGCAGTGCATATGTGTACGTATAGAGTTTATATACCAATTGAGTCTCAGTCTGGTTTAGTGGATAATGGCTTGGATGAAACTTGTGATATAAAAGAGAAAGAGAAAACTTATACTTCGTATTAAGAATCGCTGAACTTCTTTATCTAATAATAAAATTTCTTTTTAAAATTTTGAAATAAATGTGCTTTATTAGATTTTCATTTACCCATTTTATGGCAATATTATCCGAAAATTAACTAGTTTAGGTGATGCTCTTAAGACTATTTATTTAACTATCAAAGAGTTAAGTTAATACAGAGAAACAATAGAAAAATAGACTCAAGTTTTAATTACATATTATTTTTGAAAAACTATTTCTGAACAGCAATTAAAGCCTTTCTTGTAAAGCAAGCCCAATTAATGTAGACATTAGGGTATCCAATTATTCGGATTTTCATATTAATCGGTTTATTCGACAAATAATTATTCGTCGCTAAAAGCTGATCGGTTAATAACCGATTAATGACAAATTATTCGATTAACCGAATAGTCTTAGTAATGCCTTTAAAGCATGTAAATAACACTAATTATAGTATTTAATCTATTGAAATACTTAGTTATTTAGAGCCGGTTTTTCACTTAAAGATTAACAATTAAATTAAATTTAATGGTTGAATGTTGTTTTTGAGTTTTTGATCATCTCATTTTATTTGCTAGTTTAAGCGTTCAATGTTGGGGGTTTAAACTTGTGGTAAAATACACACATAAAAACGGATGGTAATGACAAATATAGTAATTTAAAAATTAACATATTTAATTTACTTAAGTTTGTAATAGAATTCTAATTATTCCAGAGGTAATAAATCTTCCAGACAACGTCAAAGCAATTTATCAATGACAACGAGTTATTGTATTTTTGAACTTGGGGAAATTCCTTTTGTAAAAATGTCCAATCACCGACTTTATTACCTTTAAGAGAAATAAACTTTCATTTATTATTCCAAATTTCCATAAATAATAATAAAAAGATAGTCTGTATTTTCTTCTTATTATTAAAAAGAGCATAATGTTTTGATGCACAAATTACCATATTTTATTTAAAAATATTTATCGTTCAGCATGGCAATACTATAAGGTTTAAACTCGGACTTAAACACACAATTGGTGGATTAGATTAAATTTTAGATTAACTATTCTAATTTTTAATTTGCTTTTGATCTAAAAGTGAAAAACTGGATCTTAGAAACATAATATAGATCAAAATCATTCACAAAGGGTTCACTTATCAGTCCCTAAGCTCATTTGTATGAAAAGATTGCATTTTTTTACCTAATACTACCTAGTTCAACTTTAAATCCGTATTTCTAATGCAAATTCATTTATTTTCTATTTGAGAATGATTTTGACATAAAATTCAAAATTAATATTGGTGAGTATTTTTACGTACATTTTGTTGATGAAAATTAAAGTTTTATAGCTTATAAAATTTTGAATTTACTTTAATCAAAACTCTGTTTCCAGAATTGTCACATATTTAAGTATTTAGGAAGTTATAATATTATAATTGTTTCATGTCATATTTTATTAAACATTGTATGTGAACAGAAAAAAAATCCAAAGAAGTCAATAGGATCATAAACTTGTGATTCAGAAGTCACAACGCAGAACAACTCCTATGAATCACTTTTTAATATTTTTGTATGCTGTTTATATTATTTCTTAAGAACAAGAAAACGTACTTCCCTAGAAATAAATTTTATTTATTTTAGCTATGTAGTTGACATAAATTTATCTTAAAAATAAAAAATTTTCTAACATAGTGTCTACATTACACAATTTTTTATCAAGACAAACGTCAAACTTAACGCGAATTTGTGGAAGGTGGCAACAGTTGCACAAAAACAACAATATGGCGTATTCATTATTGTTTTTTATATATGCAATTTGGCAACTATAACAATCAAAATAATAATCAGCTGTTTAACTAAGGTTACCTTGTATATATTCGCACTGATTTTGACGTTTGTTTTGATAAAAATTTGCCTAATGTAGACACTAGGTAAATTTATAAGAACAGAAAACTAAATATCGGTTAATCGGTTATCCGACATAAATTATTCGGTTTATTCGTTATTCGAAAATTAACAATTTTGAAGTAGTCAAAACAGTTATTTGAACAAAATTAATTGGATAACCGAGTAGCGGATAATCGATTGGATAGTAGACAAATTCTTGATGTTTTAAAAAATATTTATGTTTTACTAAAATTAATTCATAACATTGGTGCTGTTTCCTTTTTTAATAAAACATTAAAACAACACAGACTGTTTATTTTATTTTTTAATAAACATTAAAAAACGAGCAAAATGTAAAGATATAATTTACTCGAATAACTCGAATAATTTAAAAGCTTTACCAGATTATTTGTTTAATTTAAAAACGGCATTTTTGAGTTATTTAATTAATCGAACAATAAAAAGGTCGAGTAAAATGAAAACCCTAACAGCTACTTTTGTGTCATATAACAATTTGCTGAAAATACAATACATATGTTTATCTTATATACTCATATCTATTAATTAGCTTTGTATCTTTTGACGAACGTTCTCAGGATGCTGTTGTAATCTTACTGACGAAGTTTCAGATATGAATATCAATTTAAGGTTTTAACATATAAATAACAAGAACTGGGCGTTTAATAATGGTAAAGTAAATCGTTTAGTAAAATTGTTTTCGGAAATATCTATCATATACGTACATTTGCAAATACGTATATATGCATGAATTATTTTATGTTATCTACAAATGTGGTTTATCTTATGACAATTCAAATATGCAATATGGTATTATTGTTGATTGTAAGCTAAGTATACAGTCATAGTCATATATATTTATACTTTTTTATTTTTATTTATTTATTTTTAATTTTAAAAATAATTCAAATATTGTTGTCGTTATAAAATATCTTGAAAATTTTGTTTTGTTGTTGTAATGCCTGAAATGTGTAGAGTAGATTGTGATAAATTCTGAAAAATTAGCGGTATTTATTTCTGATATTAAAGGAAAAGCTAACTATTATGGATTTTTTATTTCAAAAGTATTTACACAAATTTTTTATATTTCAAAATTATTGATACAGCATCAAATATTAATTATTTATCCTTAATAATTGCCATTGATGGTCCAAAATCTTGTCTTTAAGATAATATATAATCTCGTGATACAAACTCAACTTTAATAAATCGCAAAAATCTAGAAATATTGGCAAAAATGATGAAAAAACTTTTCAGAGCCTAAATGAGATTTTAATGAAGATTTTAAATGGTACATTATCATTTAAATTTATATTAGAGTATGAAAACAATTAAAAAATCATGTAATTTTTAATAAAAAAAATCCCATATATGATAATAAACACATTTAAAATTTACACGCGGAGAAAAAACATGGTTGCGACATTGTCCCTACAACAATATTATGCTCTCATTGATAATTTTCACTCATTTTAATAATACTATATTCATGATAATAATGTTTTTGTTTCATTTTTATCATTCAATGTTTACATTCAATAAAAATTTTAATATCGTTTACTACAATAATTTTATGTTTTTAAATATTTTTACTGAAAATAAAATTTTATTAATATAAAAAATATCATTATTTCTACAACCATTAAATATTATCAATCTTTTTCGTTGTCTTTAAACAATATTTTATTTGCAAAACATATTAATGTTATTATTCCCATAACAATAAAATGTTACAAATAAATATGCATTTTACAAATATCATTGAAAAATTCATAACTTGTTTGTTTTTTAATCGATTTCGTTTTTAACGTTTGTTTCCACCTTCATTATAATATTCATATAGTTTACACATGAATAAATATAAGTACACAAGAGCTTTTATATTTGGTGTGATTCATCAACATAAGATATTGATTATCTACTTATAGAGAGATCAGTTAATAAAAAATATCTTTTATTATCTTATGGTACAAGTAAATAAAATTAATTAACAAATATATAAAAATAATAATTTTGAATTAATATGTTTTATTCCAATATATGATAAGATGAAATAATATGATAAAATGGAATCATAATATGATAAAAGTGAACAATAATATAATAAGATGGAATAATAATATGATAAAATGGAATAATAATATGATACAATGAGATAATAATAAGATAAGTTGTAAAAATAATATAATAAAATGAAATCATAGTCTGATGGAATAGGATAACAATGTTGTAAGTTGGTATAATAATGTGGAAAACTTGAGTCATAACATGAAATAGCGAACCATAAAATCGGACACAATATGATAAATTTGAATCATAACAATTATTATTTGTAGCCGTATCTACTTTTAGCTGTAACCATATGCTCTAATCATAATATATTGCTCATAGCTTATGATAACTACAACTATATTTTTTCTCTGCGTGTGTCAACATCATAACCTTTCTAAAGATCACACTTTATCGCTGAAGAAATAGATAACTACTGGGAATTTTGCAAATATTTTAAAGGGTGTTAAATTTTTATGAGAGATTTTCGCTAGTTTCTCTTTTAAATGTTTTTATTTTTATATAAGGTATTCTTTTTATTAAAGATTATTAGATTTTTTAACCATTTTCATACTTTAATTCAAATTTGATAATGTACCATTTAAAATCTTCATTTAAATCTTGTTTTTAGATTTTTGCAACTTATTAAAGTTCAATTTGTATCCAAAATTTTATATTAACTAAAAAACAAGATTGATTGAAATTTGAAGCTGTGTAAATGGTCTTAAAATATAAAAAATGGATGTAAATACTTTTGAAATAAAAAATTCCTAATAACTTTTCCTTTAATATCAGAAACAAATACCTCTGCTTTTTCAGAAATCACCACAATCTACTCTATACATTTCAGGCATTACAACAACAAAACAACTTTTTCAAAATATTTTATAACAACAACAATATTTGAATTCTTTTTAAAATTATTGAAAAAAAAGTTAAAAAGGTATAAATATATATGACTATGATTGTATTTTAGGAAAATTTATGTGTAACAATATTCAATGAAAGCAAATGAAAAATGCTTTATATACAGTATGGAACAACGGTTATTATTTATAGCAATTTCCTAGAAAATGGGATGTATAAAAATAATTACTATATAATACAGTTTGTATATTTTCCAATCTAGTGTTTTATATTTGTGCTTACAAAACCCGATTTGTTAGTTTTATTTTTTTGCTTTCTTAATAGCATTAACATTTTCTTTACTTTAATTATTCACCACTGTTGTATGTCTAACACCCACAACATAGTAATCTGCCGCAAAAAGTTAATAAATCATGTTGAGATTTCATGTTCAACACAAAAAAAAAAAGAAAGAAAAAAAACGAATAAAGTCTTAATTTCGCTTTACCAAACACTAATGGATGTTGCCGCTGCTTCTGCTGTTTGCTGACTGGTTGTGTGACTGGCTGACTGGTTGGTTTAAATAACATGCCACTAACATTAAAACCACAAAAACAAAATTGACTACTTGCAACATTTAATAATAAATGGTAGCAACAGCCACAACTATTAGCAGATTTTCCTGCGCGTATCATGTTATATTCAGAAGACAAGATTAAATAACATCGTTGTGTGGTGTTTTATTGCAGCTGAAAATAAAAAAAAATAAATATATAAAACAAGATGGAATTTTGAATATTTAATGCAAAAAATTTATTGAAAAATATAGCTCATTTGAGAGAAGAATGTCGTAAGTCAATATTATAGTTTTGAAAAAAAAAGTCGGCTAATGTTTTAAGTTATTCTTGTAAACTCTAACTTTGGTTTGAATTACATCTATCGAGGATGCTGTTGAGTTGCTTACCCTGTGAGTGTTCGATTCACGATTAAAGACATAAAGTCATATGTAGTGAAGTCAAGTTGCTTACTTAACTGCACTTGATCTGCAATAAAAAGTGTATACAAATTTAAATATTGCAGATGACACTGCTAATTAATTTTTGTTTATAGGGATAATAAGGGATTAATCACTTAATTTCAAAATGAATAAATTTTAATAAATTAACTATTATAATTTTTATTTCGATTCCTTTGCTTAAAAAAAACTAAAATAAATGTTTTGTTATTTTATTAAAAACAAAATATTGTAAATACACAGAAAAAAAAAATCATATATTTGAAAATTTTTTTCATAAATATTATGAATCGAACATGACCCAAACTTCGTTCATAAAAAATAAAATTTTATTCATAAATATTATTAAATTGTTCATAATGAAAATTTTATTTTAAATTTTTGCAAAAATTTTGTAAAATCTTTGGTTTAGTTTTACACAAGAAAATAATAACAACAAACGCTATAAAATGCCAGGATTCCAAGGAAAATCTGTAAAAAAATAATGTTTAGAAATTTGCATAATTTCGCTCCCATTCCGCATAATTTCGCAGCACATCATTTTGATAAAAAGCGCTTCTCTTCTGTTCCTATAATGTAGCTAAAAATCATTAAAAACCTAAAATTTTCCGAAGAAAACTTCAAACAACTTTTTACAAATTGAAAATATAAATGAAAATTTAAACAATTTATTTTAAGTCTTCTTGACTTTTGATTCATTTCAAAAAATGTAAAAATGTGTTAATATTTAAGATATTATTCTTAAATATTATGAACTAAAATCAATGAAAGTAAATTCTTATATTAATACACAAAATTTTTTCTGTGTATTTATTTATGTTTTAAAAGCGGAAAACAAACAATGCTAAAATAATATTTTTATTAATTAATTATAAATCATAAATGTTTAAACACAACAAATTTATTAACAGTAGAATAACATTACATTAAAGTTTTTGTTAAAATCAAATGATTTGAAGGGGAAAACCAGAATATATTATACTATATTATTATGATACATATATTATGATTTTGTATTAAAAGGAGCGAATTTAAAGCACCCTATAAATCATATATGATTTTAAAATTTATCCTATAGAAAAGAAGAAGTATCAGAAATTATAAAGCTAACTTATCATATAGATAACAAATTTTGGTCCCAAAAAAATGTTCAATTATCTTCTCTAAATAAGCTGTTCTTTTAACTTTGTATAAAATTTAAAAAATTCTCCATTTCCATTTGACTAAATTCTATATTAGAGTTTAACCACTAAATGTAATATTATATTATATACCTAAGTTAAGACGACTGTTTCTGTTGCCCTCTTGAAATTTAAATAATGTTTCCCAAAATATTTCGGGTCTACTAATGATCGTTCGTGAATAATAACTTTTTCAAAAATGGTAATTTTTTAGTTTCTTGATAATTTTTGTATTTTCTCTCATAGAAACGCATACAAAATGAGATATCATTTAAAAGGTTTTTGGATGCCGCGTCTATTTGTATATGATCACAATATCTATAGATTCCACAAAATACTCTATTTTTCAATATCTTTTCACAACATTGTTTGTTATTTTTAATAAAAATTCGAATTTTTTAATTTTTTACTTGCTTTAAAACATAAGTTTAAGGTGCCTGATTAATTTTTATTTCAATATTCTTGCAATTTCGCGGTTTATCATAAAGACAACCTGATATAAAACTTTATAAGAACATAGTCAATATCTAACCGTTATGAGAAAAATATATACGAAAACAGCAAAAATATTATTAAAAAATAATAAATAGCAGTGAATGTAAAAAATACAAAAAAATTATAACAAATTAATGTACTGAAAATATTCACTGATTACAAAATGTTAAACAATGTGATACATTGCAGTTTTATTCCGGCCAACACACAGTGGGGTAGAATAATCAAAAATGGCGCTTAATTCAGGGAAGGAGTATAGCGCTTTTTTATAATTTTGTTGCAATAATTAGCTCACTAATACATCAAAAAATAATCTTTGAATTGAAAAAAATTTTTTGGCGTAAAATATTGTCTATTCGGCTCACAGTGGCTCAGAATCGTTTTTCATCGGCCAAAGCTCTGTAATTTTGAATCGATAGAAATATTTTAAGATTTTTTTTCTTTTCTTTTGATGGAGAGGTATTTTCTAGAGTTTTTCTCCAATTTTAGCTTCATAAAAATTGGAACTTTTAATTTTTTTTACAGAATTTAGAATGAAAATGCGGATTTTTTGTTTTTTCAAATCAACTTTACTCATAAAAAAAAGTTATAAGCAGATGAGAAAAAAACATTCTAATAATACCCAGGATAATTTTGTGAACATATTCCCAGTTTATCACTTTTAGAACAGGTTCCACTAGAATTGGTTGCTTTTGGACAAAAAAATTACGATTTTTTTTAATGTTTATTTTGTTTTTTATTTAAATAATATTAAGGACAAAAATGTCTGTTTTTAAAATAACTAGACGTTTTTTTAATAATAAACTTTTAGACGTTTACATGTTGAATGGATATGGATAAGCTACTACAATTTACATAACGTTGGTATTAAGAGTATATGTAAATTTTACGTGTCGTTAGTATTAGCAGTATAAATTTGAACACAAAATTGGAAATGTGATTTGTTGAAATATTCGCCGGATAATCTTAATTTGGTGGATGTTGTAGTCAATTCTAATTTTTCAATGAAATTAATGTAATAATTGAAAGAAAATTATGAGCTGACGAGATTACCGAAATACTAAGAACTTTCTACAGAAAGGAAAGAAAAATGTGTTTAAAGTTTATTCATTATGCAAAAAACGAATAAAAATGCAATTAGCTGATGTATACGTAACGTAAATTTTCAGTAGGTGTACGTAAAATTTGCGTATCGTTAGTAGTGTATTAATTTTATTCGACATTTTCCTTGTTCAATTAATCAAATAAATCGAAAATGCTGTTTTTAAATTAATAGAATAATTTTATCTTATTATTCGAGTTATTCGAGTAAATTATACCTTAAATTTTGACCATTTTCTAAATTAAAACAAGCAATCTGTTGTTGTTTTAGTATTTTATTAAAATAGAAAACAACACAAATGTTAACAATTAACTTTTTTTTTTTTTTTTTTTTTTGTTTAAAACTTAAAAAATATGTCTATATTAATTGGAATCGTTTAGTTTACAAGAAAGGCTTAAATTGTCCTTAAAAAAAAAAATTCTTAAAAAATAATATGTAATTAAAATTTGAGTATATTTTCCCTTTATAAATTTATTGTTTCTCTGTATTAATTTAATTCTTTGATCGCTAAATAAATAAGCTTAAAAGTGTCAACTAAACTTGTTAATGTTCGAATATCATTGTGCGTAAAAAGAATAGATTAAAATCTAATAAGGCACATTTATCTCGAAATTCGAAAAAAATCTGAAATTTTTTATACAAAGAAGTTCAGCGATTCTTAACATAAAATATAAGTATACTACTTTTCTTTCTCTTTTATATCTAAAGTTTCATCCAATCTATTATATTCTCTATACCAGGCAGATAATCTATTGGTATATTAACACAATACTTGTGCATATCAGTTGCATTGTCATTCGTATGTAGAAACAACAATATATGTTTGCAAGTCAAATTCACAATCAAGTTCAATTTCTTTCTTAGAGAAAATTTAATATAAGAGGGTGAATCTTTTATTTTATCTCCTTCAAATCCAAATTTAAATGGATTTCTGGCACATATTCGGTTCTTTTTACTGAATATTTTTTTTTTTTAATATTATTCCAAATTGTAGTCATTTGTCAGCGTAATAAAACCTTTAGATTTTAAATTGAAACATCTTTAAAATTAGTTAAAAAACAAATTTTTAGAATATTTTTTACTCGAAATATTCGATTAATCGACATATTATACTCGAATAAATTTTTAATCGAAATTATAGATTTTAATTTAATCGAAGCGACAAATGAAAATCAAATAACTGCTTTTCATTTGTCGCTTAAGCGAACAAACATTATTCGAGTGTATGCCCTAATCGTTAATATTAGCATATTAAAAATATTGTTAGTATTCAAGGGTTAAAATAAATAATATATAAATGTTCATTACTACTATTTTTCTACAAAAATATATGGATAGTGTCTTCTATGATATAAAATAATTTTACAAAATTTATCTATGCAATTTGTGTAAAATCGCAATGTTAATATAATAAAACTTATTAACATTGCGATTAAAACTTATTAAAAATAATTAATTTATAATTTATTTTGTTGAACTTTTTCATATAGTTTTTCTTAGAATTATTGCATGTTCGGCTTAAGTTCATTGAATAATTGTAGAAGAATACAGTGTAAAAGTTTTATTGCACACTCGGTAGAATGGAATGCATTTTCTGGTCCGCCACGACCATTATTAGCACACTTCAGCGTTCCACCGTGGTGTTATCTGTATACATCATCTATTTAAATTACAACATTTGAGAAAATGGAATCTGTAACTTATTTAACACTGTATTCTTCTACAATTATTCAATGAACTTAAGCCGAACAGGCAAAAATTCTAAAAACACTATATGAAAAAGTTTAACAATAAACTATAAACTAATTAACCTTAAAGACAAGGCACGGTGTAAAGTGTTACTTGATGACTGCCCCTGTTAAGTATTTCTAACAAATAGAAAATAAACAGAAGGGACAAATCAAAATAACAACAACATTGTTCATTGCTACTTAGTTAGTGGTTAAACAATAACAAAATCATACATTGCAGATTTACTACCTAAACTGGTAGCTTTAAGCATATAAACTATAATAATTGAAATGAGAATACAAATTAATTGTAAAAAGTTTTATCGTAAACCATTCGTCTTACATAATAACAAAATAATGCAAATAAGTAACAGATTCCATTTTCCCAAAAGTTGTAAATTAAATAGATGATATTTACAGAGAACACCACGGTGGGACATTGAAGAGTGCTGATGACGGTTGTTGTGGAAAGTGATTCCATTCTGTCAAGTGTCCAATGAACCTAAACCGAACATGTAAAAATTCCAAAATAATTAATTTTTATGTTTTATAATTTTTTTTTTTTTTTGAATTGCTAAATTTCTCTACAATTTTACACAAAATATGTGCAAAAAAGCGTTATATTTGTTTCTAGTCAGATTTTTTTTTTAATTTTATTCGATAACCGATAAGACCTATATAATTTTCTTATGAATACTTGACGACATCACAATATTTTTCTTATTTAGATGGTGGAAGAATACAAAACAATGTGATTTTTAATTTCTGCTATTTTTCTACAAAAATATATGGACATAAGCCCTTATTCCATAGTAAGCTATTTTCAGCCGCAAAATTTGTCATGTTCTGATCCAAATTTGCATAGAGATAAGGTAAGAAAGCGATTAAGTTTTTATGATTTTATGAAGCCTTTATCGACTCTTGCACAATTTTTTTCTGGTTTTTACGCCCTTATACGCGTCCAAGATTCAATTGTTTAAATAGAAATCTATAAATAAACTTTAATCGTTTTTATTATTATTTTTTTTTTTTTTTTTTTTTGTTTTTAAAATAAATATATTACAATTGCAAATCTATTGAATCCCTTAAAGGGTTTTTTTATTTATTTATTTTTTTTTTTTTAATTAACAGTCATATATTTTATAACTGTATCAGAGAATACACACATAAATAAACTTTATATTAAAATGTTAGCTATAAAAAATGAAACACATTACATGTAAAATTAATAATAAATTTAATATTAACTGCAATTTAAATTAAGAATGTAATTAATTTAAACCACATTTTTATTTTATTTATTTACAGGTGTTATATGGCATTTTATATAAATCAAAATTATTGATATTTTATTTACTTTCAGCATTTTGCATTAATACAACAAGTATTAATTTAAATAAGTATAAACGTTTAAATAAACTAAAATATGGGTAATTAAAAACAATTCTCAAAGAATGTGGTTCTATACATATACAACTCAGATTTTGATACTTTCGCACTGTGTAATGTTTTAAAGTTTAAGAACCACATTTTTTGAATAAATGCATAATTTTAGTTAACAAAATATGTATGTTTTTTATTTCTTCAGGAAACTAAAGCCAACACTTTGAAATTTGGTTGCGCAAAAACTTATTTTTTTCTAAACTTTAGTTTAGGAGATATACTTAATTAAAATTAAAAAAATGTGATTCAACAACTGAATCGATTCACATGAAATTTGACGCACATGTAGCTCCTAATTAATTATAGCGTATACGATTAATTTATTGGATACCGCACCCCTTTTTACGCCTACTTTATCTAACAAACATTTTGACTTGATTTTTCTAATTTTTTGACAAATTCCAATTTGTCACATATCGTTTGGAAGAACCTAGGCTTATAAGACATATTTATTAGAAGCCGCTACTTCTTTTTACGCCCACTTTTTGTAACAAATTATTTCTCTACTGAGTCGATGCACATAAAAATTGACACACATATAATTCAATACTTATACGACATTTTGTGATCTTTTATGTGTTTACAGTATGTGAGGCAAAGATAGTACTTTCTCAGAAAGGATTTGTAAAATATAAATTAAAATATAAATTAAAATGGCACGGCTCTTTTAAAGTATACTTTTTGTAAAAAATATTTTACTTAGAGTTTAATGCATTTTTTGCATCAATTGACATAGCTTTTAGCTCACATGTAATTTAGATATGAAATTTTTAATATATGTTACGTCCTTTTTTCACTGTTAAAATTACAAAGCAGTAGTTTCTCCGAGTGGTTCAATGAGCTGAGACAGTTCCTAATCAGATGCCTTGCTTGCTTTTACGTCTACTTTTTGCATCAAGCGGATTTGTGTACCTTTTCGTTTTAATAAATTTGTTCGACAAAAGCCTACTTTAAAATATTGAATTGAATAATTTTTCATTAAAAAACTAAAATGCATAATTTTCATAGAAATAATTAACATAAAAGCACGATTTTATAAAGTTGTTAATATTTAACAACAAAACTTCAACAAAAATTCATCAAAACTTCAGGATTTCATTTTTACTCATATTCGAGAAAAATTTATGCATATTCATATATGGCTGAAACTGACTTAAATTCTAAATAAGTTTTGTGGTAATACTATTTTAAATAAACGGCTTACAGATCCAAGCTCACAAGACTTGAAATTAAAAAAGTGCTAACTTTTTGCACTATAAGTTTCATTTTATTATCATGATTGTTGTTCAAAGTTCAAAAAAAGGCTAAAAATTATTTAACTTTTTCCCATTCTTCTATGCTTTTTACATGTTTATACTTTTTGATCGCTTTCGATCTTATATAAACTAATCGGACCTTGTGGATATATTCTACACTATCTTTGTCATTGTGCAGACTTTCGCCCCTTAACGAAATACGAAATTTGATATAGGATTGATACTTGTTGTAGTTAAGCGTATTTTGCGTTATATCTTGTTGATGTGCCCGAAATAGTCAACGTAATAGATAATTTCAAAATATGGAAAACAAGAGCGAAAAATTTTCAAAAAGTCAGTTTTTCGCAAGGCACATTCACAGTTTCATAGAGAATGGCATTGATTACTGCGTGAACTTAGTTTTTTGTTATTTAACATAATAAAATCGAGGGAGCATTTAAAATAAATTTATGGACTTTTTGAAAATTACGCATTAATTGCATTTTTTTGTTTGTATAGCAAAATGCAATTTGTACAAATTTCAGATATATAGATATAAGAACGACGATAAAAATAATTGATCGGGATCATAAATTTAAGTCAAATGTCGTTGATAGTTGAAATCGGGACACTTTTGTCAAAACAGATTTTGATAGGCACATCGCATGGACAGCAAAAAATGTTATAAACGTGCCTTTAGTTAGCTGAGACCGCATCATACTTCCACCATTTTATATTAAACTTGGCATAACGAAACAGTTTATGAAGGCGCTTGATAAAAGTGACCAATATTTATATTTACTTTCACGCAAGTTTCCAGTTTAAGCACAGAAAAATTTAAGGCTGATATTTTTGATGGGCCGCTGATTAAGCAACTAGTGAAAGGTACTAATTTTGCCAAATCAATGACCGAAAACGAATCCAAAGCTTAGAATTCATTTGTTTTGGTCATATAAAACTTATTTGTGTCAAATATAAACCTGATACTAACATTTGTATGTGATTTATGCAGGTTAAAATGATTTTCGGAAGAGGGTTTTATATGGGAGCTATGGTCAATTATGGACCGATCTGCATAAAATTTGGCAAAAAAAAAATCTGACGACCACGTCGTGCTTATTGAGTTCATGCTATCGAACTTGCAAGAGCTAACTTCCTGCACTCGCATTTAGACGGATTTCCATAAAATCTGAGTGATTTTGATGAAATATTTCACCAGGGGGCACACATATGATGACAGATTGCTACTAGAGTTTTGTAACGAAATCAACCTAAACTCCTTCAAGAAATCTTATAAAAGATAATTTTGTAGTGTTGGATAGATTTTTTTTTAACATGTGTATTATTATTATTATTATTATTATTATTATTATTATTACTTCTTTCAAAATAATAAAACCGTATATTTTAAAAAGTAAAGCTCTTAGCAATCGAAATCAGAAAATTCTAAAAAAAAATATTTTTCAGTTACGTTATATATACCTACACAGAAAAAAAATGTTTTTAAATTCTAAATTCTTTCTCAACAATATTTTTAAGCGAAATCGGACCTATCAAAATTTTAAAATTCAAACATTTAAATTCGTAAAAATTTCATTGAAAAAACTTTTTTTTCATTATTACAATATTTTACTATTTATAAAATATCGTGCTTGAATATTTTCACTAATTTCAATGATTTTTTTTATTCAAGCAAACAAAATAATATTTGGATTTGTATAAATATTCAAACAATATTTATTTTTGATTCATTTAAAATATTAATAAAATATATATTTTAAGCTAATATATTAAAACGGATATTTCAACAGCATATGTATTATTTAATGGTGATTTTAATGATAATCTTATATTAAAAAATAAAATGAAATACAATCTGCGGTCTGCATCGTTAATGGAGACTGGAAAATTGCCTAAAACTACGCAAATCAAATCAATAATTTTATGCTTTTACACTGTTTTATTAGGTTTCAAAATAAAAATATTTTAACTGAAAAGAAGTTATTTTTTAATAAAAAAGTAGTATTTATTTTGTAAAAAGAAGTGAAATTAAAATAGTTATATAAATTCTTTTTTTGATTTTCTAAGTTAACACAATGAATTTAATCCATTCTTTTTCTTCAATAACACTGCACCTGTTATTAACAATTATGAAACTCCTTATAAAGTGACACAAATCGAAATCATAGAGACGCAAATAGAAATCATAATGGCGAAAATGGAAACGACAAAAATCGAGGCCTATGTGTAAATAGATAAAGTATTGTATTTATGTTATTTAATGAATGAGGCTGCAATAAAATTTACTTAAAAAAATAGAAATGTTAAATATTTACGTATTATTATAAACAGCTTCGTTTTCATTCACAATCAATTATCCTATTAGGAATGATAATAAAAAGTAATTGAATACTACATACCTTCAAAATAGACTGAGTTGTGCTTCCTTGTTCACAATCTCTATATCAAAGCAAAAAAAGTTTATATGCACAGACAACTAGCTACTTAGTTGGACCGAAGAACATTTGTAAATTGACCAGCAAATTGATTATCAATCTATTAGAAAATATTTTGAAGTGGTGTTTAATGTAATACAAACTTTAATTAGAAAGCGTTATATCCTCCCCGCCTATGGTAATAAAAGCATGAATATAATAAGAAAATTGTAATTAACTCACAATAATACTGACCTCAATGTACTGTTATACACATATAATATAATGTAATCTCTTAGCGACTTCGCTTGAAGAAACTCAAATTTTCGATTGCTGATGAATTTATGCCATTATGGACACAATAATTAAAACAAACTTTTAATTTTCCATTTTTTTTTTTTTTTTTTTTTTTTTTTTTTTGATCGGCATATGATTACTAATAAGTTAATGCATAAAAACGTGTAAGTGCGCATTGTCCGCAGAAAAGAATTTGTACACCCGTTCCTTTTAAAATCCCTTTCTGAAAAGTTGAATATTGTTGATATTTGGAAAAACTCCTACAAAAAGTATAACACTTACCTTTGAATGCCTTAAATTAAAAAAAAAATGCATTTTCCCAATAAGCAATTTTGCTGGAATTAAGGTGAATTCAAATTTATTTCAAGCCTTGAATCCAGTGCCAAGCATTGAATTCAACTTGTATTACACCTTAATTCAATAGCGTACTGCAGTAGAAAGGAAATTCAAATTCAAATCAAATTTATTTTACTTGAAAATTTTAAATTTTTTCAATCATATTTCTTGTTTAAAATATTTTTATATTTGAATTCATGATGGATCTAGCAAAAGTTTCCAAGGCATGAATTTTTTAAAATTGTGTGCTTATTGGGTTATTTTGATTGACATTATCAAAATAGTATTTTTTATATTCTGAAACTTTTCAGAACCAATAAATTAAAATTATAAAATCAAATATTTATTTTAATTGAAATAAAATTTTATCCAAATATTAATTTGTTTAGAAAAATTTTTACTATAATCTTTTCTGTATTTTATTTTTTTTTTTTTGGTCTGTTGATTAACAGGCAAATGACAACTGTAGTATAAATATTAAAGTAGATTGTATTCACCCCATTCTCAAGTTAATTATGTTAATTATTTGACAACTGTATAATTTGCAATTCAAGTTAACAGATAAATTTGTAACTCCCAAGTATACACATTCCTTCTCACACAAATTTTTAGAACCATAAGATTATGGAAGACAAAATAATCATTTTATAGGGAAATCCATTGTGTGCTTATTATTTTTTTTCTTTATTTTATTTAAATATTTTATAATTTTTTAGCTTTAATAAAAAGAACCATGACACATATTAGTTTCATAGATTTTTCGAATTTTTGTCTAGGAACACCGGTGTAAGCATTATTTTGGTTCAGAGTGCCTACCACTCGTCTTGCATTCAACTTTCATTTAGCTATGCAATTTTTATATTATTCCTACAAATTGCACCGTATTAGAAATATAATAACATATATTGTGTATGTTTTCCGGCATTGAAAATCCGGGCAATGCCGGGTATAAATAGCTAGTCATCTACATAAATCTTAAATTCTGTTAAATCTATAAAATTCATTATTTCTGCATCAATTTCTTTGTCCATCTGACAAACTGGTCCACATTAAAAAAAAAAAAAAATAAAAACTTTTCTTCTACTAAACATAACACTTCTTGATTTTATAACTAACAAAAACAAGATTTTTGAGCAAAATAATATTTTATGATTACAAAATAACTTTCATTCTCTTCAGCTTTTTTACCATTGAGCAATGTAACATTTTAAAAAGAATATTGAGCCGGTTTTTACCATCACAGTCACTTACAATACTTGTGCATTTAGTCTTATAATTTTATCATAATTGTTTGTTGTTGAGATCAAAATTAAATCTAAACAAACATCTAAAAGATAAAGAATACAACACGCGTCCGCAACAATCATCTAACGATTTGTTATGCTCACCTGAGCTTTTAGTGATGCAACATCTTCTTCTTGTTCTCTTCCTGTTACAAACACAACAAAATAAATAAAATGTGGTTTAAAGTGTTAACAGTAATTCCTTATTATGCCGCTCCGTGATGCAGCTAAACATAGATTTTATGATTTTGTGGTAAAATTATTACATAAATAGAATATAATTTGTTTAACGCTGTTTGTAGCTGACTTTGCCGCGCAACTTGATACAATAACATGTTTTCTAACAGGGTTTTTAATTTTCCGGATTTTTTCTATTCCAAGGAATTGAAAAATAAATTTTATCATTCCCCAGAATTCTCGGGAATTTCATTAAGGTTATATAATTGAAACTAAATGAGCTAAAACCAAATAAGGTGTGTGTTCAAATAAAACATAACAAGGTTTTTTTTTTAATAAAAAAAGTGAACGGATTAAGTAAATCAAATAGTTGTAGCATTTCTACTCCATATTTTTCTGTTGTATCATTTTATGCAAAAGTTAATTATTAACTAGATTATTTTTAATTTTTTTAGATATGACTTCAAAAAAATATTTTAAAGTACTTTTACGAAATTTTTCGCGGTATCTTTCTATAAAAACTGAAAATTAGTATTATAATTGAGCACTGCTGGGGCCTTCTTAAATTCGCTTTTAGCTTGGATCCAATTCCTTTAGAATTGCCAAAATGCTACGTAGTTTAAATTATAATTTTCAGTTCAATACTATTAAGAACCATTTTCTCAATTGTAATAATTTTGATCATTACACGAAAAAGTTATATTTAAATCTTTTGTGAGATCTAGATTAGAATATGCGTCATTTATCTGGAGCCCTAGAACTCAATTACATATAAATAGGATTGAAAAAATTCAAGTAAAATTTATAAAGTTTGCTCTTTCATTTTTAAATTTTTCTTTTGTAAACCTTCAATTTTCGACTCCTACATACCCGATAAGTGTGCCTTGATCTCTATGAAAACCTTAGAAACAAGTCATAAAATTTCTTCTGTATATTTCCTATGTTATAATTTGTGGATTAACTGATTGTCCTGATTTGCTTCATGCCATAAAACTATATGTACCTACTAGGACTCTAAAGCAAAATAATTATTTCTTTTATATAGCTTTTCTCAGCTTTGTTATTTAATTTTTTTTAGCTCTGATGGACTAAGGCTTAGATATAGCTTTAACGTGGCTCATATTTAATTTTAAAGAAATGAACGCAACGTTTCATAATGCGGCCGAACATGTTTTACATATCTCTTAGGAGATTCTCCACTTTTTGGCCTTCGAATTCATTCTTGTGACCTTTTCTTTTTCAGAACCAAGTTTCATCTCATCCTTTAGATCCTTGTTAAGCTATATTATTACCTTGAAATGTAATATTTTTATAAAAATTTACTCAATCAACATTTTATAGTAAGTTCAAAACAAAAATAAAATAATCCAATTGTATTTTGTACATTTTTCTTTGACTGCCACCTGCATGCGGACAAACGGCCCGATCTCAAGAATTCGATCTGCTGTTAAATCTGACATGTCACTAGAATATATTGTAAACAAGAAAGATATTTAAAAGTAATGGCGCACGCTAGCTCAGAAATTAATTTCATTGGAAAAAGTCCAATTTTTGTTAACACTGATTTCCAAAATTTAATACCATTCAATAGTAAACATATTGAAACTAAGATGGCCAAAAAATTAGATCAAAATATTGATAATTGTAGGCGTGGCATACAAATATTGTATGTTAATTTATACATTCGCAAAGTAGCTTTGGGTTGGGGTACAACTCTTGCGTCACCGTAGTTATTTCTTAAGTACGATCAAGCGGGTTTTTGTTGTTTGGCCTTCGAGAATTTTGCGTCTCACACCCGCATTGATAAAGTGTTGGTCGACGTCTATCTGTATCGTGTACGATTTTTCGTGGCTTACATTTGTCACATGCAATCGATTTTGTTATACTAACTTTTATAAGATTGGATTTGGTGCAGTACCACACAAAACTGAGATTCATATTGGTAGAGACCATTAAACTCAGAGAGCTGAATTCGGGAACTCTAGCTTTCCACACGAAGGTGTAGACCGAGTGGATGATTTGCGAAGGGGGCTTCTTTTGGATGTATACCCTGGCTATATGTGAGCTGAAAGCTTCGAAATCTAAATTTCAAAACAAAATGTTATTTTATAAAATAAAGTGATTTTTTTAAATGTAAATTATCGTTACTCACAAACTATTATCGATAATTGACTGTATTTCTTTGTTTTATTGATATAGAATAATAGTCTTTAAGAAATGGTATGATGTGTCACTATATCGTTTATACCTGATGTGTTATTTAATGTTTTCTCAGATCTATATTTTAGTCAAATTTTAATTTTAGTGGAATATAACTTTTGAAGGTCAAAAGGGGTTAAATAAATTTTACCATCACAAGAAAGGCGAAAGTGTCCTCCTTAACCCCATATATACCTTTGTACCTGTCGGGACCCGTCTGTAGAACACTATTTCCACTTGAATGAAATTAATCTCAAAATTTGTTCATGGAACACATACTAAAAATCAGTTATGTTTTGGATTTTAAATCTGCAGTATCAATAAGAAGCAACGACACCATTAAGGAGTTAAGAAGTTTAAAAAAGGAACATATTTGGGATGAGTTTCTCAAATACATGTTGATTATAGATAAATATAGATTAACCAAAACAAGGAACAGGCAATATGAATGATGGGAACACAGTAAGGAGGTTCTTTTCAAATCCCGAAAGAGCATCTGAAATGACAAGTGTTGATATAAATCTTTTTGCAAGATTTAAAGCAATTATCTATGCACTTGTGTGCAATGCACAAATTGATGCTAGAAAGCTTGGCGATTATGCGAGGGAAACTACACGAATATGTACAAATATCCATGGAGAAGTATGTCTGCAACAGTTCACAAAATCCTTTGCCATGGAGAAGATATCATTAAGCATCATTTAGTACCACTTGCATTTATTAGAGGAAGCCCACAGACTTTATCATGTAATTCTATAAATGAAGATATATTTAATATATTATTGGCAACGTAAGATCCACTCAACTCTAACATTCGAAGTCAATGGAAAATAGAACATCGGGACTTAGATAAGGAGACAAAAGGGCTGCTAGAGGACAGAAATAATATAGAACTAAATATAGGATATTTGCAGTCTATTTTCCAACCGAATGAATAATAACTATAATTTTTTTTCTTTTATTGTTATTTAAGTAAACATTAAAAAACTTTATTATTACAAAAATAATATCTTTGGATTATTAATATTATTTAAATTAAAAAACAAAATAAACGTTAAAAAACTCGTCATTTTTTGGTCAAAAACAACCTGGAACCTGTTATATAATTGATGAACTGGGAACCTGTGCACATAATTATCCTTTGTATTATTAAAATGTTTTTTTTATCATCTTATAACTTTTTTGATTAGTAAAGCTGATTCAGAAAATACTAAAATTCGCATTTTCATATTAAATGCTATAAAAAATTAAAAGTTCAATTTTAGTATTAAATTTCTCAACAACTGCAAAACCTATTTGAATGAAATTAAAACTGAAGAAAAATTTAAGAAGATATCTCTCATTCAAAAGAAAGTCTAAAATAACGATTCAAAAGTTACAGAGTTTTGGCCGATGAAAGACTCTGATTCTGAGCCACTGTGCGGCGGTAAGAGTTACTACGAAAATATTGTGTTATGACTTTTTTCAAACGCACACTTTGTTATATATTTGTATTGGGTTATAAACCTATTGTTTGGCATTTTAATGCTATAAATTAAAAGTTTGTAGGCATTTAAAAAAACTTTCAACGAAATTTAATCGACAAAGATCTGAAATTGGAATTTGGAAGAAAGTTTAGTTAATGCAAATTTAATAAATCAAAGCTCCAAGAGCTTCCTTTAAGAAATTGTTCTTAGAAAACAACTCTCAATTCCACTTTCATTTCAATTTGTTTTCCAGAGTAAGGTCATGTCTATGTACAAAGTTATATTTTATTAATTATTTATTCCTAATAAAACATGAAAATTGTGTAAGCCTGCTTTTTCTAGCCAACGATATGTAATAAAATTGAAAAATTTGAAATTGTAATTTGAGTAATTTTTGATCCTTAATTTTGGATATGAAAACAGTAATTTTTTAATGAAAAATAAATGCCAAAAATACTTATTATTTAGTGCTCTGAGAAATTAAAAATTTTTTTAAATATTTTTTGATACAAGTAAATAAAAAATTTAACTAATTTTCCATTCCACGTTAAAGAATTAAAATGTTCATAAGATGCTCTCGGGCATAGAATATAACTAGAAGTTTATGTGAGAGGCACTTCGAACTAAATTTCAAAAAAAAAAAAAAAAAAAAAATGCTAATTTTTTTCAAAACACAGAAACAAAATATATGTGACTACATGTATTTTGTTGTTACATAAATTAAGTTTTTGGCAATTTAATAAGGTCTTCTTTTCTCACATAAATATCTACTTATTAATCTATGCTCTGGGGAGTTACTATGTAATTCGTTTCAAAACTAAAAATGTCTTTCGAAAATAATTTTCGATTCGAAAACTTAATGGTATTATTTAATACCCAAATGTTTATTTTAATATTTACGGGTAAAAGGAAGTGCTGTAAACGTTTATAAAATTTGGCTAAATAATTTTGAAAAAATAGAGATATTTAAATAAATTATTTAAATAAATGGACTGTATTTTATTGCGGAAAAGCGTTGAAGAAGAAAGACAATAAAAGATGAATCAAATGTTATAGATCTCAATGAAGATGCGTAAGAAATTTTTTATATCAAAACAATCATAAATTATAAAATTTATAAATATTATTACTTTTAGATTTGTGAAAAATTTTCGATTGAGGTATTTGAATTCATAAAGTATGATTTAAAATAATCCCAAAGATCCACCGCCATTCCTCCAACTTTAACGCTTTTGGCACAAGGAGACTATCAACACCAGATTGACCAAGATCATCCGTTTCCGTTTACTTATCAGAAGTTTGCGAAATTATTGAGAAAATCATTGCCCCAAATATATTGTTTTGAAATGAGCGAGAAAAAAATAGAAGGAAAACAATTATTTTTTAACAACCAGGAGTAATTGGAGCAGTTCCTGAAAGGCTATTTCTATTGCGACAACACTAATTTAATATAGTCTGCACATACCTTGTAAATAATATTATAATATAAATAATTTAAACAATTTATTTCTACACAAAACACTACGCGACAAATTTTGGGTCATCAAATATTCAACACAAAATGAAAGTATAACATCAGATTATTTAAATCTTCAAAGGATTTTTCAATGTTAGTTCGAGTTTCTATTTTATGGATTCTAAAATTTTAATATTATGAAGAACTTTTTTTCATTATGTGTGTAAACGAAAAACATTTAAATCGGTATATTTCAATGTATTTCTGAGAATTTATTGTTTCATAGAGTATAAAGCCTCTCTTAGACATTATAAACGATTTCTTTAAATGCCCCTCCCTTCTTACGCCCACTTTTCAAAACAAAATTGTATCCAATATTTGAGTACTTATATTATTCAACCGATTTAACAAATATTTTGAACATATATATATATGCCGAAATTAATATAAGATATAAAATGAATGAATCTGTAAAAACCAATTTCATACTTTCTTGATGCTACTTAGATAATTCTCATAGAATTTTTCATACGCAAGGAATAAGAAATATTTTATATTATAAAATTTAATCTGTATAAGGTGCCACGCTTCTTTTTCGCCCACTTTTCTTACACTGTGATATTTCTTTACCACTGTCATCAAAATGTTTATGAAATTTGAAATTTGTTTACTTAAAAAATGCGCGCGGCATAAAGTCAATACTTCCTGCAAGGATATACAGTTTAAACATAAGGTTAAGTGAAATAAAGTAAACAATATTATGACAAAAACTGGCAATAAAAAGCAAAAATCTAGAATAATAATGCCAGTAGTATATAAAGTAACAAGAACATAACATAATAACATTTAAGTTAAATAATTTAAATGATTTGTATTTCCAATCACATTGAAAAAAGGGCTCCGAAAAAATTGAACTTCAAGAGGCCATAAAACCGAACTAACTTTAAAAAAACCCTTTTGGGGTTTTGCTAGACTACTGGTACGCTTCCATTTCCCTTGGCACGTTTTCCTTCTTACACTGTGTAATTCGATAAATCAACTTTTCCATTTTTCGACTTTATGTGCAGCATTTAAATTTTAGGTTAAACTTTCCTATAATTCCCTTAATTTGCTTTTTACATTTGGAACAGTAAGATATCCTTTAGCCAAATCGGAATGTTTAACCATAAACTCCACCATTATCTCATATTGTCTTGGCTCAGTATTAATAATTTTTTTAAATATATAATGCAATTTATGAAATAGAAAATTTATGTTAATTTACTTGCACTTTTAAATAATTATTTCTTTTCGCAAATAAAATAGCATTTGAATCAGTTTCAAATGTTAGCAATGATTTTGACACTTGTTTTCATATTACATAATTGCATTTTCGAAAAGGGATTTTTTGCTTTTCGAAAGCGGAAAAAAATTTAGCAAAATAAAATAATTATTTCCGAAAATCGTACTTAAAAATACAACTTTAACGAATACTTTACGAATATTTCCTTTCGATTCGAATTATATAATAACCCTCCTGCTTTCAAAAATACACTCTCATTTGCTACATTTTTTTCCTTTTTTTAAAGTAAACAGGAAATTTTACAATAAAAACGAGAAAGAAAGATATAGTCGGTCAAGTCCGATATATGATACCCTACACCATTTTGTACGAGCATAAAAATTTGGGAAGTTACCTATATTTCACCTGCAGCCACTTTTACTAAATGTAAAATAAAATATACAAATACAGAATAAGGCGTTGATACTAACATCTAAATGATTTTATACACTTTAGAGCGATTCCTGGAAGTGGCTTTATATAGGAGACCGATTCTCATAAAATTTGGCAATGTTGTTTCTATTTACATGAGACTTATTTATGACGAATATTAACTTGATACTAATATTCTTATGAGATTTATGCTCGTTAAAGTGATTTTCGAAAGAGGCGTTTATATGGGATCACAACCAAATTCAAATGTATCATAAAAGTTCCACGTACCAAATTTCATTGAATTATCTTTAAAATTGCGACCCGTACTTTGTGCACAAGGTTTATATAGACAGCCAACAAGCCGTCCAGCCAGCCAGACGGACGGACATCGTTAGATTGATTTAAAAAGTGATTCTGAGGTATACTTTAAAGTGGGTGTTGAATAATATTTTCTATGCGTTAAAAACGTCAGCACAAACGCATAATACCCCAACCACCTATGGTGGTGTAGGGTATAAAAATTGAAACTAGTTGTTCTGATTCTGATGACTTTTCGAAGCTGAAGCTAATCTTTGGTATTATTTGTAATTTGAAGCGTAACACTATAATTCTACAAATCAACACAGCCTTTTGAAAATTTCAAAAACGAAACAGATTACAAAGTTAAGTTTCTAAAATCAATCAAAACAAAACAAAAAAATTTATAATAAATATTTTCCAAGAATTCCCGAGTAGAAACCCTATCTGTAAATCAAAAAGAATTTAAATGATTCCATATATTGAAACTGTAAACTTTTCATTCCATCTTGTTAACGAGCTAAGCAGCAGGTGTGTGTAGTTTACTTGTATAACAACATCAGCAGGAAAAAAACAAGTCTAATAAAAAATTTATGAAGTGTGCCACACCAAAATCGTTGTAGAATTATTCATGATTTTGTGAGAAAAAAAGGTGTGTGTGTGTGTAAGTTGTTTATAGCTGTTATTATTTTACAACACATGTGTAGCACAAAGTCTTATTGTTTATTTTCCACATTAAATTAAAAATACTTCAATTATGGGATTTTACTTAATAAGAGTTATCGAATAATTTTAGCGATTAGACGAGCAAACAAGCAATGGAAGAATTCGTCAATCGTCCTCAAGTAATGGAAAGTGTAGTCGATTTAATATTTTCATTACATTTGTAAAACTCCTGCTAAATAAACCAATTATGTTCAAAAATCTCTTGAATTCATACTAAATATGCTACTACGCTTATCCTCTTATTAATTCCCTTATATGACTCTAGTCTAGGTGTTTCTCATGTTGTCGTGCTGTATAAAGAATATCCTATTCCAACTCTACTTTTAATTTAATTAATTAAATCAATTTATTCCTTAACGATTAAAGAAACCTTATAAAGGCATTTTCGAGAATAACAGTAAAAACAAACTGTTTAAACTTCCATTCAAGTAAGTACTTGATGTTCTCAATACCTTTTGAAATAGAAAGCTACATATATTTGTTTAGTTTTGAATTTGAAAATCCTTTTTTCAAAGTGCAACATAGTTTAGCACTTTGTCAAAATCAAGTCAATAAGTAAAACAAATATCTACTACAACAACACTCAGCAGCTACTTATAATACCACAAAAGTACAAACAGTACATATTACGTTTATACGCTGGCTTATTTCAAATAAAAATAACTTGCAAATAAATAACTCACTGTTTATACACAAATTGAATAAAGAAATATATTTCCTTATTTATCATGCCGAATGGGACAAATACAACTATTATAATAGAAAATTCTATGAACGTAAAAGAAGTGGAAACGCCGTCCGCTTTATTTGCAATTAGTTTCACTAATCATGATTAGTTTTCGTGAGTTACTAATTTACAAATAAAATATTAACTCACCGTTTATACGGCAAAATTTTCAATCTCAAAATTTTATATTGCGAGTAAGAGGTGTGTATAAACGTAGTAACAGAGGACGAAGGACAGATGTACAAAAAAAAATCTCCCAAATACTATTGTTACAAATTAACTTTTGTTGTTTTGTTCAATGACCTAAATTCCCTCCAGTTATAAACAATAAACAACAAAAGCAACAAATTGTTAGTGTAACATTTACCATCGAAAACTTTATGTATATTAACGTTCAGTTACAAACTTACAAGGTACTTTTTTGTATTGCAGAGCTAAAAGAAACAATAATACTTCCTTCAAACCATTACAATACAAGTACAACAAAGTTTGTTATGTGTGGGTTGTTTCAAACTCTTACTGTACTCCAACTGTTATAAATATTTTTGTTTTGTGTTTCAGTAGCTTTGATTCTTTTCACCATGTACTTTTGTGGCTGGTAATTAGGAAATAAGGTGAACTTTTGAGGTCATTGATATTGAGAAGGTGGTTAGTTAATTTCTCAGCAAAAAAATAAAAAAATAAAAAAACACCAACAATGTGTAGAAAAATCGTAAAGAAACTAAAGTACAGCACAAAAGTATTAAATTAAAACAATGTTGCTAACTATAAAAAAAAACTGCAACTAAACAACTTAAAAAAAAAAATATTTGTAAAGTTTTAACATGACACATACTCAATATACGAGCAGTATACTCACTCGAACATAGATTTTTAACATTATTGTTAAAAGAAAAAAAAAAATACAAAACAGTCTTTAAATTTTGTTTATAACTCTATGTAGTAAATTTTTATACATTGTTCTAAGCTAATAAAATATGATTTTATTGTTGCATATTTACACTCAGGGAAAATTGTTAGTATTATTAAAATCTATAGGAATATTTACGGATCTTATATGTTGATTGCAGTTCAAGAAGCTTTTTTTTAAATAACTTTTACTTGTATCATTAATAAATCGGAAAATAATTCTGAAAAATTTTCGATATTCAAATATATAAAATTAATAATTTTTCTCGGATACTAAAAAATCATATCATATATTATACAATTTTATCAGATGATAGCTCAAATTATTCCTAACAAAATGTAGTATTAGGAAAAAAACAAGAAAAAAAATATATTTCTAATAAAGTGTGGATCAAAAATGGCTGTAAGTTTCAAAAATTATATAAGAAAATACAAAATTGAGATTATATACAAATGTGTATATACTTCCTAGAAAAGGGTAATTTCTTTTCTTTCTAATGCCGTTTAAAAAGTTTAAATTAGATAATAAGTATTCGAGATAATTTTTTTTAAACGCGAAGTTCAAAAATCTAGAGTTTTACTTTCTTGTCATAAGCAGGGCAACCAAGAATATGCTCTAAAAAGAGTTTTATGCGAAAAAAGTGCTCTGAAAATAAAAAAAAAAAAAATGCTCTTAAAATATTTTTTCAGCTAAATTTCAAATTACCTACTATTTATGTAAAAGTAATTTAAATTTTATTAGCAATTGCTGAAAAATATTTTTTTTTTTGTTTTGCTCTTAAATAAAATATGCAAAAATATGCTCTTTGTACGCTAATTAAATTGCTAAAATATTCTCTGAAATAAGGACTTTCACAAAGCCCAAAATGTGCAAAAATATGCAGTTAATGTTAAAATATGAAAAAATATGCTATAAAAAATCGATGCCAAATTCTTCAGTTTGGTTCATTTGAAGCTCAGGAGAAAATACGATTTTGCATATTTTTGGTGTAAAGGGTATATATAAATTTGTGATTACGTTTATAATTTAAAAAATATTCAAATAGGACCTCAAAAAATATATATTCTGGATACTTATTGATAGGGAAGTCGATAAACGATGTACGTTTGTCTGTTGAATTCAGATTTTAGTAAGATCGAGATATCGAATATATATGTTTTATACATTCATTTACAGAGAATTTCCCTTAGATAAACGCTAAAAATGAAGAAAATATCCAAAATATCGCCAGAAAGCCGAAGATACCTTCGAAAAACGTATTTGTTTTCGACTTTTATAAGTCCCTCTATAAGCTAGAGACTTTGTTTTTTCATAGAAAATTCAGAATTTTTTGTGAATTTTGTGCTGAAGAACTGAACTCAGTCGGTTTATTAGTATCCGAGATATCGGTTAAAACGTATTTTTGACTTTTTAAGCTACAGACTCCCAATAAATATTTTTCTAAAATCTCGTTTTTTTAAATTAGCCAGATCTGACTATAAATCTTTTTTTTTACTTAATGACTACTTTCCATATAGTTGCAGCTTTTATAGACAATGAAAAACAGCAAGAATAAGCTATATCATAGTTGGTTATTTTTGAAGCCTTTATATAAGCTAGCGACCTCATTCTTTCACAGAAAAGTCGGATTTTTTTTTCAAAATTTTTGTGCTGAAGAAATGAACTTATTCGAACAATTAATATTCGATATATCGGCCAAAACGCACTTTTGGATTTTTAAAGTCCCTATATAAGGTTGTTGCATAGATCTGTGAGATATATTTTTTTCGAATTTCCGATCAATTTAATCAGTTCATAGATTTTCAATATAACATTTTTTTTTTAATTAATGTTGTCTTCATTTGGTATTGTTTTTGTTTTATTAATTTTGAAATATATATAAATTTGTCTGTGACATTCCAGCATGGGTGGAGGATATACATATAAGATTATGCACAGCCGAATAGAGCACTCTAACTTTTTTTTGGCTATTTATAAATATTATGAAGTCAATTTCTGAAGGCTTGAAAAATTTCATCCTGAAAGATGCAATATGAGTCATTCAGTCTTAAAAAATTTAATCTCACACATAAAGAGAAAGAGAGAGAAGGCGTAAGCCAAAATAAAAAGTGTTTCCAAAATTTTTTGCTTTATATCCCCAAATTAAAATTTAATATACTCAAAAAATATAAACATTTTTGAAATTTTCTAAAATAAAATCGATAATTTTTTTATATCAGAAGAAAATTTATGAAAAAATTTTTTAAATAAAAATGCATCGACGTTTTTCTTTATCAAAATTTTTCTTTAATTTCTATTGATATATAAACAATATAAATTAATATTTATCAATAATTACACCTTAGAATTATCTTCTCTAATAAAAATGAATTTTCCTTTTTTCGTGATAATCTTAAGTACTAGAAAAATAATTTTAGCGTACGTTTATTTTGCTGCACCTACATACTTATTTTTTTTTTTTACTTTAAAACACTCTAACTACTATCCTTGCAAAACCTTAAAATACTTAAAATGTTTTCAATTCTTATTCTTCTTAATAAATTCACTTTTTTCCTTTATCCCCATCTCATGCAAGTAAGACAACCTTGACACATTGCTGCTTAATAAAAAGTCATATATGGCAACAAAATCAACTCCTTTTTCAATTAAACTGGAAAATAAATTATTTTTAAAGCTTACCAGAACAACAGCGACAATAACAAAAAAAAATCTATTATAAAAACTTATGATAGAGATAAGATGAACACAACTTCGACAACGAAAATAAGAAAAAAGGCCAAAATAAAATAAAAAAAATTAAAACTGAATGGTTGAATGTATAACAAGCAAAGGCATGTTTTAAACATTATCAAATCTAAAAAATCTTAAAGACGGTGTTATTCAAAAAGATTTCTTTGCGTTTCCTTTAGTTTTATTTTATCTTCAACAGACTATGAACTAAATAGTAAATATATTTACCTATTTTTTCGTATTCGTATTTTTAGCTGTTGGCAAAAGCGCCACACAAATATTTCTCCTCACACACTCAAATATACATAAATATCCTTACATTTTTATATATTTAAACATGCATACTTACATAGTGGTACACATAAATAAGAATTCATAAAAAATGTTTTCCAGAAAATGTGAATAAAAAAAAAAGAAAACGACAAAAAATATTCAGAGTTTTACATTTTCTACTTAAAGGAGTATAGTAGTGGATATAGTTCTGTGTATAAATAAACTCTTTAGAACAGAACATTATTTTTGATACCACTACACTTTAGCGTTGAGAGTAAAATATACATACAGTGTTGCCGCTTTGGTTATTTTTAACCAAAAATGTTTATTTTATTTTCCAATGGGGAGGTGATGACTTTTTTCCATTTTGGTTATTTTTTTGTTAAATCAAAATTTTATTTTTATTAAACTAAAAACTAAAGATTCCCATAACTTCTCATTAAAATTTTAACTGACAAATGAAAAAAACAATTTAAATCAATAGAAAATATAAAGATTTTCTAATATTTAACCAAAAACTTTAATAGATTGGGAGATTTTTCTGAGAAAGTTCTAACGATGAAATAAATAACCTAAATACTTGCAATTACAAAATAAGTTACAATTAAAAAAGAAATGTTTATTCAGTGAAGACCCACTATACGATATCCTACACTATTGTATATGTGACTTAAAGTAATACATACTTGAGAGAGAGAGAGCATTATAAGGGTGCTATGGTTAATCTTATTTCAGAAAAATTTTATTAACATGCGAAGATTTATGTGGGATTTAACTGATTTTCGGGACAGGATCCTATACAGAAGCTACAATTAATTTTAAAGCGATCCTTTTGAAACTGAATGCCATATTTTATGTAGGTACGTAAAAATTTTTTATAGAATATATTAGGACTAAAAATGTTTTATTTGTGTAGAATTCTGTAGAAATACGCTATATGTATTAGGATATTTGAGCTTCAAACTATTATTCCAAAAGAACATTTATTTGGGGACTAAGTGAAATAGGGAACCAATTTGACCAACTAAGGATATTCTGCGTCGATTGCTTTATGAGTCGAAGTGTTTTATCAATCCTGATGTATTTTCAATTGGACCACAATTTTGTATACAATCCTAAAATAACTTATTAAAATTTAATATATGTGAGTGCTTTGGTACATGAACGATTGATATTGAATATTTACACCAAACCTCTCAATTAAATATCTTTTATTTTAAATCTTTAGATTTTGGAATTCATATTACCAAATGAGATTGGCTTACTCCCTATAAAAAAATAACTCTTAATAGTATTCCTTTTTTTGCAATTCTAAATTTATACAATCTGGTATGCTTTCGTCATCATATCATAAGAACGTAAGAATAATGAAATTCTTATTATTAAACTTTATATCACAACCCCCCAACATTGTTCTAAACAGTTAAACTTTAAAAACTTTTTTCCCCTAAAGATGGAAATGATTAGTATGGAAAGTATTTAAAATCTGATTATATTAATTTTTATATAATAACTTTGAATTTTTAAAATTTGGTTATTTTTTTCCTAATTTGGTTATTTTTTTCCTAATTTGGTTATTTTTTCCAAAATTTTAGTTAGAAAAAATATTTGACGTGGCAACACTGCATACATATTTTTATACACACTCAAATGTATACCTTTTTTCGGTTTTAAATTTTATATAGACAACTTAGTTTTATAGATCTACCGCAATACGGTTTAACCACTAAATGTTATAAAAATCTAGACAAAAAAAGTACCAAAATAAAACTATGCTACTCAGAATATACACAGTGGTATGGAAGGGAAGAAATTTGTAGTATGTGTAGTGTATTAGAATATGCTGAACACATGTATGTCGGAAGTGAAAAATAATTTAAAATAAAAAAATACAAAATTTGAACAAAATTTCTTTTATTGCTAAGTTTATACGTATTTTAATTATTAATTCTGTTGAATAAAATCTATCTATGAGCGTAATTAAATTTTAAAGTTGTGAAAAAATTTGACGTACGAAAAATATCTCAATTGAAAAAAAAAAACATATAAAAGTTCTATGTGTTCTAAAAACGTACATTGATCTTAAGACAGTTAATGTTCTTTAAATAACACTAAAAAAAAAAAACACGAGTACATAAACATAGTATTAAGCAAGTTTAAAAAGATTTGAAAAATTAAATTTTATATCCAACTTTAAAACAAATTAAGAAATATATAAAGAAGTATTTAAAAAATACAAATAAAAAAACAAATAAATTAATAAATGAAATTAAAAAGGCAAATTACTTTCATTTGTATTCCACATGTTGTCACAATCCATATATGAAAAAGGTTTGAAAATTACATATAACAATTTGACAATAACTTACCCTTTTTGTTGAGAAAGCTATTACTTTTCAAATCGTTCTCAAACGTTTGGCATTTAACAATGGCCTTGATTTCAAATTATTCTTAATTTGAGATCAAACTTTTATGTTCAATGGACTTACACACTTTTCTTTTGGTGTACGTTAAGTTGTTGTTTTATAGCAACGAATCAACATTACTGAATTAACTAACTGAAGATCAACATCGTTCGAGCATTTAGTAAGATCTGCATACGTGTATGCAGTAACTTTCATCGTCTTTAAATGAAAACTAAATGTTATTTTCAAGATAAATGTATAATGTATGTATTTTATTCAAGGTATTGTCCATCGGAAGCTACACGCAGAGATAAAATATAGCAGTAGCGACCATAACCTAAGAACAACATATTATGATTGAAACATATGGTAACAGCTAAAAATACTATTCGTTATAATTTCCACTTATTATATTGTATTCGATTTTATGTTCATTTTTCATGTTATGATTCGAATTTTTCATATTATTATACCATTTTACTACATTATTATGTGTTCCCATTGATCAGATTATGATTTATTTTTTTTTATATTATTCCATCTTATCATTTTATTATCCTATTATATCATATTATTCCATTTTATCATGTTATTATTCCATCTTATCATATATAAGAATAAAACACATTAATACAAAATTGTTATTTTTATAAATTTGTTCACTAATTAATATTATTTATTTTTATTTTTTATTACCTAAACTATTAAAGAGTTTAGAGTATTTAATCAATATCTTATTTTGCTTGAATCACACCAAATATAACAAAATCTTGTCCACTTATATTTATTTATATATAAACTAAATGAGAATTATAATGAAGGTGGAAAATACGCGAAAAAAGAAATATATTCAAAAACAAACAAGTTATGATTTTTTCAGCCATTTTTGTAAAAAGCATATTTATTTTTAACATTTTATTTTTATGGGAATAATAATATGGTTTGAAAAAAAATTTTATTTTAATAAAATGGTAAAAATATTCAAAACCATAAAATTTTGTAGTCAACTATATTAAAATTTTCATTGAATGTAAACATTGAATCATAAGAGTATTATTCATATTAATGAAACTTAACAATGAGAACATAATATTGTCAATGTCGTAACCATGTTTTTCACTGCGCGTACGACTTTTTCCTACCTTTCTTTTATTAGGTTACCCTGGCATAGCTGAATATCCGGCTTTGGTATCAATTATCCTGGTTTTCCGGGCTTCACATAAATTTTTTTTTTTTTAATTTAGAAAAAGAAAATTTAGAGAATTTTTTATCAAGACAAACGTCAAAATTAACCCGAATTTGTGGAAAGTGACAACAGTTGAACAAAAACAACATTAAGGCAAATTCCTTAATGTTTTTATATATGCAGTTTGACAGCTGTAACAACCAAAAATAATAATCGGTTGGTTAACTAGCTGATTACCTTGTATATATTCGCACTGATTTTGACCCTTGTCTTGATAAAAATGTGTCTAGCATAGATACTAAATAACAATTCGATGCAGAAGCAACATGATTTTGTGACGCTCTAGCAGCATTTCAGACATGCAAAAACGACGTCTCTTGGCTTTAATTCGTGTGGTACCAAAATTCCATGTCTGGAAATTACTGCTTAGTCTAGTTTTGTCGATTCCGGAGGAATTTCAGTATTTGGCACGAGTATTGATCGAGCAAAGCCTCCAATTCTTCATCTTAAAACTTTTTCGACTAAACCAGATGCTCATTATCATGTACATCGAAATCGCCAGTTTTAAATCACCTACATAACTCACAAACAAGTTGTTCCATCCAAAGCAAGAGTCCCATAAACTTCCATCGAAATACAATGACTTTCTGCAGCGGTTTTCTTCAAAAAAATAAAGTTAAACTTCCAAATTCTCCTTTTATCACACGAAACTCTCCATATTTAAAACTTTAAAAAATCATGTTGTTTATGTTTCAACAGAATGATACATACTGAATAAGAAATCCTATTGACAGTTCTTTCACGTGGTATGGTTGTAAAAATGGACCGCTTAGAATAAATACTATTAAAGCAATCTAACGAAAAATTATGCGAATTAATGCATACATACAATATATAATTTTTCACTAAAAACAATTTCAATTATGCTGTAACTTTAATTAAAAGCACAGAAATAATTAAAAATTTCTAATTGATGCTATCGGCTGTTTGTGAAAGTCAAAACGAAACTTCAGTCTAACATTTGATGTCTCATCTTTTGTTTCTGAAAATGTCTTTAAAAAAATGCCACTTTTAATCACACTTCGAATAATCAATGATTTGTTTTTCTATTTCCTTAATCCACTGTATGTTTTTTAAGCAACATATTCGTACAACTCGTGTATTTTACTTTTAATACACTGCGGGCGTAACAGTTTCAATTTTGTCTTCTTTCTATACACATGGGTGTGTATGTTTATGTGTATGAGCGATTTTTTACTCAACTCTTACATTTTAACAGACTTCCATAAAGTAGCTATCAACACCAGCAGTTACGCCCCACAAAAAAAAAAAAAAAGAAAGCAGCAGCAGAACCTGCACATTGTTGCCTTAAAATCGTTCTTTTTACAGCATGCAGCAACAGCAGTTCACAGTAACAAACAATCGTACAAATATAATTTCTCATATAAACTAAAAGGTCGTGTTGTAAACTTACTAATTGTGTGGTTACATTGCATGCATTGAATACTTTTCTATGCATGTAGATTTTTTATAACCTTTACACAATTAGTAAGTATGTATGTAAGTACCCTGCAAACATTATCTATTGCGGAAGTCACTAAGAACAGTCTTGCAGAAGTTGAAATTCGTCGCCAACACTATTGCCAAAATATTATAAAAATCATATTCCGTCGGGAAGAACTGTTTCTCGTGGAAGAGAACACTTCCAGAAGTGTCGAAGAAAAGTCTTCTGGACGACATTCGGACAAAGCCCACAGAAGTGTCTTCTTAATCTCTTCTATAAGATGATTTTGCACTTCTACTATTTCTGTATTTATAATTAAAATTTACGTATTTTTTAATATTTCATAATAATTTTTATTTTATACTAGCTTATCCCGGTGCTTAGCTTAGCCCTCGTTGTAGTAAAATAAAAAACAAAATCATTAGAAAGTATAAAAATCTTAAAGATTTTTCTGCAATAGTTCTTCAGCTGTGCTATAATTAATATTTGCTTATTCCAACCAAATCATAAGAATTTCTTTGCAGTAGTTCTTTAGATATGCAATAATTAATATTTAATTTATATGGGGTCTGTCACTCCCCCTTGACCTACCTGCACCATTTGCTTCTCAACTATGGAACTTCATAAGAAAATTATTTTTACAAAATCTTAAGACTTTCGCAGCTATAGTTCTTGAGATATGCGATAATTAATATTTGCTTTGTATGGGGGCTACTACTCCCCTAAATTTGTCCGCCCTATTTTTATCTCAATTGTGAATCAACAATAACAATTAAGAAAATTATTAATTAAGAAAATTATTCTCACCACATCTTAAGAATTTATCTGCAGTAGTTATTTAGATATGCAATAATTAAGATTTATTTTGTATCGAAAAATAAAGTAGCATATTTTACTCTTGGGTATAACAGAATGACAGTGTGAAAATTTCAAGAAAATCGGTCCAACGGTTTAGCTTTCTATAAAGCCCAAACAAACAAGCACAGATTAATTTTTCTACAGATAAATAGATAGATAGATAGATAGATAGATATATAGATAGATAGTCAGATAAATAGATAAATAGGTAGATAGATAGATAAATAGATAGATAAATAAATAGACAGATAAATAGATATACAGATAATAGATAGATAGATAGATAGATAGATAGATAGATAGATAAATAGATAGATAGATAGATAGATAAATAGATAGATAAATAAATAAACAGATAAATAGCTAGACAGATAAATAGATAGATAGATAGATAGATATGCAGGTAGGTAGATAGATAGAAAAACCATTTAGATAAAAATGATTTTTTATTTCCGGAACTCCAAATAAAATCCTCATGAGAAACTTCTGTTGAATTCCGGTACCATTAAAGAAAAAATAATAATAACAACAACAATTTCTATATTACTGAAAACACTTGTCTGTGTGATGAAGTTTTGCCTAAAATAAATTAAAATGGTGAGAAAACTCTGATATGTATTACTAAGTAAAAGTTTAATAAAATTTACTTACTTTTTTTAAAACAATACAAAAAAACAAAACAGTTATCAGGAACATTTTTCTTCTCATATTTAATATTACAGCAATACCGTACCTGAATTAAATTATTACTGAAGTTCATGATTTTGCATGCTTCTCTATTATATTATTTTCTTCTCATCAAAAAAAATCAAATCATGATCAATAATCTTCCCGTGGTGACTACAAAGTATATTTTGGAAAACGAAAGCTCGATAGTGATGTATTTTATTTTTTGTAAATTTCCTATACACTTCTTACAATCATCTAGAAGTCGCTAAGAAGTGACGTCTAGCAGATTGGCAACAAATTTATCTTCCAAATGTTTAAAGGGTATAAACGCATATATGTAACCAAGTATGTGTGTTAAATTACTACAAAAAGGGGTAAATATGTCCAGCAGCATGTTTGCGTAAATTCATGTTATCTTCCTGATGTAATGTAATTTGAGTGTGTATATGCGTCTTTTAATTTTTGCTGTTATTTTTGTTACTTTTAGAAGTAAAGATAAGCAAAAGTTAAACGATTCAAAAAGGTGGAAAGTATTTTGCCCAAAATACAAAGAGAAACGAAATTTTTTGTTACCATACAAAAATATTCATGTATTCTGGGTGTGTGCACATTGTCTGTATTGCCAATTTGAGTGATTGGCATTGGCTAAAATACCAACAACACTAACATAAAATTCCTTTTTGTTGTTAGAAAAAGAACAGATCAAGAAACACACAAAATCATTGAAATATAAAATTGGATATACTATGTTGGGAAATTATTTTAGATAAGAACACTTTGAAAGGCAAAATTTTCCATGCGTATTGAATTTATACCTTTATGTTGAGAATTTAATTTCAAAATTATTTTCTAGCTTCTATTTTTGGAAACGTTTTGCAATGATATAATTTAGAAAGAAATCAAATTTTAGTAAAAAGTAATTTTGTATTTTAAAAGCACGAGGGCAGGAGAATGTACAATTTTCGATTCACCATTTTTAGATTTCATTAAAGTTTTTCTAATATTTTCCTTTTGCAGATAACACAAGCTGACAAAATGAAATTACAGGGCAGCAGTGATTCTGCTGCAAGGTATTAATCAGTCAATTCGGATGCACGCTATTATGAAGTACCAAGCCTATAAATACTTTTTTTGAATTGATTCTGGCTCTCGAGTTAAATCGCTGTTCGCAAAATTAACGAGGTTGCACAATTAAATGAAGCATATATCGAAAAAGACTTGTATGATTTAGTTCAATAAAACATCAAAAAATTTTAATTAAAATTGCCTTCAATCTCAATTGCCTCACATTATTTTTCAATACGCTCAACAGTTATGGAGATATTAAGCCTATTTTAGGGGAAAAAATAATTTCGTAAAAACACGAAACAGGCAAAAATGCAAATTTTTATTCTTTGATTATAAGCAAGCCTAGGAAGAAATTCTCCATTGGATTTAAATCCGAACTGCAAGCCGATCAGTCCAATAATGGAATACTATGTTCAATAAACCACGATTTAGATTGGTTCCAGACATAAACTGCAGCGTTATCCTGTTGGGATATGCAACCTTCAACCATTTTTCATCAATAATAAGGGAAGAACAACTTCCAACAGATCATTATAAATTGCACTGCCCAAATCATAACACTACCGCAATTTCGGTAGATTAACAAGAATATGAATCGAGACCATTCAAATTGATTTTTTTTTTTTCATCAGAAAATATTGCTTTATTCCACGCATCTGTCCTTTTCATGTATTTGCGCGCACATTTTAAAAGATTTTCCTTATGCTTCTGTTTTAACATTGGCAAAATGTTTGAAAGTGCCAGGAAGGTCAAGTTTATTTTATATTTGTGCAGCATTTAATTTATTGAGGGGGGCTTCTTCTTTTACTTTAGTAATTTGCCTTTTTTAATTTTTGATTACCTTTTGTTGGTTTCCGCACTTCATATTTCTGCCCCTTCTTAAGAAATCCTCTAATAACTCCTTCTGAACGGTTAATTTTTCGTCCAATTTCTCTGCTAGAATAGCGTTGATCAGGAATAACTTAAGTGAAACAAACAACTAAATAATAATAATATTTTTTGCAATAACTTTTTAGACAATTTTTTCTCGACTGCGTTTATACGAATGTTACACTGAAAAGATCAGCTAAATTAAAGAAAAGAACAAGAAACGAATATTTCTTACATAAAAAAGTACCGTTATATAGCGGGGTATTGTTTTTGGTTAAGAAAAACGAATATACCTCAAATAAAAGCAAAAATTTTGAATGCGTTTATAGAAATATGCACCAGTGTATATATTCTTATATTCTATATAATTCTATATATATATAATTTAATTTTGTTTTTATTTTTATTTAGTTACAATTATACAATCCAATAAAGTGAACGCTAGATTATTAAAATTTTTCAAAATCCATTCAAGATAGTTTTTAAATCTTCTTTAATTTATAATTCTAATTTAGTCTTATTTAGTAAATTTTTTAGCTATTTATAATATGTTTTATTAAATTTAATTCCCTTATATTTTCATAAAGCTATCAATTCACTTCAATTTTGAGACAATCAACACCTGACGAAACTAAATTTTTGTACCTTTTAATATTCAATTTTCATTTAATACAATTGTCTAGACATTCATTTCAGTTTCTACCTCAAATTGAATTTTAATACGAAAAAAAATGTCAAAAACACACACTTTGTAAAAAAATAAAAAATATTTAAAATCCCCAAAAACTAAAACAAAACTCTCACTAACTCAACTAACAAACTAAAATGATTTAAACTACTCGAGGGAAATAAAAACAACAAATGACTAGTTTTAGTTTTAGTCCCCCCAAAATACATTTTGGTAAAATAAACAAAAAACTACTCAAAAACAATGACAAATATAAAAACATTTGTTAAAAGCAATTGTGCGGAAGATAAAACGGTAAAATGTAACAATAACTAAAAAAAAATTAAATAATAATTTTGAATTGGTAGCTTTTTTTATTTTTTACTAAAAGGTGGCTTAAAAGCAAAAAGTATTATAGTATGATGTAATACTAACAATTTACTATATTTTTGTTTTAAGATTCTAAAGTAAAACGAGTAAAAAATTATAATCTTTTCGGAGTTTAAAGGAATGTAATCATTAATAATAATAAAATAATTAAATAATAAATCCTCAATTTGTATTTGCTCATATTTCTCAACAAAAAATTATTACTTATATAAAACATGTACATGCATGAATTTATGACTTGACAAAAAACCGATCCAATTTGTGATCATTGGCCACTGTTGTTGAATATATAATTGAAAAAGGGCATTAATCTGCGACTTACATTGTCGGCCAAAACTAACTGAACAAATCTTTTATTTAGAAGATTGACTTCGTAGGAGTAATGTTATTTTTTACAAAACTATTTACTTCCATATAAAAGTTCTTTCCGCTCTAAATAAAAACATATAAATTGTTATAAAATAAAATTAAGTTAACTATTGAAGCAGCTCTTAATAAAGTGCAATAGAACAAACTGACCAAAATAAGTTTTTTGTCGAAACGTCAAAGAAATATTACCATTCCTCAAAAATGTTCAAAGTAAATATCATATATGATTTTGTTTTATTAATAAATTTTATAAATAATTTTGTCTTATCTAAAATAGTGCAAAGAAAATATGTAATTTTTGCAAAAAATAAATCAAAAGATTTTTGTTAATTTTGAAAAGTTTTAGTGGTGAAAATTAAAATAGTTAAACCAAAACACTGCGAATAAGTTAAAAATCATTACATTAGAGATTTCCGAATTGTTATGATCCATTCAGACAATAATCCATTAAGAATATTAATATGTTACAAATAAGTTAAAATAGCCAAAAACGGTAGAATGAATAGGGTATGGAAGCCGACCTATGTGGTCAAATATCAATAATGATACATTATTAGAAGAAGTAAAAACGGTCATAATAAGACTGCTCCAAGTAGTTTTAAATTATTGAGTATTAAGATAACTATATGTACAATCCAAAGAACAGCAGTTAAGACCGGAGCGGAATTCTGTAGAAAGCCATTTATTTCCAAGAAAATAAAAAAGCACGACTGAATTTTGATGAAAGCACCTTCACTGTACTCGATGTCAATAAAACAGAGTTTTTTTCAGACAAATCGAAGTTAATATGAGCAATTTGGATGAAATGAGAAGTGTAAGTCAGCCCATTTATCAACGTTTGCATTCTATATACTATAAAGCATGGGTACAATCAAGCATGGAAGCGTCAGGTAATGGCGAGAATCGGTACGTAAAATTAATGGTATAATGACTAAGAAAGTATATCGAAAAATTCGACGGGAAGTAATGTTTTCACATGCCAGAAATTAAATACTAACCCCTTGGATATACAAACATAATAAAGACCCAAAATGATCTTAAAAATTAGTGGAAAATTGATTACCTCAGCAAGTGATATTCGTCATGCACAAGTCCATATAGTTTCATGATCTTAAGGCTATTTAAAACCCTTGGAAAATAGTAAATCAGAAGAGCAATAGGGAAGAAGTCGTTGGAGGACCAGAGAGACTCTTCTATGCAATCTTGGAATCTCGCACAGCAATGCCAATATTAATAATATACAAGCCTATATATTTAAATCCAAATATAAGTCTAAAAGATTCTCTGAAGTAGTCAAAAGCTCTACAGTTGGTTCAATGAGATTTGTCTCGGAAATTTTTTAATTGTTCTATTAACATTCCTATTAATTTTATGTTATGAATATGAAAAACATATTTTTGCTATTATGTTAGTTGGTGGTCAAAACTTTTGATATTAACAACTTCAAGAAAAAGTTGCGTTATACACAAATTAATCAAGAAATAACTTTTGTTCAGCTAGTTATGTTTGTCACTGTAGATTTTTGAAAAAAAAACTCGATTTTAAGTATACGAAAATATAACTGACTAAAAGAGTTTTCTTAGACTACTGATTTTAATATAATCACTAAGATGAACGAACTGTTATTTGAAATTAGAAAGATAAAAAATTCTTTACATTCTCTGACTGTCGCTTACATATTGAAACTGTTTTAAAGTACTTTACACAAAAAGCCATCAATCATTTTTAAAAAAAGTTTAACAATAAAAACCATAACCAATCCTCATGCAAAAATCTCTGACGTATACAAAAACATACGCTCGTAACACTCGCCGCCTATTTACAGGTGACAGATGGCCAAAATAATAAGAGCAACATAAAATGCCATAACTAAACTTCCATTTATTTCATCAGTTTTAAACAAGTATTAAAAAAAAATTACAAATTGATGACAAATAACAATCACAGTCTAATAAAGGTTATATTTTGAAATAGTTTCAATTGCTCTATGATAAATTACCTTTTCAATAATATTTATAATAACTTTGTTAGTGAAATGTTAAATTTAACTTAGCAAATTAATTTATGTAAGACTTAAAGCCTTTACTTATTAATTAATTTAACTTGCAAGTATTTTACTTAAAGCTTAAGTCAATTTGTAAGTATGATATATAAGTATGTATATTATGTGAATGTTTTTATTTATTGTCTAATTTCTGTAATTGATTAATTATCAATTTGTATGTTTAAGTTTATAAATGTTTATATACATATGTATGTATGTATGTATGTAAGTATGTATGTAGTTAAATTGCAAAATGCTGCAATTACACTTTAATACCTTTTAATAGATTTTAATATAAGCAATTCATTAATCGGATAAAATATATAATAGCCAAAGTGATGTATTTTGTAAATAGATTTGAGGAGAATCAATTCAATTATCCTGCTAAAGAGATTATGCAATAGCAATTTTTTGTTAAGAATATGAATTTAAAGTTAATTTAAATTTAGTATATATTACCTATTGCTTTTCACAGAAGTATGTAACTGGACGTTAATATCTAGTAAGAACTTGGTAATGACATATAGTTACGAGTGTAATTACTTTGTAATGACAACAACATACTGTATACATTAAACAGAAGTTGTTTAGTAGCTAATTATTTATAACCCTTTTTGTAATTAATTATTATCAGGTTTTTGAAAACATTACTTTTTATTGATTTTTTTAATTCAGTTACCAATTCATATACTTAACGAAAAAGAAAGATATAGTCGGTTCAGACCGAATATATGATATTCTACACCATTGTGTATGAGCATAAAAATTCGGGAAGGGGACTTATATTACACTTGTGGCCAAATACAAATACAGAATAATGCGTTGATACGAACATCTAGATGATTTTATGCATTTAGGACAATTGTGGAAGTGGATTTATGTGGGAGCTATGGTTAATTATCTACCTATTCTCATAAAATTTTACAATGTTATTTCATTACACTTACATAAAATTTATTTGTGTCGAATATTAACTTGATACTAAAATTCGTATGGGATTTATGCACGTTGAAGTGATTTTCGGAAGAGCGATTTATATGGGAGCTTTGGTGAATTGTGGACTGATCTTCATAAAATTTGGTGCAAAGATTTATACTTGTACAAAACTCCTTTGCACTGAATTTCATTAAAATATTGTTATTTTTAAGGCATTTTCGAGTGTTTAAACTTTATTCCGAGGAGACATTTATGTATGAAATAATGGACCGATCACAACTAATTTCAATAGGCTGCGTCCTTGTATCATAAAAATTCCACATGCCAAATTTCATTGAATTATGTTTATAATTGCGACCCGTACTTTGTGCACAAAGTTTACATGGACAGCCAGCCAGCCAGGCAGACGGACGGACGGACATTGTTAGATCAATTCAAAAAGTGATTCTGAGTCAATTTTAAGGTGTGTATCGAATAAATTTTTCTATGCATTACAAACATCAGCACCAACGCATATTAACCCAAACACATATGGTGGTGTAGGATATAAAGAAGAGTGTCGACTTAAATACATTATTTTTTTAATTTCCAAAAGTAAACGTATTTTAAAGCGTTTTAGTCATGAAAGCTGATCACTAACACAAATCGTCATCATTCTACGAATTTAGGCTTTGAAGATATAGCTTACAAAAAATACATTTTCTTAAAATATTGCATTATTTTTAAATAGTTTTCTTAACTCTTCTGAAAAGTTTTAAAAATATACTTAAGTTATTTTACCAAAAGTCAACAGATTTTAAGGCATACGCGTAAATATTCTGAAATATTTTCTTTCAAATATTCAAATAGTTTTAAATATGTGATCAAATAATTCGAACAAATTGAAATATCTTATTCGAGTTGTCCGTTTTATTCGAACAATAGCAAAAATGAATAATTTTAATATCGTAGTAAATACCAGTCAAAAGTTTGAAAAGTAATTATGTTTGATATTAAATATATTTTCAAATAGTATTCAAACATGGACTAAAAATTTAAATTTTAAGTTTGACTTCTAATTATTTTTTATTTAAAAAAAGTGAAAATTTCTATTGCGGTATTGTTTGTCAGACTATCCATGATCCCATTTGTAAATGAGAATGTCTTCCAATTTTTAAGTTAACCGATTAAAAGTGGAATTTTCACCAAACTATGAAGATCGGTAATTGATATAATTTCTCAAACATATCCTTTGCTTAAATGATATTAAAATGTAGAAATTTCTTTAAATAATGACACAAACAAGTAGCTATTTGAGTCCAGAAAAGCCCACGTGTGTTTAATAAGTTCCCTTTAGCATAAGTAAGTCTAGTGCAAATAGAAATCATATTAACAAATATAGTAGGGATTGCCCAATAACACTCGTTGCTTAGTTTAGACTCCAATATAAATCGAAGTAAATTTGTATTATTAAATATTAAATGGAAAAATGTTTTCGCGACCCCACTCAAATATTTGTATGTACCCATTGTGAACCGCGCACCTTCACTTGAGAACCGTTGCTCTAGAACGTCCAAATGTCATAGTGTTCAGCTATTGAAAGTTTTGAGTTATGTTTTGAAATGAGATTCAAATACTTATAGAAGAAGAAAGATTTTATATATACTTTGTATACTTATATGGGTAAAATATTGAAAAGCTGCTTTGTAGCAATTGCATAAAGTAGTTTCAAAAAATTTCTTCACCATTTTTCTCGAGGAATGGAAATCTACCTACTTTTCCGGATTATTTTAAATATAGTTAATACACATATTTACTTACATACTGCTGCTGTTTTACTTTTTTTTTTTGCTAGTAACCATTCCCAATGGCATTCATTGCAAAAGCAAAGTTGTAAAAAAAATATAAATAAAAAAATAAATCTCTTCTATCATCTTGTACACATTTCATCTTTAATTACCCAAGTTCATTTTCATGGTGTTGATAACTTCACACAAATTCGAACATACACACGTATTAAACCATATTCAAGCTAGTGAAGACAGACTTGTGCCATTGATCTCTAGACACATAAATCATCTTTCGTTACTTATTCTTTCTTTTTTTTTTAGTTTTCCAAATTGTATGTTTGTAGGTTTTTTATGGATTTTTCTTGAATATTTACACTTCATTCTCATTCCACTATTATATAGACCATATGTATGAAAAAAGTACATTCAACTACTCTACATACATATCTGAATGTATTTGTGAACAAATACATACATATCTATGTATATAAAAGTTTGCATATGGAATACGAGTATTCGTTCATCCTTTCTATGCAATATTCATATCTTGTGTGAAAGTTCATAAATAATATTATTTTTTGTCTGTTTATTTTTGTTTCTGTTATCCTTTGAGTTGTTGTTCCCTTTTGCGACTATTCATAAATGTGAAAAAGCAATCAAAGATTAAAATACGAGATACGATGACATTTTTGCATTCATACAGATACATTCACACATACATTAACACATACATACATACATACATACATATAGAAACATACATACATACACACATATACATATGTATATTCATTCATCCACTCGTTCATTTAAATTTATGCTTGTCAATACAAACACGAAGACTCATATATAATATTTTTAGGAAAAAAAGAAAACTCAATATTCTTACTTATATGTTTACACATTAAACAAGAACACTTTAATAATAAACTAAAATAAAGAGGATAATGTCATAAAACATCAAATCTAATTCATTCATATCAATCCACTATGAATACACATATTTCACAAATGTATCTCAGAAATAATACGACCAACAAAATGAAAATCGGAATTTGAATTTATGTATATCTTTTTAACTTAAGTTACTTGAAGAAAACATAAAATTTCTTTAAAATGTTTACGCTTTGTAAAAATCTTTAAAACGTTTTGTTTTAAATTATAAGAGATTATTCAGTAATTGGTGTAAACTACTAAATCTTTTCAGTCCATATTTTATAATTGGTCACGTTACTCAAACAGGAACAAGGTTACTTAAAATACTGAAAAACATTTTTAAGTTTTCAAATTGATTTACACAATTATTTATTCTCCCCCTTAACTAAAATGTTTGTAAACTTAATAAAAAATAAATAAATAAATGTACATAAAGTACTACTATTTTTTATTTTAGCACGCAACAAATCATGTTCAAAATTTTAAATGGGCTAAAACACAAAAATTTTTAAAATCGACTAAAATTGTTTTCGCACTTTTTTTTTGCCACATCGAAAGCACTTAAAAAAAATCGAAACTTCGGAGTTTATAATCCGTTGCCGTGAATCACTTTTGCGAGGGGGCCCAAAAATTATTGCGGTTTAAAGTTGAAAATTAAAAAAAAAAACTGTTCATTGTACACATTGATAAATCTTGTAAAGAACTATCACCGCATGTAAAAAGACTCACAACACTATCACTACCAGGGAAACCACAAATATCTAAAAATGGGTTTTATATTCATTAAATATGTAGTAAAAAACGAAAAATATGATTAGAAACGTGAAAATATGCACTTAAAAAATATTTTTTTTTTTTTAACAAAAATTATGTTTTCCATTAAAAAAATTGTTTTATTAATATTTTAATGTTATAAAATAAGTCAAAACTGAAATTAAACAACTGTATCGAAATTATATTCCTAATTTTTTTTTTTTTTTTTTATTATATCACCAATAAACGTTATTGAACTACAAATTGCTTACACATACAATTGTAGACGTTATTAATAAAAGAGTAATTTCATTTCAAATTTAAGAAATTTTTAACCTTGGTTACCGATTTTGATAAAATTTGGTGCATGTATAGAGTAGGATACAGAGGCATGTAAAATGAATTTTTCTCATTTTTATTTTGAGAACTATGGCAACTCTATAGCTTTGAATGTGATTAACATGTTTATTTTAATGGTCATAAATTTTGCTATATAAAAGATTAATATGACATAAAAATTTTGAAAATATTTATATTAACATATTTTTTTGGAAAAATTTTCTTTAGTGACGTTAAAAGCCTTATCAAAATTTTTGAATTTAAAATGGAATTACACAAAATAAAAATAGCTTTAGTAAAGATCAATGATAAATGACTTAAGACAGGTCAATTAATATTTTTCTAAATCTTCAATCTTGCTGCTAAAAGTCAAGCTCTTCAGCAGTGAAATGGTATCCACGAAAGTCAATTTTAAATACTAAATATTTTTGGTTTTCTTATTTTTTTTTTTTTATAAAAAAAAAATTAAAAATATCCCATGAGGAATAAAAAAAAATATACTCAAAATTTCAAGGATCAAATATGCTCTAGAAAATTTGCTATAAGTATGCATTAAAACCGCCAAATGCAAAAATATGTCGTTAAGGGTAAAATGTGAAAAAATATGCACTTACAAATCGACGCCAAAATGCTTTATTTGCTCTGAAACGGATAAATAATTTATCGATGGCTTCATTCAACGTCCAGAAGAAAAACATACAATTGCATATTTGTGGTTTCTCTGATCATTACTAAGTTACACGGAAATATTAAAAAAGATACCAGGTATAAATTTCTTAAAAATATATATCTTTTGCTAACTTCAAGATTTTTTTATTTAGTGCGGAAAAACTAAGTTAATATCATTAATGGTTTGAAAGTTACAAGGATTTAAATCACGCTAACCCTTAATTTTAAATAAACATTTCTTCAAATACTTTTTAATAACTTAAATACGATTATTATTATTAATTTTTTTTTAACTGATTATGATAGACTTTATATCTTTTCTGGCATTTCTTCGTGGTTTTTCTTTTTTTTTTTTTTTTTTGACATCTTAAATTTGACTTACCCCAGGTCTACAACTGAGATTAACGCTTATATAATATGTGAGATAACGCCGGCAGAGGAGAGTAACCATTTTGTTTATATTATGTTAAATCTTAAATAAGGAGTACACGTATTCTAAAAAATCCTATAAGGTATCATTATTTTCAATCAGTCACAGAGTAAGCATGTCCTTTTTATTTAAGCAATTCACGCTTTTTTAGCACAATTTTTATAAAAATATTTTTTAACATGTAAAACAAACACTAAAAGGAAACAATTTTACAAAAAAAAAACATTTTTTTCTAATAATTTCCAAAATACACATTTTTTTTTTTTTTTTTTTTTTTTTTTTTTGACAGTTGATCTTATAAGATGACAGTTTCATAATACATCTAATATTACTAATATTTGACTCTACATGTGAAATAATTCCCTTAGAGAGCAAATTTGACACTCCCTGACACAAAAATCTTACATATTATGTTACGTCTAGACAGGCTGTTAGAGAGCTAACTTGCTAACCAAAAACCACCTGTTAGAATTCTTACTCCAAGATATTTTAAGGATGTTATTTGACAATTCTTTTATTTTTAAAACTATTTTAGGATTAAACTATGGAAAAAATAACCAGAAAATTTTTATATCACTCAATAATCTGTTTTAAAGAAGAATTTATAAAGTCATAATTTTTGAGATTAAAAAAAAAAATAATTTTTATCCATAAGTTCTACAAACTTCGCAATTTTTTTAGGGCGCCCTTAATTTTAGAATAAATCTTAACAAAAGCTTGCTATTTTCGTTTAGATAAGCAAAATGCGTTTAGTTGAAAGCATCTCGCTTTCCACCAAAACTAATTTATAAATCAGACAGATAAAAAATAGTCATTAGAATATACTACAGCAAGTCTTCTAGTAAACTTTATATAATTCTATGACATTTTTTGGAAATAGATGCTGAAGTAAAATCTCAAAATTTTGTTAAAATTTCAAATGGTCTTTAAAATTTTTGTAATTTAATATTTAAATGGGCACCTGCGACCATAAGATTTTATACATTTATGACATCGAATTTCATGGAGGGGAACACATACAGTGACCAAAAAATAGAAAAATATTAAAATACCTAACGTATAACTTTTGACCGAATAGCGATAGTCAAAACGTATAAAGTGATATTGTTCCTCTATGTCCGGAAAGCAGTTTTTTTGTACAACTTTAACATCAAAAATTTTAACTTGTGGGAAAAAATCAAGAATATAAAAAAAACTGCTTCTTTTCGATCACAGAGAAAAAAAAATACAGTGGGACTGACCGTAATCTAAGAGCAACATATTATGATTGGAATATATGATCATAGCTAAAAATTGATTTGATTATAAAAAGCAATTGTTATGATTCCATTTTATCATATTGTGACCGATTTTATGGTTCGTTTTTTCAACTGTTCAAACTTAGTTTGAACAATAAAATTCTTTGTTGAAAACCCATATATTTATTATTGTATTAATTATTGTTTAATTCCTTTTATTAATGAATTAATTGTATTAACCACTAATACATTACATGTAAATTATTTACAATTATTTACACTAAATCTTATTGTGAATTCTACCATAAATTAATCTTTAATAATATGAATTTGTAACTAACTAATTGCCACTGAACAATTCGAAATTCGAAAAACTAACTAATTGCTACTAAATTCGAAAACTTGAAGATCGCTTGAAATGAATTAAGCGATTTTCCGGCCTTCTACTTTGCATCCTCCAACTGGTATCACCACGTTTTAATAAAATATCTAAATTTACTTTTGAAATCTTAAATTCTAAACTTTTAATTCTCATCCCATTAACTAATTAATTCTCTTGGAAATTAATTACGAGAGTATTCACATAACCTACATGAAAGATATGATCAATTATGAACCGATTTTTATAAAATTTGGTACAACGAGCTATATTTGTACAAAACTTATGTGCTGAAATTATACAAATACGACGTATTTCAGATATTTATATGGGTTAAACCGCCATTGCGAAGAAAATAGTTGCATGGGCATAGGTGAAATAATGGACCGATCATGATCAATTCTAGTAGATTTTATTACCATGTGAAATTTCTTATGCTCAATATTTTATTATGATTTTTCATAAACAGACTCAAGAAATAATTTCGACATTTCAAATCTAGAATATTTTTAGCCTGTAATAGAAATCTTAGATTATATAAACATTTAACATTGTTTTGTTTTAATAAATATGCAACTATAATTTATATTGGTATAATAATTTTTAAATTTAAAATTTTTATTAGCAAATTTGTTTTGTTGTAATTAATACAATACAAAATAAAAGAAAAAGAAAACAAATTAACAGGGTGGGAATTTTGTATTTAAATTTTAAAAATATAAAAATATAGATTTTTTGTATGTGTATGTATTTTTTGTGTTTTTTTTATTTTTTTTTTTTTTTTTTTTTTATTTATGAATATATATTTAAAAGAATAATTGGTAATTACTTGGTGTTAGTTACAAAAATCGTGTAAATATTACGATTTTATATAAATTTGTTGCACAATTAAAACATTTAATATTAAACTCTGTATAGCATTTTAAATAATCTTAAGAATTTTTTTTATTATTTTCAAATATTTTATAAAAAGCAACAAACGCTTAATAACTTTTTTTTTAAATAAATTTGAACAAAAATATAAAAGAAATTTACAAAACTAAATTTACATTATTAAGGGAAACTGATTTCATTTTTAGATTTTTTATTTAATTTTTAGAATTTTAGTTAGGAATTTAGGGATTTTTTGACAAAAGACAATTTTGTTATAGTTAGATATTAATAATATATTTAATATAATTTTAAAATTTTTTTAATATATTATTTTTATGGAAATTTCGTATTTTGCGATTTTTGCAAGCTTTTCTTAATGTTTTATTTATATTTATATAAAAATTTATTATTGTTTTTGTTTAATATTCGTGTTTCTTTTTATTAAATATTTTTATCTATTGTTTTTTTAATTACATTAACTTATTAAAGAATTATATTTCTGTTTTAATACTATTTACTAATTATTTTTAATAAGATATTGCCTGGAATAAGAAAACAATAATAATAGCACAATTATACATTTTGTATTAGATTTCTTTTCAATGTTATGATAATATTTAACTTTTTAATAAAAAGTAGTGCCAATTTAATTTATAATTTATGAACTTATATTATAAACTTATAATTAGAGATATTTTTCGAAACTGGCAAACTAAATTTTTATTTCTTTTATTTTTTATGTTAAATTATTGTGATTCAAATTTTTCATATTATTATACCATCGTACTATATTAGAATTAATAATATTAAAATAAAACACATTAATTAAAAATTATTATATTTATAAATTGTTTATTGAGTCATATATTGCACCATCATATGTTGAGCAAGACAATATGAGATATTTTTTATTAACTAGAAGATAATTAATATCTTATATTTCTTGAATCACACCAATATAATAAAGGCTTCTCTACTTATATTAATGCTTTCAGTCTCAAATTCTGACGGCTGGACCAAAAGTTCAATATATTTAGTTTTTATTTTTTTAGATCTGGGAATGACAATCTGTATTTAATTTTATGCTATAATATGTGTAAGTGGGTTTTTTGGGGTTCAATCCAAAAACACAAAAATAACCTAATCTTGAAAATTTATGAACATAATTTTTTTTTAACTAAATAGGAAATATTATATTATTCTAAACATTCAATTCGGTTATAAAAAATTTTCTCATTTTTGATCCAACAAAAAACATTTTGAGAGATATTTTCATAAACGCAATATTTTTTTAGTTAAATTTAAGAGAAATTAAAAATAAATATTCGAAAATGATTAAGAAGACTTTAAAAAATAATAATCTGTAAAGGGTTGACAAGTTATTAAAAAATGCATGTTGCCATGTGGCAATAAATTCGCAAAAAGGTTAATTCATGTATAAACTAAATGGGAATTATAAATGAAGTTGGAGAACAAACGTTAAAAATAAAATAAATTAAAAAACAAGCACGTCATGAATTTTTCAAACATTTTATTGTTATACGAATAATAATTAATTTATATGATTTGAAAACGAAATACGGTTTAAGAGCAAGGAAAAAAATTTACAATATTTGTTGGTAGTAGAAATAATGATATTTTTTATATTAATTAAATTTTGTTTCTGGCAAAAATATTCAAAAACATACAATTTTTGTAGTGAAATATATAAAAATTTTGATTAAATATAGACAATGAATGATAAAACTGAAACAAAAGCTTTGTTATCATGAGCACAATATTATTAAAATGAATGAATATTAACAATAAGGAAATAATATTGTTGTAGTGATAATGCCGTAACCATATTTTTTCTCTGCGTGTAATAACGAGGAAAATCATGGACTACAGAATTTTGCAGTTTTATTTTTAATAATGTTATTATTACACTGTTATTAACCAATTTGCCAAAAAAATTTTGTGTTTTTGCCCATATGTCTTAAATTCATCACTTTGTTTCATTCCCCAGACTAAAGACAGAAAAGTAGTCATCTATCATTCAATACTCGTATGATTTTATATCTTTTTTATTTATTTCTTTATTATAGTGTTTTTAAAAAAACATTAAATTTTCTCAGATTTTTTAAAGCATCTTCGAATGTGTAGTTAGTTAAAAAGGCCTTAAGCACATTTTTTATAGCAACAAATCCATAATTTGAAAAGGTGCGGAAGAATATGTAGCATATGTAAAATAGGAATATGTGAAAAAAATCACAGAAGTTCTTAATTGCAATAAATTTTTTGTTTTATATACACATATGTGCATTAGGGTTATAACTATTTTTGGACTTCTAAATACCATAGTACCACCTTATGCACAATACTATTCTGATAATGAAAACCGAACTTTTGTCAATTTGGAAAAAAAATCTTTACTCACCGAAAGCGATTCCTAAAATGCTTTTGTAAATGTTTTTAATATTTTTATTTGTGGGAGAAAACAAAAATTTTCGAACACCCGACGAACCTCACCATAACCGATTTCAATGAAATTCGGTATACACACTCCCTACGTCAATACAAAATTTGAAGTTATTTAAAATTTTCAAGTTCGTTGTAGTTTAGTTTTTATCTGCACATGAGTTTTTTTTTTACTAAAAGTTAATCTTCTCAGTATCCCCTCACGGTCCCCTTCTTAAGTTTTTATATGTTGTTCCCAAAACCTTAGGGGACATTTTAAAGAAAAATTATAAAATTAGAAGATATAGTTTTTTAAATATCCTTAATACAAGAACGAGTATTGACTTCACTGTACTTTTCTTTTCAAGACTGGCGTTTTTACAAAAATAATTGAAATGTAGATTTACTAGACATCAATTTGAGCCAATGTTTGATCGCATTAGAAAAATAGATCCTATGATATATGGATTTAAATTTAATGGATTTTAAAAAAATTTCTGAAAAGTGAACTTTCAAGCGCGATGAAAACTAAAGTAAAACGAATTTGGAAATTTTGAAAAACCGTAAATTTTGTATTGACGTAGTAATTGTGTATACCGAATTTCGTCGAAATCAGAGGTGGTGAATTCAAAAATTACGTTTTTTTTTTTGAACAAATTTGTTTTCTCTCTCGTACAACTTTTGTATACAGTTCAAAAAACTTGCTTAATATTTATTGGTTATAGAATAAAATACAAAAATCTGACCAAATTTTGCACACATTTTGTATGGAATTGTTTGAAAACAATTTTGCATTTTAATTTACATCATAAAATGTCAAAAAATTTAGTAATTAAAGAAAATTACTATTAAAATAAAAACTTTTTAATTCTTCCTTTTATAAGTTTTATATTAATATCGTTATTTCACAAAAATTGTTACAGTTTTTTTTTTTTTATTATTATATATCAAAGAGTTCACTTAAAAATGATAAAAGCTTAAATAATTTTTCAGAGAATATATAATTACTGATCACAAAATAATATTATATACACGCAGAAAAAAATTATGGTTGCAGGAACCATAATCGAAGAGCAACATATCATGATTGAACTTTATAGCCATAAATAATAAATATAAATATTGTTATCATAAAATAATCTAACTTTTCATATCATGATCCCAGTTTTTGCCTTTGGTGTTTAAACATTTTTGAAAAACCATGTTTAAAATCACTCATAACATGTTTCGTATTAATATTATTATGATCAATCATTATTTGTTCAATAATTAATTTTATTTTATATACATATGTTGTGCAAGATTATACAAAATACCTTTTGTTAATTAATAGTAATTAATCAATATCTTGAATCATACCAAATATAACAAAACCTTGTCTGCTTATATTTATTCATATTTAAACTAAATGGGAATTATAATGAAGTTGAAAAATATACATTAAGAACAAAATACATTCAAAAACAAACAATTTATGTGTATTTTTCATTGTTTTATTTGTATGTTTTTATTGGTTTAGTAATTCCATTTTAAATTAAAAAAAATTTTGACCCTTTATTACCGACTTAGATAAATTTGGTGCGTGTTTAGAGGATGATACAGGGGCATGTATAATGAATTTTTCTCATTTTTATTCTCTATAGCTTTGAAGGTGATTAACATATTTATTTAAATGGCCATAACTTTTGTTATTTGGATTTGTCAAAGCTTGTATTTTAAGACGCCATATAAAAATTTTGAAAATATTTTTATTAACATATTTTTTTGTAAAAATTTTTTAGTTACGTGTATCTAAAAAAGTCAATCTTTATTCACTTTTTTTTGGTAAGAAGCCTTATCGGTATACTTGATACAGAAAAAATTTCAGAGAGGTCAAAATTTTTAAATTTAAAATGGAATTACTCGGTTATAAAAATAATGATATTTTTTTCATATTAATATAATATTGTTTTTGGTAAAAATTTTCAAAAACATAAAATTTTTGTAGTCAACTATATTAAGATTTTTATTAAATGAAAACATTGAATGATACAACTGAAACAAAATCATTCTTATCATGAACACAGTATTATTAAAATAAATGAAAATTAACAATGAGAACATAATATTATTATAGTGACAACGCCGTAACCATATTTTTTCTCTGCGTGTATAAAAAATTTTTACCGCGATTGGTGCATGAACTTTTTTAACAATTACGAAAAATTAATATCATATTCCTTTATATCTTCCAATGCTCTGCAAGTCTTGCTATTGTTTTTTTGAAAATTGCAAAAAGTTACTACCCTAATGTACATAAATGTGCTGACCAAACATGCAAATGTTAAACAATATGAATATACTATATTACATAGAGAGTTTGCTTAAGAACTTGAATGTAATCACATCCAATTAAACAAAAATATGGAATTATAGTTTTGAAATTTTCTATAAAATTGTTAACTTGAAATGATTCAAAGTTATTAGATGTTTGTAAGTAAAAAGATTTTTATACATTTACCTTAGTAGCTGAAGTTTTTTAGGTTACATATTTTAAAATTCTGATTAAAAAAATAATAATTTTTTGGTACTTATTTTTATTGTAAATCCTGTTTTTCTTAAAAAAAAAAATACTAATAAAATGAATTAAAAAGAATATTCATTTTTTCAATATTTCCGAGACTATTTTAATATACTCCTTGAAAAATTATCAAACCATTGCAAATGACAGCAGAAATCTCTCAACATTTGTGCAATAATTTTACTATGTTGTCAAATGTACAAATGGATAATAGCTTTTCCTTCTTTCCTTTGATTACACAGAGTAACAAAATTTTTCTACGACGCTGAAAAAAATTTTCAGTTTTTTCTCCTTTATGATAAAATAGATGCACAAGTCTTGACTTTATTCACAATTAAGTGAAAATACCCATATATACCTAACTTTCAGTGCCGATACATTTATTACACAGTGGGAAAAAATTCCTTCTTTAAACAAATATAAACAGACTGGATGGAATTTGATGTGCTAAACAAGAATCTGCTTTCATTATTGTTCTATTAAATTCCGATTTTCTTTTATGGGCATCTCTTTATGGGAGGATTTTTCTGCCGACCATTTTTATCTGCAAGTCACGAATAAATAATTCTTTAATATGCTTTCGGAGTAATTAAAAAATTTTATAAAAAATTTATTTTTTCTACTTCATTAGTTTTTTTGGTGTTTTACTAAACCACATCGGACAAATTGTTCTCGAGATAAATTGCAATATGTGATGCAACGTCATTAATTTTCTATATAACGGTTTATTTGGTAAACTAGAGTTGATTCAAATAAAGTAGTAGGTTTTGAACTACATTTCACGTGTATTTAAATTGAATAAGATATCTTATGCCGCATAACCTGTCATCCAGTGTTATTTATTATATAGTGAAGTTTTGTTAATACTTATTTCTGCATTCTTTTTGTAACAATATCTGAACGGGATAAAAAAGTTTAAATTCAAATTTCAAAATAAAGGTATCCTTTTTATGATATAACAATATGTTGGATGGCTGAAAAAGAGCTTCAGAAGCAGTAAATTTAATAAAGTGTTTTTATAGCACAGATGTTTGTTTATGAGTCCTCCCAAGAAAAAATTTATTAGTTTTACTACCAATTCTATAACGCATGAAAATATCCTGTATTCGTTCCAATTTCCATCATCTCCTGTCAAATCTAGCAAGTATCCATTCTATGGAACGATTCTAGAGCTAGTTCTTTAATCAATGATTGTTATTCTAAATTGTCGCATTCAGAACTAGTTCTACAGAAGCGCTGGGGAACGGTTCAAAAACCAATTGTTAAAATAAACGATTTTCGTTTGATTTTATTTTCATTCTACTCAGCCTAAAAGCCATTTTTTTAAATAAATTTAATTTCGTTAATTTTTTATAGTTCGTTAAAGATTTCTAGGAAATCATTGGGGAAACAGTTATTTGTTCAGTAAAATGATATAGAAGCAATATAGAACTACTTCTTAAGCAATAGTTCTCCAAGACAATTTTTAAAACCAATTTGGAAACAAAATAATGTTCTACTCCATGAGTGTCAGAGTTGCTTGTGACACCACTAGTTCTAAAGATGTTATTAAGGAATCTGAACTATTAAAATAATTTCAATGTTAGTTTAATAGCTTTATCTATGCACAATTTTTAATACATTTTCGTCTTAAAATTTAATAACTTCAATAACTTCAACTTTTTAAAAGTTATTAAAATACTTTTATTGTATTATATAATTCGTCTTGACTTATCCTTGTTATCTATTTCTTACTTCTCCTCTATTTTGATTACAGATAAGATTTTCGTTTAAAAGCAAAAAAAAAAAATGCTGACATATCAATGTCACATCAGTACATTTTTTTCTTAACAGTCAGCATCTGTGATGCATTTTATTATTTCCAATCTTTTTCTTTCATTTGAATTTTTAAAGGTAAAAGAATAATTGAAGATTGATTTGTTTTACGAAGTGTATAAGACAGATTGAGAATGTTGTCTGCAATGTCACACACCAGACAATCAAATCTAATGAATTGAACAAAATCATAAGAAAAGAAAATTGTTCTTTTTTTTTACGAAAATCTAATTAAAAAAAAAAAATCACAAAAAATAAAATAAAATTTTACTTCTAAATATTCACACTCTTACTAATATAACATAAGTTAAATAAGAAACTAGAAAAGATACAAAGAAAAAAAACTTGATTATAAAACATTTAAAAATTGTTTTAAAAATAAACCAAAGAAAAACAATAATGTAGCACGTGTTTTCCTTACGGGTTTTTGAAAATTGAAAACTTAATACACTCAACTAAATATTTGTATGCCACAGTTACAAAAACAAAAATGCAAAGACATGCATCAGACACAGAGACAGGCAAACAAATGGAAAATTAGAAATATGCTACAAAAAATAATAGAGAAACCTGAAGACATGATATATTTTGATATGAAAGTCATACCAACATGATGCAAAAGATTATTTGAAGCCATAACGAAACTAAACAACATGTACCCGACATTTCCATGAATAAAAATTCAGTCACTCCTGCCTGATACTTAGTTATACGTGTATCTTACTTTGTTCCATTGCAACTAGATATTGCAATATTCTTCTGCACTTGGAATTTGCATTGTAATATTCTATTAGAAACTAAAAAAAGATGCTTATACTTTAAGCTTATTTTATAAGGCAAGTAAATAATTTGGAGTATTTTGTTTTTATTTTTCTATCGGAGAGCACGTGCCCACGCCAAATTTTAGGAAAATATAATAGATAAATTCAATTTATCCCCATCAAATACTACTTCTAGTAGAGAAGGTATTACAGAAGGTTATAACGGTTTTCGTAAATAAAGGAATCAAAATATTTGAAATAAATAGAAAATAAGGGCACTTGCTGCAACAACATCCTAACTCAAAAAACAAAAATTTCAAGCCAACATCACTTGTGCATAGTAAATAATGTGTTTTATTAATTATATATAAAAAAATATAATTTTCACCAGATTTACTTATTAATTTAACTTTAATTAACATAGATGTATGGCGTTGCACTAATACTAAGACCTCATAATTTATACACTGCGAAGGGAATTTAAACACACAAAATATAAATTCAGTAATCCATACTTAAATCAATCCGAAGCGATGTCAAAAAAATGGTAGGTACGGATTTCTTTGATTTAAGTACGAAATACTTGATTCTAGAATATTTTAGATCTACTTAGATTGAATTAATCCCAATTTTTTCTTATTTTTAGAAATCTTGGGATGATTTAAGCCATATTAAAAAAAATCATAAATAGGACTTATTTGAGAACAATTGGATCACAATTAATACCAGACTGCCCTTTATTCGCAATAGTTTCGAGAACTTAGAACTTATTTTAAGCTTGAATATATACTTGACTTGAGAATACAAAATATTGAATTATAAATAATAAATTAAGCGTAAGCTCGAATTCATATATAAATTAATACATAAAGCGCTAGTTTTTATAATGTTTATAAATTTATTTAAAGAAAAATGTAAATTGCACTTGATATTTATTATATCAGCTTATTCAAAATATTCAGCTTTGGAGTCGACGAAATGGTGTACTTATTAATGCCAAACTATGCAATGAAATTAAGAAATTGAAACAAATGCAAGTTATCATAATAAGACAGATAGATTTACCTCGAGCCTTTTCACAAAATTTTATTAATTTTCAACTCTACAGTACTTGACAAAACATACGATGCGATAAAAAAAAAATTATCTCAAAGAGATCACAATTAAATTTTCTTTAACCTTCCCCTTTCTGCTAACACCATACTAATATATAATAATGACAAAGTATTTATAAATATACATGTATAAATATCTAAGTACAAATTGTAGTTAAATAAAGAAATTATTTTTTTAATCAATGTACACTGTACATAGATACCTATTACAAAAATTATTTATGCAAAGAAGTTTACGTACAGTTTATTATTATTTATTTAATTACAATTATGTTAATAAACAATAAATTGTACTTAAAAAGTTATTTTCAAAATACTTCATGTATGACACATGCCATTTTTTAAAATTTTATTTTTCACTTTCCTTTTAAATAACCAAAATCAATTACTTGATTTAAGTACAATTTGCACTTAGTATAAGAATTGTGTTTTTTTACTTAAATTAAGTATTTTATTCTTAATTATTAAATAATTCTCGTTTTATACTTGTTTTAAGTATACCAATATCAGTACGAATCATACTTAAATGTTTAAGTACGACTTTTGCGAAAAATAAGAAAAATAAACTATATTTTAGAATGCAGTTTTCTTTCTGTGAAGAATCTAGCACTAAAGGATTTAAATCAAACCGGCATTATAATTTTAATTTTCACAACTATACTTAATAAGTATTTATAAAAATTTAAGTCCTAGCAAATTTACATATTGTTGAAAGATTATTTTTTTTACCATAAAAATTCAGAGGAATGTGAATTTTCAATAAATTTTACTTAAGTGTTTATAAGATCGTAATTAAAAAAAAAAAACGAACTAGAAAACAAACCAAACAAAAACAAAATAATAAAACTTTTGTTATCAGTGTTTAAAAATTTATTTTCTAACAATGTTAAAAATTTGCAAAAACTTAGAAAAATATATATCTTGTTCATACGAAAAATAAGTATGTTTTTGTACTTTTAAAGGAAAAAAAAAATAAATAAGAGAAAAGCACACAAGTTCACTAAAACAAATAGACAATAAAGTTTTATTCTATGTTATGCCAGAAACAAAAAAGAAATATTAAATAAGTAATGAATATGAAAAACCAAAGAAGAAAAAAAGGGTGCACAAGTACAACATTTTTAAAAATTCAAAAACTTAAAGAATAATAAAACACCTAATTATTTAAATATTTTTGTTTACAATATTGTTTTAGATTTATAAAAAAAATATCCTTTAAGAAATTATAAACATTTTTTGGTTTCCACTTACATTAGTTTATGCACTTATTAAAGTTTTTTTAAATAAAATATAATCTTAGTTATTTGGGAGAATTTTCTCAATTGAATGATTTTTAAATAGGCTTCAGCTTTATGTTTTGATTTGTTCTTGCTTTTGAGAACATAAATTTTTTAATTTCTTTTACTAAAGGGTTAAACCTTTAATGCACAATTTTTTATTTTTGAGCGAAACATTTTTTTTCTTTTTTTTTTTTTGGAAACAAAAAAGGAAACAATAATAATTTTATTTTTAATAAGTTATATATGAATCAGAGAGCAAAAATTTACTTCTTGAACTAAATAGTAGACTGTCACAAAAATACTAAGATAAATATTTTAGGAACTACTAATATTAGTATTGTTCGACTAAAATATTATATTGAGGGTATATGGAAATACATATATCTATTGTGAATGATTATTAAAATATTTTTTATTATAAATTTTAATAAAAAATAAAAAGTACATACATATACAATAAATATTTTGCACTTGTACACAAAGTACTGTTCTTCGTGACTTGATTACTGCTCGTGACTTAAATGCTCTTCGTAACTTGATTTCCAATAGACCTACAGAAACCAGAAATTTACAAAAATTTTTTATATTTCCAATTTTATAAAAATTTTATTTTTAATTTTATTTTTTTAATGTTAAATTCCTGCTTTTATGAAACTCACAAACACTCTATCAGAGGCATCAACCAATTTATTTGGTATTCAAATCTATATGTTGTATGAATTAAATCAGTTAATGAAATATAATTATACAAAATCACTTGGCAACAAGGTTAAAAGGGTTATTTATTATTTCGTAAATTTTTAGTAGTAACAGCATTTAAAATGATAGACATAGATATGAAAGAAGAAGTTAGATATACAACCATATATATCTATATATTTTCATACATAACCGTATATAAAAATATGTAAACGTTTTTAACTGGGAAGTTAAAAAAAATATATACATGTATGTATTAGATCATGAAAAAGTAATTCGATTGTGTCAAATAAACACGTGTTTGAAATGTAAGATTTCATGTTATATTTTTGGTGCAGACAGTTCTTTAATTCGTCAATCGTGTAAAAAAATAAATATGTATTGATTTGAAAATGAGAGAAAAATCTGTAGAAATACATCACGTGATGCTTTTTTAGCATAAAAAACAAAAAGACGCCGCAAAAATATGACGAAAAATTTGTACAGTATGCGATACGAATGCTGTGAGTGAACTTCGAAGTGGTTTATTGGATTCCGTTCCAGAAATTTCGTTGTCACAGATGCACATCGCTTTGGTCCGCCAGTCACTGAAAAAGGGGATGAAATTTTGCAATTAGTGAAGCAAGATCAAGATATAGCGGAGGCACTAAACATCAACCACATGACAGTTTGGAATCATTGAAAAAAGGCCAATGTTTGGGCGTGACATGAATTATCGCAAGGAAAAATTCTGAAACGCAACGAAATTGAACCATTTTTTAAGCGAATCAATAAGAGCGATGAAAAATGGGTTCATTGCGAGAATATTAAGTGAAAAAAATCAAGGTCAAGGGGCGGCGACCCTCCACAAATGACTTTAAAGCGTAGTTTGACGGCAAACAAAGTGATGTTGAGAGTTTAGAGAAATTAGAAGAAAATTATCCATTATGAGCTACTACAACTATCAATTCTGAATTCTACTGTTAGAACGAAGCAATCAAGCAAGCGCAACCAGAATTGACCAACAGAAAAGTTATTGTGTTCCATCAGAATAATCCCAGCCCTAATACATCTTTGTTGATCCGCCAAAAATTTATTGCACTTATCTGGAAAGTTTTGATGCACCCTACGTATAGCCCGGAACTTGCACCGTCTGACCACCATTTGATTCGGTCTCTGCAAAACTCTGTCGATCTAGCAATCAAAATATCAAAGAATATAAATTTATTTTTTTTTTTTTTTATTTTGTTCAACCTTAAATACTTTATTGCAACTGAAATCTTTTTGGTTTATATATTTCTGAATTTCACGTTTTATTACCTTTTTGAAATGGCCAAAATCAAAAAAAAAAAAAATTACTTCCAATAATGAAGTAGTTAGCAACATAAATTTAAAATAAAAAACATAATTTTTAACGAAATATGCCCCAATGAAATAAAAGATGAATTAAAAATTGAAGGAAAGAAACAAAACTTAGCATATAATTTATCTTGATACTTATACATCATACTAAAATTTACCAGTAATCACGTGTGATCAAGATATTCACCACGGTAAAAGTTCACAAAATTTTGTTTTTTGCATATTTTAATCCCTTTGAGCTACCTCTAAATATTTTCCAATCAGTCTAAAACTTTGTATTTCTTAGCTTTAAGGCTATTTGCATATTTCTAAAGGATGAGAACAAGAATCTAGACACTTTTCATAACGGAGGCCACCATAATGTAAAGTCAGTCGCATAAATATTTATCTACTTCTGAACTCTTTAAATAATATATAGAACATATGAAAAGTATTTATAATTAAAAATAATCGTTTTAGTTAACTTACATGTAATCTATTAGTTATTATTTAGCAGAAAAAAATACGTTCTCTGAATATTATTTTTTTCGTACGTTTAAGTCAACTAAGTCAAAAAAAAGACTCCACAAAAGTATAGATCCAGTGTGTTTTCCTTATGAAACAGTATAAGATTTTCGGTTTAATTCATAAAAATATTGCCGTGTGCGGCCCAACCAGTTTCGTGTCAAAAGCCCTAAAATTTTTTTTCAATTGCTCTGTAGTACCTTTTTTTTGTATTTTTTTTTTTTTTTTTTTTTTTTTTTTTAATTATAGCCCAATTTCTTATCGATCGGTCAAGAGGATTCCAGAAATATTTAATAAGGTTTTCAATATGCGATTTTAGAACTGTTTTATGCTATTTTTTATTTTTTATTTTTTTGCTTTTTATAACCATTAATACATTAGTACACGCTGAAATAATTATGGTTTACTTTGACCTATTTGATTGCTATCCCAGTTGAAAATTATCATATATATTTTGAATTCCAAAATTGAGGTTATATAGCGATATACAATCATATATTTTTACATATATTTTAGAAGCTACTGTGAATTATAATAATTATTTTTATTTGTTATTTATTTTTATTAAGAAGAACACATACAATAAAACATTTTGAATTTACCTCTAATGATTCCACCTAGACAGCTAATGTTAGCTTTAGACTCACCTGAATCGTTTATGCACATTTCGATAAATCAGATTTGGTTTTTCGATTAACTAAGCAATAGCTATCATCATGTGCTTCGGCCATTATTACCAGTTTAAAAGTGCTAGTAAATACCAGGTTGTTATGAAGCAATTCTACAGTTGTATTCTGAAAGTTTTTGTCGGATATTATAGGTATTTGAAATATTTGTATAAATGGATGCAGATTTTCCAAATTTTCCTGCACATTAAAGGGTTTAGGCATGTTTATATGGTTTAATGTAAGGATAATCCCAAATTTAACTATGTTGAATCTATAAATAAAAATTTAATATCTTTAATTTTTTAGTATTTTATTAAATGAATTTTAAATAAAAACGATTAAATGATTTGGATATTCAAAATTTATGTAATTTCCAAAGGGTTAATAAACATTATTTGACTTTATCTTACTTTGAAGACTGGCTGGGAGGAAAGTGATATGAAATCGCTTATATGTAATACAATTATTAGACGGTCAAAAGTATAGAAATTGTCTAAACAAATCTTTTGAGGGCACAAGCTCGAAAGCAATGAATGTTTTACCTTTTTCTTTAATTGAAAATGAACAATTTGTGAAAATAAAATATTTCTAAGTAACCGAAACTGGAAAAGAGGAAAAATATTTCAAAAATTTACTATCGGAATTTTGAATTACTCTCTCCTAAACAATTATCTGAACTGCTTTTTGACATTTTAAAACAGCATTAACTCAATTCGCAATTTTAAAGCTAAAAGGCTTTTTGCATAGAATACAACTAGAAGTGAGAGGCACTTCCAACTAAATTTTCAAAAAAAAAATTTTTTTTTTTTTTTTTTTTTCAAAACACAAGAACAAAATATATGTGACTACATGAATTTTGTTGTTGCATGAATCAGGTTTCTCACAATTGAATCAGGTTTTTTTCTCTTACATAAATATCTAGTTATTAATCTATGGTTTTTTGATTCAAAAAATTTTTAAGATATTTCTATAAAGAAAACAATTATTTGATATAAAAAATAAAAATTATAAATAAAATTTTCTTTTCCCAGAATAAATTTACATTTTTTAAATTTTAGTGCAGCAAAGTTCTTTACCCAATGCACTATCTTAGGCAGGTTGCTATAATATAAACATGGGTAATTTTATGTTATATCTGTTTTTATAGGTATCATCGTTCGAAAAAAAAAATCGAAAAGTTCCAGAGCAAATGAAATAAAAGACCTTGAAAGAGTTGTATGTATACACTTCGCAGCAAGTATGAACTACTAAAATATGTCTTATAGAATTACATATCAAGTTGAATCCAACGATTGTAACTTTCTTACACGTAAATTTGTCAATCCAGGTATATTTTACAGAGGCACTAATCAAAGAAAATAAGAAAAACTTGGTGAATGATATAAATAAAATGAACAAGAAACGTGAAATTCATGTTAACAGGTAAGTGTAGATAATTAAGAATTTCATGTTATCTTACGCAAAGAACTAAATCCAGCGATTGTAAATTAAATAATAAATTTTCTTTCCATACAGATTGTAACTCAATCGTGTTCAATAATTATTTAAACATATCTAACAATTTGTTTCTATGTTGCTATTTTATTGAGAAAATGAACTCAAAAACACAAAAATATTCCAAAAATGTTAAATTATATTTAAATGAGAATTATAGTTTTGTTAAGTATATGTATATATAAAGAAAAAGTGTAAAAATAATATAACAAAATAGTAAAACAAAAATGAAATGAATTTTTCAATTACTATGCTATTTTATTCAATCATCCACTTAATTGATATAATTAAAAGACTGATTAAAAAATGATACATAGGACTTGGGGTTTGTTTGATATTGAAAATGAACAAATAAAAATAGGGTGTCCTTCCTAACTCCAGTTTATAATTTTCGACCGATATCTTTTACAGAAAAGCATATATATTAACGAAATTTTGTGCGAATAGTTCAAGGAGAAATGTTAATTCGGAAACCAAAAATTGGGCGTGGTCCGTCTTCTTTACCGCCCATCAATGAAATTTTGTACAAATAGTTAAAGGACCAATATAAACTCGGAAACAAAAAATGTGCGTGGTCCGTGTTAACTTGGAAACCAAAAATAAGTATGGTCCGCCTATTTACCGCTCACCTACCATATAAGGTGGAGTTTTAAAAAGGTGCAATTTTAAAAATTTTAAAGTTGGTGGGTATATAGATATGTTCAAGGCGAATATTATATTCTCACTTGTTTTTTTTTTTTTTTTTTGTTCTCATAAGTTTTTGATATGTTTTTTTTTTTTTCAAAGATGTAATAAATTTATAAAGAAAACAGAAATTATCCAGTAAAAAGAACGCCTACAAAATTTTCATATAAATTAATTTCCAAATTTTTTGGTGATGTTTTGCATTTATAAGATTTTTTTTTTTTAATTATAAGAGTTTTTGTGGTTAATGAAGTTTATTAAAAAATAATTACCTACAATAGATGATTATGAAAGTTTATAAAATTAGTTCAGTTATATTTGGTTTGAAGATTGAAGCATTGCAGGCGAAAATTTTAGTTAAATATTAATAATCTCGATTTTTGTGTGCGAATTAACACACAAAAATGCTTAAATGGATGATTCTGTAGAAATAAAATAGTAAAATCGAATAGCCTTTTTAAGATAATTTTAAGAATCAAAAAAGACTAAATTTTCACATCAAAAACAAAATAAAAAGGCTAAAGTGGCAACACTGGTCACAATGTTCAAAAGGGAGATGTTACAAAAATCTGTGGTATTCAACTGGTCATCCTTTGAAATTCCAGCGTCCTGCCAAAGCCATTATTTTTTTAATTCAAACAAGAATTCTATCCAATTTGTATTTAGAATCATTTTCACCCTGAAAAAATCTGATTATGTGTGGAAATTTTATTATATAGGTATCTATTCTTGAAAACGCGTCGAAGAAGTGAAAAATTCCATTAAAACAAAAACAAAGTTTAAAGAATTGTTTCTGTTTACCATATATTTCTAAAATGGAATTTACCGTTTTTAAAAAAGAGAGAAACGCGTTAAAGTTCTCACGTTTATTACATTTTAAAAATATATGGTAAGCAAAAACAATTTTTTAAACTTTGTTTTTGTTTTAATGGAAATTTTCTCTACTTCGACGAGTTTTTCAGAATAGACACCATTATGTAATATGGACCTTATGACATGGACATTATTACATGCAGCCATTATTAATTATATACTAATTAGCTGTACCTAAGGATAGTTTCTTTTTTCATCTTCATATTTTTATTTCAGGTTTTCAACCGCTCAAAGCTAGACATAGATTTTGAATCTATGAATAACCTTAAAATTCGACAATAGAGTATATTCCCGGTATACATTTTTTTATAAATATATTAACATTTTCAAAGTAACATACATAAAAGAAAAGTTAAAAAAAATCAAATTACAAAATACTTTTTTCATAAGCATATTGCTTCATACAATCAAATAATTGATTGATTTAATTCAAATATTAATATTTTATTAATAAATTTTTTGATTAATTCAATTAAATACTTTGTTTAAAATATCTTTTTTTTAATTACCTTTTTCATTATAATCCATAATTGGAAATAAATATTGTTTTTTAGATTTTACAGTTATGAATAATTGATATAGTCATTTTGGTGAGAGTTGCAAATTTAAATGTTTTTTTGCTCAAATAAATCATTTTGGTATTTTTATTATTTTTTTTTTTTTTTGTTTTGTGTTGTGTTTTTTCTTTAAACTTTAAAGATAATTTGTGTTAAAATATGTATAAAAGCAAAAAAAAAATATTTGTTCCGTTCTCTGATCCACTTTATATCAATCAAATAAATATTGATTTGACTCGATTATTACAATATTTTTAAATGTCATAAACAACAATTTCAATCATAATTATTTTAGTTCAATCAATCGATTTCAATTCCATAAAACAATTTCAAATTACTAAAAATAGAACTTGTTATTTTATTCTTTTTTTATTCTCCTAATAGGGGGTCGGCTGTTTCTATATATATATAACAACTCTAAATAAAATTATTGGCAAAACATGTATACTTGCACAAGTTTTCTTTATGTATTGATATCATGTTATGTACATAAAAGTATTAAAACTATTAAATTTAATATTTTTATGGTCTTTGAAATGGTTAGTACTGGAGGAATGAATGTTTTATGTTTTACTTTATTGTATGCTACAAAGGAACATTATTTACGAATTGTTAATAAATTATGTGGGTTTATATTTTTTCCCTTTTTTTGTTATTTTTCTATAAATTATTTATTTCTACATTTTTATATGTAGGAGATTTAAAAATAATCAGTTATAAATATAATATAAATTCCTACTATTATTAATTACTTTGTAGTTAATTCCTAAATGATTGACATTTTGTATTAAAAATCAATCAATTGGTTAATATAGTTCTATATGAGTAGTACAAAATACTTATTTATGCCTAAATGTATAGTATAGCTAAGACCAGAAATCTTTTGTATACTTTGAAATAAGAATAATTATTCAACAACATTTTGTTTTTGACATGAGTGATATGATATATTTAATAAATTAAATTAATATAAATTTTATATTATTAAATATATCATGTTTTTTTTAATAACATAAAAATCATTCATTGAATTTTAAGTTTTTCAACATTTCTTCATTCCTTTAATATACTATATATTCATATTTATTTCATATTTAACTCGCAAAAAAAAAATTGTAAAGCATAACTTAAATGAATTGTTAGAAGAACTTTAAAAATATACTTGAATAAATATGTTCATATAAACTACATATGGTTATATATATAACTTAAATTAATTTATAACTATTTGAAGTTGCTTTCGTATCTTTTAAAAACTTCAAAATTTTATTAAAGAAGTTTCTCTTCCAACTGTGATTTATTCATTTTATTATTTCTTTGCATAACTCTTTATGGTACTCTACTATCAAAAATGGTTTTATATATATATATATAACACGTGTCAAGCAATATATAAATATATATATATATATATATATATATATATATATATATATATATATATATGTATTTATATATATTGCTTGACACGTGTGAACGGTTTACAAAAGAATGAGCAAACTTTTTATAATGAAATGTATTTTTACATATTTTTGACTTAGTAGATAGGCGCTATATCCACCTGTCTAAAGTAAATTTTTTCTCACAGAGAAAACAGATTCGTTATGACAATCGAATTTGTTGTCAATCAAATTTGTGCGGTTCCAAGTACTAACTTTAGAATACAGTTACGTTTGTATTCGGTATGGAATGTGCAATTTTAAATATGCTAAGTATATATATATTTTAATTACATTTTGCAAATTTGGTTATAAACAATAAAATTTCTAAAATATTTTAAACAAATTTTATTACAAATTGTTTTTGAAATGTCAACAAAACATGCATACAAAAAACTTGACGGGAAACACCGAATTTAGTTTTTTTTTTCTTCCTGAATAATAAATTAATTTTACCTTCTAAATTAAACGTTTGGGGCTTGCAATTCATAGCTCTAATATTCAGCTAGATTCACCAAATGACAAACTAATTATATGATAATGCAAATTGGTTACACCTATTAAGTTTATGTTTGTAATAATCCCTGTTCTAGTATAATAATATTTAAATGGTTATTAATATAAAAAACTCATAGGACTTATAATATTTTAATAGTTGTAATAAAATATTTGTTATTCTTCTTAAATTTATATTAGTATAACCGTTTTCTAACCAATTTTCTTTCTACGTGCAGAGAAAAGAGTTTTACTGTGGCAACGGAATTTTTTGCCAATCGAATTTGGTTGGTTACAGGCACTCTTGAAAGTTCGGTTGCCCCAACCACATAAATCTGTATTTGCAACTCATAAAAAAAAAATTAATTCGGTTAGTGTAACTTCTTAATTTATGTATATATATTAGACTAGCTCAAAAAAAGTACAAAATATAAATTGTAATAAAAAATTGTACTTTATTACATTTACTGCTACATATACACATAAAAACGAGAAAGAAAGATATAATCGTTCAATACCGACTATACGATTCCCAACACCATTGTGTACGAACATAAAAATTCGGGAAGGGGACTTATATACTTGTGGCCAATTTTACTAAATGTAAAATAAAATATACAAATACAGAATAAAGCGTTGATACTAACATATAGATGATTTTATGTACTTTAGGGCGATTCCTGGAAGTGGATTTATATTCTCATAAAATTTGGCAATGTTATTTTTACTTACATAAAACTTATTTGTGTCGAATATTAACTTGACTCTAACATTCGTATAGGATTTATGCACGTTAAAGTGATTTTCGGAAGAGGGGTTTATATGGGAGCTATGGTCAATTGTGGACCGATCTTCATAAAATTTGGTACAAACAATGATACTTGCACAGAATTTTATTAAAATATTCTTATTTTTAAGACATTTTTGAGTATTTAAACTCTATTCTGGGGGGACATTTGTATGGGGACTAGGTGAAATAAATAAATTCAATAGGCTTCGTCCTTGTGTTGCGAAAGTTCTACGTTACTAATTTCACTGAATTATCTTGAAAATTGCGACCTGTATTTTGTGCACAAGGTTTACATGGACAGCCAGCCAGGCATCCAACAGGCTGGTCGGACGGAAAAAAATAAAAAAAAATAGCTCTTCTTCATAAATATGAGGATTTAGGGTGTATAAAATTCAGCACAACCACATATATCATTCTAACTTGTTTAAATTTAAATATTTTGCCACCGTAATAAATAAATTAAAGGAGAACTATAACGCTTCTCTTCTTTCATTGTGATTTTGCACGCATCTTTTGCGTTTGTATTATATACACAAAATAAATTTTATGAAATTCTAAATCTTGAAGACCACATGTAGAGTTAAAGTCTTTGAATAGAAGAACAAACAAAAAAATACACACATTTTTATTCTCATTCCTTAAAATTAAAGACTGCTTGTGGTGTTTTAAAATTACTTTATGAACAATGAATTTCACTTAAACATGTACAAACGAAAAAAAAAATTTAAAAAAAGTTTCAGAAAAAAATTGGCAATATTCTTTATATTTTACATAAAAAAATTTTGAATTTCAATCACATCAAGGAAATTTTAATTTATGTTTTCCTTATTAAAAAAACTAAATATATTTTTCGTTATAATTTTTTTGAACAAAATTTCAATGAAGTGTAAGTAATGACTCTTCATGTTATTAGAGACTTTATTTTATGTTTTGTGGAAACAAATTATACAAGTGCAATTATGTTATGGCATTAACAAATACATACATATAAAGAAAGACAGACCTCCGCATGGTTGGCTTGCAGACAGACTAGAATTTTGTCTCTTATATTTTTCTGCATAGTCTTAAGATAACATTGTATTTTAATCGTTTAATATTTTGTCATTATAGCAAAAAAGTTTGTTTCCTTTTTTTTCTATTAAAGTCTAGAAAATAGTTCCGCTCAATGCCAATGGCATTAAACTTTATTCCTACCAGATGTCAGTAGCTTCTTTAAACACAAGCAGCAGTTAGTTATTTTCTGAAATCTGCAGTAGTTTTAAAATCACTAATTCATACATCATACACACTCTCATATTCTAACCATCATTTATATTCTGTAGTTTCTATTAATAATGATTATAATAAGCATAATACTACTCACAATAACAAAATGTATAAACAGACCATGAATATGTATAATGATGACGATGAAAAAGACGAAAAAATATTTGGAAATGAAAGTCTTTATTCTTTATAAACAACTTATCAAACTTACGCTTGTTAATTTTTCAATGAGTATAAGAAGCAGCAGACTAATAATAATCATAATCATAATAAATATTTGAAATAACTAAGATGTTTCCATTCATTCATTTATTTATTCATTGTATGATTATGAGTTATGAAGAGACAAAATAAATTTTATTTACATTGTAATCTTACACAAGATTTTATAAAAAAAAATCGCTAATAACAATGACATTCAGAAAAAGCGAAATTACTTCTTAGCTTTTTTTGGAAATATAATATTTATAAATTAAAAGAAATAAGAAGATTTAATTTGAAATGTCAAGAAAAGTTCAATTTCAAATATAATCTCAAATTACAAATTACTTATGTTGTTAAATTTTATTGATCGTTTTATTTTTATTTATTTCTTTTTTTGTATAAAAACCCACATAATTTAAGACAAATTTAATTAACAGAATGCAAAATAGCTGACATAAATAAAAATATATGAAATCGGATAAGAAGCAAAAAATTGCCAAAGATTTAAAAATGTGCTACATCAGAGCACTTCAGAGCTTCACTCTTGAAGAATATATGAAATTCGAGGAGTATGATAAATTCCTTTCAATCGGCTTTTAGAAAAAATTATAATATAACTGATTTGATTTTGGATATCACTGAGAACGTTAGGATGAACATGGACAATTCTTACATATAACAAATTATAGTATAAAATTGGTTAATTAATTTCTTTATTAGTTTCAAATTTGTATTTAATAAAATATATTTATTAATATTGTTACGAAATTGTACTTAAATTCAAATATAACGGTTTTAACGGCTGATTTAAAATTAAATAATGCTTCTCAACCTTTCTCAATGCTTCTCGACCTTTCTGTTTATGTTAACAACAGTTAACATATCTGTAGAAATTATTAACTTAGCTATAAATATACAACATTGAATAAAAAGCTTTCACCATTGTTTGTAAGTAAGCTCTAGAATTCGAATATACTTGTTAGTCCGTTAAGAACATTTTAGAAAGAAATAGTGCTTTCGAGAAGCATCTAGATGATAGTGCAGTGTATATAAATAGGCCGTGAGAATATCAGTCAGTCAGTCTAATTGGAAGCATCGTTAAGTGAAGACAAATTAGCTGCCTTGGCTATATATTCTTGCACATTATTAAAGTGTGCTGTATAAAGTGTGTAATTTAAGTGTGTGTGTGTATTAGAATACATAGTGACTATTTAAACTGTTGTTGTACATATTAAATAAAATAAAGAGTCGTTACAACTTTTAAACTAACAAATTGCTTTTATTTGCAATCAAAGTACCGGTTTATTTAAAAGGAAATAAACCCCAATTTTTAAAAGGTAAAAACGTAAAAATATAGCTTCTCTTTGCGAACTTACACTTTGACTTAAATATAATTTGAAAAAAGAAAAAATATTCTGAAATACTCTGAAAATTTTCAAAGAAAAAAATATATATATTTGGAAAAAAATAAAGATAAAAATTACATTTATGTATATTAAATGTAACCATTTTCAGATTTTTTAGGATATTTTGGTGTGTTTTTATCCAAAAGGATGTTTTATAATACAAAGAACTAATAAATATTCGCTTCGAATATTCTGTGTAAGTAAACATTTTTGGCATTTTGTGTCGTTAAATGTGTCTTACGATGTGTCGCCTTTTAGGAAGTTTGTAAAATATCTTCCACTGAATTTTTCATCCAATGCGGATCCTGTATATTGTTGAAGTTTCACTCATTGTTGACAGAAAAAGATAAGATAAGTAATTGCAAATTATTCATTTTATTTTATTTTCTTTACATTTCCAATCAAATGTGTTATTGTCTTTATAGATACGTCATCTATTTCCTTTGCTATAAAGCCCACTTTATCCGAACTTTCTTCGAAATAGGTATAAAAATTTTAAACCCATGTCCTTATTTAATAAATTACGTGTACTAATTACATGACATACATTAGTTGCAAAATTGACATACATTTATTATAAATATCTGTTAAATACATTACTTCATAAACTATAATATGTTCAATACGTTACATACAAATATTTACAAATATTGTTGTAAAATATTTCAATATAATTTCTAACTTTGTAAAAAATAATATAAATTCCATTTTTTATTATAATTTGGTGTAATAGAGATAAAGATTTAGTTAATTTTTCATTTAGATCAATAAATATTTTTCTTAATTTTGCGAAAAATTTCAATTATAAATTAAATTTATCTTATAAATGAAATTAATTAAAATTTACAAAGAAAATGGATTATTTTACTTAATTAAAATTATCATTTTGATGAGTTGAGCAAAATCAAATAAAATGTTAATTAATATAAACAATTTCGTAATTGAAATACATTTTAATTTTTTTCTGTATACAGTTTATTGCCTATTATCCTGGATAAAGCTTACGACTCTTTAAGTCCTGAAATATTGAGTCATAAACTTCAAAGAGATTTCATTTTTGATTCTTCTGTTTGAAATTTGGTTTGGTCTTTTCTTACAAATAGGTCTCAATATGTCGAATCTGCAGAGATCATTTACTCTGAGAAATTTTTGGAGGGGTGCCACAAGGATCTATATTAGGGCCACTTTTATTTGTATATAGATGATTTATACCATGAAATTATATATATATATATATATATATATATATATATATATATATCTATATATATATATATATATATATACATATATATATAATGAATAAAACTATTAGTTATGTATCACATTGGGCATGTACTTAGATACGAAATTGGATTTTAATTTTCATGTCAATTATACAATATCGAAAATTTCCTTCCTTGGTCATTTTTTTCCATTCCATGATAAAAAATGTCATCGTATTTAGCATTGGGATTGAAATATTTTCTGGCACAGCTCAACAAAATATAAATAAATTACGTCTATGTTTCAATCGTGTTGTTCGTTTTATTTATAATCTTGGTTATAGAGAACATATTTCATCGCATATTATTGAAACTTTAGGATCTGATTTTAATAGCTTTATTAATCGGCGTATACTGCTTCAATTTTTTAGAATTATGAAATATGGCAAATCTCCATGACTTATGGAGAAATTTAATTTTGGATGGTCTACAAGAAGTAATACCATACATATGTCCAAAACACTCTTCGCTTTACATGTCTAGATCCTATGTTGCAAGAATAGCTAGAATTTTGAACTAACTATATTTCGTAAGAAGAGCGAAACTTTATTAAATCAATTACATCTTTTAAAAATTTATCAAGAATTTATTTATGAATGTATGTGCTGTTGCATAAAAGAAAAAGTCCTGAGATATGTAACATAAAACATTCATAATTTTGATCTTATGTTTTTGTAAAAGTGGAGGGTTTACATTTGTTTACACATGTTTTAATTTCAATTATATATTAATAATATTGTTATATCAATTGTTTAATAATATAATAATGTTTATGTCTTATATTATAAGATAATTTTTGCAAATATTTATAGCCATAATATATCTAGATTAAGTAGGTCTATAGCCGTGTAATCGAATAAATAAATAAATATTTGAGGTTCCCTTCCAAACTTAAAATTGTACACTCCTCTGCTATGCCTATGTAAAATTTTATGTAAATCCAACCAGTCCATTAGAAGTTATAGATTTATTTCCAAAAATTTTCGAAAACCTAAACATCGTTCCTTTTGGAAAGATTCATCTTAACTGAAATATTTGAGGGTTACCAGGATAAAGAAATACATCATAAGGAACAATTTTATTATGTTTCAGTTAGCCATACATCGGCCAGCCTCCCATCCTCCCATATAATAGCTTTTGCACCTTCTAAAATCTATCACATCGAAAATAAAAGAAATATCAAAGTTTATACTGTTTTTTTGTCTCAATTTATTTAATACACAGAAAACATTTCCACATTTTCGGAATGTATTTTAACATGTGTAAACTGTATGAATTTATACAAAATTATTATTTATAACAATTCTTTTTTTTTTGACATTTATACATGAAAATTATTATTATTAATTTCTTTTTTTTTAATTTTTTTTTTTTTTTTTTGTTATAGTTTTGGCATTAGTCATAAAGATCAGAATACGGGAGTTATTCCCAATCTTTTTTCATACAAAATAAAACTAGGTTAGTTTAGGTTAGGTTAAAAACGGCGGCGTCTTCACGCCTCCACCCAGAGTACATTCGGTCCATTGTGATCCTTTTAATAGATAATAGAGAAAGCGCATAGATAAAGAAAGAGAAAAATTCTAGTAGAATATAGGAAAAGATTGAAAACAAATATAGCTAAATATAAGCAAAAATAAGGAAGGTGTGGAACCTAAGACCCATTAAATCAACCCTGACTACCTCTAAGCTACTTTATTCCCATTACAAACCCTATAAGGTTGCGAGTTCTTCACCCGCAACCTCCTCTAGTTTGTGCAGAATATGGCTCCCAAACAACCTCATCTACTTCGTTGAAGCTCTACACAGTGACAGTGACATCATCGCACGTCCTGCGAAATCTGACGCGCTAGGGTCACACGTACTGGTCATATTCCCTATTGCGAGATCCTTAGATTCACACGACTCATGCCTAGAAGATGCTTCAGATCTGCAGGTTTAAGACTAGGATATAACGCTCTAGGTACCCTGTATTCCGATATACTCCCCCAAGCATCATTCGTTCTACCTATGGTCCATTTCCTTATGGCCATAAAATATGACCCAATCGGAATTCTAACCGATACCTGCACAAAACACCTGTCCAACTCCGAGCCCTTGCGAGCTAGCTCATCATCTATTTCATTGCCGAGAATATTGCAGTGACCAGAAACCCAACAAAGTCTTATTCTGTAGGCATCCATTAGCCTCCTAAATTCCTTCCTACACTCCAGCACTAACCTGAACCTGACACAGTAACTTGTCATTGCCATCAGTGCTGCCTGACTATCCACATAGATAGTTACCTCTGTGTCCCTCTCAACATTCTCCTCCCATGTTCCCATGAAGTAAACACCCGCCCCTATGCCTACTTACATCTTCGAGCCATCCGTTAAGATATCACACTCTTCGTGGAGCTTCTCCGCTCAAATCCAGAGGTCGCTACTAGGGATTTCAATAACGGGAGTAGCCTCGAAGTCAACTATAGTACCTACATAGTCCGTTAAGCCCCGCACAGCCATACCTCTCACGAATTTCTCAATTGAAAGAAGGTGGAAAATGATGTCCAGTACTGCCTGAAGTATACATCTCTGAACTTTAGAAAGAAGGTTCCTTTCCTCTACGCCTCCCACCATACCGAACATTCATAAGTGAGTAAAGGTCCCACAACCGATGTGTATATCCAATATACAATTACCGGTTTAGGTTTTAGGCATTAAGCCCCTTCCTGGCACTTCCCTGAGTATTTCTCGTCCAAGACAATTTGCTGTCCAAGTAAACGCCCTCGACAAACTGAGTTCCGTCCCATTCATAACTGGTAGGCTAAATGTCTCAACCTTATATCTCCTGGTAAACAGAACAAGTTCAGTATTTTCAGGGTTGCCACCTAATCCATTACTATTTGCCCATTAGGAAAGTTCTCGCAGCCCAGATTGCATGACCTCGCTGATCGTTTACCCGAGACCAACAATACTACATCGTTAGCGTAGGCTACGATGTTCTTTCCCATGGCATCGAACTGTCTCAATATGACGTTCGAGCCACAATAATGGAGAAAGAACCCTTCTTGCGGTGTGCCCCTTGTAACAAGCTTCTTTATGCAAGTGTCTCCCATTCTCGAGTTGATAACCTTGCTGCTTAGCATCACGGTGATCCACTCGATTAGGAATACACCAATACCTAACGAAGCGAGTGATTCCTTGATCGCCTCTATCCTAATGTTGTTAAAGGCTCCTTCTATATCGAGGAATGCTGCCACTGTGTATTCCTTGTGCAGCAGACCACGTTCAATGAAACTCACCACATCATGCAGAGCACTCTCATCAGACAGGCGTGTTGAGTATCGCTGATGCCCTGAGCTACCATCCTCTTCCTCAGATACGGATAGATCAGTCTTTCTATTGTCTTGAATAGAAAAGACGATAGGCTAATCGGTCTATAGTCCTTGGGCTTCGAGTGAGTCGTCCTACCCGCTTTGGGTATAAAAATGACCCTTACCTCTCTCCACCCCCTGGGAATATATCGCACTTTAAGACACTCCCTAAATATCTTCACGAGACATTTTATAACATGGCCGGAAAAATGCCATCTAAGCCCGGTGACTTATATGGGCCAAATGAGTTTACCGCCCATCTTACCTTGTCTCCAGTGATCATCTCCTCTATCGCATCGATATCACCCTCCTGGTCCGGACTGTAGGTTATCACTGACACTACCTGTCTTCCCATTAAATTCTACATCCTTACAGCCAGGGAAGTGAGTCTCCATCAGTAAGCTGAGGGACTCCGAGCTAGACTCCGTCCACGAGTTTTCCACCCGTTGTATATATCCAGGTGCCACCGGGTCCTTGGATAATACCCGTCTAAATCTTGACAACTCGTTAACCGAGTCCACGGATTCACAGAAATTCATCCATGATGTCCGTTTCGCATATCTTATGTTCTTCTTATACTTAATGAAGCTTTCCTTATAGCTGTCCCAGTCAGTCTGACTCCTCGTTAGCTTGGTTCTATTGAACAGCCTTCTAACTGTAGACCATTGGACCCTAAGTTAACTGGTCCAGCATTTCGGTTACCCCTTTTGCCAAGATAGATCACCGGCAGCTGAGCTCAAATTTATTCCTAAGTACACCCATGAAAATATTCGCGACTCCCTCGATACCCCCAGCTGAATTTCTCCAGCCCTCAGTATCCCTTAAATCCGTATCAACTAACTCACCGCAGGACTTCCAATATGTCCTTCTGGAGTTGCTATAAGGCATTCCCCTCGGTTTCACAAAGTCAAGACTGAAGGATATCATGCTATGATCCGAAAAGGAATAATCCATAGCTACCCTCTAGTCCTTGACAAATTCACCCCCTCGGTTCTTTAGTGTCACATCTATAACCGTGTTCCTATCTTTCGTTCTGACTGTGGGATCATTACCCTATTGCAGATATAAAGATTATAACTAGTTATAAATTCAAATACTAACTCACCCCTCATTGATGTCACTGCTTCCCCATTGGTAGTGCTGAGCATTCGGATCACATCCAAGAACCATGTACATTCCTCTCCTCCTGCAGTGCTCCGCCAATTGCTGCAGACCGATGCCCGGTGGATCACCCGTTTCGTATGACATGTACACGGATGCCAGTTTAAGCCTACGGCTTCCCATTGGATAGCTGTAAGTAGGGGGTTCCCGTTGCTAAAAGAATGAAGAAGATTAGTATTCAAATCATTCCTAGCTAATATATATGTTCGTATCTTCTCCAATATGAACGGTGTGAACAAGTTATACCCCGTGGCCCTTAAACCACATACCTTGGTGTTGTTAATCTAAGGTTCCTGAATAAGGGCCACATCCACTTTGGAGTCAATGAGGAGCTTTGTCAATTCTGTTGAGGCTGCTCCGCAGTGATGCAAATTAATTTGCACCACTGACAATCTCTTTGGGCTTACTCTATCTAGTATATCTAAATCTAATAACCCCAAAACCAAAATTGACAACTCCCCCCAGTGACTCCAGCTTCTTCAGAGACTCCTGATCCACAGCGAATCTGAAGTCTCTGCCTTAGTTCTCCTTACAGGTCATGGAGTTCACAATCTTCCATTGACTTGTAACAATTCCTTCATTCTACTTTTCCAATACTGTCAGAATGGTTTCAACCTCTCTTCACCAGTCCGCGCCTTTGAATTATACCGCGTCTGGCCTTCCTTTTACAAGGGCGATCTCTTCAATAAACTTGTGTTCAATCTGTCGCCATTATTCAACGCTGATCCTCCCATCTGGATCAACTTTGTCAATGGCAGCAGCTTGAACACAGTTCTACAGCGCTGATTCCTTCGCCTTTTTCGATGTTGAGGGCTGTTAGCTTCCTGACCTAACTCATCCCCAGATCTGGCCCTTTTAGTGACCCCCTTTTGGAGAGCCGTGTGAGCTTTGACCAGCATAGATCGAAGAAGAAGCCACCCTACCTGTGGTGTCCTTATGGCTTCCACTGGTTGAGCTGGTCGACCTTTGACAATTTTTTGCGATTTGCCAGTTTTGCTGACCGGTGCATGAACAGCCACAACATCGGTAGTCTTTGGCTTGCCTGTCCTTACCTGCTGGTCCCGAATGGTTGCAGGTTTGGCTGGTTCGCCACTACCCTTATCCTTCGATCCTACACGGATTGTTGAGGATTGAGAGTAAAATTTAAACAAAGGTGTTGTTATTTTATGTAAGAACCTTGGACACGACAAAATATACCCCAGCTGAACTCGGGTAACCGGAAGTACCTTACAAAATGGTAAAAAAGAATGTAAAAAAGAATGGACATCATTTTCATACAATCGCTAAAAAATCTGAACTGAAATCATTAAGTATTAAAAATTTTCCTATGAAAACTTCAAAAATTTTTTCACAAATTGAAAATGTACAAAATGAAATTTGAAATAATTTTGTTCAAGCCTTCTTGATTATATTTCATTTGAAATAAATATTAAAACATTTTTAATATATAGGAAAATAATTTTAAATGTTATGACCTAAAATTAATGAAACTAAATATTTTATTTATGTATAAAATTGGTTCTATGAATACTTATTTAAAAAAACATACACATGATAAAGATGATAGTACCCACCTGTATGTCCTAAATCGACATACAGCATAAAGAAAAATGCTGTAGAATATATGTAAAATCTACAACATTTTGTTGAGCAAAAATATGGAAAAATCTTAAAAAAAATCATTTTTAAAAACATGAGCCAAAGGCAATTAACAGCATAAAAAGAGAATAAAAGATTAAAGAAAACATTTTACAATCAAAAGAAAAAATAGTATTGAACCAACAACTGACATCAAAGGATACCAAATAATTAAAAATCAATTAAAAAAAATTGTAAATTTTTCTTTCCACCAAAAATTATAATTTAATAAATGTAAAGAAAAAATTCTAAATAAATTCGTGAACTTAAAATTGTGTGAATTTTAGCACTTTATGTTTAATACTCCAGAGAACAGCAAGAAAAAAAAACTTGAGCAAAATATAAAACTTTATACAATCCAAAAAGTCTATTTATACAACTTATTCTACGTTTTGACTATCGAAGCTTAAAAATATTAACATTTTTGAGTACTTTTCTTTTTCTCTTATGTTTAAAGAAACTTTGAAAAATACATTGAAAAATATTGTTGGCGTATAGAAAACAGAGGATTTCTTTACTTTTTGCAACTTAATAAGAAAAATTTAGCACATAATGGGATACTTCAAATACAAAAAGTAATTTAGCTGTATGCAAAAATTTTAAACAACTTTTCGGTTTATTTTTATTCTCCTACTCTCTTTCATTTGCAAAACATAGGGCATTAACGCCTTTGATAAAAACAACTCGCATTCAAAAGTTCTACATTTAGTACAGTTTTGGGATACTTTTTTCTTCTGTTTTGTTGTTGCTATTATTTTGTTGTACAACTGTATCGCTAAGAAAACTTTTAAATATTTTTTATATAATCTTTACTTTTGTATTTTTCAAAAAAATTATAAAATAAAACAAAGAAAACAAAACATAATCTAAACTATTATAAAAGTTGTAAATAGAAACATTTGTATTCTGGGGAATAAACTTCATTAAGCTAAACGGTGACTAATAATGGGTTTCTTTTTTTTCGGATTCTGCTCGTTTCTTTTATGTATTACAGAAATACCAAGATAAAAAAAATGACTTTGTATTTAGTTTGAATAAATAGAAAAATAAGTAAATTTGAGTCTTAGGAAAGTATAAATTAGCTGAAGAGTTGGTTAAAAATATATAAATGTAACAAAGAAAAAGGAATTCATATATTTCAAAAAAAATTTTTTTTTCATTAATATTATGAATCGAACATGCCTTTTTCCCTAAACTTTTTTCATAAAAAATAAAATTTTGTTCATAGATATTGTTACATTTTTCATAATAAAATTTTTAGTAATTTTTCAAAAATTTTTTTAAATCTTTGATTTAGTTTTATTAGATTTGATTGCAAAAGTTAAATGAAAATAATTATACATGATAATATTAAAATTCCAAGGAAAATCTGTAAAAACATAATATTTATAAATTTGCATAATTTTGCTCGCATTCTGCGTGCTCTCTTTGTGCTCCTGTTCTGTTTCCAAAATGTAGCTAGAAATCATTAAAAACTTCAAATTTTCCCAAGAAAATTTCATTTTTTTTTTTTTAATTGAAAATATAAATGAAAATTTAAAAAATTATTTCAGTCTTCTTGACTTTTGATTTATTTGAAAAAATATAAAAAAAAAGTTTTAATACTTAAGAAATCATGCTTAAATATAATGAACAGAAATCAATGAAAATTTGTATATTTGTGTACAAATTTTTTTCTGTGTAAGAAAATAGTTTTCTAAGACCCTTTTTCTTTTCCAATTATTTTAAATTTCGAAAAAATTTTTTACCGTTAAAAATTTAAATATATATTATGGTTGGCAACCGCTTCGAAAAGGTAACGTTAATGTTATTTTGCATTATTTCGGTGATGATGAAATATAGAATGGATTCATATATTAAAATGTCAGGCTGAGATAACCGTAGCATTTTAACAAGTTTTATTTAAATTTTATCCAAAATAAATAATTATTTTTTCCTTAATGGTAATGGTATTTTAGCGATAACGATAATTTGCAGTGTTGCCAGGAGGTGAGAAAAAATGAGGCTAAATTAGACTTTGAAAAAGGTCAGAAAATACCAAATACCCCAAAAAAATAAGGCCAGAAAAAAGCTGATATATTTTTTTTTATTCAAAAACTTATTTTATTTTTTATTTTTTGCTCTAATTAGTTTTCAATATTTTTTTAAGATGTTGTAATAAGTTTAAATAAAACACAATTCAGCTGCCAACAAAATGATCCAATGAAAAATCGGCCATAGAATAATTATACAAATTTGGGTTATATTTCATACAAAAAATGTCCCAATGCTTTGAAGTATATATATATATATATATTATATATATATATATATATATATATATATATATATATGCTTTGAAGTATATATATATATATATATATATATATACATACATATATATATATATTGAACTAACAACTGACATCAAAGGATGCCAAATAATTAAAAATCAATTAAAAAAAATTTTAAATTTTTCTTTCCACCAAAAATTATAATTTAATAAATGTAAAGAAAAAATTGTAAATAAATTCGTGAACTTAAAATTGTGTGAATTTTAGCACTTTATGTTTAATACTCCAGAGAACTTAATGATTTTAGTTCAGATTTTTTAGCGATTTTATGAAAATGATGTCCATTCTTTTTTACATTCTTTTTTACAGATTTTGTAAGGTACGTCCGGTTACCCGAGTTCAGCTAGGGTATACTTTGTCGTGTCCAAGGTTCTTACATAAAATAACAACACCTTTGTTTAAATTTTACTCTCAATCCTCAATAATCCGTGTAGGATCGAAGGATAAGGGTAGTGGCGAATCAGCCAAACCTGCAACCATTCGGGACCAGCAGGTAAGGACAGGCAAGCCAAAGACTACCGATGTTGTGGCTGTTCATGCACCGGTCAGCAAAACTGGCAATTCGCAAAAAATTGTCAGGGATTCTAGGCCCGGACATAATCAGGCATCAACAAGCAAGAAGGCAATAGGTCAAAGGTCGATTAGCTCAACCAGTGGAAGTCATAAGGACACCACAGGTAGGGTGGCTTCTTCTTCGATCTATGCTGGTCAAAGCTCACACGGCTCTCCAAAAGGGGGTCACTAAAAGGGCCAGATCTGGGGATGACCAGCAAACCTCAATGGTTAAGAAGGCTGCTCGCCTTCGAGAAAGAAGAAGTATCGTATAAAGGCGTATCGTATGTGTTGCAAAATGTAAAACATTTTGTCTACTTTTAAAGAGACCTAGTGTTAGTTGTAGAGCTTGATGCGTAGATTTCTCTGCAATTTTCAAAAATTTCAATAACACATAAAATCTAAATTTATTGACAAAAAAGTTTTTTAAGACTTAACAAACTCAAAACATTCTTAAAAATTTATTAAACGGATTTTAAATTTGAAAACAGTCTTGGAAAGACAAATATTTAATCCAAGTTTTTGGGAACTATTATGAAATATACCTCAAAATTACAATTTTTTATGGATTTTTTTTTTTTTTTTTTTTTTTTGTACATTTGACAAAACGTTTTTTGTATTATTTTGTTTGTTAGTATTTTAAATTACATTGTGACGATATCCAAATATTTCTCACAAAATGTTAAAATTATTTTGAAAGCAAAAAAAATACCCATTTTAAGTTGTGTATACTATTTATGAAATATGTGGCTTTAATGTGTTTAAAAATTTGTATCTTTCATAATTTTTCTTCGATTTTAAAAAGTGGGGATTTTATAACAAAATTAAGAAATTTGTTATAATGTACAAAACAACAATTGATTGTATTTTGTTAGTTTGAAACTACTGCACATAATGTCAAAATGCTATGAACAAAAGGGGCAAGTTGTATTAAAAAAGATAGAATATAAAACGACGGTAAAAAAGATATATATATATATATATATATATATATATATATATATATTTAATTTGATGATAATGAATTTGGTAAGTTTATTATTATTTTTTCTTTAGTTTTACTTGTGGTATACGATGCCCCCCAACATCTCCGAAGCAGAAATGTGTCAAAGGTAGAGTTTGACATTTATTGGATAAAATGTTCCCAATATAGTTTTTAACATATGAAGGAGTATAGGTCAAACAAATGCATCTTAAAAATATGGACGGAGTACTTAAGACTAACTTAATATACTTTCTTAAAGGTGAAACTTATTAATAATTTAATTCATAAGTTCTTGCAAAAATTTTAACTTTTAAAAATGAAATTTTAAATTCAAATAACATTTAATTTTTAAATTATATAAATATGCACGTATAAATTTACTTCTTCCAATTTTTTTTATAAAAAAAATAAATAAAAACAGTAAAATATATTTAAAAAATATAATTTTTTATTTTGGGGGTGGTTAAAAATGAATAAAATCATTTATTGAATCAATAAGTTATGAATATAAGTTATGTTTCAATAACTTGTTGATGAATGGATTCAATTTAACTAAAATTTTCAAAAAGAAAAAAAGGAATGCCTATTATAAATAATACTTAAATCAATGACTGATTTTATTGATTCAACATTTTTTTTTTTTTTTTTTTTTTTTTGTTGACTACAAACAGAAAAAAAGTTAACAATTGGAATTACAATTTCTTTTATCAATATTGCAAAAAAGGTCATTACAGGAAATTTAAAAAAAATTAGTTGTGAAACAGCGATTTCCGTATTCAAATATGAAAATTATTATTATTTTTTCTGTGTAATGGTTGGTGTTTTAACGGTTATGATATTTCGATCATGGTATTATAGGAGTAAATAGGTTTATTAGCGGTAAAGGTATTTTTTAAAAACATTTCTAATATATTTTATTAATTAATATTTAGGTACGAAGAGAAAACTAAATCATAATAATTTATTTAAATTATTTCGAATTAAATTCAACTCTTTATTTCTGTATGTTCCTATATGTAAAAGTGTGTGTGTATCTAATAAAATTATAATATTATACAGCAGCACAACTGCTAAAAACCCACCAGAGACTAATTAAATTAGCCGAGTATTTTATTTTTCTCACGAGATACAAATTCATCAAGAATTTGATGGAATGTTTATTTTAAACTGAGAAATTAAGCCCAAATAAACTTAACGTTATGCAAGCAAACGAATTTTACCATCAAATTTACTTATTATTTATATTTTATTCTTTTACCTTCGTGGTCGTTTTTTGGCAAATGAAAAGCCATTGCCAAAGTAAGTATTAAACTTTATGGCCAAATAATAAATTACTCAAAGAACAAAAAACAAGCGGCAACCAACAATGAGCCGACAATGAGTTTAAAACTTTTTATTTTTTTGTAAACCATCTTAAGAAACCAGAAGAGGATACAGATACTGATGCAAATACATATACATATACAAATACATACATCAATACACGAATTAGTTATAAATTCAAATTCTTACTGTTGTAAGAAAACATTGTTCTAATGAAAGTTTGATGGATGAGTTGTAAACAAATGTACGAGTTTAGTATACAGTAAAGTTTTACGACTTTTCAGCTGTTTTGAAAATGAAAAATATGGTAATGAATTTACTTTGAATCGTTAGTTTTATTAAATGTTAAATAAAGAAATATGGTTGAAAAACGTTATGATACTTATGACTTGTTTATCACTTAACTATCTTGACTGACTGTCAGTAAGAGGCTTGTCAAGTAAAAATCTATTGTTGGTTTTTGGCATTTTGTTTGAGGACTTTTTACTAGATTAAAGTAACTCATTCAGCATGAGGAAAATTTTATTGTTGCCATCATTCACTGAATCAGCCTGTCTGTTATACAACAAACAATAACTTTGGCAAAAGCTTCTAATAATAATGATATAAATTATTCAGTTATAAATTACGATTATTTCTTAAGCAGCTTTTAATTTACTACAGTAGGAAATATACTCGTATGTATACACCAACCATGGGCACCTGCGGCCCCTAAAGGAATTTTATTACTACTTAGATACAGTCTGTCTAAAAATACAAAATTACAACTTATAAAAGTTATTTAGAAAACAATTACATAAAAAGTATTTGAATTACAATTTATTTACTGATTTCATATTATAATAATAATTGCTATTATTTTAATATAAGAGTCTATCAATAACATTTCAAAAAGCGACAAACATTTTCAAATTTAAATAAAAACGGGAGAGCTCTATATTCTATCTAAGTACTTGTTTAAGACAAATTAAAGAGAATATATTATTCTAATATTCCTAATTTTGATTTTTAGAATTATTCAAAAGATAATTTCCTTTTTTATTCTATCGATAAGAAATCTCGCATTTTTGTCTTGTTGTGCAGCGAATCAATAAATAAATAAAATAAGTAACATTAAAATGTAAGTCATAAATCCAATAGTATTTCAACAAAAAATAAGAACATTTCCCATTTGCTTTTACTAATTTTATTTTTTAGAATTTTATATTTTAAAATTTTTGTGTATTAATTCACAAAAAAACTTAATTCATTAAATGGACTTACTTAATTAATTATACCATATCATAGGTGATGTGGGGTATAATTAAATCATCCAACACCCACCTTACCAATCGACTCAGTATCACTTTTTGAATCGATCTAATAATGTGCGTCCGTCCGTCTGGCTGGAAGGCATTAAAAACTGGTTGGCACACAATTACACAATGGTGTGGGGTACCATATGGTCGGGTTTGACCGACTATATCTTTCTTACTTGTTATTTATTATAAATATTTTTTAATATACCAATAATCATAAAATCTAAAATATAAATATTAAAGTATCATATAAAAATAAATATAATTTTAAAAAAATTGTTAAAAAAGCGAAAAATCACCCAAAATTTTGAAAATTACAATCAAAAATGAATTATTGAGAAATTTTTTGTATGAAATATAATCCAAATTTGTATGGAAATTTTGTACGCGATTTCTCATTGGGTCATTTTGCTAACAGCGGTTCTGTATTGTATTTATAAATTTATTACAATATATTTAAAAAAATTTTTAAAATTAATAAGAACAAAAAAAATAATTATAAGTTTTTATATAAAAACTATTATCTTTTTTCTGGCTTCATTTTATGGGGCATTTAGCCTTTTCCGAACTTTTTTAAAGTACAATTTAGCCTCTTCTTTTCTCACTTCCTGGCAACACTGTTGAGGTGCTACGTCAAATCGGGGTTTTGTTCGATGCTTGTCATTTGATTTGGTGATTTGTTTAATTTTTATACCCAGTAATAGAATACAAACAAATAAAATTTCCCACTTTTTGAAGATAATGTTGTATTTTTTATATTATCTTTAAAAAGTACGGAGGTTCCGGGATAACAATTTTAAAAACAAATTTAAATAAACTTTAAAATCTTCATTCGTTTTGATGAATCTTCTGTTCCTACCAACGACTAAAATTCGCGGGTGTAATACATTTGGCAAAAAAATGTTTTGATTTTTTTTTTCGGAATATTTTTCAAAATGTTTGTACCTTGAGTTTGTTATAAAAAAAAATATTCATATATCTGTTCAGCATAATTTCGCCCCTAAGTGTACTTTTAATACATCTTTCGTAAAATGTTTCAATATTTTTAGTTAAAACTACTATATGCACATATTGCGATTAAATATTAAAAAACAATTTTGCTGTAATTTTATCCTGCTTTTTATATTTTAAAGCCATCTTTTCTGGAACAAAAATTTTGTGCGAAAAAAAATATAAATATATTTTTTTCTTATTTTCACAGCGAGTTCAAAATACTAAAATAAACAGAAAAATCTCGAAACATTTTTTTTTCAAGGAATTGTGATTTTCAGTTACATAATGGTATTTTCAAACTTTTTAAAAAATTTTCTGTGTTTAGCTCATCAAAACATTTAAGAAGGATTATTACATCATTATACTTGACGATATACGGCGACGTAGACAGAGACATAACGAAAACTTCAATTTCAGACAGGGACCTAAGCAAGACTGTTATTATTTAAATTTAAAAACAGAAATCAAACACGAACTTTTAAATGTGGACATTTCTAGTATTACTCAACTTCGACGAGAAGTAAGGAAGCATGAAATGTTTATGAAGGACATACATGCTTAAAAATCTCGCAAAACGATCAAAAGACGGATTTCGGAATTAGAAAACAACGACAATGACTTAGAAAATTTGGAAGACAGATCTGGCGAACACGAAATTTGTGCACTATAAAAAAATTTGGAACTGTGACAAGAAAGGTCATACATATTTTGACTGTTTAGAGACAATAGAAATATTTTGTTACGGTTGTGGTGCTAAAAACACTTATAAACCAAATTACATCAAATGTAGTAAAAAGACAAGAAACGGAAAGAAGGATGTTCGACGGACTTGAGGACATCCGGTACTGATGTACAAGACAATTTTGACTTTCATACGGAAGCGACAATAGTACGAGAGAGAACGTTCACCCTGCTCATTCATTGATATTAGATTAGTTGAATTTTTGGTGAAGAAACAAAGCCTAGAAGATTTTCAAAGAGCATTCGTAAATTTTATCGTCATATTAAATTATTCAAGCTTGCAGTTATAACACCGATCATATCTCAGGAACAAGATAGTAGGCCATACATTAACCTTAAAGTTAATAACAATTTTAGACTTGCACTTTTAGATAGCGGTACTAATAAGAGCATTATAGGAGGAAACTTGTAACGGTCCAAACTTCTCTTGGCCCATTCTCTTAGAAGACGATTGCTACCTATCAATCCGGCCGTGCTCAGGGCAATGGGGTGATGTTCTTGTCTTCCTCGAAAATGGCTAAGAACCGATAAAATATAATTTAAAAAGGTAGCTATAACCTAACCAATGTTAACTAATAAAAAAAAATAAATAATAAAATAAATGAATAAAATTAACTTCGGCCTAAAACTTCAAACAAGGAAGAAGATGTTAGAACTTTCTTTGGATTCTTAACCCTTCCCAACCATGCTATTATAATCCTAATGAATTTTAGATAGGAAATATTAAAATTTAGTTCGCCATTATATAAATTTCAAATTAAGTATTTATTTAAATTAAACATAATTAAAATATTTAAATTTTTATTGTTAATGTGAAAAAATTATTTTTTTTTTGTTGTGTAGTGTAGTATTTATGTATATTAAATTTTGAATATTTTAAATTAAAATGTAAAAATTAGGGGTTGTTTTTAAGTATTTCTGACATAATAATTTTGATTTACATTATTATGTTAACAAAAGGATTTATTATTAAAAGTAAAGTTTCCATTTAAAATATTTAAATAATTTAGAATTTTTTTTTATGTTAACAAAATTGTAAATTTAGTCACATCACTTACCATACAATATGCAAAGATGACAGCAGGCCTGATGTAATCTTGAATTTGATAAATAGGTTCGATGATATTGAAATTTTAATTCTTACTATCCATAATTTAAGTTAAAAATTAAATATTCAAAATTTTGTAAATTGTATCGATGTAGTGATATATATGTGTATTTATAAGTAAGTGTTAAAGTGTAATAAGTGTAAATATTTATATGTGTGTTTACATTATTTAAATAAAAATTACGTTAAATTAGTTTAAATTTGAGATTAAACAAATTCAAATTTGATTAAAACAAAGTTAAAAAAAAATTAAGTAAGATGAAAGTTAAATTAAGTTAAAAAAATTAAGTTAAAATTAATTTAGGATTTAAATCAGATTTAAGTTAATTTTAAAAGATTTTAATTTATGTTCTAAAAGATTTTAAGTTAGGATTATATTAGAGTTAAGAAAGATCAAATTTTATATAGAAAAGTAAGATTTGATTATTATGATGATTGATTAATTATGATGAGATGAATTAGATAAATTAATTTACGTTTAAAATGAATTGTAGTTTAAGAAGATTAGGTAGTTTTAAGTCAATATTTTATGATTAGCGTAGATATGTTTCCGAAAAAAAAATATCTTGAAAATTGGACTGATTGGTGTATTAGGAGTTTCCACTTATAAAAATCTCGTATATGTGATTCGAACACTGTCCAATCTATCCAAATTTAAATTAAATTATCAGTTATTTTCACTTCTTATAAATTCGCTTTTTCTCTTTCTTATTCTTGAAGTTGAAATGTTCCTTATCGGTATTCTTCCCAACAGATTATTGCAGGATTTCCATTCACCCTTTTCCTATTTCTTGTATCCTTTTCTTATTTATATATCTTATTTTCTTATTATTCAAATTAAGCACAAAAATTTTATTCTATTTTCTGTATATTTAATATTTAGATGGTCTTTTCTCCTCGATAAATTTGTACGAATGAAAAAATATTTAAAAAAAATTTTTTCTTTTTTCATCATACAAAATTTTCAATGAATATACATTTGAAAACAAAATTAATTAAAGTATTTTTAAACCTACTAAATATTTTTATGTTCATTTGGCCCTCACAAACTTAGCTGTCGAAATTCAGAATAAATCTTTCGTTTGACAAAAAACAAAAAAGACATTTGTGTGGACTTATCAAGAAGCTTTTGACTTACTAAAGAATAAACTGACTTCTACACTTCTACTTATTCACTCTGATTATTACAAACACTTTATTTTACAGTGCGATGTTAGTACTTGTGGAGTGGGTGCAGTTTTGGCGCAAAAAGACGCAGACGGGACAGAACGACACCAATTGTCTACATGTGTCATAAACTCAATAAGGATCTACGAAACTATACCGTTACAGAACTCGAATATTTAACTGCTGTGATGGCAGTGACAAAGTTTCGTTCTTATATCGAATGCCTGGAATTTAAAGTACGAGTAGTTATTCGGGACCCACTCATCTATAAATGCTGATGAGTGGCAAGCCACTAATCCAAAATTCATGCATTAAACAATTAATCAAAAGATCCAATTAAATTTAATTTGATATTTTTTAGTTAAAATGAAACTGATATCTTCAGTAATTATAACGTACCAATAATTTTTAAATAAAATGAGTGCATATATATTAGTGTCCCACAGAGAAAATTTTGTAGGAAAAACCCTCAAACGAGGCGTATTAATAAACTGAATATGTAAAAAGTTTTTACAAAAAAATCTAAAATTGATCTTCAGTTCCCAACTAGTGATTGAAAGTCAAGGTTCTAGAATATTTTGGCTTAGAAAAAAGATTTAGTTTTGTCTCGAAATGGGTATAAAAGAAATCGTAATTTTGAGCCAGTTATGACATTTTAGTACATCATGCGGAAAAGATTTCAATATTTTGTTTTCAAAATGGATACAAATTTCAAATTTTGTAAAATATTATAAAATTTCATTGTAATATAATATTGTAATATAATACATAATAAATTATTTTCAAATTATGTTCACCAAAATGTACTAAAAAGTCCTCTAGAGGAAAAAAATACCATAAGAAAAAATTTAAAAATATTTTTTTCCACAACAAGCTTGAAATTGCTTATTTTGTGAAAAAACTCTAAACTTTTTTTGCCAGATTTTCAACCGATTGTGGTCCAATTTTCAATCCATGGTAGAAAATTGAAAATAAATTTAAAAAATTTTTTAAATATTTTTTCTGTATTCAGTTAATAAATATACATCGTTTGAGGGATCTTCCTACATCGAAATCTCTGAAAAGCGTTTCCTCGGGACACTCTGATATGTATGGGAAAATAAAATATATACTTTTTCATTATTTATTTATTTATTTTTTTGTGTTGTGTGAAATGGGTATTTTTCCAAAATAATACATTGCGGTCCTCGTTAGATCTGTGAATTTCCAAATTTGGCCCTTCAAAGAATTTTCGTGCCCATCCCTGGTAATTACAGATATATTTTACATATTTCATTTACATATTTACATGCAAAAATATTTTTTTTAATGTTAAATGCAAATGAATATAACTTTCTAACAAAGTAATTCGTCAGAGTCAAATAAATGTTTAGTAAAACCCTTTGAAAATATTCACTATAATGCTTTTACAGCTAATGATAAAAAAAACTTTACTGCAGTATCATTATTAGAATAGAATATTTTGTTTTTTTTTATGCCGTACACCACAATAGGTGGTTGGAGTATTATTCATTTGTGCTGATTTTTGTAACACTAAAAAATATTAGTCTACGATCCACCTTAATGTATACCAATCAGCTAAGAATCATGAGTAGCTTTAACGTTGTCCATCCTTCCTTCCGTCCGTCCATGTAAACACTATAATCAAACTACAGATCGAAATTTTTAAAATAATTGAATGAAATTTGGCACATATATCTTTTATAGTCCAGGGATGAAGCCTATTGAAATTGGTTATGATCGACCCATTATTTCACCTAGTCCCCATACTAATGTCCCCCCTAAATAAGGGTTTCATGATCATAAATGCTTTAAATATAGCAATATTTAAACGAAATTTAGCATATATAGGTTTTGTATAGGTAAAAATCTATACTCCAAATTTCATAAATATCGGTTTATAAATGTCCACAGCTGCCATATAAACTCCACTTCGGGTAAACACTTTAATGTGCATAAATTCCATACAAATGTTAGTTTTAAGTTAATATTTGACACAAATAAGTTGTATATAAGTAAAAATCATAGTGACAAATTTTATCACAATTGACGTATAATTAACCATGGGTTCCATATAAAGCCCAATTCCGGGAATCAACGTAAAACGCATAAAAAACATAATATAAAGTATACATATGTTTCATAGAAATATACAATGCTCTCGATACAAGTATCGGCAAAAAATTGACCCCAGGTCCCATATAAAACCCCTCCCCGAATTTTGATATACAAAGAGAATGGTGTAAAGTATCTTATAGTAAAATATATTTTTCTCGCTTGTTTTCAAATGCGATCGTATATACAATTGTCTGTTAATAATTTCGCTTAGGGTACCTTAGGGTAGCCCTAAATATTTGAGATATAATAAAAATATTTATAACAAGATTTTAGTAAAATGGAATCATATTCACTTATTAAAGACATATAACTTTATTTTGTGAGTGTTTTTGATTGAATGGTAAAAAGGCTAACAGAAATCGTTTAAAATACTGCTCCCATTATCCTACAAAGTTTAAACATTATTTCCACTAAGATATTCCCATTTTGTACAATATTTAAAGCTCAAAAAAGTTCAAAGTTTAACTATTATAAATCTCAACAACTCTACTCTATATTAAACTTTAGTAAACAGTTTTTTAATGACACTATTTATATTCCTTACGATTCAAATAAACATTTTTTTATTTTTTTTTTCTAACATTTTCTAAAGTGTTTGTAGCCGAAAAAAAGTACATTTTTATTTTTTTAATAAATTGTTGATCCATTTTTTAAAGTTGTTTAAAAAAAAATTATTTTAAACATGTTATTTTATTTTAACCACATACAATATAAATAAAAAAGTGAACAACAACGACCATCAAAATAAACATTGTAATTGCATTATAAAATCCTTTCGACAAAGCAAAGAAACAGATGTAAAAGGAAAAAAAAAACAATAAAAAATGTTAAATAAAAGAAAAACTTAACAAAAAAGTAAAAACTTTTTCTAAACTTTAACTAAATAACATACAAACGAGTACTTATATTTAAAACATATTCACGTATACGTACTTACATTTTACCTGTATCCTATTGTGGCAGTGCACAGTGGGGCAGAATCGAAATTTTTTGGAAATAAATCTGTAACTTCTGATCGGCTGGTTGAATTTTCATGAAATTTGGTATAGGCATAGCGGAGGAGCGTACAATGTTAAGTTTGGAAGGGAGGCACAACAAACCCCTCAGGGGCGGAGCTAAGGGGGCTCAAAGTTAGGTACCTTTGACATAAAAAATTTTTAATCGCTTGCCAAAACATGCTTACATGTCCTATTTACCTCTTATAGTTTTCAAGTTATTTGCATTTGAATTTTGTAAATAAATGTGAATAAAAGCGCGTTAACCAAATTTCAATCAGGGGTAGGGTTTTCCTAAATTCCCAAAAAAAACTAATCAAAATTCCCAAAAAAAACTAATCAAAATTCCCAAAAATGGGAGTAAATGCAGTAAATTTCAAATCTATAGACGTGACAGAGTGGGCAAAGAAGGTGGGGGAGTTTTGATTTCTGTCTCAACTCTTTTTCCTTCAGAAGAAATATTTTTTAACGATGATCAAAATATTGAATTTATCGCCGTATGTGTTAAAGCTAAATTTAGAACAATTTTTATAACTTGCTCTTATATTCCTCCTGCGTCAAACATTCAAATTTATGAACAACATGCAAACGCGATAAAATTTGTAGCTAATCAATCCAAACCTGGAGACTCCATAATTGTTCTTGGTGACTTTAATATTCCAAATATTAAATGGTGCGAAACTCCTGATTCATGCTTTTTAAGCCCATCAATAAGATCGGAAACATCTATTGAATTACTGGATGCTATTGCTGATTTGGGACTATTCCAAATAAACAACATAGTAAACAAGCTTAGCAAACTACTTGATCTTGTATTTGTTGATCAACCTGAAGAAATTAATATTCTTCGCATTAATCCACTATTAACACCCGAAGATGCGTATCACCCCACTCTTGAAATAAGCGTAAACGTCGAAACAAAAATATCATTACAATCCAATGTAAATAACGAGATGGTTTTTGATTTTAGTAAAGCTGATTATTCCAAATTAAATCACCTACTTTATTCTGAAAACTGGTTTGAATATATTCCTTACAATAAAGTATGCCCTCGTAATATTGACATCATTTTGAATAAATTCTATGATGGCTTATTTAAATGTTTTAAGAAATCAATACCAATGACGAGAAAAAAAATTGTACATGGACCGCCTTGGACTACAAAGCAGCTCAATGGCTTAAAAAATTTGAAAAACAAATATTATAAAAAATACAAAAAATCCGGTTTATCTATTGATTATATGAGGTACTCCATATCAAGATCAGTTTACAATTCGGAAAATATCAAATGTTACAATAATTATCTTTTTAGGGTGAAAAGAAACTTTAAAAATAATCCAAAATATTTTTACCATTTCGTAAATTCTAAGCGTCGAGTATCTGAATATCCGACCATGATGAAATTTGGAGATAAAGAATCCTGCAGATATTTGCGATATGCTTGCTGCTTTCTTCTCATCCGCCTATTCTGATAAAGATTCACATGAACTTTCCAATTATCCATATCCAATTCCTGCTGCAACCCTTATAAATTGTCCAACATTAGATAAATCGATGGTACTGAGAGCTGTACAGAATCTAAAATATTCTGATAAATGTGGACCTGATGGTGTTCCAAGCTGTGTTCTTATAAAATGTTTACATTCTCTTATATCTCCAATAACATACTTATTCAACATATCAATATTTAGTGGTTACTTTCCTGAAGTTTGGAGGAAATCTTATTTAAATCCGGTAGCAGATCCAACATTTCCAATTATAGAGGTATTGCTAAATTAAGTGTTATTCCAAAACTTTTCGAAAAGATAGTTACTGAAATCCTTTCGCATCAAGTTGTATGTTATCTTTCGCCATTTCAGCATGGATTTAAAAAAAGGATGTTCCATTACTACTAACCTTTTGGAGTTCACAACCTCAGTTATAACCGCATTTGATTCCGGTTTACAGACAGACGTAATATACACAGATTTCAGTAAAGCCTTCGATAAAGTAAATCACGATCTCCTAGTGTTCAAATTGGATAAGCTCGGATTTTCTCCTGTTTTCCTTAAATGGATCTCCACATATCTTAAAAATAGATGCCAATGTGTATTATTCAGAGAATGTACATCAAAAACCATTCATGTTTTATCTGGTGTTCCACAAGGTAGTCATCTCGGCCCCTTACTATTCCTAATATTTATAAATGATCTACCAGCTTGCATTAGGAATTCTAAAATATTGATGTATGCTGATGATGTAAAGCTGTTCCATAGCTTGAACTATTCCTATCAATGTTCCTTACTCCAATCAGATCTTGACAATCTTTATGATTGGTGTATGATGAATCTAATGGATCTGAATTTAAAAAAGTGTAAACACATGAATATCAACTTGATCTAGTCGAAGAATTTCTTGATCTGGGTGTGTTGCTTGATTGTAAACTATCCTTTAACTCCCACGTTTCACAAATCGATAATAAGGCAAAAGGAGTTCTAGGTTTCCTCAAGCGCTGGGGAAGAGAGCTTAATGATCCTTATGTTTCCAAGCAATTATTTATATCTCTTGTAAGACCAATCCTGGAATATGCTTCCGTGGTCTGGGATCCTCAATACGAAGTTCATATAAAGAAAATTGAATCGGTCCAGAAACAATTTCTCTTATTTTGTCTTCGTAATCTTCCATGCTTACAGCTTATTGATCTTCCTACTCTTGAAAGTAGGAGAAAATATATGAATATTTCATTTGTAATTAATTTAGTAAACGGTTCAATTAATTCTGAGTTCCTGCTTTGTAAGATCGAATTCGTAATCCCAAATCGTCCAACTAGAAATTATGCTCCTTTAAAAATAAAATATTTTCGAACCAATTATGCCAACTTTGATCCCATGAGACGTATATGCAATCAATTCAACAGTTACTATCCATATATTGATTTCTCATTAAATCCAATCCGCATTAAGAGGAATATTTTTAACTTAGTTAAATAATAAGTTTTTGTTATTGAATAATTATGAAAATATTTTATTGTTAATAGCTTTAAGAATAATATATATGCTAGCCTGTAAGAAATTGTATTTTCATTGGCTATTAAATAAATAAATAAATAAAAAAAAAATGGCTATAGAATCCACATTTTTCCGAACGCCCGTAGATTTTGATTTAAAACTTTTAACAGCATATTGAGGATTCTTAAAATATATTTCGCTTGTCGATTCGTGCTTTTGGATTTGAGAAAAAATGGTCTAAAGTCAAAACTTTCATATAAAATGGGTCGAATTCGGGAGGGTATGTACCATGACCAATTGATAATAAAATATTGGGCTTGTTTTTTATCTTTAAGTCATCTCTGTGAAGTTTCCTTTCAGAAAAGTGTAAAATTATTATATGTTGCTAAAGAAAATTTTATTTTAGATAAAAAAGGGTGTAGATACTTTTTCGGCTAATTTGGCAAATTCAAAATCGTTTATTTTTGGACTCGGTAAAGATATCGACTTCAATTTTTTTTATTCAATATATAATTTTGTTCTTTAACTAGATAGGAAAAAAAACTAATAAAATCGGTCGGAAATACTAGGATATATATGAAAAAACTGGACCAAGAACATACAAAATTATGGTGCTTAAAAATTCAAACGCAAATAACTTGAAAACTATAGGTCTTACCAGGGCCTACAATAATATATAAAAATATTTGAAATCGGACGAGAAACAAAAATTTGGCAAGCGATTAAAAATTATTTATGTCAGAGGTACCTAACTTTGAGCCCCCTTAGCTCCGCCCCTGAGGGGTTTGTTGTGCCCCCCTTCCAAACTTAACATTTTACATTCCTCCGCTACGCTTATACCAAACTTCATGAAAATCCAACTTGCCGATCAGAAGTTACAGATTTATTTCCAAAAAATTTCGATTCTGCCCCACTGTGCAGTGGTATGTATTAGGATGGACCAAAAAGTGATGTTGATAAAAAAATAAGGAACTTCATTTTGTATCACATTAATTCCAGGACGCTGTTATTTTTCGAATAGTAAAAATTTATTAGAATGGATTTGAAGAAAAATTTTAATGTATTTAGATCCATCAAATTGGGATCATATTAATTTGTATATATGCAAGTACCAGAATTTTAACTCAATTTTTACTATCTTTTATTTGCTTTGTTTGTCTAGTAAAAAAATTTATAAAAAATTACTGTGCGGATTTTAGTAAAAGCTTACTTTTTTTCTATTTATTAAACTACAACAACAGAAAAATTTTTTATTTTGTTTAATTCAAAACCCTTACATTCTGTGGGGAAAACTAAATTTAGAAAATGTTAAAATGTCCTTTAGGCTTAGTTTAACATACCAAAAATTATGTTTCAATTATATACATACCTTACGCAATTTTTTATGACAGTAATTCTCTCAAATTACGAAATTTTTTAGTTTTTTATACATTCAAAATTTATATTTACTCTATGCGGGAGCTTTTAATCCCCCAATAACTAACCGACCGCTCCAAAACCTACCATTCCTGTTTTTCTCTCACCGTCACACCGAATTTACCCCTTTTTGCTACCTAAACGTAAAAGTACCAAAAATAATATCCTTAAAATTAGGCTTGTAGTTAAAAATACTATCGTTAAAAATCTATTTCCCTTTTTATTGGTTCAAAACATACTTAGGGTACCAAAAACGCACCAACATTCATATTTTATCCCCTAAGCATTCTAATTTTCAGAAAGTACCAAAGTACCACCTTTATGTTCTTTTTTGGGCAGAAAAGAATGCAATTAAATTTTTTTCCTATATTTAATAGTTTAGCAGATATTTAAAATAACGAAGAGATACCATCAAATGAATTTTGCTCCCTTTTAAGCCCATAAACATTTGAATTTCTAAAAAATACAAAATACGTATTTGTTCCTTCCACATGCATTTTTTCATAAATGTGATACCTTGGAAAATATCAAGAGTACATTTTTAACCCATTTTTAACCTATTTCGGACTTCCACAAATGCTAAAGACGTTATAGTACTTTTTTTTAATAAAAGTAGCGTACGATATACATTTTATTTCCATCTTTACTGGTATAGAGTGCCAAAAAAAAATACCAAAATACAGTTTTTAGCCATTTTCAGCCCCTCAATGTTCCAACTTTCAAAAGTACCAAAAACCTATTTGCTTATTTTCTAAGTAGAGAAAGATGTGAGTAAAATATTTTTTCTATACTATATAGTTTCAATATTATAGAATATTTAAAAGTACCATTGAAATAATGAAAAAGTACCACAAAGTTCCCCTTGAGAAACAATACCCACAAAGGACATGGTATCTTCAATTTCATGTTTCTAGATTCAATACTATAGCAAATTCGAAAAACACCATTAGAAAAATTTGTTCTTATTGACTCAGGGCCGCGTAAGTTTAATTTCATGTTCCAAATTCATAGTATACGAAATACAGAAAGTACCATTAAAAGAACGAAAAAGTACTAGTAATTTCCACTTTTGTGGATTCTAACTTAATATTATACAAAAAGTACCATTAGACTTCCATCTTTCGTAGTATTAGAGGGAAAAAGTAGCCGTTAACCAAAAATATGTATATTAAGTAACATTTACACCGATAAATTTATATTCAATATATAACCATTAGAAAAGTACCATCTTAAGTAAAACAAGAATATTTTTTATCATCAAAATCAAAATTTTATTGTTGAAAATTAAAATTTATTTAGTTAGTTTATAATTATAAAACATAATTATATTATTAATGAGTAATGATATCGATTCACAAATTTAATTATTTATTAAGTTATAGTCAGGGCAAGCAAAAATATGCAAAATCATATTTTTTCTTGGGCATCAAGTAAACCAAACTGTTAACTTATCCGTTTCAGACAATTTTAAAAATTTTAGCATTATGTTGTAGCATATTTTTACATATTTTGGTGTTAATAGCATATTTTGTCATACTTTCATAGAAAATCCTTATTTTAAGGCATATTTTGGCAATATAAATTTCACGTTTCTGCATATTGTATACTTAAGAGCGTAATCATGAATTTATTATACAAAAGAGTATAATTCTGCATATTTTACTGTAATATAGATTTTTCAAATCCGATTCTCTAATAATTTTCATCTTTTAAATTGATAAAAATTTTATAATTTCCTGATACAATGCATTAGCTTTAAATGATTTTAGGTGCAACAAGAAAATAATTTTTATCAATTGCTAATAATTATATCTTAGTAATAAATTATATTTTAGTAGCATATTTTTTATTTTGAGAGCATTTTTTATGCGTATAAAACCTTTCTTTTAGAGAATATTTTCAGTTATCATAGTACGATTATAATTTTAGTATTCATGACGCATTCTACTAACATTTTAAAAAAGAGATACATGACATTAGTTTGTTTTCAAAATATAAATTTTTTTCTAAATATAACTAAAAAAAACTAAATTTCGTTTAATCAGTTATTCGACACAATTTATTTGAACAGTTAATCAACATAAATTTATCGGATAAACGATTAAGAGTTAAACGATTGAATATCCTAACTACAACTGAAAAATATTAAAATTTCGATTATACTAAAGGAAAAATTAGGATTCAAATTTCACCACGGTTGTGGTTACATTGACAATTTACGATATCAGATTTTTGATACCGTTCATTTACAAATTTTAAGTACACAAAATAGAAAAAAATAATGTTATTTAATAATTCGGTACTGAACTAGTGTTAACTTAATGCCAATTCGGTATCAATTTTCTTTAATGATTTAAACATGCAGTGTACAATTTGAGCACATATGGGGTTGATTCCCTATTGACACAGAATAGTACCGTTTGGTACACGTATGAGATCGATTTTTCTCTGGATGTACTGCTTAACCTTCCTGGGACTTATAAATCATAAATTTGTGCTTAATTTTTACCCTTTTTTTCTCATCTTGTATATTTTCCAATTATATCCTTAATAAAATTTGCATAAGTGTACTTAGTTTAGTCATCTGTTTTAAGTGTTGTAAAACATGAAAAAAAATTAAAAAAAACTAAAAAAGGAACCATAGTAAAAGAAACTATTGACATATTTTGTATATTACTTATTTCCTTCTTGTTACTGACAGATGCTGTTTAGATAACTGTAGTTTTTATGTTTCTATTTTTGCTTTTACACTAAAAAATTCTTTTGAATTTTTAGAAAATTTTAATTTATGGAAAATGGTTTTGCATGATGAAAAAGTATATTTAGCCACAAAAAACATGTTTTTTTTAAGAGTAAAGGATTTTTTGAAGTTAAAGACAAATACTATAAAGAATTATTGTTCCCAATGATGTTTTAAAATAAGCAACATTCATTTTTTAGAGTACTTAGGCTTGACAAAGCATAATGACACAGATTGTTTGATACCAATACTCTTTATATACAATAGTCTGACTTCATACACTTTTTTATACTTATTTTAATACGGCTAAATAATAAAATAAAATCAAATATAAAATTCCGTAAGCACACTTTATTTAATTTTTACAGAAACAAAAAAAGCACATTGAAACTTTTCTCTATTAAAATTAAGTAAAACAAACGAAAATAAATGTAGCAAATAAAACTCTTAAAACCAATTTTATTTTAAATTTTGTTACTTTCATCCATTTAATTTTGTCTAGTATTTATTATTTAAAAAAATAACTTTAGTTAAAAATATTTAATGGACGGTAATTAACTTTTTATTGTACTTTCAGTGAAGGATTTCAGTTCTTCTATGTTTCCAAATTGGTCGGAATAGTCTTTACGTGTTAATATAACGGTAAGTTTAAACAACTTGGTAATACATAATATTTGTATAATACATATTTAATAAGTTAGAGCACTATATTCGGCTGTGCCAAACCTTTTATACCCTCCACCACCTTACCGACAAATAATAAAATTTATGCCTTAAAGAATTCTTTTCACATTTATACTTAAAAAAATAATAGTAATCTTAATTTTTTTCCAAACTATAAAATTAAACGATCATACCACTGTGTACGTTCGTAAAAATTCGGAAAGGGGATTTAATTATACCTGTGGCCAATTTTACTAAATGTAAAATTAAATTTAGCAATATTGTTTCTACTTATGCTCGTTAAAGTGTTTTTCGGTAGAGGGGTTTGTATGAGAGGTATGGTCAATTATGGACCGATCTTCATAAAATCTGTACGAGTATCAATCTTTGTACCAAATTTTATGAAGATCGGTCCATAATTGACCATACGTCTTCTTCTTTGCACCGAATTTCCTTAAAAAATTCTTACTTTTAAGGCATTTTCGAATGTTTAAACTCTATTCTGGGGGGGAATTTATATGGGGGCTAGATGAAATAAATAGTGGACCGATCACAACCAATTTCAAAATAGATTCGTCCTCGTGCCATAAAAGGACCGCGTGCCAAATTTCATTGAATTATCTTTAAAATTGTCCACAAGGATGTCCGTCCAGCCGTCCAGTCAGTTAGACGGACGGACGGACATCGTTAGATCGATTTAAAAAGTGGCTCTGAGTTGATTGGTATACTTTAAGGTGGATGTTGGATAACTTTTTCTATGCGTTACAAACACTAGCACAAACGCATAATAACCCAAACACTTATGGTGTAGAGTATAACTATCATAATAAGCGTTGCTTCCTTAAAAAACAACAACATCGATAGGTTCTGACAGCTACTAAATGTATATACATATAAATATGTATACATTAGGGAAGCCAATTTTATAGCGCAATTGTGCTAGCTGTATTCATATGCAGTGTTGCCGTTTTGGTTATTTAAAAAAAAAAAATTGGTTATTTGATTTTTGAGATGATGGTTCTTTGTCCATTTGCTTAGTTTTTTGTTAAATTAAAATTTTATTTTTATTATTTTTAGAAAAACAAAAAGACAGTGTACTAAATTTCATCGTGCATTTCTCATTTCAATTTGAACTGACAACGAAGAAAACAATTTAAATATAAAATAAAATATAAAGATTTTCTAATATTTAAACAAAAAGTGAAATGGCTTGGTAAATTTTATTAACATATTAACATTTATGTGAGTTTTAAGTACTTTTAACTGATTTTCGGAAGAGGACCCTACAATTAATTTTAAAGGGATCTTTTTGAAACTTAATGCCACATTTTATGTAGGTATACACATACAAATTTATGTAGAGTTCTGTAGAAATATGCTTGTATGTTTTTAAGATATTTGAGCTTCAAAATATTACTCCAAGAGAACATTTATTTGTGGACTAGGTGAAATAATTAACCAATTTCGACCAGTTAAAGAGATTCTGAGTCGATTAGTATACTTTAAGACGTTCCCTAATATGGTGGTGTAGGGAATACAAAATGTACCTTGTTTAGTTATTAAAACTTTGCAAGACAACATAAGTAAATGATAATACAAATTTAAAAAGGATACCACATTATTTTACAAATAACTGAAATAAAAGTGTTCTATATTTATTTTCAATTAGACCACAATTTTGTACACAATTTTTAAATTAACTTATTAAAATTTAATATATGTGAATGCTTTGGTAAATAAACGATTAATATTGAATCTTTTCGCCAAACCTCCCAATTAAATATCTTTTACTTTAAATCTTTAAATTTTAACGCTTCTAAAAAATGGAGTTCATATTACCAAATGAGTTTGGTTAAGTCCCTATAAAAAATAACTCTTGTTTGCATTCTTTTTTTCAAAACACAAAATTGTAAAAGTCAATCTTATTTTTTCGAGCCAGCTGTTTTGAAATTAAATTTTAAATACTTTTTCTCCCAAAGACTAATTAAAATTTATGATATGCAAAATATTTAAAAAATGAATACATATATTCAGAATATATTAGCTTTTATATAATAACTTTGAATTTTTAAAATTTGGTATTTTTTTCTAACTTTTTCCAAAATTTTGGTAAACATTTTTTTCTCATGGCAACACTGTTCACACGTATTCTTACGTTCTTTCATTTAGTCGTGCTGAGAATACAAAGAGTACAAATTGCACTGGAAGAAATTTATGGAAAAAAATTGTTTTTAATTAATAACCATATATTTCTTTAATATTAAAATCTTAAGGTAAAGTTGGAGGAATATAAATTATACTTTGTATGGCAATATTCATAAATTTAACTGTGAAGAACAGTGTTGCCAGTTTAGCCTTTTTAAGGCTAAATCTAGCCTTTTTATTTTGCTTTTAACCTCAAAATTTTCTTTTTAGCTTCTAGCTTTTTCTCTTGCCTTTTTTGATTCTTAAAATTGCCTTAAAAAGGCTAATGTTAGTATTTCAACAACGAAGAAAATAACTTCTTATTAGCTATAAATAATTTTATCTTATTTACAGGATCACTCACTTAAGCATTTTTGTGTACTTATACGCACAAAATATTGAGATTATTTATATTTAATAATTCTCCAAATTAAAAGTCCTTAACTGATTTGTCTGCAATAGAAACTATTTAAAAAATAATTTTAAAAAATCTTATTAATGCAAAAAATTACATAAAAATTTAGAAATGCTTAATCAAACAGAATTTATAGTTCAAAAATGGCGAAAAATCTCTTCAAAACATTGGATCATTTTTCAAATGAAGTACAACCAAAATTTGAAGGGGAATTTTTTGGGCGACTTTTCATTGAGTCATTTTGCTAGGTATTATTTATAAGTTTACAACAATTTGAGAGAGAGAGAACGAGAAAAAACAAGTTTCTAAATTAGAAAATAATATGAACTTCTTTCCGGTTTTTAAAGTATTTAGCCTTTTTTAACAATATTTAAAGTTCAAATTAGCCTCTTTTTTCTCGGCTGCTGGCGACACTGGTAAGGAAAGCAAAAATGCATTAAAAAAAATATTTTATATGGTAATAAAGCACGATATGTAACTGAAGTTTTTTATTTAAAAAACCCAATTTTTCTTTTAGTGCATTTTTTCACTTCACTAACGCAACTACATTTTTAATCATTGACATTTGTATAAGATACACACTTATTCCAAAGCAACAGCACTAAAAGTGTATATTTTTAATAACTTTTCCATGGACCGATATGGTTAGTTCAAAAAACAGAAATTTTAAAAAAATATTTACAACAGATTTGTACAAAAATGAATTCTGACGCTTATATAGAAGCTTCACAAAGTCCAAAAATACATTTTGACCGATACATAAGTTACTAATGAATCGATTTTGTTCATTTCTTCCGCAAATTATTTCAAAAAAGATTCCGAATTTTTTGTGCAAAGACGAAGTCGCTAGCTTATGCAGGGGCAAAGAAAAGTCGAAAATAAATACGGTTTAGAAGCCTTTTAATTTTTTTCGGCCATTAATGAACAGATTTTATTGATTTTTACTAGTGTCATTCTAAGGAATATTCTCTATAATTTGATATAGGGAATATATATATATATATATATACGATAACTGGAGCTTTCTAAAAACTGATTTCAAAAAACAGACAAGCAAATGGGCATCGTTATGTCGACTTCTCTATCAATAAGGATCCAAAAAAATATATACTTTTTGGGGTCTTAAATGAATATTGTACAAATTACAAATGGAATGACAAATTTATATATACCCTTTACACCTACGGTGAAGGGTATAAAAATATCGAAACTGAAAGAAATGGTCAATGTGTATAGGGAATCGATATGAGAAGGGTAAAAAGTCACCTTCGATTTAATCATTGTGCTAGTCGCAAATTTTAACAAGACGGGTACCGCACTGTTAAAGCTAATTCAAGTATGCTCAAGTTAGCGTAATATTTGGGTGTAAACTTTATTATGGAGGTAGCACAAATAATAGAAAATTATAAATAAAAGGGACATTATTTATGTAATTTAAACAATAAATCGATTGATTATATACTCAAATTTCAAACCGATTTTTAATGTATTAATATTTTTGTTTGAAAACTATCTCATTAGTAACACTAGTTAGCTTACATACGAAATTGTATTAACATTTTTTTGTTAGTTTAAACGTTTGTAATTTAGAGTTTAAAATATATTTTTGATAATAAGAATTCGCGATCCTGTTCTTCATAGGATCTTAATTATTTATTCTGTTTAAATTTCACAACTAAGTTATTAAATTTAAGCAAAAAAAAACTTAATTTTCCCAACCCTTCTTTTAGCCTTTCAAAATAAAATAATTCAAAAACTAGCAATAACTTTTAAAAATAGTTAACACCCTTAAATTTAGCGTCATCGACTTAGTTTTACCGAATGTTAAAAAAATTGTTCAATTGTTAAAAAAAAAACTAAATTTCATTTTCGAACACGGTGATATTTTCTAAAATTAATTCTAGGTCCCTTTGTGCAGCGAAAAGCAGAAAGAGGGACATACAAATTTGAATATGTTAGTGTATTTTATTTGTTTACGATCATTGTTGCGAATGTGTTTGTTATATCTAGAATACAAAAAAATAATAATCTTCTCTTGTTATGTTTTGTTTTTGTTTTTGCTCAATCATGCCTCATGATCTTACTTTATTGAAAACTAGAACACGACTAATTGATTTTTTTTTTTTTTTTATATTCATAATCAATTCTTTAGCTTCATTAACATTCATGTTGTGATTGTGAAAATATCGTAATCACTCGGCTCTGGAGTTCTATGAGCAGATACTTTTTATTCATGCCAATGTTATATTTAAATTTATATTTTTCTTTAAGCTTTAAAATAATTTAATGGAGCACAGTAGGAAATTTTTATCATTTTTCAAAAAGTTACAGATTTATGGTCATCTGTAACTTTATGAATTTTAATAATAAATGAACAATAATAATATGAGTGTAACCCATTTGCAAATTATGGGGTAAACTCTCCTTATGGTTATTTGATTAGATAAATTTAAATTATATTGAAAATGTATGACACTTAGAAGAATGAAAGTAAAAACATTAAAGTCCTTGGCTTAAAAAATTAGTGTAAATACTTTAATTCATTTAAACCATGATAATAAGTAGAACACTATTTGGCATTAAAGGTTAAATTTCCGTAAAGACAGACGGACGAACATATTATGATCACCATATAAATTTATAATGATCTGTGGTAAAAGGTGTGTTATTTAGTATTATTTCCTCCAGCTCTATAGAACTTTTTATTGTAATAGATTAATTGGATAGTGAGATATTAATAAAAACGTTGTGATAAGGCAATTTAATGTTTTTTTTTTTTTGAAGCAAATTTCATTTTAATTAAAAAAAAAAACATTTATCACAAAAATGGGTAGATACTCGTACCAAGTCACTTTTATTAGTTGCTCAGAAATCAATTGAGTAATCATTACGGCTATTAAAGTAAATATATGTTTGCCAGGTTGTTTGGAACTATTTTGGTGGTAGAATTACGTCCGTTTATACGTCCAGCGCAAACATAATGTTTAGTTATCCCCTGGCTACATATATAGTCCAATAGACAAGGTATCAATCTTTCATTTTATATTGATTTAAGCGCGGAAGTAAAGGGAGCAACAAATACGGAATTTTTTTAAAATATTTTTCAACCAATTTTAACAACGGTTATATTGCTTTTGAAATTTATAACTAAAAGTAAAACAGAAAAAATTAGAACACTAATATTGGTTGGAATTTCATACCATAGTTCATGATATGTTAGCTTTACAGTAAATTAAACATTTTATAAAATTTCAAAAGTCTTAAAGAATATTTATCATCAGCTCGTATTATAGCATTTTCCACAGTGAAGCGGCAGGATTTATGTTTTTATTTTACGTTTGAATTAAAAAAAAAAAAAAAAACGTAATTTCTTTTCAATATTTTTTATTTACTTTTTTGTAAAATATTGGCTTTAAGAAGCTATTATATGAGTTTACTATACTCCCAAACATGTACGATTATACAAACTTTGGAAATTCATATGGGGATTTCTTCAAATTCGTTTACTTTTGCGGTTGAAAAAAAATTTTAATTTTTTTAATGGCAAATTAACACTATTTTGTGTCAATAATAACTGACTTTAATGAAATACAAATCTGTTCGCGAACGGCTTCAGTGTTATGGAGGTTTAAGGCAAAAAGTTAAAAAGAAATAATTTTATTTTCAACAATATATAAAAAAAATTACCACATGTGTATTATCTACATCAATATGTCTAAAATACAAATTAAAAGTGATACGATCAACATCAACCATGTCACCGAAGATAATAGCGATTATAGTGTTTTTTTTTTTTTAATATTTCATTAGAAATTTTTAATTAAAAATGTATGCATAGATTGTTTTGTTTGTTTTTTTTTTTTTTTAATTTGTAACATTTGTTGATATATTTTTATTATTTGACAACCAAAAAACTGTTTAAATTATATTAATGGACAAGAAATGCTATAGTAGTTAAAAATCAAAAATTTTAAAAAATTGTAAAAATCTATTTTAAGTCCGATATCAAAACTAAACCTATTTTTCGCTTAACTAAAACAGAATAGATATACTTATAAATATTATTTCACATAAAATGTAAAAAAATGTTAATATAAAATACGAAAATTTTTAGATCGATTTTAAAGAGTTATTATAACCAAGATTTAAATATCCAGTTCTATCAAAAAAATGTTCACTAATATAACTTCATGCTACTACTAAAATTGTCATTTGTCTCTGCAATTTGCAGCAGCAAACCATTGCACACGAAATATATTTTTGTATATTTACTGGACTCATATTATTTATTATTTTCTAAGTTTATTTTCTAAGTTTATTTTCTAAGTTGAGCTAGAATTCTTCTCTGATAACAAATTTTCGTTTTGATTTTTCTGCTATAGTACTATCTTTAGCAGTCTTTTTGTTGACAACTCTGTTGTTGCTAGACTTTCTTTTGTGAAAGTTAAAAACATAAACATATATACGAACATATATGCTAACATGCATACCAACATATGTAAATACATTAGGTTATATTTCAACCCTTATGCGTTTTATTCTTACACAAAAAAAATTCTAGCAGCTAAATTACCTACTATAACCGCAAAATCAGAGATCAAGCTTTCAAATAGAGAAGAACATCAAGCACAACAAAGAAAATTGTACAAGCACAACTACAACACAAAGTGCTGGTTTTAATATTTAATAAACAAGTTGCATAACGTTTAAGTATGTTGCTATAAATTGCAAAAAGTCGCTGCAATTTTTAGTATACCGCATGAAAATATTGCAGCAGTTTTTAGTAGCATAGAACACAAATTTTATAACAGTAAATATATTTTTTAGTATGACGTTTGTTAGTAGTTGATATTTATGCTAAATTAGAGCTATTATAGTAGAAAAATTAAACCTTCACTCAGAGAAAAATATATAGTTGTAGTGACAATAATCCGAGAGCAACATATTATGATTGGAACAGATGATCACAGCAAAAAATAAAAATGATTATAAGTAAATTGGTTTGGTTTTTCATGTTATGATTCTAAAGTTATATATAATTGAACAATCCTACTACAGCATTATCACATTCTATCAGATTATGATTTGATTCTATAATATTTTTATTTTATCTTATTAGATTATTATACCGCATTGTCACATTATGATTCCATTTTATAATATTAGTATGTCATTCTTCATATTATTTTCCCATATTATCATTTGATTTACAATCTTATCATATTATTATTTAATTTTGTCATATTATTATTCCATCTTACCATATAATAAAATAAAACGTATTAATAAAAAATTATTTTTATAAGTATTTTTATTGAAAATAATAGAGAAAAGTGTTCATTAAAAGAAAAGAAAAGAAAAATATTTACATAATATTTGTTCATTAATTATATTCATTTTACGATGCAAATGCAAGATATGTTTTTAAACTTAAATCTTTAATGGTAGTTAATCAATGTCTTATATTACTTGAAGTATAACCAAATCGTGTTTACTTATATTTATTCATATATAAACTAAATGAGAATTACAAATAACAAACAAACTTTAAAAACAGAATGTATTTAAAAACAAACAAAAATTGAATTTTTCTACAAAGTTTGTGAAAAGGATAAATATTATAATTATTTGAAATATTTTATTGTCATGGGAACAATTATATTAATACGGTTTAAAAACAAAATATGGTTTAAGAACAAGCAAAAAGGAGAAGTAATGACATTTTTCATATTAAAAAAATTTTGTTTCTGTTAAAAATATTTATAAACATATAATTTTTGTAGTCAAACACATTAAAATTTTTATTGAATTAAATTTACAAAAATACTGTTATCATGAATACAGAGTTATTAAAATTCAAGAAAATTAACAAAGAGAATATAATATCGTTGCACAGTGGGGTCAAACGCAAATTTTTTGGTAATAAATCTGAATCTCCTAAACTACTGGTCGGATGAAATTGAAATGTATGGAAGAGTTGTAGAGGAGGACCTAAGCTTTCAGAAAAATCATCTTGTAGTCACCCCGTGATATCACGAGATAAGCTACAGGGTGTCAAAGTTGACTACCTCGAGTATGTAAAAGTTAAAAAAAAATCGTAACTTGTACAAATGAAGTCCGATTTTAAAGATTTTTATATTTCTGGAAAGTGCTTGGCAAGAAAAAGAAAAAATAAGCTTACTCATCTAAGTTATCTCTTACAGTTAAAAAGATATTTACGCTTGAATTTTGAATTTTTGATTTTTTGGCTCGACTTTCTTTCGTTTTTCGAGAATAAGTCCGGAGATATATGAGGTAAAAATTTTTTAAAAATAAATTTTAAAATTTTGAATTGATTTAAGTTTGCACCCTACATCCAGCATTGGCCGAAAATTGTCAATTTTAAAAAATAGTTTCATTTTTATCGATTAATAAAAAAAATGTCACGCGAGCTTTTTTAAATTTGGTACCCATATTTTTTATAGAAATAGATTTAGAATGATTTAACACTAAACAGCTTCCCGCCCGGCCAAAAACGAATGCAGGAGTGGAGATTTTATGTTAAAAGTCAGTTTTTTAACGACTATTTTTAAAAGCATATCAAAAGCATATTAGCATAATATTTTTAATATTATTTCTTATGTAATGTATAAAACACAAATCATGCTTTCATTCCTAAAAAAATCAATAAAATAGCTCCAATAACCTATTTTTGGTAATTTTTCAAAAATAAATTTAAAAAAAAAATAGCTGAAAATCCAAAAAAAATTAATTTTTTTAATACAACTCCACTAATTTTGCAAATACTTTAAAAATGTTAAAAGAATATAAAAATAGACTTATCTACCAATTCAACGATATATAAAATGTTGATATAGGTCATTTAATAATAGTAATATAATGGCCTCAAAACTACCAAGTCACGTCAAAATTACAAAATTCACTATTTTGTTCCGTATTTCCATATGTGTGTATACGTAACATTTTAGTTTTCTAATGTATTATGTAGGTATATATTTGTTATTATAAAGTAGTAAATTCTTTATTTGAGTAATGTTTATTTAATTTGTTCTACATATTTACATACTTATTATAAATATATCCCGTATATTTATTATATTAAGAATATATTATCGAAGATATTATTAAAGATTTTCTTGAAAATAATCACATCAAACGTTACCAAATTTTTAACTTCCTTAGCTTCGGAATCCTCTTTTTCTATTTCAAGAGTGATTTTTGGTAGCCATCGTGTTCTTATAGAATATATAACTGGATCTGATGATATTAATAAATATTCCATTAAGTCCATATTTTGCGCTATTTTCGAACATTTTCGGTTATTGAAGAGTCGGAAATGTTTAACATCTTTACTTCGGGCTTCCTGTGCTTCCTCTGTTAGCTATCCCAATGGCAAAATACTATTTTCTATTATTTCTTTACCATGAGCCAATATTTTGTGAATTGTTGGAGTCATTGATTTCCAGGGGTATGTAATGTTAAGTAGTTCTTTAGTTTCGTAAGCAAAAATTTTTAATTTTTCCGCATTAATTTGTTTTTTGCTATTAATGGCTGCCAATATAATCTTAAAACGCTTCAAAATATTTAAGTCAATGTCTGTGATTGAAGATGTGAGTTCCGGATTTTCAAAGAAACGTCTTGCTGTATTTCCATCATTTGAGCTTCCATAGCCATATAGAGGTTTATCAATTATTAATCCGAGTTGTTCTTTGAATTCTAATTGAATTCTTTTCTTCTCCTCTTTTCGTAATTCGTGAAGTTCCAAATTGTTTTTTACTGTAGCATTTTCCTGCCCGGGAATATTTCTGTACTTCATATCATATGCAAGATATAAGCAGAACTCCAAAAATCTTATCCTTGCGTGGAGTAGTGATATTCCAAATTTTAAAGAATTTTTATTAACAACGACTTCAGAATTATCCTGAAATTGTGAACTTATTTTTCCACATATATTACATTTCCATGTAGATGTTGTATCTGTTATAGCGTTTGCAAATTTTCCATCAATCATCGTTAATTGTTGTTGAAATGTAACTTTAATAGTTCTGTTTGATACTTTTACATATATTGGGGGCAATACTTTAATTTCTTCTTCCAATTGGTTGACAATGCTGTTTATTGTAATCGTGGTTTCTTTTGTGTAATCAAAAATGATTGGACGGCACAAAAATTTGGAACCTGGAGTTAAATTTATCCATATATCATCAAAAAGCGAGTCATTTCTTGTCGATGAGGAAGGCTTATTTAAGCGCATTCGAAGTGGTACCAGAGACGTTATAAACAGCGAGGAATAATTATTTCCAGAATTACTTCCATCCAGTTGTTTGTATTCCGAAAATCCTGATGTTCCATCGCAGCCCCATTTGAATATTAAAATAAGTTCAGAGTCTTTGAATTTTTCAATGTTATCATTGCTGAAGGTAGATATGATTCTAGAGGCAGTATTTTCAAGTAATTGCAGTATATTAACTTTAGCACTTTTAACAGAAGCATTAACCGGGTGCTCCATAGGCTGTATAATATTACTTTTCGCTTCTCTCACTGATTTGCTACTGGGAAAGATATCATATCCTTGTTCGCTAACCGATTTCCTCAAAATCTCGTATTGGTTTCTTGATAATCCTAAATTTAATATTAGAGCTAAAGCATCTTCAGAGGTAAAGGACGATGTTGATTTCGGTGTCACTATGCTTTGGATTATCCGATGTAATCGATTGGGAGAAGCTGTTGGTAACACATCTATAACTTTTTCTACTTCCTTTGGTTGCGTACGTGTTACTAAAGCTTTAAATGTATCTTTTATTTCGGCATTCGTATGTGAATTTAGAATAGATTCCTGTTTGGTCCTCTTTGTTCTTAGCTGAACTTCATCGTAACTTTTTTTTGGTCGACCCTTTTTCTGCTTTCCGATGAAAATTGGTATTTCTCCCTCCAACCACTCTTCATTTTTCTTCTTGAACTATTGACCAATCTGAAGCTTGCATCCTTTTTTCGTATGATTTATAAAAATTTTCGAGCTTTAAACTGTCTTCTGCAGTAAGAGTTAAACCAAAAGATACTACTGTATCAATGAGTTTTCTTATTTTTTCTGGACGATTTATAATATCAGATAGATTATCCCAGATTACTTTGCAAATAGAAAAGTGTTTTAATGTAATCTCCATAATGGCAAATTCACTAATAAATCTGCATATTTATAAGGATACTTATATATAGAAAAAGAATATTTATATCAGGTAAACGGTGACAGGCAAAAATGAATTAAAAAATTTAAATTTGTGCTCAAAACCCCCAATTTCATTCAGTTTATTTTTATGACCTGTAGTGTTAAACAGGTACGTCAAAAAATATACCTATGCGATTGCAAAAAAATCATTTTTGTTATAATACATTAATAGCTAAGTAAATTATTTAAAAACTTAAAAAAATGTAATAAAAAACGAAGGAAAATATACTTATTTATGTACTTAGGTAATTTTAAAAACCTTTTCAGTAGAAAAAAATTATGAACACTTTAAATAAATTCATTAATAAATATTATTATCTCGTAACAAAAATAAGCAATGCAGTTGAGTGTTACGTATACACACATATGGAAATACGGAAAAAAATTGTGAATTTTGCAACTTTTGACGTGACTTGGTAGTTTTGAGGCCATTATATTACTATTATTAAATGACCTATATCAACATTTTATATATCGTTGAATTGGTAAATAAGTCTATTTTTATATTATTTTAACATTTTTAAAGTATTTGTAAAATTAGTGTAGTTGTATTAAAAAAATTAAATTTTTTTGGATTTTCAGCTATTTTTGGAAAAAAAATTTATTTTTGAAAAATTACCAAAAATAGGTTATTGGAGATATTTTATTGATTTTTTTAGGAATGAAAGCATGATTTGTGTTTTATACATTACATAAGAAATAATATTAAAAATATTATGCTAATATGCTTTTGATATGCTTTTAAAAATAGTCGTTAAAAAAACTGACTTTTAACATAAAATCTCCACTCCTGCATTCGTTTTTAGCCGGGCGGGAACTAGTTTAGTGTTAAATCATTCTAAATCTATTTCTATAAAAAATATGGGTACCAAATTTAAAAAAGCTCGCGTGACATTTTTTTTATTAATCGATAAAAATGAAACTATTTTTTAAAATTGACAATTTTCGGCCAATGCTGGATGTAGGGTGCAAACTTAAATCAATTCAAAATTTCTTTATTAACCATTTATGAAGCCTTTTCTTTTGAAATTAATAAGGAAAAATTTTTTTTATTAACGGAACTTTGAGAAAAAAGTGAATGAATTGTACTATATTTTTGTAAAAAAATAGCCACTTTTCATGCCAATTTCAGAGTGCTGACTTTGAATATTTTTCACGTCTAGACGAATTGAGATAATCCAAAAATTCTTTCAGCATATTATTTTGAAATATGTAGCAAATTACAGAATATTTTTAAAAAATTTTTACCTCATATATCTCCGGACTTATTCCCGAAAAACGAAAGAAAGTCGAGCCAAAAAATCAAAAATTCAAAATTCAAGCGTAAATATCTTTTTAACTGTAAGAGATAACTTAGATGAGTAAGCTTATTTTTTCTTTATCTTGCCAAGCACTTTCCAGAAATATAAAAATCTTTAAAATCGGACTTCATTTGTACAAGTTACGATTTTTTTTAACTTTTACATACTAGAGGTAGTCAACTTTGACACCCTGTAGCTTATCTCGTGTTATCACAGGGTGACTACAAGATGATTTTTCTGAAAGCTTAGGTCCTCCTCTACAACTTTTCCATACATTTCAATTTGATCCGACCAGTAGTTTAGGAGATTCAGATTTATTACCAAAAAATTTTCGTTTGACCCCACTGTGCGTTGTAGTGATAATATTTTTTCTCTGCATATTGGTTAGACGATTTTTGCAAATTTATATTTTATCGCTCCACAACGATTTTAAAATGTAATATAGAAACCTTTTTTGATCATGCGATACTTTAGGTGTATTAAAATTTCGCTGTAAGTGTGCCTCGTGAAAAAGGCACCATTTCATTTACGTTTTTTCTCCCCAAGTTAGGACAGCCTCTATAGCGCCGCTATTGAGGGCACCTTAACGAGATGCACTTCAAACGATTCATAATTACAAGAGCAATAAACGTCCACTATTTTGTTTGCATTACTAGAAACAGCGCAAATTTTCTAATCAAAAAACTGCAAAGAATTAAAATTTTGGAAATTTTGGTTTCACCACTTGTCTATAATATAATTCAACACTTTTGGACACATGTGCTACAATCAGCGATTACAGCAATCAGAAGATAGAAAAAAAACGTTTCAGGTCTTAAAAAAAAATATATGAGGTTTAATGTCGTTTTCTTAAAAGTAAACTTAAAAAGAGAACTCCCCATATGTATATTTACAAAATATATAAACTAAATTCGTTTATTTAGTAATAAGTCTATGTAAGCTGAATGGTTGTGGTAACTTTTTCAAAACGCAAACAAACACTACCCTCTAATAAAAAAAAATCTCAAATATTCGTTCCCCATCAATATTTTATAAACTGTAGAATATATCTATTTCTTTTTTTATAAACAAAATTCTATTTCGATAAATATTTTCTTTTTATTTTGCTTATTTCTAAAACACATTTCATTATTAGGAACATTAACTCTGTAAACATATACATTTATAAATTTACACATATACATATTCAAAAAGATGAATTCTCATACTTATAACATATGAGTTTCCAGTTCTCAGTTGAACAAAAACAGGATTTATTTTTCTGGTTTTACAAATAATGTTAGAACCAAAAATGTTCCATCTTTGTATCAGTATTTTGTGGCTTGTTTTGTTTGTTTCATGTTGTTATCAGTACAGTGGTACAAAATGAAAATAAACGTAAAACGTATAAACTACGATGCCGATATGTACAATATTTAGAATATATTAAAGAAGTAAGATTTGAATACGATTTTTATAGACTTGTCAACTTTAAGCACAGTAATATATATTATATATTTAATTTCATACAAATTAAAAAACACATATTAACTAATTTTTTTTTCAAATAACTTCACTATGTATTTTATTTGCTATACAGTTAGCTTTAGGGAGTGAGGAGAAAGACGGATACAGATTTTCCTATGTTTGTGTTTAATGTTGTTTATGTTAGAAATATTATAAAGTATGTATGTGTTAATGATACTCATAGATTGGGTTATACATACTTACACACACACATGATTTATGCGAATACAATCTCACATACAATTTGCATGCTTATTTCCACTACTGTATATTTGTTAAACTTATATGTCAGTTTATATATATTGTTTGTTATTTTTACCCTGCATTCCTTTAATCATGCTACAAGTTTGCTTATAAAATATTTGCTTATGAAATATTTAATTTCTTTATAGACCTTGGATTTTGGCTCGATAATACTTTAATTCGAGAATCTATAATAAATGAAAACCAAAAACAAACAAATACCGCTCGTATACCTCCATATCCACCTATAAATTCAAAAAACTGAGTAATTATATTGAAAACCAACTAAATATTATATATCAAAATGTAAATGAAATTAAATCTAAACTATCAAACCTATATGTAGAAAGCTTTGAGTTTAATCACTACATTATAGTTTTTTCTGAAACTTGTCTAAACGATGAATAATGAGATATTATATAATAATTATCAAATCTACAGAAAAAAATCGAAAAACTTTATAAACTGGAGTCTTAATTGCTGTTTCTAATTACATATCTGCTACAGATATTATATAATATAGAATTTATTGGAGTTAAAATAAATAAAAACCACAATCAAAGTTTTTTTACCTGTTCCTATATTCCACCAAACTCAGATCAGATAATTTAATACCAGCATTGCCAGGTTATAGAAGCTATCATTCAATCTCCAAATGCGAATCATACAGTTTTCGTCTTTGGTAACTTCAATTTACTCCATACGCTCTTGATAATTCGAGGGCAGATCAAAAAGTCCGTGACTCTTCGAACTTCCCTCATAGTTAGGTGAAATTCAACACTATTCCCATCAAGTGCCACCTGTTAATAGACTACTATCAAATTTTGAGCAAGTGCCGTCATTTACTTTGCGTTTAACAGCTATTCATAACATACAACCTCGTGTATTTTTCTAAAAATGGAAAAAAGTGAATTTCGAGTGCTCATTAAACATCATTTTTTTGCGAAAAAAAAACGTCAATCAAACCAAGGAAAAGCTTTATAAATACTATGGGGACTCTGCACCATCGATTTCAATGGTAAAAAAGTGGTTTACTGACTTCCGTTGAGGTCGCACAAGTACAACTGACGCTTAACGTTCTGGACGGTCAATTAAGGTCAGTATACCCGAAAATAACGAAAAATTCACGATATGGTGTTTGCCGACCGAAGAGTGAAAGTGTTTGAGATTGTTGATGCTATAGGTATTTCATATGACAGTGTGGTTTCGATTTTAAATGATCAGCTGTGTTTAAGAAAGTTGTCTGCAAGATGGGTGCCGCGTTTGCTCTCAATTGACCATAAAAGAAAACGTGTGACAACTTCAAAGGATTGTTTGGAGTTGTTTAACCGCAATCCGAATGAGTTTTTGCGTCGTTTTGTAACGGTGGATGAAACATTACTGTACTCCGGGGACCAAGCAGCAGTCTAAACAATGGGTATCTTCGGGTGAACCAGCTCCGAAGAAGGCCAATAAGGTGATGGAAACAGTTTTTTGGGTAGTACACGGGATAATCCGCATCAATTATCTGCAAAAGGGAAAAACAATAAACGGCGAATATTATACCAATTTATTAGACCGATTTAATGAGGATTTAGAAAGAAAACGACCCCATATGGCCAAGAAAAAAGTTCTTTTTCATGCACGGGTGCACATGTGTGGAGTCTCAATGAATTGGAGTCTCTATGAATTGGGCTACGAATTGGCACCTCATCCGAAATATTCTCCGGATTTAGCTCCGAGTGACTACACCCTATTTCCAAACCTAAAGAAATGGCTTGGTGGAAAGAGATTCAGCTCCAACGATGAAATTATTGACCAAACAAATGCCTATTTTAAGGACCTCGAAAAATCCTAATTTTTACGCAAAGTAAATGACGACACTTGCTCAAAATTTGACAGTAGTCTATTAACAGGTGGTACTTGATGGGAATAGTGTTGTGTTTCATATAACTACGAGGGAAGTTCGGAAAGTCACAGACTTAATGATCCGCCCTCGTATAACGAACAGCTTTTATAATATCATTCATGGTTATATCTAACAACGTGTTCCTAAAATTACAGCCTTTCTTTCATCCGGTCCGCCTTGGAAATCTAAAAACTTATCAATATTAAAGAACTTAAAAAATAAACATTACAAAAAGTTCAAAAAATCGAGCACAGTAAATGATTGTAGGAAATACTGTATATTACCATCAGAATACAATAATACTTAATCTGAAGCTCTATGAAAATTTTAACAATATTAAAAATAAATAAATGAAATACCAATAAACATGAAATACCTTACCAGAGAAACATCAGATACATTCATTATTAGCAACATGTTTGCAGATTTTTTCGCTTCTACATACTCTGACTCGAAATTCAATACTTCTAAGCTGTACCCGTTTAACGTTCATGAACACCAAACAATTACATTTCCTCTAGTGGACTCATCTGGTATTATTTCCAACATCAAAAAACTCAAGCCATCTTCATCCTGTGAGCCTGATGGAATTCCCAATTGCATTTTAATAAAGTGTTTATCCTTCCCAATTACTATATTTTTCAACGCCTCAATTGAAATTTGCTACTTTCCCAAAATATGGAAAGATTCATTTATCATACCATTATTTAAATTAGGAAACAAGTTAAACATAAGTAATTATACAAATATAACTAAATTAAGTGCTATCTCGAAACTCTTTGAGCAATGTCTAACTGAACCTCTTTACCATCAAATTTCATCAATAATAACTCCCTACCAACATAGGTTTCGAAAAGGACACTCAAGAGCAACCACTTTATTCCAACTTACTATATCGATAAATTATGGTTTCACGAAAGGATAATATATTGATGTTATATACACTAACTTCGGTAAAGCGTTCGATAGAGTTAATTACGACCAAATATTAAGAAAATTGTTCTTAATGGGATTTACAAACAGAACCTTAAATTGGATAAAATCATATTTGACAAGTCGACAACAATGCATTCATTCTAATAATGCCCTATCTAAAATCATATATATTAAATCTGGTGTACTGCAAAGCAGTCATCTTGGGCCGATTTTCTTTTTACTGTTCATAAACGACCTCAAATCAATTGTGAAAGTTTCCAACTTACTAATGCATGCAGATGACGTTAAAATTTTTATAAGCTCAAGTAGTCCACTTAATCAATCATTTTTACAAACGGATTTAAATAGCTTTTTTATATAGTGTAAAGAGAACTTAATGGATCTTAATATCAAAAAATGCGAACATATGCACTCCTCGAGAAAACCTGCTTCATATGGATGTTTCCCCTTTTTTTGGAATAAGAATGAATAAATTCCTGGATCTTGGATTACTACTCGATGCAAAGCTTATATTTAATAAACACATTAATATGTGTACAAATAAGACTCATGGGGTCCTTGGGTTTATTAAACGATGGGCTACAGAATTTAGTGATATTAGTAAAACAAGACAGCTATATACTACTTTAATTAGACCAATTCTGGAATACTGTTCTGTTGTCTGGAACCCCTTTTAAAACATTCATATTGAACGTATTGAATCTATACAAAAACAATTCTTACTTTATATGTTAAGAAATTCTTATACGTATTCGATATACAATTTGCCATCATACAAGATCAGATTACTGCAAATGAAATTACCAAGTCTCAAAAGTCGAAGAACTATGTTAAATATAATTCTCGTTATCAAGCTTATATCTGGCAGCAGCGAAGCAGAATTTCTTTTGAATAGAATAAATTTTAATGTACCTCAACGACCTCACGTCAGTCATTATTTATACAATATTTTCGACAAAGCTTTGCTAACGCTGATTCCTTCCATAGATTATGTATAAATTTTAATGAACTTTATAATGTTACTGATATGTCTCTCAATGTAAATTTAATCAAACATAATTTAATTTTACTCCTAAATAATTAATGTAACATATAATTTGTAACAATTTTGTAATTTCTGTCTGTAAGGATTTTGTCCATAGACTTAATAAATAAATAAAATAAAAATTAAAAAAAATGTACTAGTTACCTTTACATTCTCTAGTAGGTATTACGTATAATACGATCGATTTAACAAAAACAGATCATGCCTTCCAAAATCATTTTGTATATTATTTAACACTTAACTAGTTCCATGTCCTGCAAGGTTTATATTATAATATTTATATAAATGTATATTAGTGTCGGTAAATTCTACTTTTGAATACTAAATACTACTCAATACTTTTCGTTTTGGGTACTCGATACTTAACAGATTTTTTAATTTGAAGTATAATTTCTAATTAAGATTATTTTATTTAAAAATAAAACAAATATATTTATTTGATTAGCATAAAATTTTATAAATTTATTTATATGAAACATAAAATAAATAAATACGTTAACTTTAAATTCAACGTAAACAAAAATCAATAAAATTATTTTCATATATTTAAAAATTAATTTCTATCTTTATACAGAGTTGTGTTTTAGCCGTCATATTTTTAATGCGATATCATTAAAAGATTAAACTCCAAAAGTATTCACTAACTACTTTACAGTATTGAGTGCACCAAAAAAGGTGCAAATACTCGGTACTCGATACTTAATACTCAATACTTACACAACACTAATGTATATGTAGATGTGTATATGTGTGCGTAGGCATGTTTACATAATAGCACATTATTCCCCGGAGAGAATTTTGGTTATGATGAAAACTAAGTGAAACGTAAATAAAGTAAATTTTCAAAACATTTACTTGCTAAAGGGAAATTTTAAAGGATTTGATGTTTCTTGTAATATAAAGCTTGGAAATTGAATTTGCTCCCAATACTCTATGGTAGTTTTATTAATAATTTCCTTAATATTCCATGGTAAATTCTGAATATAAAAATCAATTAATTACTTTAATAGAATATTTTGTAAAGTGAATTAAAATAGTATTTAGGTTTTATAAATTATTTTGATTTCTTAAACTAAATATTTTAATGTCATTATTGCTCTCTGGTAAAAACAAAAAAAAAACTTAAAAAAACCAAAAAGTTTTCATAAACATAAAAAGCTTTATCATCATTTCACTTTAATTTATTGAACAAATAAATGATATATTTATTGTTCTTATTATTACCATAAATTTTCAGTAACAAGTCAAACTCTTTCTGCCTGATTTAATAATCCCTTTTTATTATTCTTCTGTATATTGATATATATTCTATATGTACATTTTCACTTTCAATTTCCTCGTATTACATGCAAACTGAGGCACAGCTTAAATTCTTAAGTGGCTGTATTTTGTATTGATATTGAAACTGAGATGGTTGGGGGTTTTTTTTTTATTTTTGGTATGAGTTACTATTAACCAACAAATAAACAGAACAAACAAATAAACATCTAAAGAAACAAACAAGAAAATACCAAAACAATTTCTTCTGTTAAACCAAATAACAAATCACTTTATGGTGGCCTTTTCCGGTTCCCTGAAGTTAAACATATTACTTACACATATACAATTTCTCATGTATATACATATGTATATTCTATCGCAAACATTCTCCAGACAAAAGGAGCTTAAATGTAGAAATTGCTGCTGCTTCATTTTGTTTCATTATAATTGTGATTGGGTTTATTTATCTATCTATGATTATTTGTTGTATGTTTGTATTTGTATTGGGGAGTGTGTGTTGGTGTACTATATGACTGTTGTAATCATTCATTTATTTTCATTGATTGCTATACAAGCATGTATAAAGTAATAAAAGTAAAGTAAAGTTTTTAGTTTTTTTATGGGAGAAATTAAAGGGGAGGTTGTGGAATTAATATTTAAATTTATTTTTGGCTTAAGTTTTAAATTTAAAGAAAAGCTATTTCTTATGTTGTAATGTTTGTTATTGTTTCATTTCATTCACTTAAATTTATTTTTTTCCAATTTAAATTTGACTGAAAAAATAAAGCATGGACGGCTAAAAAATGCGTTTTTTTTTTATTATATATTAAATATTATATATTATATATCATATATTATATATTATATATTATATATTTATATTATATATTATATATTAAATGCTATATATTGTATATTATATTTTTATTACCTTACATCTATTTATACAAAAATAATTTTAAAAATCCAAAAAAATTAAAAATTTTCACATAAAAAGTATCTTAAAATTAAATTTTTATTTTTGTTTTTAATACTAATTTCTACTTAGATTTTTAAATGTTTTTGTATAAATGGAGTACAATTATAGATTGCATCCCGGGATTCCAGGGAAATTTGCCATTTTTTTTTGTGCTCCGCTTAAATTTATGAACTACTAGAATATAATTAATTTTATTATTTTTTTTTTTTTATAAAATTGGGCTCAAAAATCCAACAGGAAACTGCATCATAACGAAGATTTCATAATTGTGTGGTAAGGAATGAGATTACTACATGTGACTTTTTTTCCGTAATGACTTTGAAAATTCATTTACTAAACACTTTATAGATATAGTATGTGTCAGCAGTAGCTATCACTAAGTGAAAAAGTATAACTGGTTGAAATGATATTATCAAAGATTTTTCAATATTATTGGCAACATGATAAATTTGTCTAGCAGATATTTTATAAAAAAAATGTGTGTAAAAAAGTATTTACATAATAATTTCTAACTAGGAATGCATTAAAAATTTATTTCGTCTGCTATCTGATATGATCAGATCTATAATGCTAAAAAAAGTTAAATACTCAGTAGATTAGAGCAACATACTCGTTAGTACCGTTTAAACTAATATCTCCGGAGGTTTTCAGCAAAAATTTTTGTCGGCTTGTATTTTTGAATGATTAGCAGTAGACTTTATATATAAATTCTTAAATTTGATTTATAAAACCAATTTATAACAGCTTTACGTTTTTATTCTAAATATTTATTTATATAACTTTGCAGAAATATGTTCACAAAAAAATTCATCATTTTTTTTTTTTATTATTATACCAAGAAAACTAAGGGCCTGATTTTGTAAAACGAAACGAAAATTTATTTGTTGTTTTTCATATAAATACTCAAAATAAGTTTTCGTTTCGTTTTACAAAACTAATTTTTGTTTAATTTTATTAATATTTTTTTAAATCAATTTATCATTGTATACTGAATTTGAGTTTAAAATACGAGTAATAAAAACGCTGAGTTGTGAGAAATCGGTTTCATAAAACAAAGTCTATAATTTTATTTAATTTATATAAACTTATTTTTTTTCTTTCTTTCTTTCTTTTATTTTTATTTATTTATTTTTTTATTTTTATCTTTTTATTTTATTTATTTTTTTTTTTTTTTTGTAAAATTAGTTTTTTAAGAAAATTTTTAAACTAATTAATTTTTAATCGAGTTGACTAATCAATAGATCAGATTTGCTTTTCTCCTGTTTCATATACGTTAACTCATAGCATCACTTCCCATATATATTTAAGTATTCAACTTAAATCGTTTAAAGGTAACTATTGTTTTTAATCCGGGATCCCGGGAATCTCGAGCAGTCAAAAACTTAGTCCTGCTTTCGCGAGAAATCGAAATGTCCGGAAAATTGCATTACCTATGTACAATTCATTACTAAAATGACACGTAAACTTGAGAATAGGAAAAAAGCATTTCTGATTTATGCAACATTTACTCATATTGCAAAAAAACTTTATTACCTTGTGAATTTTTAAACATCAAACTCAGGGCAAGTAAAAGGACATACATATATCCATAATTTAAATAATATAATAAGATGATTTTTTAAATAATTTCTGATTTTGTAAATAATTTCTGAAAATTTATTCAGAAAAGCAAGAAGGGAATATAGTTTAGTATTTTCGGAAAGGGTCTTTCAGTTGATGGTGTAATTTATACTTCTGTAAAACATATGTATATGTAACATCGTAGAATGTCAAAAATATCCCTCAAATATTTTATTTTTAAATATCCTTGAGGTTTTCTAATAAATTATTCAGAAATTATATTAATTTTAAACACATTATAATGAAATTTCTAAAAGCTACATTTTGCCTCTTTAGCTTAAACAGTTAAAATTTTATACAATTTTGAAAATATCCTGTCAGTGTTTATGTAAATTTTGTTTTCGAAATATATGTTTTAATTTAAATATTATTTAATAATAATTGGTACAATCGTTGTTTTTAGACATAAAGACGATGCTTATAGAAAATGTTCAAAAACAATCCATTACTTTACCTACCTCCCTTACAAATATTTCATGGAAATATGCTGAAGTGATGAGACTTGTCTTAAATATGCAAATATTTATATGGAATTCGAGGTAGATAGGATGTTTATCGGCATTAGACTTTGGTGGCATAATTGACACCATAAAAATGTTAGTATCGAAATAAATTTTGACTTGAATATTTTGTATTTGAATAGAAATCATGCTATTAAATATCGGAAATACCGGCCTTTAACAACATCAATTCCAGAATAACACGCGTAAATTGAATATAATTAACTTAGTTCGCGATTTTATTAGCAACTACTAAATTTCAAGAAGATCGGTTCATAGTTAAACATAGTTCCCATATAAGATCTATTCCAGAAAATCACTTTAAGCGCCCAAATTTTATATAAATGTCAGATTTTGAATTAAATTTGGCATTAATAAGTTTTATGTAAGTACATAAACCGCGGTGTGAAGAACAACGAGAATCAGTCCAAATATGTTCATAGTTGCTATGTAAGGACCTCATCTAAAAATCGTTTCAACGCGCGTATATAATAGTGTAGGGTATTACATGGTTCGCGCTTGACAGACTACTGTCCTTTCGCAGATTGAAAATACTCAACTTGTAGTCGTTTAAGCTTTTAAAGTCTTCCAAATAACGTTGTCATACTACACTTAAAGTAAAAAAATTAAATACAATGGCTTCAACAATTCCTATATTGGTCTTGCATGCTCGAAATTTCAATAAACTGAAAATTAAATTCGTACTTTTGTTCTAAGGAATAATTTTTAAAACGTTGAATTTACTAAAGTAGTAAAGTTAGAACCATAAAATTTTGGTGCCCGAAACTGGATATTAGTATATTTAACATATATTATTTTGGAAATTATTTTTTAGATATTTTCAAGGATATTAAAGGATTAAATATTCAAAAAAAATTCTCCTCTTTCATTTGATATCTATATTGCCCTACAATAGTAATTAGATAGTAGCATAGTAAAAAATAAACCTCGTGCATGCTTCAATATTTTAAAGTTCTTTAAAAAAGAAAAACGAACCGGAAATGAAAAATTGAAAACTCAGTTATACTATATTGTGTTTATATTTTCACATGTATACGGAATTTATCATGTGTGAGAAAAATTTTTGATTTTTGCAGTACGGTGTAAAAATATCGCAATATTACCATTCAAGTGACATTTACTTTGCACTAGGTTTTCTACTCATATAAAAATTTCAGTGTCAAATATTATTTATTTACTTATTTATTTTTTATTTATTCGCTTATTTATTTTTTATTTATTTAATTACTTATTTATTTATTTATCTACTTATCTATTTATTTATTTATTTACTTATTTATTTATCTATTTATTTATTTACTTATATATTTATTTTATTTATTTATTTACTTATTTAATTACTTATTTATTTATTTATCTACTTATCTATTTATTTATTTATTTACTTATTTATTTATCTATTTATTTATTTACTTATATATTTATTTTATTTATGTATTTATTTATTTATCTACTTATTTATTTTTATTTATCTATTTATTTATTTGTTTACTTTTTTATTTTATTTATTTATTTACTTATTTAATTACTTATTTATTTATTTACTTATATATTTATATATTTATTTGTTTACTTATTTTTTATTTATTTATTTACTTATTTATTTAATTATTTATATATAAATAAGTGTATTTATTTATTTATTTATTTAATTATTTATTTCTTATTTATTTATTTACTTAATTATTTCTTATTTATTTATTTATTTATTTACTTATTTATTTATTTATGATTTATTTATTTACTTATTTATATATTTATTTACTTATTTATTTTTTATTTATCTATTTATTTATTTATTTACTTATTTGTTTTTTATTTGTTTATTTACTTATTTATTTATTTATTTATTTATGATTTATTTATATACTTAATTAATTATTTACTTATTTATTTTTTATTTATATTATTTATTTACTTATTTATTTTTTATTTATATTATTTATTTACTTATTTATTTGCTATTTATTTATTTTTAGTTTTCAGTAGAGGGACTTAAACAGGATCCATAGTCAGCTTTCTATCGATCTTTGTTGAAAATGGCACACTGATTTACATTTATGCAAATTTTAATGAAATCTTGATCAGTGTAAAGCATTTATAAACATTCATTACTACTACTGTTCCATAAAAATATATAGATAAGAGCCCTATTTTCATTTTAAGCTATTTTCAACCGCAAAACATCATGTTCTGATCCGAATTTTTTAGTATTAATTTACAGACAGATGCTTATTAAATCTTATAAAATATTGAAAAAAGTAAGAAAACCATTAAATTTTATGATTTCATGAAGTTTTTATCATTTCCTATAAAATTCTCTTTATAATTTATACGCTCTTATACAATTCCATTCTTCTATTGTTTGAGATTTTCTATAAATATAAAATACTTAAGAACATTTCGAAAATTTTCTACAGACAATAAATTTATCAAAATTTTTCCATAAATTGTAAATTTATAAGAAAATTCATCGAAATGTTTCTATAAACAGAAAATTTATAAATTTATCTAAAATTTTTTATAACAAAACTTAATTGAATATTTCTTGAAATAAAAATTTACGAACTGAATGTTAGAAGATAATAATTTTCATTTTTATAACCTAAAATTTAAAAATAAATTACAGTTTGCTTAGTTTTAAAATATTCCTTATTCAAGTGACACACGAAAAAGTACCACAGAAATACATGTCTTTAAATAAATGCATAATTTTACTATAACAAAATATGTATATTTTTTATTTCTTCAGGAAACTAAAGCCAACACTTTGAAATTTGTTTGCGCAAAAAATTATTTTTTCCTGAACTTTAGTTTAGGAGATATACTTAATTAAAATTAAAAAAATATGATTCCTTATTCAAGTATCAGGCAGTGTATTTATATTTAAAGAAAAAAAATTAGAATAATTTTACTGAAAATATGATCTTTATATACAATCATTTTTTAATTTTTGTGTAATTTTTGAAATTTTTAATAACTTTGGGAGGTTGGTTGTGTCATACGAACAGTTGACTTAGGCTGCATTGCCAAACTCTCTCATCTGCTTAAACTGTTTTCTTGATAAAAAAAACTCATATCTTGGTGCAAAAATCACCAAAATAAAAACATTCCATAACAATACTGATCAAAACGTTGACCAACGATAACTAAATATAAATTACAATGTTAATCCAAAACAGTAAAAGAAAAACACTGTCCCATCGAATTGAACACTTGCAAATATGCTGAAAAGAATTAATTAAAATTAAAGCAATTTAATGAATTAATAAAATTTTAATATAAATGTAAAGCATTGTAAACTGATTATTGATATAAAATTTAATTTAAACGGGTTTTTATTTTTTCAGAATAATTAATTGTCTTTTTAAAAACAGATTTTATTTGAAATATATATAATTGATACTAAATTAATTAATATTGCATTAAAAACGTCATTCGTAATAAGCAGGGATACCACAAATATGCAATTGTATGTTTTTTCCTGCACATTGCACGAAGCTATCGATAAAATATTTATCCATTTAAGAACAAAGAAAGTATTTTGGCATCGACTTTTAATGAAATATTTTTACATATTTCAACATTAATGGCATATTTTTGCATATAGTAATTATTAGAGCATATTTAAGGCATATTTTTACATTTTGAAGCTATTTTTATACCTAATTTGAAATTTTTCAAATTTAATTGTAAAAAATAAAAATAATAAAAAAAATAAAATATTTGGAACTCAAAATTATTTTTATTTTATTACTACTAAAAATTGTCTTGTTACAACAAATTATGAAGTTTTAAGAACATATTTTTATTAAAGACATTTGAAGTATGATATAGAAGGCGTAATAGCTTTTAAACCTCATCAAATAGTACCAGTTAATATTGTAAAAACTATTGTTTTTTTTTTTAATGAATATATGTAAATGTTTATGCGAATCTTATTGATAATTTTTGAACTAACACTAATGTTTAGAATTAGTTTTCATATGATAAAATAAACAAATGGAGAATCAAAAATAAAGCTTTCCAAAAGTTTGCCTTCTTTAATGACATATAAATATTAATAAATCTCTTTGTTTTAGTGAAAAATTAATTCGTGTTTAAAAACGAGAAACATTTTTAAGAGCATATTTTCGCGTTTTTGAAGCATATTTTTACAGCATATTTAATGCGCATAAAACACCTTTTTGGAGCATATTTGTGGTTTACCTGGTAATGAGTATATTATTTGGAAGTTATATATAATTTGTTCAAAAAGAATTTTATTATTTTGTTGCAAAGTTTAAGTTTTTATTTTAATACGCTTTTAAGTAAGCAATGGCGCTTTCATTAATTTTTATCCCACCATTTTAAGCATTTGTAATTATTTCATTACAAACGATTGCACAAATAATTGAAAAAATCTGTAAGCGTTTTATACTTACTACAGAATCTCTTTGATACTTAAAACTAATACACGAGGGTTGATAAACAAATATTGTTTTCGTTATTATTATCAAAGTGATATTCCTAAAGATTTGTTTTTTTTTTTAATGAAACACTTTGATCCATACCCAAAATGTATCAATAACTAAATATTTAGAATAAATTATTTGCTCTTTCCTCAACCATATTTAACAGAATTTTACTTATGGTTAGTATGAAGACTTTATGCTAAAGAAATTTTTGATACTGTAGTTTTTAAAATCCAAAATTGTTTGTCATTATCTCGTTTAATACTCATATGTATCTGTCTATATGTGTATTATAAATCAGCTCATTTACATACACAAATTTATGTATTTATGTGCAAGTTTAAAGGTTAAAATGTTTTTAAAATATTTACACAATAATAATTTGTATGTATGTAAAATTTTATGTGGATATATTGCCATGAAGCAGGGAACATAAATTGAGCATAATTGCAATTTCATTAAGCATACTTACACTATGACAACAATGAACATTCATCAAAACGTTCAGTGAGTCGTTTTAATAAAAATTCGAGTACTTTTAAAAGTGATGTGTAATTTACGTTACACGATTTTTATTATTCGATTTAATAATCCTATACACAGAATAGATTATGACTAGAAATTTGTTTACTAAATCACTTATTGGATTTAAATTGTAATCTAACAAAAAAAATATTAAATTTTGTTATTTCGTTTTTACATGTAAATAATTTAAAACTTTAATGGTAAAACAAAAACAATTTTGAATTTTGACAAATTGAAAAAGTGCATAAAAACAAAACATACATAAATTATGTATATTATGGGGTATTATGCGTTTGTGCTGATGTTTATAATGCATAGAAAAAGTTATCCCACCTTAACGTACACCAATCAACTCAGAATCACTTTTTAAATCGATCCAACGATATCCGTCCGTCCGTCTGGCTGGCTGTCCATGTAAACCTTGTGCCCAAGGTACGGGTCGCAATTTTAAACATAATTCAATGAAATTTGGCACATGGGATCTCTATGATACAAGGACGAAGCATATTGAAATTGTTTGTGATCGGTCCACTATTTCACCTAACCCCCAATGTCCCACCGGAATAGAGTTTAAACACTCACAAATGCCTTTAAAATAAGAATATATTAGTGAAATTCAGCGCAAAGAAGTTCTGCATAAGTATCAATCCTTGTACAAAATTTTATGAAGATCGGTTCACAATTGATCATAACTCCCATATAAACTCCTCTTCCGAAAATCACTTTAACGTGCATAAATTCCATACGTATGTACGTTGGTATCAAGTTAATATTCAACACAAATAAGTTTTATGTCAGTAGAAACAACATTGCCAAATTTTATGAGAATCGGTCAATAATTTACCATAGCTCCCATTAAAACCCACTTCCAGGAATCGCCTTAAAGTGCATAAATCATCTATATGTTAGTATCAACCCATTATTCTGTATTTGTATATTTTATTTTACATTTAGTAAAATTATCCCTTTCCCGAATTTTTATGCTCGTACACAATGGTGTAGGATATTATATAATCGGTATTGACCGACTATATATTTCTTTCTCGTTTCATTTGGATTTGTAAGATAATCAATCGCCGTCTTTTTAAGTCTGTTACAGGTAAAATAAAATATAATTGACTATAGTCCCTATATAATTTGCTTGAAAAATGCTTGTAAAGCTTAGAAAAGGATGTAATGTAATGGAATTTATCGACTAAGATGTTCTCAATTTATTCAAATACAAATGTCATTGATTAATGAAAATTTGCAATATATAAAACGAATTGAAATAAAAAAATATTTATATGGACAATTTTTTCCACATTAATTTTACTATCTATTTTAAGGTAAAAATTACTTAGCAGCAAATTTTTTTAAACGGAAAGAGCAAAATATATAAAGAATTAATAATTAAGAAATTATTGATTATTTTAGAAAAAAACACTTTCATATATTTGATTCTCAGCGTAAATCTGAAAGACTAACATTTCTCAAATAATTTTAAATGGGTTATATTATATTTTTGTAATGTATTCATATTTTTGTCAGGCGAATAGTGTGGACTGTAAAATTTATTTTGATGAAAAATTGGCTCTTATTTGCGAAAATTTTCCACGAAAGAACAAGTTAAATTTTTTTCCAATGTTTAAAAATGTGTGGAGCGGGTCCGGTCTCCATACAAAAAAAAAAATTAGTTTGCCAGTCACCCGCAGAAATGAAAGAATAGTTCGTGAGGTTTCCAAAAATGCAAAAATTATTCTTTCACCATGACCAAAATGCAGAAAGATAGAAATTTTAGAAATTAAATTACAAAATATTTACTCAAATATTAATATTATTTAAGCATTTTTTTAAGCAAGTGTCGTTAATCTGTTTAAAAATTACATTTATTAAAAATTCGCAAAAAATGTGGAATTTAATAATTCTAAAAAAATTCTTTTATCGAAACCCTTCGAGGTGATTCAAACGTGAATTCAAACGACACTAAATTGTTTTTAAATTCATAATGGTGGATCGACATTGTATGAAAATAACCAAAGGATAATGGACATTTGAACGTACCCAAAATTATGAATGGGTCATCATATATATCTTGGCCAAATTTCAACTTTCTACAATGAAGGGAACAGTATGTTACGCCGTCATTTATATTGTTGACATATTTACGAAATTTTTTGTGTTAAATATTAAAGATATACACATAAAACGATGAATAAAAATAAATACGACTAAACCCGTATTTCCTAAATTTTTTGTTTTTTTATTTCAAAATTATCTTTTAGATGAGTTTTCCTGATTTAAACGACGTTTTTATCCTAACTATTTTTAAAAAAAAATATAAAATATGGGTAGATTTATGGTTTAACATTATTAATAGAGCGAAAACAAAATAAGATTTGTTCTAGGATCGTCAACAGAAAAGACTATGAACCACAGCCTGTTCCAATTGTCATAGGAAGTTGAAATTTGGCCAAGATATTGCAAATGATGACCGCTATAATAACTTTAGGTACGATTAAATGTAGCTCGCAAAAAAGAATTTTGGCAGACCCTTCAGTCTGCTGTCAATTAAGTTGAAAATTATTTGAATAATTAATGATTTGTCGGACTCATCGATTATTTTTTTCTTTCAATTTCTTAATGTTTTGTAAAATTTCTATGTGACAAATTCTGCATGTTGTCTATACTATTGATAAATTTATAAGGTCTATTTAAAATGTCTGCAAGATTCTTTCAATCAATTATATATGTTTGTGGAATTTTTGCTTAATTTTCTTTAAAAATTGCTAAAATATATAAAGTTTTGTTAAAATTCACACAATTTTCTTCCATTTCAATGATTTTAAAATTCCCGATAATCCCGGACGAAATTCCCGAAACGGAAAATCCCGGAATTCATTATCTAACTACAACTGAATTGGAACTGAACAAAATTTGAACTATCATTACAATGAAATACTGCAAGTCGTATTTTTACAACTTATTTCATTCTTGATGGTCATAAAAATCTGTGCAAAAATAATTAATGCATCTCAGATTCCAAAAATTTATTCTTAATAAATAAAAGGTTTAATTTCAATAATTCTACCGATAAGTCGATCATTAAGCAAATTTAATATTTTCATTATATATCGACACCCTGCTACGTCTGCGTTTTATTCAATTATCTTTTACCACTAAGAAATTGTGAGGAGTTCGTAAGTACTTAATTGAAAAATTATATCTTACACTCTATTATTAATTTCTTAAACTCAATAATTTTTCTTCTTTTAATTAAATCACACCTAGCACAAAAATTGTAAATTCTAATACTTGAATTCGTTAATATTTAATAGAAAAAAATTCTTCTTTATTAAAATAATTTTACTGCTTATTAAACAAAAAAAAAAATTTAAACAAACAATAATTTTCTTAAAAAAAAAATAAAATAATTTTTGTTTTTGGGTAGAAATTCAAACAATATTTATTATAAAATCAGTAAAAATATTAATAAAAAATTATTTTCATAATCAAAAAGTTTTTTTTTGCAATTAAAAATGTTACATAATATTTCTATACAGTTATTCTAAAAGCTTTTTTTTTGAGTTCATCAAAATAAATTAATAATAAGTATGTACGAAAAGAAAACTTATGCCAGTCACCCACCAGAAGGAAAGAATAATGAGGTTTTCAAAAAAGCAAAAATTATTCCTTTGCCACGCCCCAAAATTTCCACCCTTTTTGTTTTTTACGTATAGTGTCGCCATTTTAAGTTCGATTATAAAATGTGGTATGTCGTTCTTAATGGTTTCACAACCGCTAAAATTTTCTCTTTGGAAATTTTGTCATTTCTGGTATCTCGGATACATCCTCCCTAATGCCTTTTCTTAGCCTCATATTTTTAGTTTTTAAATTTATCTTAACAAAATTGTAGAAACAGTAAAGTTATATTAAAAAAAAATTCTTTTATATGAAAAGTATTATTTGTTTGTGGTTATGTCTTAAGTTTGACTAATAATTGCAGAAGTTATAGAATGTAGTAAAAACTAAACATTTATCGCATCAAAAATACTTTTTAAAATATTTTAACTTTAGTATGTTTTAAATTTTGTTAAATGAAATTGCTTTAAACGTAAACAGTTTTTTAAACCTTTGCAATTTTATTATTTGAAGTTAACAAAAGGCTTTCAATACATTGAAAATAATTGGACATTAGGGGTCATGTATCCGAAATACCAGAAGTGACATTGAGAATTGGATGTCGGATTCAAGAATCACAAAAGAAAAAATTGAAGCGGTTGTCAAGACATTAACTAAGACGCTATCTTTTCGTCGCAGATACGACATTGTTGGATAATACATATTACCAAACTTTTCCATAATATATATTATGTCAGTATACCTTCAAATTCATTGATCAGTAGATTAAGCAATTCGGGAGATAAAAAAGTCCAGGAAATTGAGATCTTTGGTTCTAGTTGATTTCTATTTTAATTCTAGTTCAAATGTAGTATATTTCTTTCGACTATTTTAGCTACCAAATTTATAATGTTAAAACTTATCAGCACTTTTATTTTAACATACATAATTGTTGTAATTTATTTACATACTGCCATTGCGTGTTTAATTTTAATTTATTTTTTATTTACATGTATCACTATCAACGAATGTATCGCACTGGTCATTACTATTGATGTTAACGGAAATATTTAAAAAATAAAATTTTCAAATAACGTGTCATAACCCTTTACAGGAATCCCTTAGCAGCTTTATATAGGTAATATTGCATTTCATAAATACTCAAATTAATAATCATATTTTCAAAATCTTCTTATGCATTTCATAAATCCCACTATATGCAGGGTATTACAAAATCTGCCAATATTTAATGCATTTATATTTTATCGACATTTGAAATTATACAAATAAAAGAATACTATTTAACTCATTTAAAATAAAAATTAATGAATTACTCATATTATCAAAAGCAGTTTTATTGCATATAGTTTCTATTAAAATAAAATCTTGTTTATTTGCAATAACTTAAATATATTCATCCCCATATATTTTTATTTTATTCTAACCATTATTAACCTAGTAGATTATTTAAATGACATTTACAAATGAATTATATTAATAAAATATGTGGGAATGGTTTAGTGCAAAATATATCTTTGCGACTGACTGCAATTATAGATTAACAAATTTGTTTTATTTTCACATAAATTAATTCGCAAAATTTTGTTAATATCGATAAGATTTTTTGTCAAAAATGAGCAAAATTTAAGCTTTAACAACTTTTATGTTATTTCAAAAATCTTGGTATAATTGCAAAGGGCTGATATCCTTCCTGACGCAAGGACATATAAAATGAAAAGATATTCTTTATCCTTGACTATCTTTAAAAAGGATTTTTTAATTTTCACTATTTTTTTACAATAACTTAGTCGTTATAGTGTAAAGTTTTCAAAATGGTATCTCAATGGGATCAGAAGTTATAATAATTTTTCTTTACTAATTAATAAATTTTTTATTAGATATTAAATGGTTTTTAGGCATATTGATATACTTATTCAAATCTTAATATAACAAATTATTATTTACTGAAATAATAAATATTTTAGAAGTTTCAGTAACACGTTAACAGATCTTTAACCCACTGTAACCAACATCACAAAATCCGCCGAATTATTTTTGACGATTTTAAATATTATTTACACAAATTTGATAACAAAGACAAAGTCTACTGAAATGGAACTTTTTTCCTCAGAATAGTTTTTAACGCATATAAATATCTGAAATATGTTGTATTTGTGTAATTTCAGCGCACACAAGTTTTGTTCAATTTTATAAAAATCTGTCCATAATTGATCATATGTAGGTTTCGCTGCCTAAAAATTTCTTAAAAGCTCATAAATCCGACATTAATGTTAAGATGAAAATTTATATATATCTGAGTTGTTTATAAGTATAAATTATTATACAAAATTTCACAATAGTGGATACATAATTGAACAAGGTTCCACTATAATCAATTTGTCTTACATAAATATCAATACCAAGATAAAATTTAACATAACTAAGTTTTATACAAATATAGATAGCTCCATTAAATTTCATAATAATTGGTCCATAATTGACTATGGCTTCCACTTAATTCACATACCCAAAAAAATACTTAAGCGTGCATAAATCTCACATAAAATACCAATATCGATATAAAATTTTACATAAATAATTTTCATATACGCACACACTATTGTAATAAATTTCATAGGGATCGTTCCACAATTGATCATAGATCTCATATAAGGCACTCTACCGATAATCATTTTAGTGCCTATACACAAGCATGTTTTTATCCTTGATCTTGACCAACACCGCTTGTTTTTATCCTTTAATATTTGTTTTGATACTAAATTTAAAACAAAACTATCAGAATTTTTAGAAAGATATTCAGCTAAAGGCAAACTGTTATAACTTTAGGCAAACTATTATAACTTTTGATGCCATTCTAAATTTTTTACACTATAACGAAAAATCGATTGTAAACTTCATGCCAAAAAATAATGAAAATTTAAAAAACCTTTTTCGGGATATCCTAGGATAAAGGATATTTTTTCATTTTAAATTTTATAATTTTATGATAAAGAGGAATATCAGTCTTTTCCATTGATGCCAATTTTGTTAAAATAATAATAATGCTCAAGAAAGTTATTTAACCTTAAACCTTGTTCATTTTCGACGAAAATGCCTTAGGTGTCCTTTATAGGTCCATAAAACATGAACTATAAACAATTTAAAACTGATTTATATGCGATAAAATGCATGATGACCAGTTTAACAAACACCTTAAATTAAGAAAAATCAAAGATATAAAATGTTTAAAACTGTAATTTTGTTTCGAAGTTTTTTTGAATTACCCTATATATAAAAATTTTTCATTGCTTTTATAATAAATTTTTTCATATAAATATGTATATCTGCATAAATCAGTTTATCGTCACCTAAAGTGCAAAAGGGCCAAACAATATTTCTCAACTATTATTTTTTTAAAAAACGATTTTGTTACACCTCAAAATAAAAAAAAAATAATAAATAAATAAAACACATTTGAAATTGAGGTTCTTACAAAATAAAACTAGTTTGTTGATATGACCTTCTTAGTTTCCTATATAAAATCGGTATTTATGAAAACAGAAGTCTAAAAATTTGTGGTAGTATGAATTTAAGTACAATTAAATACAATATTAAAAAAAAGACAGATTTGCATTTTTTTATGATTTAGCCCTTCTAAATTTTAGTTGAAGATAGAAGTTTTTCAAGATTTGCCTTTTTCTCAAACACATAACTTTCATGCTTGATTTTAATAGTTTACTTTTGTTTAATAAAAACTAATTGCTTTCATTTTCTTAAAGAATTTGTTCATACTTGAAACATGTATGTATGCATGTATGTATACTACTTATTGTTTTTAGAAATTAAAGTTTTTTCCAGCTTTTAAATATAGTGAAAACAATCTTTGATTTCTGTTTTACATACATATTTTTCTTTTCTTTTTCAATTTAAAGAAAATGTAGTTTCTGCTAAAAAATTATTTGGTCTTCTATTCCAATGGTCTCTGTCGTTTGTTGATTTTTTTTTTTTTTTTTTTTGTTTGCTTTAATTTTCATTTTTATTCCCACCGTCCAAAAAGATGGAGGGTATATTGAGTTTGTAATTCCGTTTGTAACATATCGAAATAAAGTATATATTCTGGTATAAAATATATTTTCTGGATGCTCTTGAAATTCTAAGACGATCTTGTTATGTCCGTCCGTCTGTCTATCTGTTGAAAGCAGGATAAGGCTCGGGGTAGATCACCTAGGAGCACCAAATTTTGCTCAAACCGTCACCTTCGATAAGGTTTGTTTACAAAGGTATTTACGAGAATAAAATTTCGTGTAAGTTATTAAAGGATCGATATAAATTTGGAAACCAAAAAACGGTATGATCCGCCCACTTTACCTGCCATCTCCCATATAATGTGAAATTCTAAACTACAAAAATAAAGCACAAAAAAAGTTAAAGATAGTGCGTATAACAGATTCGGTTAAGCCGAATGTAAAATTCTTACTTGTTTCTATTTATTTTTATTTTATAATTTCGAAGCATTTATCAAAGTAAAACCACATTTTCAAAAGAAACGTTTTAGGTTCATTTTTTATTTAGTAGATGTGGACAAAGCAATTTGTTTAATTTACTGGTACAACGTTTAAAGAATCCATTAAGACTTTTTTATACATTCAAGGAGGAAATGCAAAATAAAGGAACTAAGAAAGTAATGAATAAAATGCAAAATAACGAATATTTTGAAACTGTTGAACTTCAAAAGATTTCTTGTGGTCTATTTTAGAAATAAGGCTACAATAAAAATATACATTAAAAATGTTGTTAGAAAATATTATAATTGTCTACTTAATATAAAATTATTTATGAAAATAAAAAATGGCAGAAAATTTATAATTTTTCTTTATCTAAATATGGATAAAAATTATTTTAATATTTACAATTTCACTTACCAAATAAAAATTTGTAAAACTCCAATAAAATTATTATAATTTTATGCAGCTATTAAATGTACTTTTACGATAATTTTTTATATGTATCTCTAAATCATATTTTTTTATTTTATCACAAATTAAACATATACTGTAATAAAATTATAATTATTAATAAGCATAAAATTATTAAATGTCAAATGATAACATTGCCAGCGCGTTTAAACCATCACACAGTGGTAGAAATATCTAACTGGATAATAACGAAGTCTATAATTAATTTTGTATTGAATTACTTAAAGAATTAATTTCTTCACAACTTGTGCTTTGCTAGAGCTTGATGAAATTCCACGCGCACATGTATTCTAATTTAATAACCTATAAATATCAAACTTTTGCCATATATAGCACACATTATTGGATTAATTATTAGACATGCCAGACCTTTTAGGTGACCACCCACATTCCACGCATATATGAGTCATTATATTATGTAGATAGTATTATATATGTACTTTAGAGTGATTTCCGAAAGTGGGCTATAGCTAATTGTGGACCGATACTCATAACATTTTTCACTTTGCTTTCTACTTGTATAACAGTTGTTTATGTCATATATAATTCTAATACTAAAGCTAAGTTCAGATTACGCAAATATTTGACGTTAAATATTTCATCGTGTTTTTCCGCAATTTTTGCGATATAGAGTTGATTTTTTGTTAACGGCATTTATTTTATGTTTTTTGTTTGATGAAACAACTATCAAATATCGTAAAATACAAGAAGGGGTAAAATATTTTAAGTTTGTTTAGATTAGATATTAATTATTTACTCAAAATTATTTGATTAAACACCCAACTACCATTAATTTATTTGATATCAATTATTAGATGAATTTATAGGAAAATCTTATTTTTTATTTTGTTTTAATCAATTTGGCACAATTTTCTGAGAAAGTTTCGGAATATTTGAATGTCAATGTTTCTAGCGTTTTTAGATATATATTTTTTATAAAATTTACAAAGTAACATAATTAGATAATAAAGGAAATATGAACTATTATTAATCGATTAATTGGAAGATTTAATATGCATATTAATAAAAGTTACTATTAAAAATATATATCTTACTTTTATCCGCAAGAACAAGCCTGTTCCTATTCTCGTCATTTACAAAACAGCCCTGTTTTCACAAAACAACACTGTTTTCTTTGCACTTTCAGCTGTATAAAAATAACAAGTATTATTATAGTCTAGTAATAAAAAATATTAATATATAGAAAGTTTTATTAAAAAAATAACTTTATAGATGATAGATAAACTTTAAATTGATCACTTTTTTTTATTAATATAAAATTTGTGTACATAAAAACAAAAAATTTTCCAAACTCAAGCCAATCAGCTGTTGTTTGCCGCTATTTGATCTTACATTTATTTTGTAAGATCGAATAAAATTCGCTCAAAATAGTGATAAATATTTTAAAACTTGTGTTCGCACAATGTTCACACTATCCGCATTTTTAGTTAAGGGCAAATAGTTTTGTTTGTACGAAATCAGTTTGAATCGTAAAAATATTTTGTGTCGAAAATTAGCGTAGAGTGAACATAGATTAACGCTTATATGGGATTTAAAGTAATTTTATAGACCGATCTTCATTATATTTTGCACCAGTATTTATAATTAAATAAAAATTATTTTATGGAATTTCATTAAAAAAATTATATATTAAAATAATGAGCGTAAAACTTCTATTACGGGAAAACATTTATATTGAAGCTGGGTGAAATAATGAACCGATCATAACTAATTTCAATATTCCTGGTCTTTGTACCAAAATAATTAATAATGGCAAATTCCATCAAGATATCTCCAAAATTATCAACCTGTACTTTGATGAAATATTGGTACGTTTGAGAACATTCACTGTGTATAAAAAGTACATTAATGGGCAAAAACTTGCAGATTACTTTGAACATTTTACAGTAATAAGCCAGGTTAACAAATGATATAATAATTGTATCGAATCGAATCCTAAAAATTTCATATAACATATATATTTTTATAAAACTAGATAAACATAGACCACAAACATTCATTCTTTAATTAATCAGTTTTATAAAAAAAAGGACAAAAGTACATAGTAAATAGACGCCATATTATTTCAATGCACTTGCTGCAAAAATATGCTATTTTTGACCTCTTACAGTTGAGCCAATATTTAAAACAAAACAAAATTAAAAATGTCAATTTACTCAGTGAAGTATTAGTAATCTGTACACCATAAAATAGTTATTGATTTAAAGCTTTTAAAATTTAAATTAAATGCCACTGGATCAGTAATTTAGACCACTGTGCATCAACAACATCCAAATATGTATATAGCATTGCGATTTCTTCTTTCATTCATCTTATTGAAATTATTTAGAAAACGCCTTAAAAAGTAGCTAATTAAACTGCAGTAAAAAATTGTCATAAAATGATATTTTTATGATTAAATACATTAAAATACGTTTGTTTTTCCAATTTTCTTAATGGCGAATGATTTGCAACTTTTCTCTATGTAGGTGTTTTTATTTGATATGAGAAAATATATTTTCTTTCACTGATAAACGAATTTATTTATGTTAATAGGACCATCAGCTTATCAATACAGCAATTTTATACTTTTTGATAGAAAATTTCACTAATAGCTATATACCTGACTTACTTCAATCTACACGTTTTGTGTCACTTTTCTGCACTTCATGAACTAAAGTGAAGCCAATTAATTACTTTTTTCACTTCAAACACCTTCCAGAAGTTAATAATTTAATTTAAAAATTTTCTCAATCATCAGAAAAAGTGCTACCTTGAAAGCGTAAGGGTGGCTATTGACTTTCCCCTAGGACATGTCCGTTTCTATCTCAAATTTATTGGTCAGTATTAATTGAGGTTTTTCTAAATATTGAAATTCCAAATATATTGCAACGAATTTACGTGCAAAGAAACAACTTTTGCCCCCATACAAATAATTCCAAACGCTGTAAAAGTAACCAAGATATGTATAATAAGCCACTGGAGCATACATATATTGATAACAATTGCCAACATATTTCATCAAAGAAGGCTGGGTGACTGTTAATGGTGTTAACATAAAAATCAAGTCGACATACCAAACGAATTTTTTAAGAGACACACACCAACTTAACACTTCATACACAACCATCATCCATCCATCCATACATTCATTCCATTCATCATAAAAACTCATCCATAAATAAATTTATTTGTTAGTACAACGATGAGTATTTCAAATTTGTTGTTGCGTAGTTAAAGTCTAAATAAATGTATGAAGTTCAGTGTTACTGAAGTTAAAGTGTGAGTAGGAGCGTTAAATGAAATTATGTTTTATGACTTTTTATGGTTAATGGCGTTTGGTGGTTTTATGAATCGTTTTAAAGAAAAAACAAATTACAAAAATGTATTTAGATACATGTTATATTTACATACTTATGTACATACATACATACATACATACATACATACATATATACAATACATACATGCATACCCAGCAAACCAAAGGTTTGATTTAAAATTTGAGAGTGATTTGAAATCAAAACAATTTGAGAATAATAGCATTCTCAACAAAAAAGGGATTTTTTCTCCAATTATGATGTAAATAAAGTTTTAATTAACCTTTGATATTAAAGAAAGTCATCTTTTCAAATCTCTGTGTCTGCTGGTTACATACATACATACATAAAAATACTCCAGATTTTATAATACGAATTTTTAAAATATTTTTTGTGTTTGCTTCACAATTGAGAGTCAAAGGTAAAATTTTGAAACTAATAAAACTCATCCAAATTGGAATTACAAAAAAACTGGAAAAGAGCTACGTGTGAACAGACAATTAGTTTAGTGGTGAGAAAGTTAAACAATGAGCTTATAATTGACCGTATACCTAGAACAGAATCAAATAAAAGACCACGAAACGAACACAAAGCCAAAAAGGTGGAGCAGTTATCCCAGCAAAAACTTTTTGGTTCTCAGTGATGACAAATACTTATTAAAGTAATTTCTTGGTAGTGAGGGGTCATTATTATTTGCCTATTCTATATTACATAAATAAGTACTCAATAGTAAAATATCACAATAATACTGCAATCAAACGGATCAATTGGTTAGAGCGCTGGATTAACAATCGGTAATTTGTTGGCTCAACAAAATGTCTAAAAAGATATTTTATACTAAAAAAAGTTTTTATTACGTATAAAATTAAGTGAGAGGTGGTGTACTGAATAAGGCGTTAGTCATTAAAAACGAATGGTTAATTTGTGTCCAAGTTCAAATCTCACTGACGGCAAAATTTTTTGTTTTATTTATATTTTCTTTTAGATACATATTTTTAAGTACCCTTAGAATCTAAAAACAACTACTTGAATTTGTGCACAACTCGAATAAAAATAAATAGTTATTCATGCAAAAAAAACAGTTTTTTTTTTTTGTTTCCAATGATACCTGCTAACTTACCAGGTAAGCAAAGTTTTTGCTGGGTCTTAAGTATTCCAAACATTTCCGGACGTGAAGTGAGTAAACGCTTCAAATGTGCTAAACGTAATGTGCGCAAAATTAAAGCCAATATTGGTCTTAAAATATTTGAAGTGCAAAAATTACCAGATAGGAACGCAAAGAAAAATGCTAAAGCCAGCGTTGTATGGAGGTGAGCAAAAAAGGGGCTAAAAAATAAGGCCAGAAAAAAAATGAAATTATTTTATCTCAATGGTAATCGCCCGAAAAATTTCATATGAAAAATATTTCTAATGATTTTTCGTAATTTTTGAACTATAATTTCTATTTGATTAAACATTTCCAGATTTGGGTGAATTTTTTACTTTTATAGAAATTTTTATTCATAAATATGAAGTATATTTAAACAAAAAAATATTAATAGCAAATAAGTACTTATTTTCTTCGATGTAGAAATACTAATATTTTAGACTTTTTAAGGCAATTTTGAGAATCACAAATGGCTAGAAAGCTATGAAGGCTAGACTCTAAAACGGAAATTTTGAGGCTAAAAGCAAAATAAAAAGGCTATATTCTTCCTTAAAAAGGCTAAACTGGCAACACTGGCTGAAGCTAAAAAGAGAGCAATGCTGCTAAAAAAAATAAAAGTTAAAGTGTTGTGTATGAATGCTGAAGCGTACGTCATTTCTGATTTCTTACAGCCTCCTGGACGAAAGTTTTATGTATCAGAAGTTAGAGGAAATGTTCCAGATTTCCCCAAAAGGTTTTTCTTTGACAAGCTATATGCAGCTGTTGTTAAAGGAGTGATTCGTATGTAACATCGGGCACAATTAACTCGTATATTTATATGAAGGAGTGTCTATAAAAAATACTGCTTCTATTTATAAGAAAAAACAGAGTCTCAACATTCTTTTGGCCTGATTTGGTACCGTGCCATTACTGTAAAAGTACTTTAAAGTGACATAGTAAACATAATGTTAATTTTATTCCGAACCCTGTTAAAGGAGAATTAAGAAAAACTAATGCTGCACCCAAAACATTGACAAATTTTAAACATTAGAGGACAGCTAGTTCCAAAAAAGTTACGCAAAGTACAATAAAATTACTAATGGAGGGTATTTTAAAGAAAATAAAAAATGCGTATCTAATCATAATTGAAACTTATTCCAGTTAACGTTTATATCAATATTTGTGTGTTATGTTTTATTCGAACGCACACTTTACATACATATATATATGTAGGATAAGGGTATAAAAATAAACCCAAATTTGTTGTGAATATTATTCCAACAATTTACAATACTTTATGAGATTTTTTTTTTTTTCATCTGTTTCGCTTTTATTTCAAATTAAGAATAAAGAATTTCTACGAGTTTATAAACGCATATATAAGAATATTTATGTACGATGATATTTATGATTGCAAAATGTTTATGTGACTGTTTGTGCTTGTAAACAAGATTTGCTCAAAGGTATTTTTAATTAACTTGATGGTAAAATATGCACCTACAAGAACACATACATACATTAATATAAATTTCATTCTTAATATATGAAATATATACATCAAAGGAAATGTGCAGAACTCAAAACATTGTGTTTCTTAAATTAGATTGGTAAAATAGTTAAACAGTTTAGTTTCAAGGATTCATAATAGGTAGAAAATAATCCTCGATATAGAATTTTGTTCAGTATTAATGTTAATTTCTATTTTTTAATTTTTTTCTTTATTTTTTTCCAATTTTGCAAATGCTTTTTGTTCATCTATTTATTATAAAATTTAAAAGCGCATCTAAATCGCAACATAGGATGTTCTAATCATAGGGGAATCAATCCAGAAAATGACTCTGTTGTCTTAAATTTTATGTTAATATGTACTGTAAAAAATTAATATGTGTGTGAAATATATATTTATGTATTTATATCTAGGGTATAATAAACTTAATTTTTTCTTTCCTTCCTTATAAAAAAAGAAATAAGATAAGCAAAAATGAAAAAACGAAATATATATATATATATATATAAAAGTGAAAAAGAACACAGAAATGTTTATCTTTTGTTATAATTCTCTTATTAAAAATCTACATTTTTTAGATATTTTCTTTTCTGTCTTTTTTGTTGTTTTTTTCGGTTACCATGTTTCTTACACTTTTTTTTTCATTTAGGATTTGTTAAAGGAAACCTTTTCACTGAGTAGATGTTTCATGAATGACGACGTTTACAAAAAACTACTCTAAATGACAGCAAGAAAAAACACAAGGAATTTTTATGTTTACAACCATGGCACCTTAGAATCTCCCCTCTAAGTATAAAAAAGGGGGTGTCGTTGAATGTAAATTAAACGAAAGCTTCACAAAGAAAAAAAAATGGTAAGGAAAAAAATCATGAGAAGAAAAACTCCATAACCATTTTCATATACGGCAAATATTAAACGCATTCATCAAGTGAAGCGTAAGTCGTAAAACTTGGCTACAAAGGAAATTATATATTTTTACGATATTTTTATAGCTCTACATCTTGTTATGAAAACTTTTCTTTATTTTCAGTTTTGTAGTTCAGTTTTTGGTATCATGTATTAGTTGTAGAGGTCGATTTCCAGTTTTTATATGTACGAATTATATAGCAAGGGAGTTACTATCTAAATGTGTGGTAATATTAGAAATAACACGTGTTTTTTACTCTTCTTCTACTGTTGATATTTTTGTTTTTATATTTGTTATTTATTCCACAATATAGATGTTTTATGTGTTCTATATCCTGTAATTTAAAACTTTAATTTAACTTTACTCATCATTTTGACATGAGAAAGTTTATTACAACCAGCCCACGCACTTACATACGATGGAAAATGCGATTGTGGCTAAATAAATAATAAAAGGTGTTGAATTCTGTTGAAAATGTATTTCACTTAAATTAAACCTTTAAGTAAATTTATTAATTTTGTTTAAAATATAAGATAAATTTGAATTTAGAAAAAGACAAGTTACACAGTGCAACAAGAAAGAATTGCTTTAATAATTTAGTCTACCAAAACTCTTAAAGAGGTTTACAAAGTTAGTTCGAATTTCGCTTTTAACGCCTCTTGAAGTTAGAGCCATTTTCCAATATTATTAGAAATAAAAATCATTATTTTATTATTTAAAAGTCTCGAGAAAACAGTGGTCGATGTATGACATATCGTAATCAGTTTGTTCTCAAAAATATTTGTTTAAATTTAAAACAGTCCCCTTTTGTAAATATATGATTTTAAGATTAATTAAAATTTAGTCATTATGCTATGTAGTTCTTTACAAGTTTCATGATGTAATAAAGCACAAGGCGTTATAAATTATAAAATTATACTTCAGGCTTATTACTATAAAAAAAAAAATCTTCGTCAATACTTCAGATTTCATTCAACTTTTTATATAACTACAAATTGTTTTCAGCTGGATAAATTACATTTTAACTTGTAACTTGGCAACTTGTAAAATATCTTGACAATCAAGTTCATTCAAGGCCCTCTGGCAACCCTACTTTTAATCGGAGTGTTGGGAAATTTGGTTGGTTGAGCTCCTTTGGTAATAATGATAAATATATTTCAATATATTTCAAAGTACATCAAACTAATTTTTTCATGCGCACTCAATAATTCGATTTATTTCAACTATTTATATCTAAATTAAAAATGCTATCTGTTCTTTCCATTTTTAGTCATGTAATTTCTATTATCTTTTACAATTAATTATAATTACATAAAAATATTAATAAAATTATGTTTCGAATAAAACCGAAAATTAGAAAAAACCGAAACCGACAGCGTTTGTAAAAAACCGGAAACCGGTTAAACGGTTTTTTATCTTTACTTATAATATATGGGGAATTCTCTTTTTACATTTACTTTTAAGAAACCGACTTTAAACCTCAAATATTGTTCAAATTCTGTTTTTTTAAATGAAGTTTTGATGCTATTATATTAACAACACTTGTGGAGTAAAACGATAAAAATTCAAGACCAGAAATGGTTCCATGTGGAACCGGCAAGCACTCAAACTTAAAAGATGCAAAATAAAAAAGTTTGTTTCATTCTTTCGATTACTGTAATCATAGATTTTAGCATACATAGGTGTCTAATGTAAACTAAAAACACTTGTAGAAATAGCCCGACTTATATTCAATCAATTTGTCATTCACCAGTGTTGAATTATATTGTGGACAATTGGTGAAGCAAAAATTTTCAAAATTTTAATTTTTTGCAGCTTTTTGATTAGAAAATTTGCGCCGTTTTAAGTAATAAAGAATGGAGTTTTATAGTTCTTGTAATTATGAATCGTTTGAGATATATCTCGTTAATGTGCCCTTAATAGAAACGCTATAGGAGGTGCCCAAACTTGAGGAGAAAAAATGTGAATGGTTCCAAAAGGTGCCTTTTTCACGAGGCATACTTAAAGCGTAATTTCAAGGAAGCTAAAGTATCGCATGATCAAAAATGGTTTTGAAATTACATTTAAAAATCATTATGGCGCGATAATCTATTAATATACTAAAATTTTATAATCACACGTTTGAATTTAATGCAACTTTAAAAACTTTTGGGTATGTATTTTTGTTATTGAAAAATTTATTTTATAGTAATATAATTAATATTTGAAACTTTTTATTTATCAACATCATTGGAAGAGCCTTTTGTGGTTAGATGTGAAAAATACATTGAATGCTGATGAAGTGTGTAGCGCAAAGAAATTCCATTCTGCTGGTGTCTAATTATAGTTCACAAACTCTGCTTTGGTATCGCTAAACAGAGACAACAAGGCAACTTACGATTGCAAACTTGTTTATGGTCCTTCGAGCCGGATGTCGGCCTACGTTTAATCTCTCTTTTACTTGCCCCAAACCCAGTGTAAGGCGAGCGCCATGTTTAGGTTTCAACGAAACCAAAAGGGATAAGACACCACGAATGATGATGAAGTGTGTAGCGGCACAGAAAATACGTATTGCATTCTGCTGGTGACTAATTATAGACCTCAAAATCTGCTTTGATACTGCCAAATAGAGACAACAAGGCAATTTACGATTGAAAACTTGTTTACTACGCATACTTTGTTTTTTACTCGATATTCTAATAGGAGGTTTAAGTAGATATATGATTGCAATAATATTCACTAATAACTAATCGAACCTTCTTTAATTTGTAATTCGTATACCTTTCTGTAGATTACATATGTGCATTAATTTTTCATATAGGACTTAAAATTAAATTTTAAAAAATTTTTAAATTTACTGATTTTTAACTACCAATTTATTAATATCATTAATTTTTTTTATTGCCAAATATTAAAATAACAAACACAACCACATACGGTGGTGTAGGGTAGAAATATATTAACAAATTTTATAAAATCAAAAGTCGAGAAAATCTACACATATGTAATTTTTTGATTAATTTTCCTTTTAATAAAATATTAAAAAATCATTATGATCGCGATTATCTTCGGTGTCATCAACTATATCATATCAATTTCAAATTTTATTTTAGTCATATATATGTGGGTTCCATACGTATGGTAATTTTTTAAATATTGTTGAAAATAGAATTTTTGCAATTCTTTTTTCGACTTTTTGTCCTGAACCTTCATAACACTGACACCTTTCGCTAAAAATCATGCACGCGAACAGATTTGTGTTTCATTAAAGTCAGGTAATATTGTTACTAAAAAGCGTTCAAATTTTCTGAACCCCAAAAGTAAACGAGTTTGAAGAAATGCTCATATAAGACAATGATTTTAGGGGAAAATATATGTATTTATATTACTTATCAATTTAGTTGTCTAAATAATCGCTACAAAATTTCCAAAACATTGAGTGTCCACAAAAAGTAACTACTTTATTCTACTTCGTAGTTCAAACATAGGCGTGGAAGTGTGTGAAACAAAATAGTTTATAATATATTAGTTTATAATACATTACATACACAATTTTAATTACAGTATTTGTAAAAATTAATTGGAATGCCAAAAGTTACAGACAGTCTTTTAACCAACCACAAGTCAATTGCAATAATTAATCATGTCTTGACTATGTGTGGTCTTTACAATTTAAAACGCATTAAACATTTAAATAACACATTTAAATAATGTGTTAACTTAAATAATAACTTTCTATCTTGCTTATACTTTTGAAATTTCCTTCTGAAAGCTTGCTAACGCTAAATATCGAATTGCATGTTGCATTTTTATTAAGACAAATTTGTTTTCTTTTATATGAATGAATCTATTTCACACTTGTACTCACGAATTCATATGTACAAATACAGTAATTTGCAAGTTGTTTCTTTAAGCCATTACATATGACCAGGGCAAACAAAAATATGTTTTATGCGCACGAAAAAAATGCTCTTTAAATGGGAAAACAAGCCCTAAAAATTTAAAAAATTTTCTGGCTAAATTTAAAATTCATACTAAAAGTAACTTTATGTTTATTAGCAATTGCTAAAAAAATATTTTATTTTTGCCATTAAAAACATTCAAAGCTAATATATTGTATTGGGAAATTACAAAATTTCTATCAATTTGAAAGATAAAAATTATTGGGAAATTAGATTTGAAAAACTTATGTTACAATAAAAGAAAAATTCACTAATAACAAGTTATGTTGAAATATCTGTTGGATGAAAAATATGCAAAATTTGTCTCTTAAGTGTAAAATATGCTAAATTGTTATCTAAAATATAAGATATGCAAAGATAAGCAATTTAAATTGCTCAAATAATGCTCTAGAATACAGATTCTCTATGAAAATTTTACAAAATATCCTGCTAAGCCCAAAATATACAAACATATGCTTTTAAGCCCAAAATATACAAAAATGGTATGATGCCAAAATGGTATCGATGCCAAAATTCTTAGAGTTGTCTGAAACGTGTAAATTCATTTGAAGCTCAAAAATAAAAAATATGATTTTACATAGTTTTGGTTGCCCTGCATATGACCATTTCATTACTTTTAATAACATGTTTATCACTCACTGGCTTTAAATGAATATTACGTAGAAAAAAAAAGAAAACTTGCATAAGTTTTTATTTTTTTATTCTTTTAACTTTTTTCTACATTAATTTATAATATTTAATTGGTAACAAGTCTTGCCATAAGTTGACAAGAGCAATTAGCATCGATTTTGTACTCAAGATATTAATAAAAATGGCAACTTGTATTTATACTTTTGTATTTAATTAATTAAAATTTAAGAGTGCCGTAAAAGTGTAAAAGTGTAATAGAGTGTAAAAAGTATTATTTTACATATACATAAGTATGTATATTTTTAACACAAATAACTGACTACAGGAATTCTGAGTCATATGCACTTTCTTATAAAGATAATGGACAGTAATTAGTAAAAATATAATTTTTATTTTCATCTCCAGACAACAAAGACTTTTAGTCATTGTATAATTATTTAGAGATTTTTTCTACCAAGTTACCACAAAAAAGCAGTTCAAATAATTGTTTGTTTAATACTTATTTACATTAAACATGCTAAACTCTTCTTTAGTATATATTATTTTGTTATTTTGTTTGCAAAAACTTTTGTTTTCTATTGAAATGGGCCCTCCTTTTAACACTTAAGTAAATTGATAAATTGGTAAAGATATCCTTATTTTGGTTTCTTTTTTACTTAAATCTTACTTTATTCCAGTTTGGGTTATTTTTTTGAGAGGCTTTGTTAACATTTCTATATAAAACTTATCTTTATTGGCATTATACGCCCACACAAACTTGATAAACATTACATAATACTGTATGGAAACTATTCATGATAGAAAATCTCTTAAATAATTAATACAATAAAGGAAAACTATTTTAAGGATACAAACGCTTTTACCAATACATTTCTTCTTCAAACATTCAACTAGTTCAGAGTAGAAAATAAATATTAGGGTGCCTTAATTTTCTACCGTTTGATTTGATTTTTTTAAAATAAGTGTCACCTATGAAGACTTTTACTTTAAAAATGTGTTTAAACTTGATTTTTAAATACTGTCCGAAACAATATTTAATACTGGCAGGCCTGATCCAATGCCTCTGAGTCTAATCTTCACCTAAATTCAACGTCCATTCCTCTAAGTTGAAAGAAAAATGAAAAAAATAAAATACTTCCTAGTAAAATTATGATGATGATTTCCTTAGAATTTTTTTTCGACTTATAGTCCGAGAAAGTTCAGGTTCCACCTTAGAACCCTTTGCGCCTTAAACATCCCAGCAAAAAGACAACTGAAAAAGTGTTGAAAAAGTCATGATTCTAACATTGTGTTGCCATTGGAAGAAAGTACTTAGTGGTGAAAAAGAGCTGCAGAAGTTCTTTTTTAACACTTGGTTGCCATTGGTAGAATGTTCTTCTTTTAAGCTTCTTGTTCATTGCTTTTGAAGTACTCTGTTTTATCCTTATTTAAAGGTAATAAAAATGCTTTAACATTTTTGAAATTTTAATTTTCTTAGAAATTGTTAAACTTTTTTCCTACTAAAAATACATTTATTTTCACTTTTTTGGAAGTAATTATTAATAACTATTAAAAAAGCTCAAAATATGCACTTAGTTCTACTTTTGAAGTGGAGTAAATGTTCTTTTTCGTAATCACTTGATCGTTTTTTTACTGGGATACTGTTAAAAATCACCGAAAATCACGCAAACGCCACGTGTGTTATTCGCGGTTAAAGGTCACAAAAATCAGTTTTTTTTCATAGTGCAAAAAGAAAAAATTTCCTCAATAATTCCAACGCAAAATAAAAGTGTACTAGTGGTATAGAAAAACCTTCAAAGATTTTTCCAAAGTTAGTTCAAGTTTTGGTTTTAAGACCTGCCGAAATTTTAAATTTTCGGAGCATTTTTTCCAATATGATTCGAAATAAAAATCATCTAAGTTATTTAATCAAATGTTATTATTATATTATTATTATTATTATTATTATTATTATTATTATTATTATTATTATTATTTTAGATACTATTACCATTATTATAATAGATCTTTTCTGGATGCTACTCCCTTTTTACGTTCATCTTTTTCATAAAATTATTTACTTTATTTAACTTAAACTTATGCCTAAATCCTTGAAGAAAGTACTGATTGGATAAGAAATAGTTGCTTTGCTCTATGTTAAGTAAATTGAAAATTTTTTTAAAATATTGATAATTGTGGTAAAAAATGATCACAGATTAAATTTTATAGTGTACAATATTTTCTATTTCTCGTGTATGTCAAATTTTATGTGAATTGTCTTAATAGCACCAAGAAAGCAGCAAACTTGATTTTTGCTGAAAGTAGGCTAAAACTTAGACCTGGCATCGAACTTATATTTTAGCCCAATCTTTCTCCAAAAATTATTTTATATGGTTATTTTATATGAACTTTCAAAAAAATAATTGTTTACAAAAAGTGGACGTGAATTATGGTTGAATGTTTGACTAAAATCAACCAAGTATTTTTTTAAATTAATTCTACAGTTTATTAAATCCTTCAATCATTGATTTAAGGTTATTTTATTTTTATACTTTTTTATTTACAAGTTTTTCTTTTTTGTGTACATTTTTTTAAAGCTGTCCATTTTTGTCAAAAAACTTCAAACCAATTGAGAGTTAATTACATTAATTAATAATATAATTAAATTACGATATAAAATGAACAAATAATTTTATTAAAAAATTATTTTAAATTATTTCAAAATAATTAATGTATTTGTTGGAATTAATATAGAATGGGTCGAGATATTTCAAATAAAACTAAGTTGTTATTTATCACTTAAAAAGTCGCCATTTAGTTCCTTTTTAAAAAGGGGGACAAAAAAGTGTCTAGGTGGTTGAAAAAGGGGCAATTGGCGCCTAAAGTCGCCAAACGCTAACGCTGCTCAGCTCATCAATACGCATCGTTTGAGGGAATTTTCTAAACAAAATTTCCTATAGATACTCTAGTGTGTATTCTTGTTGACATTAAAAAAGAAAAAGTAAGAAATAGAATGCTTAAGAAGAGATTCTCTGTACTTTTTATAATAAAATTAGAACAATTATAAAACATGACTAAAACATTAAGTAAACTTATATAATTTTAAGTTTTTATTTTTAAATAAAATGTTTTTATCTAAGTATATTCATTTGTATTTACCAAAAGTTAAAGTTTGTGTTCATATAAACAATTTTAAAAAATCCCGCTCTTATAAAATTTTTTTCAAAATCCCGCTTTTTGACAAAAGTCAGTTGGTCACGTTACATATGAAGCAGCAGTTTCACATCCTTATTGTTTAATCGTCGTAAATAAATATATTTATATATATATATATGTATTTTCAACATACATATGTATATTACTTAAATTACGAGTACCATTATTACATTGTATTTATTATTATCTTTGTGTACTTGATTTTTTTTATTATTTATTATAAAAACACTACTACTAGCTTATATCTTCATTAACTACTTCGATAAATTATCTTTTCTCATATTTTTGTTTTTATGAACTTAAATATATAGTTTTACTTTTCTCTCTCTATCAGTCTTCTTTCAAGAAAGACGAATATGTACAGTTGCAAATCTAAATTTTGATGTTGTCCTATTTTTTTTTTTTTTTTTTTTGTTATATTGTATTAAATAGAACTTTGTCGGTATTTATACACGCTACATAAACAAAATTTTTAAATGAAATCTTATAGTTGTTATAACTGATATGTATTTCGAATGTCAAGAAAGAAAACTGTCTTTTTTGTAAATGATAGAATATTAAAAATAAGTTACGAGTTTTTAGCAACGTATTTTAGTCACAGAATCAACAAACCGCACCAACTAGTCATCTTGACTTCATGCTTGCAGTAATTTAAATTTCCTTTAAATATTTACAAATAAACCTACTTACTACAAGTATTCTTACAAGTAACAAGTTGTTATGACGGACATTAGCAGTCCTACTCAAGCAAGATTTCTTACTGTCTGGCTAAGGACATTTGTATTTTATTTTATTTATTTTCTTAATTTTTTTCCCACTTTTCTTTTTTTTAAACCTTTAATTGCTCTTTTTATGCTAACGATATTATCATTCGTTAGAAGACATGAACATGCAAAAAAATAAAAAATTAAAAGGTAGTTGTTGGCTTAATATTTGCAGGGCTACAAGTATAATAAACAGGACAACCTGTTTATTATAAGAGCATTAAAAATGCTCTTAAAATCGGAAAATACTAAAAAATATGCTTTTAAAATATTACTTATTCTGTTTAAATTTTAAGCTATCTTCCTTTCCCTACCAAAAAATAAATTTATTTTGATTATCAATTGCTTAAAAATATACTTTTTTGCACTTAAATGTATTCAATATATTAGTATGTCAGAAAACTACAATATATTTCATTTATAAGATGAAAATAATTAGGGAATTGAGTTTGAAAAACATATTTAGCAGAAAAATAATTTAATTACGATTTATGTAAGAAATTCTCTTGAGTGCAAAATATGCAAAATTTAGCTTTAAGTGTGAAAAATGTGAAATTTTGCTCATAAGTGCAAAATATGAAAACTTATATTCCTAAGTACAAAATATGCAAAAATATACAAAAAAAAAAATTCACTAAAATATCTAAAATATATTGTTAGGACCACAATGATGCAACAAATAGTTGCCGAAATTCTTAAAATTTAAAGCACAATAAAAAATGTAAAATATTTTTGGTTACCCCGATAAGAAATATTTGCTTCTGCAAATATTATTTAGCTCACATTTTTTATTTTCACACAATTTTAATAACACATTTTTTATATTCTTTTTCAGAAAAGGAAAATGCTATCGAATCTTAAGGTACGTTTGGACTAGTCAAATATTTAAACAAAATGACGTAACCACTATATAAAATATTTCCTAATTTCTCTTTTTTTAATGGGAAATAATTTTTTACTTACATTAATCATTTCTCCTTACAAAACATTTGCAAGATCAAACAACGACTAAACAATATTTTTATAAAACTAATGGTCACGCCAAATATTTGCCAAATACGAAAATAGCTTTAGACTTGTGAAAAGCGCCAATATAACTCAGACATAATTGGAAGAATTTTTTTTATAGATTAAGTAAGTCCTTATCAATTTATTCCTAAAAAATAAAATACGAAGCTCTTAAAAAAGTTTGTGACTTCTGTTGCAATTAGGGTTGCCAGATTCGTATGGTGATCTAACGTGACAAAATAACAATCGACTTCGGTCAAAAATCTTATATATATATATATATATATATATATATATATATTCAGGCTTTGGAAAAAAATTGCAATCGTAATTCTTGGGACATATAAGTGTTTAAATATATATATTTTTTCCAAATATACATATACAAATATATATATATATATATATATGTATATAATTAGATTGAGGCTAAATTCAAAATTTTGTTATAAAATACGTCGGAATTGGTACGGCTTATTTAGTATTTGGGCTGGTCTTTAACTTTAATATTACCTCCATGAATATATTTTAAGCAAAGGATAAAATTTTCTTAAAGACATTTTTATTTTAGAGAAAAAAGAGTGTAGACACTTTTTCAGCCAAAAAACACGAAAAATCATAATTTTTAAAATTTTTAATTTAAAAACCGGTTATTTTTGGACCCGTAAGTGATATCGATTTCAATAATTTTTAAATAATTGAATAAAAATTTTAGAAAATCGGATAAAAATATTGAGCAATATATTGAAGAAGCTGGACCAGAAGTTGGCAGAATTAAGATAATTGAAATTTACAAATAACTTGAAAACTATCAAATCGGATAAGAAACAAAAATTTGGCAAGCGGTTATAAAATTTTCAATGCCAAAGGTACCCTATTGTGAGCCGCAAATGCCGTTTCTTAAGGGCATGTGGGGCTCCTCTTCCAAATTTAAATTTGCACCCTTCTCTGCTACTCATATGTGAAATTTTATGGAAATCCAATTAGCCAATTAGAAGTTACGGATTTGTTTCCAAAAACTTTCGATTCTGCCTTAAAATTCATAATATCACAAACTTTAGACTTGGCAAAAATACCGACTTTATTAAAGAAATTCCAAAGAGCGTAACAACAAATTAGTATTACTGTTCAGAAATAAAAAGGTATAGGCTAATATTAATCCATAAGAAACTAAGTAAACTTACCAGAACTCTTCATTTCAAATGTGTTCTTTTGTATTGAGATATAACAAAGTCATCCTTTAAAACCACAATAATTTTCAGCTTTAAAGTTTGGTTATCTCTCCTTTAAAATTTTATGTTTGGCCTTTTGCATTTTAGTTGATGATATGTAAAACCAGTGAATTACATTACAAGACTTATGTAAGTAATCTGATAAATATTTTAACTTCTTAATATAGTTCATAGCAATTAATTTAATGTCAAATTTTCTTTTATAAAAATATTTTGACAAGTTTTATTAACGTACATATGTATTATATATTTAACTGTGTAACAGTGCAAGTGTCTGTATTCATGCATGTGTATGATTTAATTCATGGATAAATGAGCATGCGTATCATATATTGTTATTTATGCTCAAATGATTATGAATTGATTTTGCATAAAAAAATCTATATTACAATGTTGCTTATGGGCTTTTATGGTCTTAAATGGTTGTTTTGGCTCTTTTGAAGAAAAATAATAAAGACAATATTGGCGGAAAAATTAAAACAACAAACATGATAAATTTGAAATAATTTCATTTCAAGTTATATATTAGCAAAGAAGACAAAGAAGACAATTATTGCACTCGTTATTTGAAAAATAAAAATAATGCTTGTTAACAAACTTATTTTTGAATAACACTCTGCTACAAAATGTCACTTTTCATTTTCACTCGAAGAATGTAGAGTGTAGATCTTCTTGAATATATCACAAAACCAATTTTCAAAAATTTCAAAACACCCTCTAAATTTGGAGATATTCCGAAAACACCATTTTGAGGATAGTTACTGCACTAAAGATCACGGAACTCCCTAAATTGTAGGACAATTTTATATTTTCTTATTAATTTAGAAAGCAAAAGTACGTAGCTTTTTAAATATATTACAATCTTTTATATATGCTCCAAATAAGTAATATTTTGTTAGTATTTTGTTGCATATTTTTAAATTTATTTTCTATTTCTTTTTCAAAATTTCGTCTTTGATTCAATTTTTTTTTTTTTTTTTAAGAATAAACAATTTGTATACAAAGTTTTAAATGCTACTTTGTTTAAATTCACTTAAAATCTGAAATTTGCACTTTCCTTTTGACGGCTATATTTTTTACACAAACTTTGAGAGCGCAATTATTTAGTACATTTTATTCAAATAACATAACATTTATTTACAGAGCGGCACGCTCAACTACTACGTCTTCTTTTTTTTATAACTTTTGACATATCTACTGAAGAAATTTACACAAAATTTACTACATATGTTTATATAGTATATACTTTAAATTTGGCATACATAACGAACGGAAAGAAGTTACAATAGAATTAGTTTTTTTATTATTATTTTTTTTTTTTTTTATTTTCTTAATTTTCCCTACAAACGCCGACTTCGTAAGTAGTTCAAATTTTATAAAACCCCGCCACAATTAATGCATTTTCTCATAATGAAAAAAATAATCTATGCTAAATAATACTTTTGAAAAAAAATTTTTTTCATAATTTTTATAAGCATACATAATCACAATAAACAAGTTAATTTAATGCTAACAAAATAATTTCTTTGTCAACTGAATACACCGTGTGACAGTAATTTTCACACATGAAAAAATCGTACTTAGTTTTTCTCCAGGACGTCATATTTTCTCTTAAAAAGACTTCAAATTTTGGAAGGATACACAAAAATAAAATTATAAAATATATATATACTGAATATATAAAATGAAAGTTAAGAATCCCCGCCATATAAAAATATTTTTTATTTAAATGCTGAAGCACAAAAACTTCAGAAAATATCCTTTTGGAAATGTTACCTTTTACTATTTATTTTCAAATATATATCAGCCTACAACAAGCATTTGGATGCGTAAAAAAAATCATTATCTAACTCAAGATAGAGACCATTGATGACAAAATTTGTGTCCAGTTTTTATCCAGGATGTAGAATTTTTAATCGAAAGGTCATCATAGTTTCGAAAGATGCACAATTTTTAAGAATAGAGTATTTCCATTTTTAATTTAAAAATTTTGACCTCGCTGAAATTTTCTCTGCAGCAAGTATACCGATTAGGCTTCCTACCAAAAAAAATATAAAAAAATTAAAGATGGACTTTTTTAGATACATCACTAAACAAAATTCTTAGAGAAAAATATGTTAATAAAAATATTTTCAAAATTTTTAATACACATCTTAATATACAATTTAATATACAAGCTTTGACAAATCCATTGCAAAAAAAATATTTTTATATAACAAAAGTTATGACCATTTAAATAAACACGTTAATCACATTCAAAACTATACACTTGCCACATTTTTCAAATTAATAAATACTCACTAAATTTTATCTGAATCGGTAACCAAGGGTCAAAAGTTTTTAAATTTAAAGTGAAATTACTCAATACTATAAAATATTTACAAAGATTATATCGACCCAACATGGATGTCAAAAGAAAGATAAAAATATCTGCGATATAATAATATTTTTTTTATATAAATTTGGAATATAAAAAATTAAAAAAAAATATCTTTTTGAAAATTTAACCCTTTAATATTATATTTGTTAGTTAATTATGTATTTTATATAAAGGATTTTTTCTTAATATTTTGTCCTGCAACATTAAATAGAAACTTTTGTTATATTGCAGGGATTCTTAGCTTTCATTTGACATCCATATAAGGTTGATATAATCTTCGAAAAAAATTTATAATAAATTTTCAAATTGTGTATTTTTCGACACTTTTAAATCTTTTTGAGAAAAAAATTTGACGTCCTTGGGAAAAACTGAGTATGTAGTTATATTATGTATGAACTTTAGTTTGATACATATATCGTTTTTTTTTTTTCATGCATGAGAAAATTTTTGGGAAATTGTTACACAGTGATATCACTAAACAGATTCAGTAATGAGACTTGACACTTAGATTTATTTGGCAATTTCATACCAACTAAACTCAGTACGTAAAAACAAATAAAATACGCAAAATTTCATTTTTCAAAAAAAAAAAGAAAAAAATACTCATACATACATTCATATAAGCATTAATACATACAACATTTAGTCAGTATTTACATAATAAGACAATAACAATAAACAATGAATGTCATGAAAACCAAACCCAATACATGCAAAAATTCTTAACATTTGAATATCATATTTCACTCAGCACGCATTATATCGTTTACATATTTACAGTCATATTAGAAATAGCGGAAAAATAGAGAAAAGCCGTAGAGGCCTTTTTTAATTTTTAATTTCCTAAATATAAAGCCAACTTCTCAAAAAAAAAAAAAAATTAAAGTTTCATTAGACCCTTTAAATTAATGATATTAGTAATTGTGAATTTACGGCTCCTTTCTATAAAGCTTGATATTTAAAAGTACAATAAGGCCTTCTAGAAGTAGGCCTTTTTATATACATATAAACATTCAATGTACTCCTAAAGTTACACACACTTATGGTATTTTGTTGTTTGCTAGATTCAAAGATGTAATACACAACAAAACCAATAATGACAACAAAAATACCAACATGTATGACATATCAAAGTTGACTAAACACCAAAGGAACGTGTGATGTCAAACAATGGTTTGGCAAACCATTTGAAGTCACGACTACGTGAATACCGGCAAAAATGTTTAACAAAAACTAAACAGACATATTTGAAACAAAATGCTCTCTTTAATGGATGAGCGCAAAAATAAAAGAGATTATATTGTGGATTGTATTAATTGTGAGTCACAGGGTTGTCAGATTTGTTGGAGCCTTTTTCGCCAAATTGCTAATCAGAAACCGCCCAATTTAAATTTTATTTGGTTTTTTAAAGAAAAAATAAAAAAATTACAAAAAAGTTTTAGTGTCGTATTATTTTTAGTGATTCAAATTTCGTATAATTTATACATGTAAATTCAGCTTCAACAAAGCCAATGATAATTGCTGTAGCTAATAGTAATTGAATATAAAATTAAATTATAATTTAAAATGCATTTTAAATTTTTAAAATAAAAACAACTTTAAAAATTTATTGACATTTATTTAAAAAAAAAAAAAATAATAATAATAATTCTAACATTGTATAACAACATTTGCTCTCTTATACTATGTTTCCACTGAATTGAAAGCAATCAGTTTTGAGCAAAACACCTAAATGCACTTTCTCTGTCCTGACTAGTTATTGCATTAAATTTTCAATCGAATTTCTGACATTTCTCAACCTAAGTTGAAGTTGAATTTACAAATTAAGGCCCTTCGTTTTGTTAGATAGGCAAATACTTAAAATAGTCGATTGCTATTAAGAATACGTAATCGTATTTCTCCTCGAATACCTATTTTATGAAATTTTAAAAATTAGCCAAATAAATCGCCACCACTTTACAAATCGCCAAAAAATTTGCCATGTCGGCAAACGGAAAATTTTGTCACCAAAAGCAATTAAAAAGCGCCAAGTTTGGCGAAAAATCGTTACATCCGACAGCCCTGGTGAGTCTAGTGTTGACCTGAAGAAACATAATGAAAATATGTTCAATGAAACCTTAACTTAATTAGGTTTATTGGAAATCAAATTTAAATGCATAACATTTTGAAAACCATCTGATTCATTACAATATAGCGACTGAACAAAAATATATAGTATGAGTTATAAATTGGAACAATTAGATACTCGTTGGGAAGTTAGAATATGTACGTATAGTACACAGAAATCCCGTTTAATAAAAAGTCCATATTGAAAAATCATTTGCTTGCAAAAAAAAAAAAAAAAATTTAATATGGCTGGAAATCTAATACTTTTCTCTTTATAACTCCATAATTATATTTTAGTTTATGCTTCATTGACCCGTGTGCGAGGCATCAAAATTAAGATTTTTTTGCTATATCTTGTTTGTATTTTTTTTCAACATTATTATTTTTAAAGTTAAAAATATAACATTCTATTATAAACCTACGACTGTAATGACATTATTTTAAATCACGTTTTATACAAAGCTTTAATAATTTGCGAAATCTTATCGTACGGTTTTTTAATAAATTTCAAAAAACTTTATTTATTTATTCGACTTTGAAAGAAAAAATGTATATTTTAGCCTCTGTTGGCCTTTTAGCGACCATATGCATATAATGCGCTAAAATTTTTTGAATCTAAATGCATTTATACGTTTTGCCTCTTTTTGCCCCACGAAAGAATACACTTGTTTTTCTAACATTCTATTTAACAATATGAAATTATTTTACTATTTTTTATGAATTTTTCAAATTTGTATGTATAATATTATCATAACATGTCCATATAATGTTATTGTGGTTATCATTAAATTTGTTTTTAGGCTTTCGACTTTCGTTTTCAACTTAAACTTGTATGGAAGCTGCGGTCAATTATGGGCCAATCTTCGTAAAATTTATCACACTTATTTATGCTTATACAAAATTTTTGCTGCATTTTAAGACATCTAAGTGCTTAAAACCAAATTTGTAAGGACATTTTTATAGTGGGTAGTAAATATACGTAAGAAAATTTATTAAGATATCTTAAAAATTTTGACCTGTACAAGATTTACATGCCTCCATTCATATAATATAAAATATTTTGTTTTTCAAATTTACAACAAAAATTTGCACTAAACGCAAACTTCTTTTTCTTAATTTCACATCTAAAAAACTTCCTCTTTTCAACAATACCAAATACTCATGCTAAAACTTGCCAAGTTTTGTTCAGGGCAACCCCACTGTACATACGCAATATAGTCAAAGATGAACGAGATTTTAAAATCACATGCAATTTTAAATCGCAAAAAATTTTTTTAGCATGTGCTACTTGTATTCCAGCAAAAATAAATAGAATTAATTTTTAAGGAAGTACTTTTTCATTACTTCCAAAGTTTCTTGTGCTTAAGAAGTTATATAAACATCTTCCAAAGATGTTATTAAAAAATGATTTAGATACATTTTTCTGATATAAAACTTCCCAGCAAAAATAAATAGAAGTAATTTTTAAAGAAGTACTTTTTCATTACTTCCAAGGTTTCAGTAAGTGTACGGTTTCTTGTGCTTAAGAAGTTATATAAACATCTTCCAAAAATGTTATTAAAAAGTGATTTAGATACATTTTTCTGATATAAAACTTCCCAGTAAAAATAAATACAAGTCATTTTTAAGGAAGTACTTTTTCATTACTTCCAAAGTTTCAATAAGTGTACGGTTTCTTGTAATTAAGAAGTTATATAAACATCTTCCAAAGATGTTATTAAAAAGCGATTCAAATAAATTTTTCTGATATAAAACGTTGAGAATTTACAAATAATAGTTAAGCTGTATTCACATTTGACAAGTGTTTAATCAAAGTTGCGACCACTAGTTTTATAAAAATATTTTTTGCCGTTGTTTGATCTTGCAAAGGTTTTGTAAGAGAAAACAGCGTGAAACAAAATTCTATAAGATGTCAGCTGTGATTAATGATAAGTAAAAAATCGTTTCCTATTAAAAGAGAGAAATTAGGAAATATGTTAGATAGTGGTTTTGTCATATTGGTCAAATATTTGACTACTCTGAACGTACACTTACTTCATAATAACTGTTTTAATCAGATGAAAAATATTGTTATGCATATTTGTTTATATAAAAATTAAAAGCAATTTCCTTGAATTGATAAAAAAAAAGAACAATTTTACATGACATCGTCAGCATGACTTGTTAATCAGTGAATAGGTATCAAAAAAGAGAACATCTTCCAATGACAAGCCTATGTTAAATTCATTGAAAATGATCCGAATTTGCACTGTATCACAAGTTCAGGATCTTATTGACTTCTTTGATGTTCTTTTTTTGTTGGGTTTGAGAATTTGCAAATACTTGTTACTTGATAATTACTGTTTTAATCAAATGAAAAATTATATATATATATATATATATATATATATATATATATATATATATATATATATATATATATATATATATATATTTGGTTTATATAAAAATTAAATTTATTTTTTATGTTCTTAAATTGATAAACAAGAACATAAAAATATCAATTTTGCATGACTTCGTGAATATGACTTCCTACTTAGTGAATAGGTATCAAAAATTAAATTCATTGGAAATGATCCGAATTTGCACTATTTCCAGATTACAAGTTCAGAATGTTATTGACTTTTTTGGATGTTCTGTTTTTGCTGGGATATAATTTATTATATTCTAAAATTTTCATATTTTTGATTTAAATTGTTTAGAAAATTGCATGTTTTTCCAATTTTATCAAAGTTTTTGTAATTCCTCTCTTACACAATAAATATTTTTAAGTGCAAAACCCTCACACTGAGTAATTATTGTTTGATAATATAAACATAACATATATTATTTTTGACTAATTTATACATGTTCAATATGAATTAAAATCGGTTGAATAGTTCTTTAGATGTACAAAAATAAATATTTACTTTGTATGACGGTTAATACCCTCTCTAAGCCTTTCCTATCTACTTTAATCTCAATTTTGGAACTTGGCAAGAAAGATTTGCCTTGTATGGGGCTAACACTTTCTCTAGAGCTATCCGTCCTATTTTCATCTTAATTAAGAATTTTGATAAGGAAATTATTCTCACACAATTTTAAGAGTTTTGCTTTAATACGCGATAAATAATTTTTATTGCGTATGAGAGCCAACACTCCCTCTGTACCTACCCTTTTATTATCATCTCAGTTGTGGAAGTTTAAGACTTTCGTTGTCATATTTCTTAAGATATGCGGTAATTATTATTTTGTTTGTATTAGGAGTACTATTTTCCACTTTTCAAATTACTAACTAGTTTAGAAACTGTTAAAATCATATTTATATATATTTTTTACAATACAAAATGCTATATCTCTCTTTAAATTGAAAATATTGTAAAATATTAAAAACAAATTATATGTAAGTTTTATTCATATTTTTAAATAAATACGAATAAAATACTTTTTAAACACTTTTTAAATACTTTTTAAATACAGGATTTTCGAATTTTCCGAATTAAGTTTTTAGTCCTGAACCTTTTTCTGTTACAAAAAAGTACTAAATAAATATATTGATTATTTAATATACATATGAGACGTTAAAATACCAAATACAAATTTGTTCTCTAATAGCATTTCATATTTTAAGTCTTTCAACAGTTTTAACTTTATTTAATAAATAAAATTTTATGTACTTTTATTACTGAATAAATCTTGAAATAAATTGAAAACGAAAGAATAAAACTACAATCTATTCATAGATCATAATTGTAATTGTATTTTCCAAGCTATACTAAAATTTAAATAAAAAATTTATTTTCATATTCAATATGAGTTGGAAAATGGCGTCCAATCAAGTTTATCGAGTTTATACATGGAGTGTATACAAATTTATATCAGAGATCTAATTTTTAGGTGCAAATATTTTCCATATACATTCTTCTTAATTAAATTCTATGTAAGTTTCGTTTACCTAATAAAAATTATCATGAATTAAAAAAAAAGCAATTAAAAGAATAAATAAAGAAAAAATTTAGAAAACCGACACTTTTTGAAAAATGTTACTTTAAAAAAATAGAGCTTTTAAAGAGAGGGGCTTAGGAAAATATATGTATATATATTATTTTCTAATTAGTACTTTTTTATAGAAGAAGCGAATGTTTGCAATCCCGAAACTAAAAGTGGAAATCGATAAATGGCTCTATAAAGTATGTGCATAAAAATGTATAATATTCTAAAAATATTATATAAACTTTTGCGCGTTTTTTGGAGCCTAACCTTGTTGCATTTACTAAATGTTAAAAAATATATATTTGATTTTAAAATTTGTGGAATTATACACAAATATATTATTATGCATCTAAATTTTATTGTAAATAATTTTAATTTGGCCGCTTTTTGAACAACTACATGACAACACTAATCTTAGGATACAAATGTTTATCATACACATGTGGATTTTAATAGAGAATGTTTAAGTTTCACAACAATGTATACCTACAAATGTTTCCCATAATTTGGAAACTGATACATGTATAGAGAAAGGTTTCATAATATTTGTTGCAAAGTAAAAAAAGGAAATTTCCTTCAACAACTTAAGAATGAAATTTTTTTTAATTAAGCCATCATATATATATAATTTATCGTAACGATATCCTGACCTGATTTTAACCGGTAGAGTATCTTAACGATAAACAATAACTAGAATTGATATGAAGTCTTATAATACATATATTATTTTCCGGCATATTTCGCTGCACCTCCTGATGCGATAAATAATAATTACTTTATATGTGGGCTACTTTCTTCTAAACAGCCCTATTAGAAATTTGATATGAAAACTGTTTCTACAACTTTTAAGACTTTCACTGTAATATTCCTTTAGTTATGAGAAAATTAATATTTACTTTGTATGGCGGCTACTTCACCCCCTGGACCTATCAATTCTATTTTCATTTCATTAATGAGATGTGACAAGATATTGGTTCCCACGAAGTTTGAGGACTCTCACTATAAAAGTGGCTTAAATACGCCATTATGGATTTTTGCTTTGTACGGGGAGTACCACTCCTCGTGCTCCGATCGAAAAAGAAATATCATAATTGAATTTAGGGCCACACAGGAGATGCTGTAAAAATTTTAAGGAAATTGGTTCAGCCGTTTGAGAGTTTTAAAGAAGTACGCGTAAAATATCAGCGTGTCAGGTCCAGATCCAACATGGTCTATAACATTGTTTAGTGCAAACACTATCTGTGTGTCAAATTTCACATAAATAGCTTCATTAATAAAGTACAAAATTGAAAACAATATTTTTTTAAGGTAAAATGTGGGTGTAACATCCAATTGAAATCTAACATAGCTTATAACCCCTTCTGTCACTGGTAGTATCCGTTTAGGCCTTATTAATACACAAACAAATAAACAATGTGATGCGATAACTAATGTCTATATTATATGGGACCTATCTGCTTTAATAAAAATTTTATATGAAAATTATTTATAAACATTTTAAAGACTCAGTAAATCAGTCCTTCAGTTATTTTTTCTTTGTATTGGGTCTGCCCCTCCTGCTGCCGCTATCCGTCAAGAACTCTCGCTATAATAGTTCTTTATATATGCTATTAAGAACACTTGCTTTGTATGGGAGGCACCATTTCCCCTGGTGCTACCGATTCCATTTGATCTAAACTTACGAAGGTTTTTGAGAAAGTTATTCTTACAAAATGTTAAAACTTTTGCTGTAAGAGTTCCTAAGATATACGATATTTAATATTTTCGTTGATGGGGGTACTATTTAACCCGGTCCAATCCGTCCCACTTCCATTTTTAAGTTTAATGGTTGATGATAAAGATATTCCCGTAAAATTTTAAGACTTTTACTGTAACAGTATTTAAGTTATTCGATAATTAGTATTTTCGTTTTATGGGGCTATTACTTCCCCTACCTGCCTACCAGCTCCATTTTCATCTCAGTTATGTAAATTGACAATTGGCAAAAAATTATTTCCGCAAAATCTCAGGACTTTATCTGTAATATTTCTGGAGATATGTGATAATTAATATTTTTTTTTTTTTGAATGGAGGCTATTTTACTTTCGGGTATTACAAAATGATACAGCGAAAATGTAAAGAAAATCGGTCCAGTGGTTTAGCTTTAAAAGCTTTAAAGCCCAATGAAACAAGCCAAGTGAAATTTAGAATAAAGAAATGTAATTTAGGGTCGCCTTTCGTAAAATGAAGAGTTCTTAAATTTATATATATATATATATATATATATATATATATATATATATATAAAATTGTTTATTACAACAACTGTGTATGTTCTAAAGAAATGACTTACGTAAAATGTATTTTTCACACAAATTTCTTACACTTAAGAATTCTTCATTTTACGAAACGCGACCCTAAATTACATTTCTTCATTCTAAAATATACGATTTCACTTATGCAAAAAAATTGTCTAAAAGAAAAGGAAAATCATGATGTGATATTTAACTAAAACTCAAATATTTTGGGTTAAAAAGTCTATAGCGAATTTTAATTCCACTTTTTCTAAAAAAAATTAGTTCATTCTTTTTACAGCAGGAAGAAAATGAAAATGTAATCAGATTGTATGTTAATTTTCACTTTTCTTCTTCAGAATACATACATAAATACATATGTAGGCATGGGTTTGCATTCATTCCAACATTAGCACCAGTAAAATGTTCTATTTTCTTTTCATGCTGTAAAGAAATTTGTAAACAAGATGTGCAAATATGAATACACAGATAGATATACTATACATATTAGGGTATCCAATCGATTAATTGTCATTCGGTTATTAGATTATTTTAGTCGATTAACTCTTCGAATTATTTAAAACTGTAAAATTTTCAAATATTGAATAAACCGAATAATTTATGTCGAATAATCGATTAACCTAAATTAATTTTTTTTAGTTATATTTAGAAAAAAAAATATTTTAAAGGAAAAATTATGTGAAATTCATCTTTTTAAAGTATTTGTTATATTTAATAAAATGCGATATTGAAAGTAAGATTATAATATTATTACTTCATATTGTCACCTAAAATTAAAAAGGCAGTAACCACACTTTTTATTTTTTACAACAAAAGCAATAAACATTATGAAAATGCAAAAGGTCGTAACCACAATTTACAATTTTTTTGTTTTAAAATTAAGCAATTAAGTAAAGTTTTTTAATCGTTCACTTAAAGCAAAATTAGATAAAGCATAAAACACTTTTCAAACCAATTCTTTTCTTAAATAAAACAAATTTGACGACTGTTTCTTTTATGAAGTTATTGTTACGGCCTTTTGACTTTTGTTAATATTGATATAGTTTTTAAAGATATGAATATGAATTTTTTTGTGTAGATGTAGTTTATAGTAAAAAATCAACATTTGGTTTTTCAGTGGTTACAGACTTTTGCATTTTAGGTAACGATATATACTTAAAATTGTGCCAATAGAAATTATTATTCTAAAAACACAGTTTAGAATAAATTAATTTTAAATTTGTGTAAGTTATTATATCTACTGTAAATTACTCTTATCATAATTGGAAAGATGTAACATTAGTTTCTAAATTTTAATTTTTATCACCAAATTTACGAGAGAATACCAGTATTAAATTTGACATATATATGGGAAAAAAGTCATTCTCACACAAGATGTAAAGAGACTTATATAAAAAAGGCTCACTTATTAATTAAATCTGAGTCAGGAGAATATTTTTTTGGTAATCAATCAAAAGATTTGAATTATTCATACAAATACAAATAATAATAGAAATAGTATTTATAAACGAGTTTGATCTATATATTTCTAAATAACTATTTTAATTGATTAAATACTAGGGTATCCAAACGATTAACCACCATTGTACCAGTATCTTATGGATTTCTTTGGATGTTCTTTTAGTGACATGCGACATGAAAAGTTTATAACATTATAATTTCATAAACACTTGAACCTATGACAATAGAAATTCTGAAAATATAGTTTTGATTAAAGTAAATTTATGAATAAAGTTGTGAAAGTTATTAATATTTTATTTTCATCAACAAAATGCACGTAAAAATACCAATATTAATTTTGACTTTTATGACAAAAAATCATTTGTAAACAGAAAATAAAGAGAGTTACATTAAAAAGACTGATTCAAATAAAATGGCAAAAGAACTAATAAGATAAGCTCTCTGTGATCTGCATTCGATTGCCATTCTGCATTTGAATTTGCCATAAATCGGTTATTAACCGATCAACTTTTAACCACGAATAAACGGTCGATATATTGGATAAGACCACTGTTCGCTAATTTCGAAAAAGTCGATACATAGATAAAAGAGGCCATGAGCCATAGGATCATTTGTGCAGTTAGAAAAAGTAGCATCAAAAATAAAGAAGAGTCAAATTTTGCCTAACTTTACATTTTCTCATCTAATATATCTCAAATTTCTTGGTCTATAAATTAAAATATTTAAAAAGTATCAAAAAACCTTATCTCTAAATGTTCGGATATATTTCTCTCAATAATCACACAAATTTTAAAAATTCAAGCATTTGAAAATTTGGCTGGAATCCGACCTGAAATCCAATAAACCTATTAATATGAAACCCCGAATAATTGGTTACCCTATTAAAAATTATAATTTGAGCAATACTTTGATAATTCGCTTAATCGAACAATTTTCCATTAATCAACTTTTAATCTCGAATAATTATTTGTCATATTAACCGATTAATATGAAAACCCAAATAATTGAATACCCTAATACATATACTACATTCGTTAGTACTTGAGCTTTTCCGACACTCACTTTGATATTGCATGAAGTGTGTAATTCAACGCTTTAGCATTTTATGCATTTGATTGTAACAGTTGGTCGTCAACGTCTACTCTCTCCCCATTGTTGTTTGCCAATAGAAATACAATACAAAATATGGAATAAATATACTACTTATATACATCTATTATATACGCAGATACAAATGAGCACATACAAGAATATACGAGTTCATACTGCATTTAACACAGGTGTATAACAAATGTAGATAGTTAAGAATCTTTGTATGTATATTCTTATAAATACATTAAATATTAGATTTATGAGCATGATTAACATACACATTTTAACATATTAACACCTTTTAACATAAATATATTTGTCTTGCAAAGAAATGGCTTTTGAAGTTGTAATAATGTTTTTCAAAAATAAATTTTCTTTGAATAGTTTAGCAACTACTTATTTATAATCCTGATGTGTAATTACTAGGGGGCGGATTTCCAGGCAAAAGCATGTTTTTTCTCTATCATTTAAAATTTACTTCATGAAATTATCTATCTGAATTACATTTTTTACTGAAAAATGGCAGCGATACATTGGAGTATATTTTTGCATATTTAATTGAAAATGCATATATATTTTTAAAGTTTACTATTATTTAAATCTTTTGTAAACATTTGTTTTTTTTTTTTTTCTTTTTTATAATCGTTTGAATTAAAACGCTTATAAGATATAAAAAGTGTTTTGTGGGAAAAAATCTAATAAATAAATACATTATACTTAAGTTTTCTTCTTAAATTATAATTCTTTTTTTAAACTTTCAAAAGGTACTTATTTAATAAATTTTCTTTAGAATAAAATGCCGAAATGAAAAACACCAAAAATGTAGTTTAAAATAGTTTTAAGTAATTTTTAAACCTGACAAACTAGAACTCCGACTTTCATGAAAATTTGCACACCATAATGAGAAAAATGTGACCATCCAAAATGAATCCTAGAATGTCTCAATCATAAGCACGCTGTTATTAAGAAATTAAAATCAAAGAGTATTCACTGCAAATTGCCTTTGAACTATAAACATTTTTTTCTCGAAAATCTTTTGACCAATATTTTTGCACTATTTATATAAATAGGTTTATAAAAATGTTTCTTGACTCTTACTGCCATCGGAGTCAAGATATAAATCAGTTTGTGTTGGTGTATATATAGAAATAATCCAAAAAATTACAAATATTTTTTCAAGGTAGTTCGTCTTTTATTAATATTTTGAAGAAATAGAAGTCTGATCTTCATAAAATTTTCACAATATTATGAAAAAACATGTGGTCATCCAAAATTGATGATAAAAAGTCTATATCAATTGTATAATATATATAACTAGCGGCGAAAGTTTTGTCGCAATTTTATACTGCTAATGAGTAAATAATAAGGAGCCATTAAAGTGTGCGTCCGAAAAAAAAAAACATAACACAAAATTTTCGTAATAACTCTTTTTTACAATATTTTCTAGAGACATGTCAGATTTAACAGTAAATCAAATTCTTGAAAGCCGATCGTTTATCTGCATGCAAATGGCAGTAAAAAATGTACAAAATAGAATTTGAATTTTTTTAATATATATATATTTTTTTTTTGAAATGTTAATTGAGTAAATTTTGACAAAAGTATTACATTTCAGGGTATTAAAAAAGCTTAACAAGGACCTAAAGAATGAGATGAGACTTCACGCAGAGAAAAAACATGGTTACGGTATTGTCGCTACAGCAATATTATCTCTTCATTGTTAATTTTCATTAATTTTAAAAATACTGTTTTTGTTTTTGTTTCAGTTTTATCATTCAATGTTTACACTCAATAAACATTTTAATATAGTTAACCACAAAAATTTTATGTTTTTGAATATTTATACCAAAAACAAAATTTTATTAATATAAAAAATATCATTATTTCTACAACCATTAAATATTATCAATTTTTATCCTTGTTCATAAACCATGTTATTATTCCCATAACAATAAAATGCTACAAATAAATATGCTTTTTACAAATATTTGCTTTTTAATATATTTTCTTTTCAATATTAGCTTGTTAATTATAATTCTAATTTAGTTCATACATGAATTAATATAAGTAAACAAGGTTTAGTTAAATTTGATGTGATTCAATATAAGATCATAAGATATTATATAAAATCATAAGATATTACATACAACATATGATGATGCAAATAAATAAAATTAATTAATGAACAAATAATATGTAAATAATTTTTTATAATTAATAAACACATAATATGATAAGATGGGATAATAATATGATAAAATAGAATAATATGATAAGATTGGATAAGATATAACAATAATAAAATAGAATGAAATCATAATCTGACAGCATGGGATAATAATGCAGTAAGATGGTATAATAATATGAAAAATTCGAACTGTAATATGATAAAACGAACCATTAAATCCGACACAGTTTTATGGTGCTTAATATGATTAAATGGAATCACAACATTTATTATTTATAATCATATCTATTTTTAGCTATGACCATATGCTCCAATCATAATATGTTGCTCTTAAATTATGGTCACCACAACTATATTTTTTCTCTGCGTACTGGTTCAGAAAAAGAAAATATCACAAGAATGAATTCCAAGAATAAAAAGTAGAAAGAATGGTACGTTGTGTTCTTTTCTTCAAAATCAAATGTGATTCATTTTAAAGCTATGCGTAAGCTTTAGTCAATTAAAGTTAAAAAATTTTAATTATTAAAGCTGAAAAGAACTCTGAGGCGAAGAATGATCAAATCTTCTCAATAATAAAAAATACAAATATTTCAATGTATTGTATTAATCTGGAAAACATACGTCATCGTGAACTTTTTTCATGTTCCAAGATACAAATTTTTTATACCGAATATTCGAGAAAGTTATCCTGAATAGTATCGAACTAAAAACAATAAACATTTACAAAATAATTCGTCGTATGACAAGTTTACTCAAAATGCGACAAGACTTGTGATTGTTTTACTACTTAATATGAATAAACTCGAATAATGGCAATAGTGCCATAAATAGGCATTACTGACACTCTTTACATGCAAAAGTGTTTTTAACATTTTCTGGAGAGATTTAGAATTTTTCGTTACAGTAAAAGCATCCAGAATTGGATCGAAGTTAATTGTGATTATTAATTTTAAATTCTCATAGAGAGAAACCCTGAAAAATTTCGTAAAAGTACTTTAATTTTTATCAGAAGTCATACCTAAATAAATTAAAAATCTATTTAGCAATTAATTTTTCCAGTTAGCAATTAATTTTTATATAAAACGATATATCAGAAAAATCTTGAGAAGAAATGCTACAAGTATTTGATAAAGTTTTAATACTTTACATAAGTAAGTAAAAAAAAAACAAAACAAAACATATTGTGTTTTATTTCAACTAATTATATGGCAAACACTTTTCACCAGGTAAACTTACCTTAGTTTTTATTTTGATGCGGCATAATTTGCGCCTACTCTCTTTTGAGTTGTGAAAACTAGAACCAATTTGTTATTCCGCTCTTGTGATTTTCATCAATAAAGTTGAAATTTTTGTTAATATATTTACATTCAAAATACTTTTTTTTATTTTTAATTAAAATTATGTAAGAAATTTAATATAACATCTGTAAATATTTCTGTTTATATTTAATTTTTAATAAAAATGTTTATGTATATATATTTTTTATATTTATATAAAGTTTTCCTTAATGTTTGGGAGTGTAATAATGCTCACATGAGCATGAAATAAATAGTATACTCTTAAACATAAGTACAATATGTAAACAAAAATCTACAGTGCTTGAAAAAAGTAAAATATTTAAAATTTTTCCTCTATTGGATCAGAATTGTAATTAAATGACCATTCTGTATTATTTTTCTTTTGTTTTTTATTTCTTTTTTTTTTAATTGTGAGACCCAATTTGGAATTTTTGAGATGATGACGTTAGTTAAGATTAACCCTTAATAAATGAATATTTTAAGATTTTATCATTTGGAATTCACATAAACCTTTAACTTTTTTCAAAATATTAAAATAATGAAGTCGACTGATTTTATTTTTTTTTTTTAACAAATAAAAACTACAAAAATTTATTACAATATTTTATTCAAATTTTGTACGTTTTTCGTAAATGTACTGGTTAGTAATTGTTGTTCATAAAAGCGCTGTGTCTTCAAAATATTTAACAATATTGGTTTAATTTTAATTTTCAGTCCTCTCTTTTGTCTATCAACCAGAAATTTTTGTATCGTTATTAAAATACGAAAATTGTAAAAAATAAAAACTTAATGTTCTAAAAAAAGGAGTCAAAATACTTAAAAATAACATCACTTGTCATCGGAGAGATATTAATAGTTAGATGTCAAAGTTCAAAACAAAAGATTTTTGGTATATCTAATATTTTGTATATCTAATACACGAAGAGAAAAAATATAGTTGCAGTGACCATAATATAAGAGTAATATGTTATGATTGGAACATATGATCACAGATAAAAATAAATATTATAAATAACAATTGTTATGACTCCATTTCACAACATTGTGTCCGATTTTATGGTTCGTTTTTTCATGTTATGATTCGAGTCTTTTCTATCATATTATTGTTCCACGTTATCATATTACTATCTTATTTTATCTTATTATTATCCAATCTTATCATATTATGATTTATTTTATCATATTATTTTTCCACCTTATCCTGAATAATATCGTTACAATAAAATACATTAATTCAAAATTAATATTTTTACAAATTGTTTATTGAGTTCACTAAAATTTATTACAGTGTACTAGATAGAAGTGTTTATTAATCACAAAAAATTATTTGCACATTATTTGTTCATTAATTAATTTAGTTTTTTGTACCATCATATGTTGTGCAAGATAAAACAATATATTTTTTATTAACTTAACCCGTTAATATCCTATGTTGCTTGACATCCCATCTACGCGTAACAGAATATGTAAGATTTTTCTGCCAGAGAGTATTAAGTTCACTCTTTGAGAGAATTATCTCACGTGTAGATTCAAATATTAGTATTATAAAAAGCATTATGAGACTGGTGTAATGAGATTTCTCTACACAACAATCTTATAAGATGAACTGTCGAAAAAAGTTTTTTACAGTTTTTTTTTTTTTTTTTTGTAAAAATGGTTTGAAAACAAATTATGATTTAAGAGCAAGGATAAAGATTGTTTATATTTAATGGTTGTAGAAACAATTTTTTTTTTTTTTTTGATATTAATAAAATTTTGTTTCTGGTGAACATAAAGTTTTTGCAGTCAACTATATTAAAATTTTGATTCAATTTAAGCATTGAATGATAAAACTTAAACAAAAACATTGCTATCATGAACACAGTATTATTGAAGTAAATGAAAATGAGAAGGTAATAATGCTATAACCATGTTTTTTTTTCTGCGTGTAAACTCAATTTTATACGAGCAAATTTTGATAATTTTCACTCTCGATATACGCTGCTGAATTTTACATTTAACGTCAGAAACCTCCATTTATTGCAATTAATCCTTGAAGTTATATATATATATATATATACATATGATTGGAATATATGATAACAGTTAAAAATTTTAATGATTATAAGTAATAATATTATTACATTTTACTATATTTTTATCCGCTTTTATCATTTTATAATTCGATTTTATAATATTATGAACTCATTTTATCATATTGAGTCCGATTTTATAATATAACAGTTTGTTTTAATCGTATTATAATTCGACTTTATCGTATTATAATCCCATTTTGTAACATTATGGAGCGTTTTTTTTAACATTTTGATCCCATTTTATCATATCATAATCTCATTTCTTCATATTATAATTTGATTGTATCATAATATAATCCCATTTTATCATATTATTACCAACTTTTATACTCTTTATTAATAAAAACACATAGTTTATTAAAATAAAACACATAATTATTATTTTTATTAAGTCTATTACATATTTTACAAAAGAGAAAAAATAGAGAAAATTATTTATTAGATATAAATATTAATTCTTTACATACTAATTACTTACATATAAATATCTACATGGGAACTTAGTTTAATATTTTTATTTTTTCTTTGGACATGTAGACTCTAAAATTCGATTTTAACGATTTAAGAGTAACCGAAAAATAAACACCCTCCCATTCTTCCTGATTTATTGATGGTGTTTTCAAAACCTAAAGTGAATATAAAGAGATTTGCATGCTAATGGAATTAATAGAATTATATTATTGATTATCCGGATTTTTAATGCAGTATAAAATGCCACTTGAAGGTTTTAAGTTTTTGCCCCTTCTATTTGCATCTATTTAGTTAATTTTTACAAATTTTTTTGCTACTTTATTCGCTAACATTTAATAAATACATAAACACTTACAGCCATTAGCAAAAGAAAAAAACTTAACACTGCTTTATAAACCATTATTAAGCGAAATTCCTTAAAGTTTTATGCAACAGCAAGTGTTAGCTTAAATATAACAAAAATATAGCAAATGTTTTAGTGATATAAATTCAATCTAAACAAATAAAATAAACTCGTTATTTGAATATTTATATGATTTATTACAGCAAATTAACAGTGTTAATTATGTTAAGCTTCCTGTATTTTTCTTATTTTTGTAATTTTTATTAAATAATAATAATAATATTAAAAAAAATATTTTAAAAGGAATTAATTAAAAATTTGAATAATCGAATGAATTAATATTCGGCAGTCTACAGCTTTAACTATAAAGAGAGAAATAAAGTACAAGTGTTGCTATTTTTAATATTCAAAAACTTTATATGATAAAGCTGTGTTTTTACATATGTTTTCTTAACAAATGTTTGTTAGTCTCATATTGTTGGGTAATTAATGTGTACTTGAAAGCAAAATTAAGATTTTTTTGCATACAGCTGTTATTTTTCACAAATAATTTGATTGATTGACAAACGCCTGAGTTGATACACAATAATGAGTATCAAATAGTTTTGGAGAAAAAAATATGTATTAAAAGCAAACATTCAATAGTTGTGGAAAACAAAACATGGTCTAAAAATAAAGATTCTATCTTTGAATAAAACATAACATTTCTAATAAAAAACATGTAACAGTTGTACAAAACAAAATATGGCTTACAAACAAATAAAAATATTGGCAACATTTAATGATTATAGAAATAATTAATATTTTCAATGTTTATAAAATTTAGTTTTTGGTAAAAATATTCTCCAAATATAATATTTATGTTGTCAGCAGATAAACTTCAATTTCATTCCATTGATTTTTGATTTTTTCAAAGTAGGTCTCAAAATTTTCTTCATATTAGAAATATTTTTATTTTTGCTCGATGCTAATCAAAAGAAAAGTTAGGTGAAAAATATTTTTGAATGATTTTCGCACAACCTTATGAAAACTTTTTACTACCATTGTACCTAGGTTGCGTAGACTTCACACATGAAGTGTAGCAAACAGTTAACATGATACATTGCTATGAGTATATAAATATAATGTACATATACATATGTACATATATATTTTTTCTCTTCTTCCATCTTTATGTTTAAGCATGTGACATATTTTTTAAAATTTTCTGTATAGAATAATAGAGTAGAAAAAGTTTATGTAGAAAAAAATAATAACACTTGCTTTTTAATGAGTGTAATGAACTTCTTCTCTACAAGTCATATGAATACTAATAATTTAAAGACTTTATTTTGGTAACAATCAAGAAAATTTAATAATCAAATCATAGGAATACTAATAATGTAAGATTTTGATAAAAACAATTAGAAAAATTTAATTATCAAAAATATGCTAAAATACAACAATAATGTAACCATAAAACTATAATTGACTACTATTCGCTTTATGTTTTTTTTTTTTTTTAATACGAATTTATTTCAACAACTCTATAAAATTTAATCCCTCTTAAAAGTTGCAGACAAGTAAAATACACATAATGAAATGAATGCAGACACATGAATGAAAACAAAAAATTACTTAAACCACATCCTTTAATTAAAATACAATTTTCATATGAAATTGTACATAATATACACAAATAAATATATACGAATGTAGATACATTAGAGTGGCATTAGGTTACAAATATATATTTTTTTTTTTCTTTTGCTAAAAATTTAAATGTTTCCAACTAAAATGGTGTATTAACAATTTTAGACAAATTAAAGAACTTGTAGCATTAAGAACGAAATATTTGTCTGATAACATCGTCCAACAGCATTTTTACACAGGAATGAAACCATGAATATAGAGATATTTTATGAAAGGACTACGTACTAAGTTTTTCAACTCGTGTTCATTTATCCTTTTAATAGGTCTTTAAATATCATTATCATTTTTATACATTATTTTCAAATCTGTTATTTGCTCAACAGTACCCATATAGGTATCAAATGATTTAGAAATTCCTCTGAATTCAACATTACCTATATGGGTATCATATGATTTAGAAATTCCTCTGAAATATTTTTGCTTCAACTTTTTGATCCTTTATAATGCTTAAAATTCCCTTCAATCATTTTGTCTTTAAACATCCTTGAAATTTTCTAAAAAAATATTCTATAATTATATTATTTTTAAAAACATTATAATTTAATTTCATAATTACACATTTAGTTCCTTTAGTTCCAACAGTTCAAGTTTTATAAAATGTTAAAAATCGGTGTTTATGTAAATTTTGTTATATGAGGAATTTCAAGAATATTCTAAACTCTTTAAAACCGACTGTATGTGTTTTATATTTCTAAAGTTTGTTTTAAAAACAGGAAAACTGTTGATGCATTTTGGTAGACCTTACCAAATAACTAAGAAATCCAAAATTTTAGATCATTCATCTAAAATCTCAAGAAATTACAGCCGTTTAAATCTAAAAAAGATATAAAAAATTTAGTTGAAACTTTCAAAGATTTTTTGATTTATTTAAAATGTTTCACTGACAATTTACATCTTTTAAGTTAAGTTCAGACTACGCAAATATTTGACGCAAATATAGTCGCAATTTTTGCGACTAAATATTTAATTAATTTAAGGTTTATAACCTTTTTATTTAATATAAAGCGAAAATGCTATTTATTTTAAATATAAATATTTCTAACATTTGCAAAGTAAAATATTTAGATAGATTAAAAAAATACAAACTATTAATTGCAAGATTTAGTTACTATGCAGATTATTAAAAATTACATTAGAAAATATATGTTTAAAATTTTTTTATACTCAAGAACAACCCTGTTCCCTTGTCTCGTCATTTACAAAACAGCCCTGTCTTCACAAAGCAACACTGATTTCTTTGCACGTCAATTTCAGTTGTAAAAAGATAACAAGTATTATTATGCATTCGCAAAGTAGCTCTGAATTGGGGAACAACTCTCGCATCACCGCATCATCAGGCGGGTCAGCCTTCGAGAATTTTGCGTCTCACTCCGGATTAACTAAGTGTTTGATGTCACCTAACTGTATCGTGTTGCAAAGCTTATATTTGTTACATGCAATCGATTTTGTTAACCTATCTTTTATAAGATTGGATTTGGTGCAGGACCACATAAAACTGAGATTGATATTGGTGGAGACCATCAAACCCAGGGAGCTGAATTCGGGAACTCTAGCTTTCTACACGAAGGTGCAGATCGAGTTTTGCGAACGACGCTACTTTGGAATTAACACCATGGCATTTTGTTAGCCTAGCAGCTATGCCATTTTAATTTTGAGAACCCAAAAAAAGTATTATTATGGTCAAGTAATAAAAAATATTAATATATTGAAAATTTTATTTAAAAAATATATTTTAATAGATAAAATATAAATTGATTTCTTCTTTTTTGTCAGTTTAAAGTTTGCTTACATAAAAACAACAATTTCTTCCAACTCAAGCCATCCAGCACATCTGCTGTTGTTTGCCGCTATTTGATCTTATATTTATTTTGTAAGATCAAACAAAAATTCACTCAAAATAGTGGCAAATATATTACAATTTGTGTTCATACAATGTTCACAATAGCGGCATTTTTATTTAATGGCAAATAGTTTTGTTTGTACAAAGTCTGCTGTTATCTTGTTTGAAACGTAAAATATTTCGTGTTCAAATTACACAAAGCAAATATTTGAAAAAAATCGATAAATATTAGCGTAGTGTGAATTTAGCTTTAGATTCAAACTATTAACCAGTCGAGAGACAACGAAATTCGTATGTTGTGTAACAAGTAACCGTTTTACTATTTGGTGAAAAGTTATGCGGTGATAAAAAAAAATAAACCACAAATTGACGATTTTTAAAAATTGTACAGTTTTTTTTGATAGAAAATTTATGCGTATAAATGAAATTAAATTCTCTATACAGTATCAGGTATATTTCGTTGATATCAAGAAACCAGGTAGGGGATACCATCATCGCAAACTTATAATTAGCTTAAATGCTTGTAAATTGTATGTTTTCCGCTACCGACAAATATTGCTTTTACAGAAATTGCACAAACTATCGCGTAAGTAGAATTTTTTAATAAATAATACTTCCGAATCAGAGGTGTTAAACAATTTAAACAAGTTTGCCATCGTAAATTGCTGTCTCTGTTTGGCAGTACCAAAGCAGAGTTTATGGACTATAATTAGACACCCGCAGAATGTAATACGTATTTTCTGTGCCGCTAAGCACTTCATCAGCATTCGTGGTGTATTATCCATTTTGTTTTCGTTGAAATCTCAACACAATTTTAAAATTCAAAAATTTTATAAACTTTTTAAAATTTTCAACAAATTTTAAAATTTTGTTCCGCATTTTTTTAAGACCAGACTTTATATGACTATAGGTCATCGAAAAATACCTGTAACAAATGAAATTGATAATGTAAAAAAATAAGAAACAACACAAATACTGGCTACAGTTGCAAACATATTTCGCTTGCTAACTACTACCGTTAAGTATAGATTACGTTAATATTGTTGTCACATGAAAGTACTTTATATACTTAATACCAAAATTCAAGGGTCGTCAAAATATTTTAAGGACTTATAAATAAAAAAAATCAGACTCACATATTTAACATTATAGTTCGAATTTTAAAATAATAAAAAATATTTTCAATGTGAAACTTATCACTAAATAAGATACATTTTAAAATTTTGCATAAATTCGCTTTTTGAAAAACTAAAATTGCGCTTTTTGTAAGGAATATTATCATGAATAGTAAGTAGGGTTTTCAATTATTCGACATTGAAGTTGATGGAATAAAATTTCATAGTTTTTTTTTTTTTAATTATTCGTGTAATCGAATAAAATTGTAATTTTTGCTTTTAATTGAATGAATAAAAAGTAAAATATATTGCTCAAAAACAAAAAACTAGTATATTTTAAATCAATTTTTGTTTTCATTAAAATAAAACAAACCTAAAAAAACAATTCCTTAACATAGAACAAAAAAAAAATATCTAAAAATTGAGTCCATGTTCAAATCACAGAAAAATTATATAATGCAATTTCTTTTAAAATTATCATTCATAAAGAACACAATTAAGCATTTTGGCCTTAAAACTATTATTGTTTTTTTTTTTTTTAATCCTTTCACTTACTATTAATGGTGGCAATACTTAACATTTAAAGCAAATCTAGTTTTTCTCTTCTTTATAGATTTTTTAAAACCTATTTTTTAATTTTTGATATTATTTATTGATTGATTGACTGATCTGTTAACAAACCATCGTTATACATTTCTGAATCTTCGGTTATTTCCACATCACTTGAATCATTAAAATAATTTTTGAAATAAATGATAAATGAAAAATTCTTAAAAATAAATCATTTGCACATAATTTAGTTTCATTTTTAGCTGAATATTTAAAAAAATTAATATGCGCTGGAAAATTTTAAGAATTTAATAATAACTGATACGTCTCGCACTTATTCCAACTTTAAGACGTTTAATTAAATCTTTAGAAAAGCTATTCAGTGCCCGTGAAAGGCTTTAATCCTAAATCTATAAAAACATGGCTTATATATTTATATATCCTAAGGAAATTTTCAATCATTTTCATCAGAATTTTCCAACTAAACAAAGCTTTTTTCAATCATAATTTCAAATAGGCATAAAAATTAAACAAAAACTTGCTTTGAAAAATATTATTCAATTATTCAATTAATCGTTAAAAATTCATCGTATAATTTTTTATTTGAGAACAAAGAACATGAACAACATTATTCTCTAACACTTTGCTAAGAAACCTTAATAACGTTAAGAATTTATTGGTATTTTTTTAAATTGTAATCAATTGCAGAAAGATTGTTATTAAAATAAAAAAAAAAGAATTTTGATGATTAAGTGGATTCCAGGGCTTATTATTTCTTACACAATGTAATTAGAGGGGAAGTAAATTGAGAACATAAAACTAAACTTAGATATTTAATTAAATTATTTTATTTTGTTTGGCTAAAGGTGTGAATTTTTTTAATGGTTTATAAAATCAATATAAATTCTTTAAGGGATTTTAAAATAATTTTTGCAAGTTTTATTATATTTAATATTATGAATCGGTTGTTTGTACATCCAGCCTATATTATTGTGGTCGTTGTTTTCTTAAACACCTGCTGGTAATTATTATACACTAAATACAATAACTCAAGAAGTAATAAAAATATTTTCATAATTCTTGCACAACCTAACTGATATAAGTAAGTCCAAGTAATATTTGTGCAAAATATTATACTGTTCGGAGTCATATTTAATAAGTTATTAGAAAATACAAAGAAAGTAGAGAAAAAATTTAGGACATTTTGGGTAAAAAATTTTTGTTTAATTCAAAATAGAATTAATTGCAATTCTTCGTGTAAATTTGAGTGAAAGAATTATATATTTTAAATTTGCAATAAATTTAACTATTAAAAGGAAAAAGGAGTTAGTTCTAATTTCCCAGCAAAAAAGCAATCAAGTGGTTCCAAAGAAGAACATTTATACCACTTCAAAAGTAGAACTAAGTGCATATTTTTAGCTTTTTTGGAATTTATAAATAATTACTTCCAAAAAAGTGAAAACAAATGTATTTTTCAGCTAGAGAAAAGGCTAATAATTTCTACGAGAATTAAAATTTTTTACAAATTTTAAACAATTTTTATTATCTCTTAATAAAGCTAAAACACAATTCTTATTGAAAAATTTTATGAATATCGTTTTAATAGAAACCAATGAACAAGAAACATAAAAGAAGAACATCCTACCAATGACAACTATGGATTAAAAAAAGAAATTCTACAGCTCTTTTTCAGCACTAAGTAATTCCTTCCAATGACAACACAATGTTAAAATCAGAATTTTTTCAGTTCTTTTTTTTTTTGCTGAATTATTGCATCTTTGATTAATTGATTATACAAATTTATAGAATTTGTATTGAATTTTTAATATTTTTTCACCGACATTGTTAGAAGATTACGATTTGCGAAATATTTTTGCACAAAATTGAACTCAAACGTAATCTCTATAATACAAATAAAACCAAATTATCTTAAAAACTGTATACATTTGTGATTATCTGAATGCTTTCTAAATATTGAATATAATAATATGGGTATAATAATATCGTGTATAGAAATTATTCTGAGCGTGTTAGCCCAGATATAGTCTCAAGACATATTTAGACATATTTTTTTGATTACTTAAAAAGCTAGTATCCTTTCTGTTGGTTAATTTCTGGTATGTTACGGATAATTTCTAAATAATGATATTTAAAGATATCACCATCAATTCGTACCAATAGAATATAGAAGAACTAACTAAAATTATATAATAGTAAAGATTTTCAAGTACTTAATTTATTTGGCTATGACTGGCCATCAGTCATTGTAGTAAATGGATTATAAGAACTCAAATTTCAACTTAATATTTTTGTTTGATTGTAAACTATCCTTTAATTCCATGGAATAATAATATTAATATTATTGATCTCCCTACTCTTGAAAGTAAGAAAAAATATTAGTGTAGTTTTGATATTAAAGATGTTGAGATGTGACATTGTATACTACAAATAAATCATCGAAAACCATTGATGTTTTATTCGGTGTTCCGCAATGTAGTTATCTATGTTATTTATTATTCCTTATATTTATAAATCATTTACCAGCTTGCATTAAGAATTCTATAATATTAATGTATGCTAATGATATCAAGCTGTTCCATAGCTTTAACTATTCCTATTAATGTTCCTTACTCCAATGATGTATGATGAATCTAATGGATCTCAATTTGATGAAGTGTAAACACATGATGTTCTACATAAGAAGTCCAGTACTCTGCTGATATATAAATAAATATCAACTTAATATAGTCGAAGAATTTCTTGATCTGGGTTTATTGCTTGATTGTAAACTATCCTTTAATTCCATGGAATAATAATATTAATATTATTGATCACCCTACTCTTGAAAGTAGGAAAAAATATATGAATATTTCATTGGTAATTAATTTAGTAAACAGTTCAATTAATTCTGAGTTCCTGGTTCATAGGATCGAATTCGTAATCCCAAATTGTCCAACTAGAAATTGTACTCTTTTAAAAATCAAATATTTTCAAACCAGTTATCCCAATTTTGATCCCATGAGACGTATATGCAATCAATTCAACAGTTTTTATCCATATATTGATTTCTCATTAAAATTAAGAGGAGTATTCTTAATTTAGTTAAATAATAATACTTTATAATTGAATGATTGTGTAAAACATTTTGTTGTAAATAGCTTTAAGAATAATGTATATGCTAGCCTGTAAGTAATTGTAATTTCATTGGCTATTAAATAAATACAAATAAATAAATAAAATAATCGAATAATTTCTATTCGAATAACAACCCTAGCAGTAAGGTTAAAGCGAATATATCTTTCAAGCCTGTACTGATATTAATTTGACTTTTTTTTCAACAATTTAAAAAGATTTTTAACCAATAAACACTTTTGCTATTTACTAAATTGTGCAAAAAATATAATTAAGAATATATACTTTATATAGTCGGGTTTGCCGGACTACAACTTCTACTTGTTAATTACTCAAGAAACTATGATAAATATAATATGAAAAATATAGCTCACTATCCTTTCGCAGAATAAAAAAAAAAAAATCACGTAAAATCATGTTGTGGTAGTACACTTAAGACAATAATTACTTCAAATTTAAATACATTTGAAAACGGCTATTTAAATAAATTAAGTCTTACTAAACTCACAATTAAATTCTTAAATTTTTTTACTTAAAAAACAATTTTAAAATCGCAACCGAAAATATGCAAAATCACATTTTTCTTGGACTTCAAATGAAGAAAACTTTTAGTTATTTATCCGTTTCAGACAATTTTAAGAATTTTGGCATCGATTTGTTATAGCATATTTTTGAATATTTTAGGCTTAGCAGTATATTTTATCATATTTTAATAGAAAATCCTTATTTTAGAGCATATTTTAGCAATTTAAATGGCATATTTTTGCATATTTTATACTTAAGAGCATAATTTTCCATTTATTATACAAAAAAGCATAATTTTGCATAATAAGGGGAAAATTGTGTGTTTTGTACCGAAGAGAATTTTTTACAGAATTTTTTATGAGTGAAAATTTATTTTACTGTCACCAATGTTTTTAAAATTCAATTTCATAATAATTTTCATCTTGATAGAAATTTTGTAATTTCTTTTAGCCTGAATAGCAATAATTTAAAATTTAGCAAAAAAAAAAACTATTTTCAGAGCATATTTTCCCTTTTAAAAAACTTTTTTTATGCGCATAAAACAAGTTTTAGAGCACATTTTTGGTTTCCCTGGTTATAAGTAAAGTAATAAAGTCAGAGCTTTAAAATTTTAGTACTTGAAACTGAATATTATTATTTTTAACATATACTATTTATTTTAAAAATTATTTATTGCGTACTTTAAATGATATTAAAGAATTAAATATTTCAAGAACATTTTCTGTAAATTTTATTTGGTGTAATGTCAAAATTCTTATTTTCCATTTGATATCCATATCGCTCTATAAGATAAATTATAAAGTAGCAAAATAAACAGACTGCGCATTCTTCAAAACTTTAGTCTTTTAGGAAAATCGAACATAAAATAAAAAAACTGAAAAAGCAGTTATACTATGTTAATCATATATTTTTACATATATAGAATTTTTCATGTATTGATTGTTTATTAATTTAAGATTTTGAAACTTTTTCTACAGTAAACCTAGTCTCAAAACAAGTAAAAAGGGATTTAAAAGTTTAAAATTATAACTTTTTATATAAGACTTTAACCTTAAGTTTTAAGGACATAGGATCTTTAGACCACAATCTGCAATGGCCCAAAATTTAAGTACTTATTTAAAGTACTAGTCTAATATACATTTGTATTTCCATATTGAAGTGAATAATATTCATAAAAATCATTTTTAACAGCGGTAATCTTCTTTATATTTGCATATTCATATATACATACATATCAACTCTTACAATTTCTATGAAGGCTTATAATTCTGAAGTTTTTTCGTCAGAGATTTTCGTATTATTTTACACACACACACACACACACCCAGCTAAAGAGAAACACATGCAACAAAATGTATCTATGGACGAGTGTAAATTTGTAACTGTAACATTGTATATTACATATACATATAATGTCTTTATATGTTTGAATGAATACACTTTTGTTAATTATAGTTTGTTTAGGTCATTAAAATCACCGCAAACGTGTGCCACCACTTTACAACCTTCGATGCACAAATGACGTACGTGGCTTTATGGTCAACTAACTAATTTGTAAGACTAGCTAAGAAAAAAAAAATATATATACACTAAAAAAGAACGAAAGAAGTAATAAACAAAAATACTCGAGACCTTTGTGTGAAAAAATAATCTTTAAAATTATGCGGTAATAAATTTTAGTGCACACTACTTTACAACGAAAGCAAAAGGGAGTCTACTTTGATAAAAAAAAAAAAAAAATTATAATTGATATCCAAGTTGTAAATTGCAAGATTTTAAGTTTATTTACATTGTCGCTTAGGAAAGACATATACCAAATTAATGAATCAAGGACTTTTTAATAAAGCATCGGCTTTTTTCAGCAATTGTTTTTTATTTTCAATTATCATTATTCTTTAAAAGAGCTATTATCTTCTTGAGTGCGCTTTAATGGCCCAATATTTTTATTAAAAATGTTTTGTTCCGATCTGCGACAAATTATATTTGGTGGACAATTTACACAGATCTGCAACTTAAGGAAATCCTACAAGAAAAATTCTAACTGTCATATCAGAAATAACGATTGGTACTCTGGAAACATTGTTATTTGATGAACCTTATGTAGGTTGCCTTCGTCACAAAGCCGGCTTTTTAACTTCGTCGCAGAAGATATTAAAATCGTCATTTCTGCTTTCCCACTAGACTTTTCATCTTCCATTGCTTACAATGACCATTTTCTTAACTTCGCTGTAGGGTGCAAAAATACCTTTTGAAAATCTGCGGTATACCATAATTTCTTTATTATTATTTAACATAGTAAATTGCTACACTTTATTATATTTTTGCATATACATGCTTGCAAAGTGAAAAGGCAGACAAAGTAATTGAATGACTATATGATGAGACTATTCGCTACAAGAGGTAAATTAGAAAAGAAAAAAAAACAGAAAAACACCTTAACGAATCAACTGACAACTATGAATACATTATGCATACATGCAAATTAAATTAAGATAGATAAGTCATCTCATACCTTTTTTCATTACATGATTAAAATATTTTATGTCTGCAATTTTAGAATACGAAATATCATAATTTTTGTTTATTAAATTATTAATAGAAGTGTTGAATGCCAGACGGTTTTTGTATACAAAGGGCTTAAAAATTTCTACATAATTCCAAATTAATAATAACAGTGAAAAAAAACACTCTTTATGTAACGTAGTGTAGTTTTTAGGCAGTGTTGCCAGTTTAGCATTTTTGAGACTAAATCTAGACATTTTATTTTGCTTTTAGCATCAAAATTTTCGTTTTATCTTATAGCTTTCTTTTCTAGCCTTTTTTGATTCTTAAAATTGCCTTAGAAAGGTTAAAATTTTATTATTCCTACAAAGAAGAAAATAATTTTTATATTTTCACTTACAAATTTTATTTTTACAGAATCATCCATTTAAATATTTTTGTGTATTAATTCGCAGAAAAAATCGAGATTACTTATATTGAACAAAAATTTTCATCTGCGGCACTTCATTCTATAAATTAGACTTAACTCATTTTATTGATTTACTTAATCAATTATTATAATAGTTTTTTAATAAACTTTATTAACCATGGAAACTATTTAAGGATATAATTAAAAAATTCAAAAATGACGAAAAATCACTTCAAAACATTAAACCATTTTTCATATGAAATATAACGCAAATTTGTATAAGAATTTTGTGGGCGATTTTTAATTGGATCATTTTGTTGGCAGCTGTACTGTATTTTATTTAACTTATTACAATATCTTAAAAAAGAATATTTTGAATACTAATGAGAACAAAAAAAATAAAATAAGTTTTAAATGAAAAAAAAATATATCAGCTTTTTTCTGACCTTATTTTTTGCGGAATTTAGCCTTTTATGACCTCTTTTTCTCACCTCCTGGCAACACTGTTTGTATTTAGGGGAGAGTGATTATTGAAACATTTTAAGAATTTTCAATCTACCACCCAAATCGGGAGTTATTTCCAAAAAAAGAAAAGATTTTTTGAACTTTACCAATTTAAAAACTTTTATCTCGAATATCTGTTACCCAATTTCAGTTTTTTAAACGGCATTAGAAAGCAAATATATTACTCTTTTTAAAAATTAAATATAGACATTAGGACAGGTCAATTTGTTCGACTGAGAAATAAGCGAAAAAGCATATAGGAAAACGAAACTGGACCAGAATACGAAAAATAAAACATAAATTTTACTCTTGTGTGTGGAAATTCCGGAAGTTATTTCAAAAATAGTACTTTTTAAAATTTTTTAAAGTTTACGCATCGTTAGTATTAGGTATAAATTTGAATATAAATTTGGAAATGTCATTTGAAATGGCAGAGTAAAAGTTGAAATATATATTCGGCGCACAGTGGCTCAGATTCGTTTTTTATCGCAAATTTTGCAAATTTTGCATCGATAGATATTTTAGAACTTTTTAGTTTTTTTTATGAAGAGGTATTTTCTTGAATTTTTCTCCAGTTTTAATTTCATGAAAATCGTTTCAGCAGTTGTTGACAAATTTAGGGCAAAAATTGAACTTTTATTTATTTTATTTTTATAGCATTTTTTACTTATAAAAAAGTTATAAGCAGATCATAAAAAAACATTTTAATAAAACCCAGGATAATTTTGTGAACAGGTTCAAAGTTTATCAATTTAGAACAAGTAAAACCGGCTCCACTACAATCGGTTGTTTTTGAACAAAAAATTACGATTTTGTAATATTCATGTTGTTTTTTATTTAAATAACATTAAGGACAAAACTTTTTTGTTTTTTATAATAACTAAAAGTTTTTTAATGTTTATTTTATTTTTACTTATATAACAATAAAATAAAATTATAATTATTACTCATTCGGTTGGAAAATAATCAAAGCTCTAGATTACAAAGTGATTTCAGAATCATATTACATAGAAGAATTAACCAATGCATATATATATAAATTTTAACATTATTAAAAAAACATAAATATTTCTGTCCTCTAGCAGCCCTTTTGCTTCTTCATTTATGTCCCGATGTTCTACTTTCCATTGACTTCGAATGCTAGAGATGAGCGGATCTGACGTTGCCAGTAATATATTAAATAGATTTTCAATTGTAGAATTTCCTGGGCTTCCTCTGATAAATCTCCAAGTGGTACTAAATGATGCTTAATGGCATCTTCTTCATGATAAAGGATTTTGTGAACTGTTGCAGACATATTTCTCCTTGGATATTTAGTTGTATATATTCGTGCAGTTTCCTTCGCATAATCACTAAATTTTCTAGCATCAATTTGTTCATTTCACACAAGTACATCGATAATTGTTTTAAATCTTGAAATGAGATTTATATTAACACCTGTTATTCAGAACCATCTTGCTGCGTTCTCATCATTCGTATTGCCTGATCCTTGCTTTGGTTGATCTATAATCAACCCATATTTAAGAAATTCGTCCCGACATGTTTCTTTTTTAAACTTCTTAAATCCTTATTGGTTGTTTCTTATTAATCCTGTAGGTTAAAAATCCAAATCATAAATAGTTTTTAGCATGAAAAAATTTGGGAGTAATTTCATTCAAATGGAAAAAGCGTTCTACAGACGGGTCCAGAAACGTGCAAAAGTATATATGTGGTTAAAGAGGACACTTTCACCTTTCTACTGGTAGTAAAATTTGTTTAACCCTTTTTGACCCTCAAAAGTTCTATTCCACTAAAAATAAAATTAGATTAAAATATAGTATCTGAGAAAATATTTAATAACACAGCAGGTATAAACGGTACAGTGAATCTTCATACTATATCTAAAGGACGATTATTCTATCAATGTAACAAAAAAAAATGTTGCCAATTATCGATAATAGTTTGCAAGTAATGATAATTTATTTCTAATGAAATTTACAAAAATCACATTTTTTATAAATTATTTGTCATGCCAGGCCCACAATTGCCAATATTTTGATCTAATTTTTTGACCACCATAGTTTCAATATGTTTACTATTGAATGGCATAAAAATTTTGGAAATCGGTGTCAACAAATATTGGACTTTTGGAAAATGAAATTAATTTCTGAACCACCGTGCGGCTAATATTCATAATTTGGTGGATATAATAGTTAATTCTAACTTTTCAATGAAATTAATGTAATAATTGAAATAAAATTATGAACTGCCGAGATTACCGATATATTAAGGATTTTCTACATAAAAGAAAGCAAAAGCAAAAAACGATATGTTAGATCATATTATCATATTTTATACATATCTAAAGATCATAATTTATCATAATTATTCATAAGTAAAATCTTGATAAATTTTTAATGTTTTTAATGTTTTACTCTTATTTATTTTAATTTATCAGGTGTGTCACAGAAATTTTTCGGAAGTGAAAATTTTCGTATAGTCGAATTCGTAACGTTTTTGTTTTGCTTCTTCAGCAAATCCGAAAGAAATTAAAAACACATTTTTCCTTAAGAAAATATGGCATCATTACATAACAGCTAATTAATGAACAAAAAAAAATGAAAACAAAATAAGAGAATCAAGAAATGAAATTAAAAGTGACATTTGTGTTTACTTTATTAAAAAGTTAATTTCAAAAGCGTAAACAAAATAGTTTTGTATGATTTTAAATATGCTTGGTGTTTCAATTGTGGCTGTATTAGAAGGAATAAGAAATGAACATTTCCTTGAAAAACTGAGGCGAAAATCATTAAGAGACACATCAGATCCTTTGTCTTTGATTTTACTAATTTTCTTTTGTTTGTATTCTTAAATGATGTTACCAAATCATATTTGTTTACATTTTTCTTAAATACATAAAACTTATTGGTAGCACGAAATTATTTATTTTCACCTTTTTTTTGATCACCTAAAATTAAATTTAAGAGAAATTATTAATTTTTGAATAAAATTAGATTTTTTTAAGTGAAATTAATAAATGAATAATTCATTGTTTATTTTCATTAACTTTTTGCATTTTATTTATCTGTAAAGTGGTGAAAATATCAATTTCACTTTAACATTTTAAAGTGGATTGAAAACGAAAAATTTTTTCGTTTTTCGTTTTCTGAAGAAGCTAAATACGATTTCATTTTCACTTTCGTACGAATTTGTGTTCTGTGACATACCTGTATATTTAAATTAAAGGCTTAAAGTTAAATTTTTCACTTTAAGCCTTTTTAAAGACAAACAAATAGTAAAAATGCAGTTAGATTCTAAGAAAAAAAAACAGCAAATAAACTGTCTAAAACAGTTTTGTGTACGTAAAATTTAAGTATCGTTAGCTAGGATTAACAATACAAACTCTATTTTTTTCGTATTTTTTGCTATTTTACCCGTACTTTATTAGAAAACATATTTTTTTAAATTATATTTTTATCGGAATAAAATGAGCTAGAGATTGTTAAACTCACATTAAAATTGTAGAAAATATGATTTTTAAATTTAAAATTTTAGGAGTTTTACGACTTCTAAGAAAATAATAAGTTTAAGAAAATTTAAATTGAATAACAGGTATTCGAGATGAAAATTGTTAAATCCGTGAAATCCGAAAAAATTCGCGGAGGATTCTTATATTAGACATGTGGACAATTGTGGACCGATACTTTTAATAAGTATAAAAAAAAAAAATAATTGAATACAGAATATTACGCTAATACTAATATTTATATGAATTTATGTACTTTAGGGTGATTCCCGAAAGTGGGCTTATATAGAAGCTATGGTAAATTAAGGAGCGATTAACATGCTGTTACAAAATAGCACTTTTTATTTTCACTCGGAATATGATTTAAGGTGAGTTGTAGATCTTATTGAGGACATCACAAAACGAATTTAAAAAATTTCGAAACACAATTAAAAACAATTTAAACTTTTTAAATTGATTTTGAAAGCAGAAGAACGTAGCGTTTTGACTATCTTTTATATTCACTCAAATTAAATAACAAATTATTCAGCATTTTTTAAATTTATTTCCCTTTTCTTTTTCCAAATTTTGACATTTTTCTGATTTTTTTTTTTTTTTTTTTTTTTGCTAAAAGACTAAATATATTTATTTACTAAGTTTGAAAGTCACTAAGCATTTTCTAAACTTTATTAAAAAAATTCTTCAAATATTTTAAGACAAAATGTTTTTTTTATATTTTTGAATTGGTTTTTAGTTTTTGAAGATAAAATAAAGATGTATTGAAAGTTTTTAAAAGTTATTACCAGGGCAATTTTTTCAAGCTATTCGCTTGAAAATTAAGCTTTTTTATATTTCTGAAGTATTTTTCAAAATTCAAAAAATTTCCCAAATCTTTACATAAATTTGCATGTAATGAATACAGCAGTTATTTTTTTTAAAATGTGATTAAAAAGATTTATTTAAATTATTTTGAAAATTTTATAAACTTCATATAGAAAAAAGTCCGACGTAACAAAAGTATAGTTATAGGTCTATTTACAATTAATTCTGTGCATATTATCCAATTTTTTCATGTTTTTATAAAATTTCAAAATATTAAATTTGGATATGTTCACAACAAAAATACCCTTAAAAATTATTACATTATTAAACCGCAGTTAACCTCAAAAAATTGTGGAAAAAAATTATTTTTTCTAGAAGTTGTTTAAAAATTTTGCTTTTTATATATGACCAAAGCAAACCAAATATACGCGGTTGAAAAGCCTGTTTCTTCTATTTTCCATAGAAGTTTAAAAGGGAAAAATAAATAAAAGAATAACAGAATTAGAAACACATTATTACAGAAATCTACCCAAAAACTTATTTTTTGAATAACTCAAAATTTTGAGGATGTATCGCAAATTTTAGAAACTGATTTATGATGTCCTCTAGAAGGCCTATAACCTGCACTTGTCAGCGTGTAATTAAAAAAAAGCAACAATCAAAAATAATTAAATTCTATTTAAACATTCTTAACATTTAAAATAAATGAAATTTGTAGTGCTCTTTTGTTTTACTGTTTTATTGTCAATTTGTTTTGTAATTTGGTTCTATGGTCTAATTAAAAATAGATTGTTGAGACACCTTAACAATTACACGGTTACTGAATATATTAACACCATTTAAGTATATTTTGTTCATAATATAAATATCTGTTCAAAAACGCTATAATGTGTAATGTCTCTTTCATTAATGAGTGTAAATTTAATTGATAGGTTCTTAGCGAAAAATATATTTCAATAAATACGTATACATAAATACAGTATACACTCGATAATGTGGTCATTTCTCCTTATTAAATACTCTATAATCCGTATTGATTTCAAATCTGAAATCCGGATTGAATATAAATTTTAGTTATATGTTGAAAAATAGAAATAGACTTATAATGGTTTTCATTTTAATCGACTTTTTCATTATTCGAATAATCAAATAACTCGGAAATGCTATTTTTAAATAAATCGAACAAGCATGCAAAGCTTTTAAATTACTTTTTAAAAAATAATACCTTATTTTTTTATTTCTTAACATTAATGTTATATTAATCTTTGATAGTTAAATCAATAGAGCTAAGAGTTTCACCTAAACTTTTAATTTTTAAAATCAAAATCTGATAAGGCATATTTATGAAATAAAAAAAATCTCAACTTCTTTAGATAAAGAAGTTTCACAAAGTATAATTTTACTGCTTAATTAATTTTAATTCCAAATCAATTCTATATCACAAGTTTTATCCAAGTTATCATCATATCCTTTACATCAGGCTGATACTCTATTGGTACACCAACTCCATACTAATTCCTATAGGTTGCACTGTCATTCGTAGAATCAACGATATGTTTCTCAAAATCAAATTCAATATCTTCTAATTTGTTTCTTATGGAAAATTGAATATAAAAAGGTGAATCTTTTTTTCTATATCTCTTACCAGAAACCAAATTATAAATAACAAATGATTAAAATTTTACATTATAATTTTTAAAATTAGTTTTATATATTTCATTTAATTTCTGTATTTGAAAAACAAACTTTAATTACGCCTTTTATTTCAGACACATATTCGATAAATTTCACTGAATGAATTTTTTTATACAATTCCAAACCGTATTTTTACTTGGCGGCTTACTATAACACTTTTATTTTAAACATTCTATATAATTTTTTAGAACTTAAATTAAAACATCTTTAAAAATAATTAAGTAAGGAAATTTTTAAAATATTTCTTTACCCGATTTGCTCGATTAATCGGCTACAGATTTTAATTAAATCGAAAAATTATTTGATATTATTTTGTCGATTATACGAACAAACCCTATGTAAGAGTTGATTCTAATTGAATTCCTTCATTTTCAGTTAAATATTGTTTCAAAGTTTTTTTTCAGTAAAATGATATACATACAAATTCGTTTTTTAGATAAATTATAAATTTTAAAAACTACAAATATGAAATTCTTTTTAGACGAAAAAGTTGAACGTGATGCTTTAACTGTTTCTTATATTAAATAAACAAAATATTTTTATACCTTTTTAGTAAAACAGGGCCAGAAAAAGCCTTGATAATCAGGACAATTTCATAATCCGTATAATAATAATCCGTATATATCAGTTATCTGGATTATCGACCTTTTACTGTATATACTTTCATCTATATTCATATACATATGTATGTATATGTTTTTATACACAGGTAAATAAAAATAAGTACTCATATACATATCACGTTTGTATGTTAATTTTGCTTTATTACTCAAGAAAGGTATTAAGGGTATTAAGTATTATACACCTTTAGAAAGCTTGTAAAAATGCGCAATAGTTTTTATAAATGAAAAAATGTCAATTTAGCAAAAATCGGGATATAAAAATTCAAACTATTACGAATTTCCAAAAATTCGAAAAAAATACTTTTCAGTATCAAAGATTATAATATATACTGCCTGTTTTTATAACACGAGCGCAAAAACCACTCGTCTAACTTACATTAAAAAAAAACAAATTTTGAAATTTTGTTTTTGTTTTAAATGTAAGTTAGAGGAGTCGTTTTTACGCCCGTGTTATAAAAACAGGCAGATAATTTTAAACTTATTTCTTCAAATATTTTTATTTAAAAACTTGATTTATTTTTAATTTTGGATATATTTTGATCTGTCCGGAAATTTAGATTATGTTATTAAATGTACCGCCAAAGAGATTTTCGAAACCAAAACTTCTTCTCTTAGAAGAAATAAGAAAGAAATAAGAAAGTTGTAGTCGATCAAGCACAACAATATGATACCCTTAAATGGACCTAATACGGGGCCTATGACCATTTATGGACCGATCCCTATAAAATTAGGCACTATGATTTCAGCTTATATTAAACTTATTTTTGTTAAATATTATGTTGATATTGTCATGTATGTGCGATTTATGCGAGTTAAAGTGATTTGCGAAAGTGGGTCTTATATGGGAACTATGCCTAATTATGAACCGATCTTCTTAAAATTTGTCATTCCGATTCACCATTATATAAAACTTATTTTTACAGAAATAGTGACATAAATAAGGCATTTGCAGGTGTTAAAGCCCTTCTCCGGCGAGTATTTGTATGGGGGGGTAGTTGAAATAATGGACTGCTCATAACCAATTTCAATAGGTTTCGTCATTATGCCAAAATAAACATATGTACTAAATTGCATCAAATTATGTTTAAAATTGCGACCTGTTCTTTGTGCACAAGTTTTATAATGAAAAACAATCAGCCTGCCATCAAAACGGACATCGTCATCAGAAAATGATTCTGAGTCGATTGGTATACTTTAAGGTGGTTGTTGGAATATGTTTTCTGTACGTTACAGTCCCTAGTGCAAACGCATAATATTACATCCATCTATGGTGGTGTAGGGTATAAAAATAAAAAAATACGAAATAAGAACCTTTTTATTCCTCAAGTCACCTCACAAAAAGACAAAGCCAGGACGAAAATTTTGAGAAACGGTAATTTTTAAAATGAAGCAAACCTTTCCGAAAATTTAGAGGAATTTTTAGTAATTTTTTTTATTTATTTTTGTTTTTTAATTGGTAATATTTTTCAACTGTTTTTTTTTTTTTTTTTTTTTTAATTGGTACTTTTATAACTTTTAACCACAAATTTGAAATAATTGTTATTATGAGCTAAAAATCATTTCAGGATATATTATCTGCTGTGTACTTATAATTACGATCACATATATAAATACAATAGAATGTTTAAAGATAATAAGTACAATAAATATGTTTTGTTATATTTGTGCAACAACAATACAAATAATCATACGTACATACATACATGCATACATATAAAAAATTGTGTTATATTAGTATTTGGTAAAATAACAATGTTCATTTAAAATTTAAATGAAACATAATGAGTTTTTAACATCCACTTATCAATTATGGATAATTTTAATTGAAAACTCAGTTTTTTTTTTATTTTTGTTATGCCCTACTCAAACAAGCATAAACATGTTCATATACAATTAAAAGCGAAGTTATTAATTAGAGAACTTTGTAATACACATAAACACACACACACATAAATACACATAAATTTTTGTAAACAATTAAAAGTTATAAAAATTAGAAAATAAAAGAGTTTGTTTTCATTTTAAATAGTTGTAACTTTTTAGAATTGGAGAGAGATTACACTAAATTTTAAAAATATATATTTAAAAAAATATTTAGAAAAAAATATATTTTTCTCGGATGCGATGGGTTATCAATGCCAACCACAGAAAAGTTTAATGAATTTCGAAATGTTTAAACATAAAAAAAAAATGTTAACAGAACTAAGACTAATAATTTCATAGTTATTTATTACACATTGAAATTTTTTATATGTTCATGAGGAATTTTAAAAATTTTCGAAGTTAAAGAGTTGACGTTACTCAAAACATGCTACGCATAGAATAAAACTAGAACGTTATCTGAGAGGAACGTTAATGTTGCATGAATTAGGTTTTTGATAATTGAATTAGCTTATTTTTTTCTCTCAGATATCTATCTAAAGGCTGGTTCAACCATAATGTACGATGTTAATTGTGAGTTATAGCTTAACGTCAGGTTTTTTTGCCCAACTTAATTTGACATTTCTTTGTTTCAATGTTTGACAAATTCAACCATGGAGAGGTGCACAACTGAGCAGCGCGTTAAAATTGTTGAAGCCTTTTGGTTGAACAGACATAAGTGAATGATGACTTTCCAAAGAAAATAATCTTCAGCTACAACGCACACTTTCAACTCAGTGGATTCGTTGACAAGCAGAATTGCCTTTTATGGGCTGGCGGCGTTATCGAGCCGTACTTGTTCGAAAATTACCGTGAATGGTATTCGTTATCGCGAGATGATAATTTACTTCTTGTGGCCAAAAGTTGAGAATATGGAGCTGGACGATATGAAGTTCCAACAGGATGGTATACAGCCAACGAAACAATGGCTGTTTTGCCAGAGAAATTCAATGGCCGTGTTATCTCACGTCGTGGTGATGTTAACTGGCCGCCACGATATATGATTTGATACAGAACTTCTTTCTTTGGGGATATTTAAAAGAAAAAGTGTACGTCAATAAGCCAAGAACAATTCAGGAGCTAAATGATGAGATAATTCGACACATTAACGACATTGCACCACAACTATGTCTCAGAGTCATTGAAAACCATCGGACTATCGGAAGCCATGTCTAGCATTTGGCCGATATTTTGTATCACACATAATTGTCATAGATATTAAGATAATTCTCTGAAAACTTTTTGTTTTATTTTGCTGGAATCACCTCTTAATTTCAGGTTTAACAAATATACTTACAAGTTATTTTATATGAAATTTTAAATCAATTTTTTTTTTTTTTTTTTTTGTCATTTATACATTTTAGATTCTTAAGTTGTATTATAGATTTGTGGAAATCAATATTAAACAAGTTAGGGTGGTATATTTGGCTGTGCCGAATCTTATACACCGATCAACCATGTTGAGATGTTATATGAAAAATTACTATATTTTAAAGTTGATGAAACAAGAACAATATCAAATTACAACACTAATTAAAAAATGAAGATAAAATTAATAAAAAAAAGGTATTTTGAAAATTTATATGTTGATTAGATTGATTTAAAAATTCTAAATTCGAGAAAAATATCTGCGATAGATCTGCGTAAGAACGAAGTTTGTAGCTCATATAGGAGCTTCTAAAGTATCTTCGGTTTTTTGGCGATATCTGGGTTATTTATGGACCGATTTTACTAATTTTTATTAACGTTCATCTAAGGAAATTCTCTGTAAATTGATTTATAAAACATATATATCTGGGGCTTTCTGAAAACTGATTTCAACAGACAGACGGATGGATGGACATCGTCATATTGACAAAGGATCTAGAATCTATATATACTTTTTGGGGTCCTAAATGAATATTGTAGAAATTACAAACGGAATGACAAACTTATATACACCCTTTACACCCGTGGTAAAAATATTCACTATTATAAAAAAATTACTTAGTTGGGAGCTTTTTCATTGAAATACGATATTTTCTTTTGAGACAACATATCTCCAAACCATGGATCTATAAATGCTATAACTTCCAAAATAAAACTGGGGTTTAAAAAAAAACTAGTCTCTTGTTGTATATATATATATATATATATATATATGTATATATATATGAAATTTTTCATCAGATTCTAAACACTGTGATTGATTCAAAAATGTTGCTGCAAACCAATTTTAAATCTTTTCCAGATACATGTTTAATTAAGTAAAAATTAGTTCAGTAAAATATATTAAAAAATAATGTAAGATAGAGGGATAAAATGGAAATAAAGTGACAATTAAAACTATTTATAATGAAATTTATGTCATAGATTAGGGTTTATTTTAAAAAAAAATTTTACACCAAAAACATACAAACGTAAAAATCTCAGACACAGTTTTTAATATTAATTACGAAAAAGTACTTATTTCATTTGTATAAAATATTTAAAATTTTTTAAGTCTTAGAAATGGCGTTATATTTTTATATTATTTCATTTTTTGTTAATTCAATGTGATTTATAATCTTTCGTTTTATTTTATTTATTAAAACAAATAATTTTCTTTATAAGAAATAATAGTCTTTTTCTTAAAAATGAAGTTTTAAAAAATCCAGGGGAAATTGATTTTTCTTTCCCGAGAAAACCCTAATTCGAATTTTAATAAAAACTATTTACGATGCAAAACTTGCCACTAAATAAAATACATGTTATGATTTTGCAAAAATTCACTAAAAGAAAAAAACTAAAATCACGCTTTTTGTACAAATATTATCAGGAGTGATAAAGTCCCCAGTAAAAAATTGAGCAAGTACTTCCAAAAAAAAACTTTTTCACCACTTCAAAAGTAGAACTAAGTGCACATTTTGCACTTTTTTGGAAGCTAATAAAAATTATGTTCAAAAAAGATTGAGAATAAATTGTATTTTTAGCAGAAAAAAAATATGAATAATTTCTACACAAAAAATTTAAATTTAATAAAAAATAATATTTGGTTTTGCACAGAAAAAATTATGACTAGATTTTTTTTAAATAAATCATAATTTAGCTTTAAATAAAATTTTATAAAAAAAAGTTGTTTGATTTTAATATATTATTTTATAGCTTGTAAATTCATTCTAAACTAATACGAGAAACAATAACAATTTCTTGTTTTCTGACAATTAAAAATATACAAAATAAATAAAATTATAAAAATGTTGACACAAAAAAATATAAAATCCATCATTTGCAGGATTCCAGAGGTAAGATATCTTAATTTTCGTATATATTTCATTACCAAATATATATTGTGATTTATTTTTGTGTATCTTCTAGATGAATCAAAAACATATGAAATATGCATGTATGTAGCAATATATTGCATAAATAATAGGGTCTATTGTATATTGCTGTATAATCCCCAAGTCTATTAAACTAAGTCCTTTCAATTGTGTGCCTAAACATGTAGCTCCCTCCCGTGATATAATTATGCGAAAGTAACCGGACTTCTTGAAGATAATTTAATGTGTTTTAATTTTTGTATTTCAAATCATTTAAAAGTATTTTTCGGAAATGGTCTTTAGCGGTAGTGGTCCTTAACAAAAATGATACATGTTTGCAATCGTAAATTGCCCTGTTGTACGGTTTTGGCGGTACCAAAGAAGTTTACGCATTTGTTATATCCTATATATTATGGTTTCATTGAAACTTATAAATTTCACTCCGTTAAAAGTTATGTAAGTTAAATTCATTTAAAAAAGTCTCCATTAATTAGTTAGTATTATATAAAAGTTTCGCTTCTCTACACCAAATGTTTATACATGCATTTACATGATAAAATACAATACTAACATTCGATCCGAATTATTATATATATTATAGAAAATGTAAAAAAATATTAAATAAAAAATAAAAATTGTTTGAAAATCTGCAAAAAAAAAATTAATATTATTTTTATTGATTTTAATAAACCATATTATTGAATTTCTTAAGAATTTTCAAATATTCAAATTTATAAATATTAAAAATATTTTAATAAGAAAAAAATTAAAAATTTTCCAATAAAATATTTACGAATTTAAATACTTAATTTTACTAACTCTGTGACAGGTCCGATTTCAATAAAAAATATAATCGGTTTTATGAATTTAGTAATAGAATACGAAATTTAATTCTTTCTGTGTAAGAAAATAAATATTTCACAAATTGAAATGTAATTTTATTATCTATTAATAAAGCTAAAACCATACTTTTATTAAAAAAAATTATACATATTGTTTTAAGAGAAAAGAATGAGAAGCATAAAAGAAGAACATTCTAACAATGACAATCATGGGTTAAAAAAAGAACTTTTGCAACTATTTTTTAGCACTAAGTACAACACAATGTTTTTTCAGCTCTTTTTCAGTTCTTTTTTTACTGGATTTAAACGACTATATTTTTCAAACCAGTACCAATATTCACTTGATTTGTTCAGCGAATTATTATCCATAATTTTTTAAGATTTTAAATCAATTTGTTAATGTTTACGAAATCGTGCAAAAAATAAACTTAAAAATTGTTCTTTTCATTGAAAAATATTAAAGATAAAGTAATAGTTTTGACATGTGCTGGTAGTACATTAAAAGTTCCAAGAAATAGCTTTGTTTTGGTTTCTATAAAGCAAAAAAAAATTATAATTTTTTTTTTTAAAGTTTTAACTTAAAACTTCCTCAACTTTTGAGTGCATTGGTAAAAATAATTAACACGAACAGATTTGCATGAATAAACATTGGCGTTCCTGTCAGAAGAAAAAATTTTGAAAATATGTTTACTCAAAATTTTTTAAATTCTCATATCTATATTAAAGAGCCTCACGGAAAAAAAATTGCAAATGTACCCCCCTACAAATGACGATTAGTATGTTCTTATACAATTCTCAAACTATTACATATCAACGTTTTCATTAACAAACTTTTAGCTATAAGACTTTAAAATACAATAGAGATTACTAACACTTGAAAAAAGCATTTAGATAACTCATACATCAACGTAATACTGAGATTTTATTAAATTTTTTTTTTCATATTTTCATTATTTAAACATGAAATTATATATACAATCGAACATGTTTTAATATGTGTGGGATTTTGATGTGCCATTGATACTACTGAAGATTATAGACAATTAACCCTTTAATAGCATAGGAGTAAAATCTATACATTTAGTTACCAAAGGGTTAAAATAGCAATTTTTGCAAATATATTATTAGGAAGCATTTATTAAACTTAAATGTTAATAAATTTGTGAAAAATATGATAAATTCTTTTAAAACTGCAATAATAACCAAACAAAAGATTGACTCTAAAAATTAGATGCTATTTTACACGGATACATAGTTTTTTCGATAAATGTATACTTATGGCAACATTTATTTTCTTAACCAAACATTTATTTGCAATAAAAATTAACTTAACCTATTATGGGACGGTGATTTCGAAAATATTACTTTTGCTATTAAAGTATCAAATGAATGCATATATCGATAGAGTTCAATGAGGCCTTTCCAATGATGTACAAAATGCTCAATTACGATAGAAAATGTCCAAAATATTCAAACTTTAATAAAATAGTATTTAAAAAAATCATCATTATTTTTTATTCGTACTGAAATCCATAACCTTTGTAGTTATGCAGGTTTGGGTATATAAATTACCTAGGTCAATATTAAAAAATAAAGTTGAGATTATATGGAAATCGTTTTAATTTTAATTTGTATCAACAAATTTTTAGGTAAATAATTTACGTCATTTTTATAGTTGAGGCAAATACTGAATATTAAATTTTTATTTCTTCAAAGGTATGAAAGCATGATAAATTAAGTTCCTTTGATTTAATTATTTTTGATGTATTTTATTGAAGTTTTAAATAACTATTTATAATATATTGAATGCCCCTGGGTTGCATGGAATACTAAAAGTTAATAAAAATACAAATTGAAGAAAACATAAAATACTGCTTTGTCCAGTTAAAACTTCCACTTTCATCGAAAAAAAAAAAATAAATAGCGACTTTCCATTTTCAGCAACATGAAATTCATGCAGCATGCAGTTTTTTAATGTTAAAATTAATCTATATTAAATTTCATAAGGATAATTATTAAAGGCTGCAATATTATTAATTATTGTTGGTGTAACAATAACATGGTATCAATTGATCAAACATTACCCTATCATTTTGTTGCAGAGATTCGAGCTAATTTTTTTAACTTTGTGGTATCATATTTAGTACACGTATAACAGTTATTTTTTATTGTCTTTATTATACTGTTGTTGAACAAATAATAGGCATGTCTCATTAAAAATTAATATTGGGCGAATTTTATTTTTTGTTTTTAATTTTTCCTAAACTAAAAAGAAAAATTATGGGACAAACTAAAAAATTTCCAAAAATCCCCAAAACCTAAAATTTATCCCCAACAAATTCCCTAATACGGAAACTAAATTTATCATCCCCATTTGCCAAAAAAAATCCCCAATTTGGAGATAAATTCCCTGATCTGACAACGCTGTTTTTAAAACTCTCGATAAGGCCCTATAAACATTTAAAATTAAAAAAAAAATGTTTTTTGGAAAATCCATAAATATTTTAACTATAACAAAATCTTTGTCCGTTAAGATATATGAAATGATGTAGATTAAAAAAAATTAAAATCACAAAAATGGAATTTTTGAATTTTGCCCATAAAATACACATTTGTTGTAAGTCCGGTAAAACACGAATTCAAATTCTTTAGAACATACTGATGTTACAAAAACTACAGTCAAAATTTCAATACAAAATAGGTCAAATTCGGGAGGGTCTGATTGGGCTAGTTTTCAACTCTAAAATTAGGTCCGTGAAGATACCTTTCAGAGGAGTATAAAATTATTATATGTTTTTTAAGGAAATTTTATTTTAGAGAAAAAACTTTTAAAATACTTTTTAGCCCAAAAAAATATAATTTTTGCTATTTGCCATTTCAGGATCATTTATTTTAGGAATCGAAAAATATATCAGCTATCTAACAAGATCGGACAAAAATGTTGGGCTATATATTGAAAAAACTGCACTAAGATTTTGTAAAATTGAAATACCAAAAATTTCAAATACTAAATAACTTGAAAACTATAAGCGAAAAATACCACATGCAATCATATTTTTCATAAGCCTTTAAGCTCTACGATATAAAAATAAGATAAGAAAGAAAAATTTTGGCAAGCGGTTAACAATTTTCTATGTTAGAGGTGGTACCCTATTTTCAACCTTAATAGCTCCGCTCCTGAGGGGCCTGTGGGGCCACCTTCCAAACTTAAGAATGTACACTCCTTTGCTACGTCTATGTGAAATTGTATATAAACCCAACTAGCTGAATTTACAGATATATTTCCAAAAAGATTCGCTTCTGTTCCACTGTGCATTAAAATAAATTTTGTAAAGCTGCAATAATAAAATTTATCACAAGGAGATAGATTAAATTAAGTAATATTTCATAAATGAAAAATTCTTATTTTAATTCATAAAGAAAATTTTTATCTTTATATACATTCCCAACTTTATAGACTTTTAAGTGAAACTATAGTAAACAAAAATTTTATCAGGGGATTTAATTTTATAAAATATTGCTCCTCAATAAAAAAGCAAAAACTTTAGGAAGGTTTTATGCTTCAAAAGCCGCTACAATAAAATTACAACGTCAAACTTTCCAATACCAAGTATGTATATACTTAAATATATTGATATATTCTTCGTGCGTCTACTTAAAGGTATGAATCGAAAGCTTCTGACAACACATACAACAAAAAAAAAACAATAGTGTGTTAGAAAGGAAATGAAGTAAATTTTCAATTCAAATGCCAAACAATAGAATGATATAACGAACGATATTGTAATTCAGATTCTGTTGTATTGTAACTAAACAATATAAATGTTGTTACTTTACGTCCAACATCTTCTTTTTAAATTTTTTAATGGAATTGTATGTAACTGTATTTGAATAATATTTTGTTTGTATGTGCGGTATACTTCTAACTGTTTGTTTACAATCCCTATGTTTAGGAAGCTGTCAAAGTAGAAATAGATAATGTGTTTGTATTTCATTGATTAGCATAAAACTCTATTAAAGAAAGTATTCTGCAATAACATGTTTTTATACTCATAACAGAACAAGGTATTGACTCTTATAATGCTTTAAGTATTTTTTTCTTTTTTTATCCTAGTTACACAAATTTTACATACGTAAAATCTAGTTTGAAATGAAACTTTTCCAGATTACAATTGTAAATAAATACTTAAGTTTAAATTACGTTGTATATTTTATAGGTTATTTTATATTTTTAATTTCCTAAAATTTGTATAACATTTCAATTGCACTCAAATGATTATAAAATATAATAAAAGAATAAAATAAGAATATTAGAACTTATTTAAAAGCTATAAATATGCCTGGGTAATTCCAACAAATTTCAACCCAAAATTACAGTTTTAAAATTTTTTTATCTTTGATTTTTTTTTAATTTGGGTTGTTTATTAAATCAGTCATTGTGCATTTTATCGCGGCTCCTGTTTTATACACCTTTAAATTAGGACACCTCGGGCATTTTTGTCAAAAAATAACAAAATTTAAGGTTAAATAACTTTCTTGAACATTATCCGATTTTAAAAAAATTGGTATCAGTAGAAAGGACTGATATTCCTCTTCATCATAATTTCATAAAAGTTACAACACTTCCGGGTGCAAAAACCTCTAAAATGAAAAATATCCTTTATCCTGAAAAGGGATCTTTTAATTTTCATTGTTTTTTTCACATACTGTTTACAATCTGAAGTTATAATAGTTTGTCTATAGCAGTTAATACAATTTTACTAACAAATTAACAGTTTTTTAAGTGCTCTGATACTTTTATTTTAAACTTAGTATAACAACAAATAGGAAAGGAAAACACAAATAGTGATAAGCAAGATCGTCTATTTAATACCCTACATGCTTGTGTATAGGCACTAAAATGATTATCTGATACTTATGGAATTTATTACAATAATTTATACGTATATGAAAATTATTTATGTAAAATTTTTTCGTTTTTATTATTTAAGTATTTTTAGAAAATGTGAATTATATGGGAGCCATGGTTAATTATGGACTGATGATTATAAAATTTAGTGAAGTGGTCTATACTTGTACAAAACTTAGATGTGTTAAACTGTATCTCGATATTGATATTTTTTTGTGAGTTTTATGCAAATTTAATTAATTTTCAGGAATGGGGATTTTATGGGAACCATGTTCAATTATGGACCTATTATTTTGAAATTTTGTATGATGGCTTTTCTGCAACTCAAACATATAAAATTTTGTATTAATGTTAATATTAATGTGAGATTTATATGCTTTTAAGTAATTTTTAGGCAGCGGAACTCACATGAAAGCTATGATCAGTTATGAGTCAATTTTCATAAAATTTGGTACAATAATCTATGTTTATCTATGTGTTGAAATTACTTAAATATGACATATTTCTGATATTTAAATGCCTTAAACTACTATACAGAGGAAAAAAGTTGTGAACCCCACACATAGGTGAAATAGTGAACCGATCATTATCAATTTCAGCATATTTTTCCTTTGTGAACCCATGTATCAAATTTGAGTAAATAATCTTTAAAATCGTCACAAATAATTCGGCGGATTTTGTAAAGTGGATTACAGTATGTTAAAGATCTGTTAATGTGTTCCTGAAACTTTTAAAATAATAACAAATTCTTTTTCGGGATCAATAATGTGCCATATATATGCGATTTATTTTAATATCAATATGCCTAAAAACCACTTAATATCTAATAGAAAATGTTTCAGTTAGTAAAGAAATTATAACTTCTAATCACATTGAGATCCCATTTTGAAATTTTCACACTATAATGACAAATTAATTGTAAACATTGTGCAAAAAAATAATTAAAATTAAAAGAATTTTCTCAGAATATTCAAGAATAAAGAATATTTTTGTCATTTTACATGTCCTTATGCCAGAAAGATGTTTAATTGTTATGAGTTTATGATAAAAAATAATCTCAGGCATTTCCAATGATACTAAGTTTTCTGAAATGCGGAATGCACATAAAAGTTATTCAAGCTTAAATTTTTCTAATTTTTGACAAAAAAGCTCGAGATGTCCAAATTAAGATGTTCATAGAATATAAACCGTTAGAAATATTATGCAGGTTAATACGGTATATAAATCGCATGGAGGGTTAGAGTATATGTGCTGAATTTTATTGCAATCGGTGATGTTCAAAATCCGAGTTGAGTGAAAATTTTTGGAATTACCCGTCTCTATAAAAAAGGATTTGAAATATTAATAAAATATTAAGTATACGACTACGATAACATGTATTACTGTAAACAGTATGTATTATCGCAGCAAAAATTACTACGTAACCGGATGCAGATTTGCAACAGAGAGAGAGAGAGAGAAATAAACATTCTCTTATCAACCTGCTTCAGGAAGACATGAATATTATTCACGATGTCACACTTGGTAGGTATCTTTGCCCCATTAAATATTACTCTCATGCATTTCTCTTTCATGTGCATTATTTTTAAAGATCGTACAAGCTGCGAAATCATACCGTTTTGAATTTAAATAACAAATCAGTAAATTTTTTTTTTTTAATTTATTTGAATTATTTTAGTATTAAATTTTTTAATAAAAGAAACCACAAATTATCGTTGATTTTTGACTCTCCAACAAAATAAATAAAACCTTATTTAATATATACTTCAAAGAGCCTCACTTATATGATTCCCAAAATCTTGCATCTGAATTTTTAAATTTACGTGAGCTGGACCATTTTAAAAACACTTCTAAAAGTACATATTTCTTTCAATATCATTATCAAAATTTTCGTTAAAAGAAAATAAACCTCAAATTGGAATAGAGGCGTACTAAAAACTGAAATATTTAAATAATTGTTATGTCCCTTTTCAGTTGCAGAATATTAAGATTTGACTAACTTTTTGGTCATATTTTCTTTATTAAAATATATAATTTTATATATTTCGGGCATTTTTCAACATATATCCTGATACTATTGAAGATTACACAGTCACATGAAAGTAAGTAAATATAGATTAATTTATGAAAAATATAATAAGTTCCTTTAAAACCGTGATGATAATCGAATTAAAAAGATTTTTAAAATTTAGTCACTATTTTACACGAATTTATACTTTTTATGATAAATGTATGATTTTGGTAACATTTATTTTCTTAACTAACCATTTATTTGGCATAAGAATTAACTTAACTAATTATAGAACGGAAATTCTAAAATATTACTTGTGCGACTAAAGGGTTCAATGAATACATATATCAATAGTATTGAATTAAACCTTTGCAATGATGCCTTAAAATATAAATTACGATGGAAAATGTTCAAAATATTTAAACTTTAATAAAAAAAGTATTTAAAGTAAAATATTATTAATATAAATATAATAAATTAACAAAGAAAACATGAGGAGTATGTTATGTACCGAATAGAAATTTTGGATAATCCATAAGCCCCTGTTTTTCTGTTATCACACAAAAAATAATAAACACAAAGTTTCTTTAAAATACTTTAATAAATAATTCCATTTTGTTTTTATAAGTAGTTTTTATTTCAAAAAATGTAATTTTACTTATAGTATTAGCAATTTGTTTTTTATACCCCACCATAGGTGGTTGGGGTATTATGCGTTTGTGCTGATGTTTGTAACGCACCTAAAAAATCATCCAACACCCACCTTAAAGTATACCAATCGACTCAGAATCACTTTTTGAATCGATCTAAGGATGTCCGTCCGTCTGTCTAGCTGGGTGGATGGCTGGCTGGACGGTCTGGACAATTGGCTGGCTGGACGGCCTGGACGACTGGCTGGCTGGACGGCCTGGACGGCTGGTCGCAATTTTGATTATAATTCAATGAAATTTGGCAGGTAGGACTTTCATGACACAAGGACGAAGCCTATTGAAATTAGTTATGATCGGACCATTATTTCGCCTAGCCCCCATAAAAATGTCCTCCCAGAATAGGTGTTTAATGATTATAAATGCCTTAAAAATAGCAATAGTTTAATGAAATTCGACCTAAGGTAGTTTTCTATAAGGGTCAATCTTTGTGCCAAATTTCATGAATATCGGTCAATAATTGACAATAGCTCCCACATAAAATAATCACACATAGGTGATTTTTTTAAATTGTATTATCGACACAAGTAAGTTTTATATAAGTAAAAATCATAGTGACACTCCATAATTTTCCATATCTCCCATATAAGCCTACTTTTGGGAATCACCCTAAAGTGCATAAATTCATAAAAATGTTAGTATTAACGTAATATTCTGTATTCGTATATTTTATTTTACACTTAGTATAAGTATCGGTCCACAATTGTCCACATGTCTAATATAAAACCCATCCACGTATTTTGATGGACATGCACAATGTGGTGTGGGGCATCATATGGTCGGGCTTGACCGACTATATTTTTCTTACTTGTTTATTTTAAATTTAGTATTCTTTTTTTAGTTTTCACGAATAAATTCATTTCTTGACACTTTGAAGACACGACCTCAACTTATTAACGCAGTTGAAATTCTTGAACAACAAGTGGAATTTTTGTTCCCATGAAATTTTTATTCCCCTTGTTATCGTGAAAATTCCGTAAAAAAATTTTTCCGCTGTCAGTTCTCAGTGAATGTAAAAAAAAAGGAAATTAAAAAAAATCTATTCAAATCAAAGAAACGTTTGTTCAAAAATATACACGTACACATATAATATTTCAAAGAAAAGTTAAAAAAACAAAGCAAAATATTTAGTATTGGAATGATAGTTTGATTGCAACGTTAGTTTATTGCATTATTTAACTTTTATGTAGTAAAACAATTCGACTACTTTTTGGAAACCCAACAACATAAAAGAATTGCAAAAAATTAAAGAGTACAAAAAGTTTAGAATTGAAAGAATAATTTTATTGCAAGAGGAGGAAAGCAAACACCAGCGAATTTCTAGTCGAGGTTTGCGGGACGCATCTAACCCCTTGGAGTTACCCTATACATTATAAGTGACCTAATTCAATAAAACAAAAAAACTTTTAAATTAATTCTCTGTATTACATTTATCCACATCTTTCGAATGCTTCATAAATCTGCAGGCAATCGACCTGTTATTTTGCATTTTGTTGAGCAGTATATCAATTTGTGTGTTTCAGTTTTTTAAACTTTAATATTCGAATTATAAGAAGAACTACTTACATGTTATGTTCTGTTCCCCAGTAAAAATAAAGTAAATAAATTAAAGGGAAAAGTGAAAAAACTAGCGGGAAAAAATCATTCACGACAAGGAGAATTTTATTTTAGCATGAAATTATTCGTGAGGAATATTTTCACAATTGCAAATTTAGGGAAAAGGAAAACATTTCGAAGGAAAAACTATTCATGATAGGAGTGATTGTATTAACTAATTAAGCAGATGTCTTTGTTTTTGTTTCAAACAATTCGTAAATATAAATCGGGAGAAGAAAAAACATTCGCTTACAAGCGAGAGGGGATACAGTTTTGATAAAACAAAAATGTGAGCCTAGTGTAACTTTCTGGCGTATGTTAGATATTGGGAATGTAAAAAAAGCATATTGCACTCTATCAACAAGAGGATATTAACTCAAAATTTTTTAAATTTCAGTTTTTGCAAGAAATCAACTAACAACATTAATATATATCTACTGTAAAAGTTAGAACATATTTTTGATTACTCTTGCATCTCTAAAATCACATTTGAGACCATTTTCGTGATAGTGTAGTGACTACATTATTAACACAGTATTAACTCAAAAAATAGATATTTTATTTTGCAATAATTGAAAAATGTAAAGGAAAAACAATGTAAATATATTTTCAAATGGAATTTGCTTGCTATGATATATTCGGATTTTCAAATTCTTTTTTTTGGACTTTTACTGAAAATTTTAAAATTTTGATTTAATACCCTCTCGTTGACCAAATGCGATATGTATTCAAAGCTAAAAGCGTAAATAAGTCTAAATTTTATCAATCAAATCCATTTTACATTCTTCTACAAACATATTGTACTTACTAGAAACGTCTTTAATCCTACTGGGATTCCCGAGTACCTTTTTTGACTTTAAAATACTCGCATTTCTTAAGATTGAGATATCTTTAAAGTTCAGAAACTGAAGACACCTCGAGTTTGTTAACTTGGTATATGTATTAAATGGCCTTAAATTTGAAACCTAGGGAAGTCCATACACAGGGTATCCGGGTACAACCATATAATTTTTATGTGTTTTGCACTACAACAAACTTTATTTTGCAGTAACTATTATTTTTATTGTCTTTTAATTTATTGAAAGTTAAAATTAAAATTTGTTTTTGTTTAAATTAGTCAGGCAAACGTGACATTGTATAAAATCTGGTTTTAAAGAAAAATTTGAGTCGTAAGCAATCTAGCTTTAAACTTTCAATGTTATTTAATAGCTAAAGAAAGAGGAATCAAAGATAATATATGACAACTTTCAAACATTTCTCACTATCACTATTTTGCCACAGTCTTCATAATTATTTTTTCATCATTTATGAATTCTTTTGTTTTTTTTTTATCACATGTAAAAATGTCCAATATTTTTACTCTAAAATGTCATTAAGAGGCTCAAAATGTTAATATTTTTTCCGCTATTTGTGCCAGGTCACATAAACTTGACAGGACGTTGTGACCTCACTGACAACATTATTTTGGATTGTAAGTTATAATTAAGCTTGAACAATTTTCGTAGAGGAGCTTATATGGACCCTGTGCTCAATTTTGGATCAGATTAGTGCCATTACATTACATTACATTTTGAGAAGCGAACATAATAAATATTTGCTACTGTGATGTTTATGTCTATAAAAATTATTTTAAAGAATGAAATAAGGTTTTTAACGTATATAAAACTATATGTATTGAATTATGTAATATTTAAAAAAATTAGGAAACCTATTCTAGGGAAAAATTTGTATGGGGGCTAGATTATTATAAGTAAGTATTGTCAAATAATTTTAACAGTATTCGTATAAACCAAATTTCATCTAATTGTGTTAAAAATTGTGACTTGCAGCTTCATTAAAAGTATAACATGGACGTATAGATGGACGGACATTGTGTACATACTCAAACAAGTTTTTTCTGCATGTATTTATCAGTTTGCTTTTAGATTTATAACTAATTAAATAATTAATAATAAATAATTAACATAAAATTATAATTTTTTGTACAAAATCAACGAAAAATCCACTAAGGTATCAGGGTACACCATGTATTGACTAACGTCAATTTTTTTGGGTATATACCGTAGGTTTAAAAATTGATTTAATGAACATAAAGTTTTACAACAACATACTTGTGGTATGAGTAATATTAATTAAATATAAAGTATACGCCTAAATATATGTATCCTACTTAAATTAATAATAACGTTTTCTTTAAAAATTACTCATACGCCTCGTAATAAGAAAATAAGAAATTCAAATTATTTTTTAATGTAAGCACAACTAAATAAAAAAACAAAAGGTTTTTTTATCAATAAAGGTATTTGAAGTTTTTGAAAATGTTACTACAGAAGTCTAAAAATGTTTCTCACAATACTAACATTTTTTTTACAAGCTGTATTAACTACATACTTTACTTCGAAAATATTGAGACAAAATCACAAGTAAAATACGAAAAACTGTTTGTTTTATCCGTGTAGGTATATTTATTTAGCTTTTTTCCTTTTATTATTTTTATACACATTAAAACAAAAAAGAAAAAAAAGACGAGAATTGGACCAGCACTCAAAATTAAAAGCAAATCAATTGCACTTAATAAATAAAAACCCACAACCTCAAAAAAGTTAACGCCTCAACTAACAAACACATTTAAACACAAAAAACAAAAACAACAACAATAAAATGGCAAAAATAAGTAAAAATAAAACAAAACATATTATAAAACCACTTGTATACGTAAAGAAAATAAATGGTTTTTCCATTTAGTTTGACAATAATGCTTTTTGGTTCATGTGTTTTTGTTTGCTTGATTGTTCCTCAATTATATACGAACATACACTGCATGTTTGTGTGTAATAGGGGTGTAACTTTTTGCAATTTCAGAAACATTGCCGTACCAAACATGTTGAAGTTTTTAATTTAAGCATTTTTGTAAACTTGAAGTATTGGATTACTTTATATAAATATGTTGTTTCGTGCTGCTAATTTATATATGTTGTAACGGATAAAAGTCATATGTATGCGTTTTTGAATCACATGTTTAAAAATTTAATAAATATATTATTTTGTTTCTACTATAGTTATTATTACTTTAACCTTTTTTATTTGTTGTACATTTATTTGGAAATGAGAAGAACGCCATATATTATTAATAATGATTAGTTACGCAACAATACCACTCTGTGTTATGGTACCAAGAATAACAACCTTATGTAAACAGCTGTAAGTTTAGGTATGTTTGTTAGTATGTATGTGCATCGACACTATAAAATAACTAACAGACAGGGTTATCAGATGTGGTGATTTTTCCCCAAACGTGGCGATTTTTAATTGCTTTTCGCGACAAAATTTTCCGTTTGGCGACATGGCGAATTTTTTGGCGATATATAACATGGTAGCGATTTGTTTGGCTATTTTTTTTTTTTTTTTTTTTTTTTTTTTTTTTTTATTAAATAGGCAATTGTGGAGAAAAACTATTAAATTTTCTTAATTGAAATCGAATATTTTTAGTACTTCCCTATCAAGCAAAATGAAGAGCCTCAATTTGTAAATAGCTTAAACTTAGTTTACAAAATTTTATCCCCAAAAAATATATTTTACAATACTTATGTATTAAATGTTTGATAATTTCTTTTCCATCATCTTTCAAATATATTAAGGTTATTAATGATTTCAGTTACAATGAAATAAACGTTTATAAATAAATTAATTCTTTGAAATAATTTAAAAGTTTAATAGGATCAATACGGTTATATAATGTTGGAATTATTCTTTAAAAAAATATAATAAAGTCTAATAAATTTTAAAAGCTGATGACCTTAATAGGAGCTATGTATCAGAAAAGAGTGTTTTAAGTTGTTTTTTTTATTCATTATTCATTACTCTCAAAAATGAGACTACTTTTTTCAACAATATGGGAACCCATTTTTAAAAGTGCTCGTTTTTGAGATATTTAATTTGGAAAGGCTATAAAAGTGTTGAGTTTTTGAGCTTTAATTTAATAAGTTACCGCCGTATTAACAAATAACTTTTAAATTAAAAATGCATTTTAAATCAAATTTTTTATACAAATTTTGTCTCAAAAATGTATTTTAAATTAAAAATACGGAGGTTAATTTTTTAATTTAAACAATATAAACAATTAAGATTCTATTGAGGTGTATAATACTGAATTTCTATTATCAAATATATTAAAAACGCTAATAAACAAAACTTTAAACTGGCAAAAAAAATATAATTCTGTAAATAAGCTAGCTAGTGTTACCAATGAACAACTTTTCAATCAATAATATAAAAACATTTAAAATCGGGCTAAAACTAATTTAATTTATGATTGGAATATATATTCAACCGATTTATTGTTTAATATACATAAATATATTTTCAATTAATTCGCTACTTTCATAATTAAGTTTAAACCCAAATGTTGCGTATACGATCGCTAACTTGGAAAAACGTCTGTTACCATTGAACTCAGCGTACTTGAATTAGTTTTACCAGTAGGGTTAAAATTTGCAACTAGCACTGTGTTATTTTTAGCTATTCAACTATCTATATATATCTATACTATTGTCTGAATTAGCTGAATTTACATTTACAAATTATACGAAGTTTTAAGTCCCAAAAAATTCTACAACACTTAAAATTGTATTTCTTTAAGAAACCAAATAAAATTTTAATATGACGATTTTTGGCGATTTTTGATAAACAATTTAGAGACAGAGACTCAAAAAAATCTGAGAACCCTGGTAACAGAAGGCAGTTAAAGTTAGTTTACCTATGGCTGTCGACAGGGTAAGGCCTTATTTATTCTGAGAGGAGGCTTTTCCTCCGTCAGAATAACACAAAAGTTTATTTTGTGATTGCTAGTTTTTACACAATCCCAAAAATACTTGCCCTATAGCCAATATAGTTTATTATACTGGGAGGAGGCTTTCCATCTGCCAGTTTAATAATATTATATTTTTCTGGTTGTGAAGTAGTACAGAGCTGAGTGGTTTACCCTCAATCTAGAGCGAATACAGTTTGTTATTGAATATTGACGGTTTGAGGGGTTTTACCTTTGAGCTGAGCATTCAACGAACTGTTCTAGTGCAACAGACGGCATAGTGAAGATCGGTGCGAGACCGGTACGGTAATTTTTTTGGCTCATCGTAAGTGTTGGAAAAAAAGAGAAATTGTGTTTTTTTTTTATTTTGTAATAAACCCTGGAAGCCGAGAGCTCTACGCCAGCATAAGGTGGAAACACGTCGTTACACTGTATTCAATATAGATATTTTTCTCTTATAAGAAGGAACGTTAACGCGAAAATATTGTGTTTTTTGCAAATTTTAAATACTTTTTTTTCTTTATTTCAATTAAATTAAAATCTTTAATTCGTAAAATCGTTAATTTTGAGAAAATTTTTGGACACAAATTTCGAGACTTTCCATTCTATTTTCCGATTCAAATGCATATATTATTTTTTTTAATAACTCTAACACAGCACTTGATCTTTTTAACCAACAAGTTTAAAAAATATTTTTAGTATTACACAAAATATTAAAAACAGCAATTTTTTACTCACAATCATAGTTAATATCCAAATATTTTATTTCAATATTTTTAAAAATTTTAAAATTCCAAATAAAAAATTCCTGAAAGGTTTTAGAAATTCCACTCTGTGCGGAAGGTTTTTGTTTCAAAATAACTTAAAAAAATATTTCCGATATCATTACAGTATTGTTCATAATGTGGTACATTTTAAATTTTTTGTCGAAAAAAAAGTTATGACCCTAGTGTGTATATTTTGGTAGGAGAACTACAATAAACACTTGTTGTTTTGTTTCATTTTCCGCAATAGATTTGTTGTTTTAGTTATTGGTGTTATTGTTACGTCTATACTCCATAGTCATCAATCAAATAAACAACTGCTTGTGATATGTGTGCTATTGGTGTGCCACTGTATGAGTTTCAGGAATCTATGACAGTATTGGTAAAGCATAAGAGCAAATATAAGGATAATCTTAAGAGTTCTTTTATATGGATCCTCATTGTTTTCGAAAACTAATCTGTAAGATGAAAACGAGAGTTTTGTGGGATGCAAACGAAATTAATGTAGGAAAGCAATGAACAACCATTGAAAGCATTTATAGGAACGCAATAGAGACCAAAAAGTATGACAATGATGAAATTGTATGGATTCAGATATGCTTCGAAATAGTTTTCAAATTTATGTATTTTGATGGACTGCTCATATATTTGAAAACACTTTTGAGTCTGCTTTCTATTACTCACAAACAGTACATCATTTGCAGTAATGTACAATTTGTTTTTGTTGAATACGAGTATACTTGTTTAAGTCCAAAAACCTATTTTAATTTTCATATTTCAATGAAAATATTACTTTCAATACATTTGAACAATTTAGCAAAAAAAAGAGAAAGGTTAAACATTTTTGACAAATGGTACACACAAATGTATGTACATTAGGGTGGTCCCAAAATAAAAAATATCGATGTTCCCAGCTCAATTGAAAACTTACATCATTCTAAGAAGAAATTTCTCAAAATTTTCATCCTGAAGTTATCCTTTCGTGAGCTAGATCGAAATAAAAATAGGTTATTTTTTCTGGTTTTTCTGATTTTTTCATGTATCTGCCAAAGGAACAATATGAAAATATGGTATCGTAACAAAAATTTAGGATCAGGTCCAAGTGAGTCCGAAATTTTGCAATTTTTCTCAAAAAATTTGGATATTTGAAAAAGCAATATTAGCAGTTACACCAAAACTATTTTTTAGGGGCGTTTTTTTTTTTCTTGTAACTCACAGCGAGAAATTATATTCATTGTGCAACAAATCGTAAAAAATACACTTCTTAGCATAATTTTTGTGGGTATTTCAATTAAACTTAATTTATTTCGTTATATATCATTAGAAACTTTATAAAGATACGCGTATTTTGATGCTAAATTCTTTTAATTTCTCCTCATATGGAAACATTTGTATATGAAGAAAAATATGTTTCGAAAAAATCGAATAAAATTCAAACAAGGTCGAATTTTAAAAAACAGCGAGAGGATTATATTGTATTGTGTTCATCAAGTATCCAAATTTTTTGTGAAAAATTGCCAAATTTCGGACTCATTTCGACCTGGTCCTAAATTTTTGTTACGTCATTAAATGCGCGTTTTAAAGGCCTATTTTACAATATAAATATAAAAAAAATCCAAAAAACTTGAAAAAATACTTTTTTTCATTTTGATCTAACTTACGAAAAGATAATATCAGGATGCAAATTTTGAGAAACTGTATCTTAGAATGAAGCTGATTTTCAATTGAGCTGGGAACATCGATATCCTATTTTTTCTCCATACAAACGGGGCTACTCTAGTACACATTAGTCTGGTCAAAAAAAAAAACCAAAGAGTGTCGCACATTTAAACGTACCTAAAATTTTGAAAGGGGATGTCACTTATAATATCTCGTCCATATCTCAACTTCCTACGATAAATGGGATAAGATGATACACAGCCACTTATTTTGATGATTCTTAAAGAAATCTTCAAAAGTTTTTTGACTTCAGTATTATTGATATATACATCAAATGATAGCTAAGTAAAAATAAATAAAACCGTATTTCGTAAATTTTCCAAAAAAATGTGTGAACGAAAATAGGTTGTTTTATTAAAATTTGTTAATAAAGTTTTATTTTTTTATTTCACATAATTTTTTATATCGAGATCTTATATTTAAAAATCTGCAGATTTCCAAAAATATGTATATATTTTTTTTTTGACGTCAAACACTTTGTTTTTGTGTCATTTATCAATGGTATTACCTTTTAAAAAAAAGTAATTCACATTTTGACAAAATGGCTATACACTGCAATAGTACGGCCCATTCTTGTATATGGATCTCTTGTTTGGTGAACCACTACTAGTAAGAGATACGTGGTGGATCAACTTTACAGGACACAAAAATCCGCTTCCATTGGCATTGCAGGTGTATTACGTACTGATCCATCAGAAGCTCTGAACACTATATTGCACCTAACACTCATAGACCTACACATTATTGGATCATCAGTCAATAGTGCGATAAAATTATCTGCAACGGAAAGCTGGAGATCAAGCACATACAGGCACGCGAGGATATTAAGTTTAATATCCCAGCAGTTCAATCCAACTATATGATTTCCCAGATGGACTTCAGGAATACTATTAAAGTCATATTCCCCACCAGGAGCGAATGGAGAAGAATATGGAACTAAGATATACACTGACGGCTCAAAGATAAACTGCGGTGTCGCCTCTGGTGTCTTCTCTAACGATCTTAGAATTAGACACTCATATGGACTCCTTGATGAGGCAAGCGTATTCCAAGCAGAAATACTAGCGGTCAGGGAAGCATGTAGACTAATTCGCTGTAGAAATATTCAAGGGAATATTGGTTTATTTGACGACAGTCAAGCGGCAATTCTATCGCTCAAATCACCCAAAACTACCTCTATTCTAGTCAGAGAGTGTAAAGAGGAACTGCTAGGACTAAGCGACTGTATGACATTACTATAGTCTGGGTTCCTGCGCATAGGTATTACTATGGTAATGAAAAGGCAGACGAATTAGACCGGGCAGGCTCTGCTATGAGTGTCTCTTTATCGGTTTCTGTCGCAATCCCGTAAGATCAGTCAAAAGCAGAATCCAAAAACACTATCTAGAAAAGGCAAAAAATAGATGACGAAATCTGGACAAATGTAGAGTCGCGAAGGAAACGTGGCCTACCTACAACGAAAAACGCTCAATGCAACATGCAAGCAGACTTGGTCTCCCTTAAAATGAATACTGTCGTAGTTGTGGCAATCGCGAGAAGGAGGAGGCAGTATATCATCTTCTATGTGAATGCCCAGCCTTGAACGCAATCAGACATAAATTTCTGGTAAGATCTGTAAGATATTTGACACTAGACTCAGTGACATTATTAAATATCTCAATACTACAGGCTGGATCTAATTAATCTAAGTTCTCATTTTTCTTCTCTACACTTCTATCTCATTACAGACTCAATCCAACTCATTTACCTGGCGAGTAGTGTGGTCCCATCAAAACGGAATCTAACGAGTCTAACTGATTGCCCGTAAGTTTAAGGGCTACCACGTAAACCAACCAACCAAAATTTTTTCAATAAAACATATATTTTTCTTATATTATATATTATTATCTTGAAACTCTATAAAGAGCGTTTTTAGAATATTTTAATTACGTAATAATGGTATTAAAAGATTTATTTTTATGTAAGAGTTTTAGTAGACGTATTACACCTTGTGACAGTAATTTTCACACAAGAAGAAATCAATATATCCATGAAGCTAGAGAGTATACATAATAAATTCACGTACTTAGTTTTCTTCTGGACGTTAAATTTCTCTTTGAAATGTTGCCTTTTACTATTTATTTTAAAATATGTATCAGCCTAGAATTATCATTCTCATATATAAAAGAAATCATTATATGGAAAAACTAAAGACCATCCATGGCAAAGCTGTGTACCCAGTTTTTCTCCATGATATCAAATTTCCTCTCAGAAGCACTTCAAAGTTTCGAAAGATGCGCTACTTTCAGGAATATTATAAAATATTTACGTATATTATATCGACCCAATATTGATGTCAAATAAAAGCTACGAATCCCAGCAATATAATATTATCTTTTATTTAAATATTGTAGTGCAATAGGTAAAGAAAATATATTTTTTTAAATTTAACCCTTTAGTATTATATTTATTATTATATACTTATATATATATATATATATATATATATATATATATATATATATATATATATATAAATATTGTTATACTACAGTGTTTTTTAGCATTCATTTGACATAATTTTGCTAAGTATTTTATATTTTATTTAAATTTATGTATTTTTCGAAACTTTGAAGTTCTTTTGAGAGAAAATTTGAAGACCCTGATAAAAATTAAGTCTGTAGTTTTATTATGAGTGGGCTCTAATTTTATATCATATCTATTTTTGCATGTGTGAAGAAATTTTTGAGAAATTGTTACATTGTATTATTAGTTAATCGTAGAAGACCGGATTTCAAAATTTTGAAAAATTATATTATATATTTTGAATATAAGCCTTCATTACATACGTATTATGCATGTATGTATGTATGTATGTTTTCTTAATGACGTTTTTATCCTTCCTATTAACTATTTTGAAAATATTACAAAATATGGGTAAAGTTATTTTTCTTCTATCGTTTGATGTATATATCAATAACATTGTTGTTTCAATATTGTTCTGGAATCATCAACAAAAACGGCCGTGTGGCATCTTGTTCCAATCATCGTAGGGAGTTGAAATTTGGCCAAGATGTTATAAATGATGTCCTCTTTCTAAGTTTTAAATTCGTTTAAATGTAGCTCGCAAAAAAAGAAAATTTGGTCACCCTAATGTACACACATGCAAAAATTTAAATACAAAAAATAGTAAACTAAAATGTTAGTTTTTATTTTATTTATTATTTGTATGTATTATATATACAATTTTTCTTAATGATGTTTGGAAATGTTCATACTTAGTGAATAATTTGTAAAAATCATATCTTTATATAGTACTTTTTCTTACTAATGATATGATCTTTTTTTACTTACATACTCATATAAGTAGATATAAATTTAAAACATAGTTACTTAAGAATAGAAACTATATTCAAATTTGGTATAGAAACAAATTTAGTAACTCTACCTATTTGAACATAGGTTCCTTGTAAATTCCATTTGATATTTCTCAAATTTTATAGAATTCAGAAAGAATGAGTGAAAATTTTTTCATGTATACGAGGGCGGATCAAGAAGTCCGTAACTTTTCGAACTTCCCTCGTGGTTATATGAAATGCAACACTATTCCCATTAAGTACCACCTGTTAATAGACTACTGTCAAATTTTGAGCAAGTGTCGTCATTTACTTTGCGTTTAACAGATGTTCAAAACATACAACCTTTAAGAAAGTTGTCTGCAAGAAGGGTGTTTGCTCTCAATTGACCATAAACGTAAACGTGTGACAACTTCAAAGGATTGTTTGGAGTTGTTTAACCGCTATTCGAATGAGTGTTTGAGGCGTTTTGTAACTGTGTATGAAACATGGATCCATTACTGTACTCCGGAGACCAAGCAGTAGTCTAAACAATGGGTTTATCCGGGTGAACCTGTTCCGAAGAAGGCCAAATTAAGTTTGTCGGCCAACAAGGTGATGGCAACAGTTTTTTGGGATGCACGCGGAATAATCCACATCGAAAAGTCACGAACTTATTGATCCGCCCTCGTAGATAGCTTTTAGCGAAACTGCATAAAATTTATTTAGACTTTCAAGATCCCGCCCTTAATACTGAGACATTGATAACATAAAACGATTATTTATATATACATCGACACAATATAAGATAGTTTAAAAAATGGATCACATTTGAGTTCTCATTATGATTAACACGTATTACCTACATTTTCTTGATAAATTCTGCTGTTTGATTTTTTATATTCAAATTTAATTAAATTGTTATTGAATCAATAATTGTTTTAATTGCTTAAAAAAGTTAACCAGAAAATATAAAAAAATAATTTCAAATAAATAAATAAAGAGTAATTGTAAAAAAAAAAAAAAAAATATATATATATATATATATATATATATATGTATGTATGTATTGTAAATTTGTTTCTTAATTGTTTTTTCCGTGGACCGAAAGGGCTTGAGCATTCCGTAATTTTATCATTAACATTTTATAAAAGACTGTATAGATACATATGTATCATTTTATGTAATATTTATTGTTTGTAAGCGGTCTTATCGAAAAGAAGAAATGACATCATGGATGATATAAACAAAATAAACAAAAGACGATGAAGCTGTATTATATCTGGTACATAATTGTATTACAAATTTTATAAAAAACCTTTACCTTTCTCACCTCCAGAATATCTTTCGCTATTTCTAAGATTTTTAGTGGATTCCTTTTAACGTAAATTCAAAATTGTTCAAACACATTACCTGCTTCTATACTCCGCAGAAAAGCTTTCTTAGTATGAATGAATAGGTACACAAAGTACAGAAACATAATTCGAAAAAGTTGGCATAAACAAATAGTCAAATTTTGATGACACAATTTTTTAATTCTTTTTTTTTTTTTTTTTTTTTGATCTTTGAACACAAATTTTGAAATAGATATTGATACTTGTTGTAATTGTACATATTTTTCGCTACATCTCGTTGATGTGCCCAAAATAGTAAATGTAGTAGATAATCCCAAAGTTTTGAAAACAAGAATGATAATTTAAGAAAGGTCAGTTTTTCGTGAGGAACATTCATAGTTTCTAATTGAATAGCATTGATTACTGCATAAACTTATTTTTTATTTTTGTTTTTTTTTACACAATGAAATCGAAGGAGTGTTAAAAATAAATTTATTTAAAAAAAAATTATGGACTTTTTGAAAATTACGGAAAAATGCACTTTTTGGTTTTGTACTTTTATAAAGCAAATTGCAATTTGTACAAATCTTGGATATATAAATATAAGAACGGCAATAAATATAATTGATCTGGACCATAAATTTAAGTCAATAGTTGAAAACGGTACACTTTTGTCAAAAAATATTTTGATAAGGTATATCACATGGACAGCACAAAAGTGACCATAATTGGCACAATTAGGTGGTGTTTGTAATACTTAACGGAAATGTAGAGTCGCATAAAAAAATTTTGAAAGACACAAATTTTATGGACCAAAAGAAATTTCCTTGGGTTCAAAAAGTATCATAATATTAAATAGTACTTTTTTGTAATAAACTAATAAAATATTTTTATATGGAGAAATAACTCTATATGGAGAAATAACTTTGATTAGATCCCCATTTTTCACAAAATTTTTAAAAATAGCGATTTTTATAATAAAGAATTTTTTTAATTTTACAAGGAAGCCGTAAAATATACCGCACTAATACCATCGAACATTGAAAATATCATAAACTTTATTTGATATTTAACATATGTAATTTTTACCAGAATTATATATAAGATTCTAGTTTGTAAAAATTTGTGTTCAATTTCAACTTAAAATCGCTATAACTTTCGCTCCCCCTACACGAAATAATTAACGTGAACTGATTCGATATGCATTCAAGTCACTTCATATTTATACAAATAGATTCTAATGTGCGATCACAAAAAATAAATTAAGGCCTAAAATCAAAAATTTTTGATAATGACCCATATGAATATTTGATACTTTGTGCATATTTATAGAACAGATGAGAGCACTTATACATTATTTAATTACAAATATTGGCAGAAAATATCAATTACTCTTTTATTAAATATATGTACATAGAAGTAAGAGATGTATCGGAGTCATTAAATATTTCCGTGCTTAAAGCTTATTAATTCATGCATACTTATGTACATTGAAATATTTAGGCTGTAAGTTGCTACTCAATATTCCAGCTTTACTTAATTAGAAAGTGGTTGAGATGTGCACATACTTACTTATGTTTATATGCATGGTTATACGATTATATTTTTTTCCATTCATGGACTAATTAGTGGCCAACAAACATAACTATATGAGCATCTAAATAACTACGAAGGTCTAGAGATTAAATAATTGTAAGGCTTTATATGTAAAGGAAAAGGAGTGGGAGTTGCACACGTGATTTGAAAATTAACTGTTGCTTCATTTAAATTATTGAGTATTAAACACGTGGCCAACCTCTTAAGATGAGAGTGAAATGAAACTTAAAATGTACATAATTCTTAAGTTTAATTGAGAACAAGCAATAATGCTTGAATTTTATACAGTTAAGATGAAAAAAATTGTATGGATTTTCAATACTTGTTAAGTGCAGCTGGATAATACAGAAATCTTATAAAATTCTTATTTTGAATTAACAGATATTATTAATTAATAGGATATTATGCAAAATAAACAATTGAAACATGGCCGAATATAAGGGCGTATAAACCTAATTTTTCAAAATGTTTTTTTCTATAATAATTCTTTAGTAACCAATTTACATCTCTTTATATAAAAATAATTTTAAAAATCCGTCAATTTCAACGAAAAAGTTACTTTAGACACAATATTTTATAAAATCTTTATTTTTTCATACTAATGTTTGTTTGGATTATTAAGTGCTTTTGAATAAATGTAGTATAATCCGTTATTGGAATGACACATAAACTTTAAAATAGCAAGACAACATTTCAAATTTATATAATACTAGCTGACCCGAGCCGCGTTGCTGGCCCTAAGCAAACATTAGTGTTGTATTACTGAACGATTTAAATTGATATTTTAACGAAATTTACGACCTTTAAATAAAAATCTAAGGAATACCTATTATAAAGTGTTTTTTACAGAAGAATTTAAATATGATGTAGATGTGGGCTCAATCAAAAAATATACGCATGTATTTAAGGCAAATTTGAATTTATATTTATTTATTACTTCATCTTAAGGTTAGCGGATAGACAATGTCTTTTTTTTTGAACGGAATGATGAGAGCTGTAGTCGAAATTGCAGTTGTAATGGAACGCTGCTTGATTCAAATCAGAACTTGAAGCAATTCTTCTTATGCGTTGATTAAAAATTTTAAAGTTGTTGAATTGCTACATTTGCTCGACGATTTCTCATTGCTAACCGAGCCGTTTCATTTCTCGCCTGCCTTTCTTCCTGCGTTTGTGATGTACGAAGTCGGGCCAAACTAATACGGGGTTGTTCTCGTGCGATTTCTCGTTCATATATATTCAATTGATTGACGATATTACGATAAGTACTTGCATTACGTGTTCGACGCGAAATATTAGATCTCCGGGGTCGCGGCATTGTGAATAACACTTAAGAACGAATGCCAAAAATACAACAAATGGTTTTAAATATCACAACCTCACTAAATGATGAGCTTTACTTGGAACTTACCGTTTGGAAATAGAATTCTACACCACCACCAGAAAACAAATTGCACAAAAAAGTAAGCGTTTCGATAGAAACAGAAACAGTAATTGTTATAATTTGTATTAAAAAAAATATTTTTAATGATTATTAAGGCAAAGAAATTATGACAAAAAAGATTTTTTTTTTATCGCGGATTTTTCGCGAATTTTTTTTCGTATTATCCTTTTCTGGCCGGTGACCGGTCCGAATTGGTGAGAATCATCAAAATCGGTCTAGTCGTTCTTGAGTTATAACAATAGTAACTAACATCACTTTCTTTTATATATATAGATTTACTGATATTGTTAAAAAAATTATTTTCTTATGAGTTTTAATGCATCATACAAACGACAACTAAATGGGCATATATCCATAATTTCAATAATATTATAAAATGATCTCTTAATATTATTTTGTTAATAATTTCACCAAATTTATTTAAAAAAAAAAACAAGTAAACAACATGTTATCGTATACCCTACACCATGAATTTTTTATATTTTCGGAGGAGGTCTTTCAAGGGACCTATGATCAATTATGGATCAGTTCTTGTAAGATTTGATGCTATAATTTATGTTTCTGTAAAACATATGAACATGTTCTATTTGACATTTATTAAGCGCTTGGGCTATGGTCCATTATGGACTGACGGTAATGAAACTTTTCACTAAGTTTTCTACTTATACAAAACTTATTTGCATGAAATATTATTGTTATGCTAGAGTTTGTATGAGACTTATGTACTTTAAAGTGATTTTGGGAAGAGATGTTTATTTGGGAGCCGTGGTCAGTTTTCCATCGATCTTCATGAAATTTGCACACTGATTTATGCTTATATACAGCTCACTTATTCAAGATTTTAATAAGGTCTTGATCAATATAAAGCATTTACAAGCTTCTATTACTGTTATTGTTTTATAAAAATATATGGATATAAGCCCTTATTCAACTTTAAAATATTTTTCAGCTGCAAACTTTTACATGTTTTAATAAAAAAAATTTTAGCGATACTTTAGATAGATAGATGCTTAATAAATAAACCAATGAGCAAAAAAATGTAACAAAATGTTTAGGTTTTATAATTTTATGAAGTTTTTATTGTCTCCTTTAAAATTGTCTTTATGGTTTTTATGCCCTTATATAAGTCCACACGCAGAGAGAAAATATAGTTGTAGTGACCATACTCTAAGAGCAACATCTTATGATTGGAACATATGATCAGAGCGAAAAATATAAACGATTATATGTAATAATTATTATGATTCCACTTTGTTTATTTTATGGTTTGTTTTTTCACGTTATGATTATAATTTTACATATAATTGAACAGTCTTATTATATTAATATACCACATTGTCATATCATGGTTCCAATTTATCATATTATTACCTCATGTTACCATATAGATCGTGGTGTGATCTGGTATGAACTTTTAAAAAAATCACTTCATAAATAGCAAAAAAAAAATTTTTTAATTTATTCTTATCATATTATTATTCTATCTTATCATATATTAATAAAAATTATTATTATTATTTTTATAAAATTTTTATTGAAAATAATATAGAAGTGTTCATTATCTAATATATATATAAATAATATATATATATATATATATATATATATATATTATTAGTTATATTCATTTGTACCACCTTATATAGTTCAAATGCAAGGTATCTTATAGTGAATCATACCGAGTATAACCAAACCTTGTCTATTTGTATTTATTCATATATAAACCAAATGAGCATTATATTGAAGTTAGAAAACAAATATTAAATTGAAAATTTATATTTAAAATCAAACAAGTATTGAAGTTTGTGGAGTTTGTGAAAAGGATAAGTATTATATTTATTATTTAGCATTTTATTGTTATAGGAATAATAATATTAATATGGTTTAAAAATAGAATATGGCTTAAGAACAAAGAAAAACACTGCAAATATTTAATGGCTGTAGAAGTAATGATATGTTTCATATTAACAAAATTTTGTTTCTGCTAAAAATATTTAAAAACATATAATTTTTCCACTAAATCATATTAAAATTCTTATTGAGTGTAAACATTAAATTACTTTAACTTTAATAATACTTTAACCATGTTTTTTCTCTGCGTGCATGCTTCAAATATTAAAATATTTTTTTTTTTTTTTGTAAGAAAATTGTAAACTAAAAGATATAAAATTCTGCGAAATAAAAAGAAAATTTGAAAGCGATGTGTTTAAAATTCTTAATAGAAAGTGTATATTTTACAGAAATTTTATATTTTGAAAAAATAACTACTATTCATAACATTTCTTGCTATTTTTTTTTTTTTTTTTTTTTATTAAATACATACTTCTGACACTTTTAACTTTATTAAAATCTAAAAAATTAACATCCACAAAAACAAATCAACCGCATGCGAATTTATTTTACCCATTTAGTCATTGATTCTTTAGTTCATTTACTTATTTCATCACTTTCATTCACCTATTTTATTTTTATTTATTCATTGAATGCAGTAAAAGTCGTAAATATTTTTACGATCTTCTATTTTTCACTATTTAGTGGTCGTTGTTTTTGTTTTGTTTGTTTTACGACTTTACGTCTGCCCGTTTGTCAGTCAGTCTGTGCGTAAAGGCAAAACTTGGAAGAGATGTAATTCATAATTCAAGTACATATTCGTAAATTTTGTGTTGTTGATGTGTTTTTAGAAAGAAAAACATCTTTTTTAACACGTGTAAAAACATGAAATATTTTGTTGTCTTCTTGTAACATCATCAACACTTTCATACAAATACTTACATACAAACATAGGTAGTCGTATGTATGTCTAAATGTTCTATTGTTTATCTATGTATGTATATGTTTGTCTTCTAGCGTCTTTATTACACATGGTGTTGTTGACGTTGTTTACAATACGAGCGGTTGCTGTCAATGTGGAAATATTTTAGTTGCTGAAAAATGTATCTCGTTACATGGCAATCAGGATATTACGCCCCTAGAGAGTTTTCATAAGTGTTTGCGAGCTAACATACAAACACCCATAATATATTAGAATGTTTGTTGATACATTTATAGAACTGGATGTCTCAGTTAAAATATACACATACATATTTTCAATTTAATTTACTTTTTTAACGCGATTGACAGTGGGTCAAAGCAAAGGGTTTTAAACCATAAATTTATAATAAATCATTTTAGCAAGTAATAATAAAAACTTCTTACTTACTACTTATGTTACCAAAAATGACTTGATAAACTTTTAGTACGAAACCAAACATATTTAGAACAAAATTATAACCAAATTGGTGAAAAGTATTATTACACTGATCGGCAAAAAAAATTGTTTTTCCTCCTTTAATAGAAGATATGTGAATTAGAAACAACTTGAAGTGCTAAATATGAAACTGATTTAAATTTTTTTTATCACGTGCTGATTTTCTTTCATGAGCATGTGTAATATTACTCCACTGATAAGGTCGTTACACAAGTATGTTTTACCATAAATCGAAAACAGTTTGTCAGATTTAGATAAATGAAATATCAAAAGATGCTTACCAAAATTGACAACATTCTTTTGTATACTTACCCATAAAGAATAAGAAGCCATGCATCATCAAAATTGATGCAAAAATCTTGATTTTATTCACAATTAAATAAATACACCAATATTATGTGTAGTAACATTAATATTACATATAGTATATATTATGAACAGGTATAGGAAGTTCATACACTTAAAAAGTGTGTTTTAGGCGCTTAAAACATGCACTAAAAATGTTAAAATATGCTCTAAAACAAATAAAATATGCATTTATTTTTTAACTTTTATTAAATAAAAAAAATATAAAATTTAAATTTATTGTCATATTAAATAAAAAATATACAGTGAATATAAATATTAATAAATATTTTTATTTATATGAATAACAGAGTTTGCTTTATATTTCAGCATCATCATTTACAAACTTCTTTCACTAACTATTGTCTCCATGATAGATCGATTTTCCTAAAATAATACTATGTTCCCTCAGATGGAATAGTCTCATTGGTAGCTTCTTTAAAAAAGTTAATCAATGCATGATTGTTTTATGAAAACGGACGACACTGGAAACAAATGTTTCGTATGCATAACTCGATATTAAATATTCTTCTTCTGCCTTCAAATGCATTATTGGAAATTTTACCGTAGAGGCTGTATTTATCTCTATGTTTTAGGCTATCTATGCGCTGAACTTTTTTCAATAGGACATTATTTCTCCATCTGTTTTAAAACTTTCTTTATTTTATGTACGTATTTGACATTTAAAAATAAATATGTTCTTAATTTAATATTATCACTTTCAATATTGAATTTGCAATGTATTTGTAATAAAAGATTTAATAAATAAAAAAATATTTATTCTGTGGAATTTTGACATCTATATTCAATAGTTTTAATTATTATTAGTTTTTAAAAATTAACTCTTATAGAGTATTTATTTTTTAATATTTTAAAATTTTGAAAAATAAATTTAAGGGCCTTTGTCAAAAGACCACAGAACTATTTTTTCTTCTACACAAAAAATTATTTTTAGTTAAAATTTTTCGCAAAATATGACACAAAAATATGCATTTATGGCAAACTATGAAAAACAAAAAATATGCAAAGTGTATATTACACTAAAAAAACGATGCTATTTTAAAGCAAATTTTCTGATTCGCAAAGATATTTAGTTTCAACTGTTCTATGAGTAAAGGCAAAAAACACGCTTTTGCATGAACTTCCGGTCCTTGGTTATAAATATTAAGCATACAATTTGAAGAAGGAAAATATGAAAAAAAAAAATTAGTAAAATCCTAATATTCTGCGACTGAAAAGAGACGTAACAGGTATTTAAATGAATATTTCAGGCCTTAATATGCCTCTATTACAATTTTAAGTTAATTTTCTTTTAACGAAAATTTTGATAATGATATTGAAAGAAATACGTATTTTTAGATGTGTTTTGAAAATTACCCGGGTCACGTAAATTTAAACATTCAGATGTAATATTTTGAGAAACATATAATAACAGACCAATCTTCGTTTTTAGAGGGGTACATTTGCAACTTTAATATACATAGGCATACAAAACCGACACATGGAAATTTAAGAACTTGGCTGGCATGGGCACGAAAATGAAAATGAAACAGGATATAATTTAAAAAATGCTCACATTTAGATGAAGTGTTTTACTGTACGTAATTTATACACATACATATTACTTACCATTACTCTGTCCTAGTAGATTAACAATAAAACTCCAGAAAAAAAACTTTATCCGAACAAGGCTAATAAAATAAATAAATATATTGGTTATTTAGATTTAAATGGTTACTTTAATACAAACCGAGTGTGGGGCCGTTTCCAAAGCACTATTAAAGAATAGCGACTTCAGAACTGCTTCGGTTTCAAAATTAATTCTTATAATTCTTTTTCCGAAATGTCAGAGAAAAAAAATCTATTTTCAGAAACACCGAATTAAAATTTTTTTCTTATAACCAAATTTTTAAATAGATTTTTATTTGTAAGTGTTAAATACAACAAATTGAATTCGGCTGCTATTTTAAATTAATTATTGAAACAATCCAATTGGTTTATGTAAACAAATTTGCTTTTGTAGTAGCCTCAAATCCACTACAACTACATTTTAAATTATATAATTATTAAACATTTATTGATTATAAACATTTTTTATTATTACAAGAAAATATTATCTTCTTTGATTTAAATTTTATTATAATAATCGTTTTCTAAACAATCCTTTATCTACGTGCAGCTATTTTCCTGTTTGCTTCGTAAAACTATTTGGTGTTCACATTTAGGCAAAAGAAACTTATAAAAAAATAGTTAAATATTAGTCTAGTGTGAACTTAGCAGGAACAGTAAAATCAAATCAAAGATTAATTCATTATATTCTTTCAGTTTCGTTGAAGTATATATAATTAAACGAGAACTAATAATTAACTTGTTCCCTAAAATTAACATTAAAATAAGATGTCTATCAGCTTCACCCATGTAATCCTTTCCATTTCACATATACACTTCAAAACTAATTACAGTTTCAAATGACGGAAACTGTCACACTGTATCTAAATGCCTAATAGAAAACTTTTGTTTCGATTCGCCCTTATACTCATTTCTTTTTTTTCTTTCTTTTTAGAACGAATAGCAAAGCAAATGTAGAACTTTTAGCTTTAATGCAAAGTTTGTCTTTTTTATGGTTTTTGTATCGAAGCAGAAAGTGATGGATGTGTTTTTTTTTTTTTTTTTTTTCTTTGTTGGATTAAGAAACAAATAAAATGTATTGAATGGTAAGTAACTGAAAAAATCGAAGGAAAATTTAATCAATATAAGAGAGACTGTATCAGGAAATGAAGGTATTCTATGCTGTTCGTTCATACGTTTAGAAAATACGGCAAAGGGATTTCATTAAAATAAATACGAATTTATGTATGTATGTATGTATGTATGTTGTGGTACTGTAAACACAAAAAGCACAAAAAGGTAATAAAAACATAAAACACTTTTAGCAACTAAAATTTCTACTGTTGGTTTTATTTTATTTTTAAGAATTTATGCTTTCAAATCCATGTGTCTTTACGATGAACAATTTGAATGTTCTTTTTAAAGAGAACAAAATCAACTTGTCAAAACATCTGTCTTCTACATTTCACTTGCAGTAGTACTTGCGTATAACTACTTCCATCTTTTTGCTGTCAATCATAATTTAAAAAGGATATTTTTTTTTACTGTATTTTTTCATTATAAGATTGGTTGTTCTTTCGGTCCATTGAATTCAAACTGAAATGAATGAATCTTAAATCTTATATTAACTAAAGTGTTGATTACATTATTCTTTGCCACCGGCTGGGCAGCAAATAAAACCAAAGTATATATAAATACAATTTGCAGTTATTACGTATATTACTCATTCGTAATTTATTATATTGTCTTCGAATATAAAATTCAAATTTTTCCAAATAAAATAGAGAAAAACTGTTGCAAAAACATTTTGCTTTAAAATCCCTTAAATAAGAAAGGATTTACTAAAAAAAAGTAAATAAATTATTGTGTGAATATATTTGTAAATATTAAAATTTTTCAGCCCATTTAAATTTATTTGCATTCATATTAGGGATTTTAATTTCTCGGACTTTTTCAGGAAATGAAGAATAAATTTTGTTATTCCCGGGAATTTCAATAAATATAATTGAAACTAAACGATCTAAAACAAAATATATAAGTTAAAAATAACAATTTTAGAATTTTCTAGTTTGTAACAACTGTTTAATTAAATTTATTTAATGTCTCTTAATTTTGATTTATCTTAATTATGTAAAATAGTTCTGCTTTTTGTTAACTTGCATATGTATTAGTGAGTGTACTTGTATTATATAGCCTATTATATGTTATTGGTTACGTGGTAGTGAGTAGCATATGGTTCTTGATGTGTACTAGAAGTATACAATTATTCGGGTTTTCATATCAATCGGTTAATTCGACAAATAATTATTCGAGGTTAAAAGTTGATCGGTTAAGAACCGATCAATTGAAAATTATTCGATTAACCGAACTTCAACTTAATACAGTAATACATCTAAAACATATAAATAACACTAATATTAAATAGGATGAAGTAATTACTTAGAAACATAATGTAGATCAAATTCTTTCACAAAGGGTTCATCTTATCAGTTTTTTCAACTATTTGAATTAAAAAATTTAATTCTGGACCTAATGTTACAAAATTTTTTTTCCTATTTCAACTTTAGTTAATAAATAAGTATTTTTAACCTAGCTTTATTTTCGGTGTGGGAATGATTTTTTCTCATAAAAGTCGAAATTAATATTGATACGTACATTATGTTGCACAGTGGAGTCAAACGCAAATTTTTTGGTAATAAATCAGAATCTCCTAAACTACTGGTCGGATCAAATTGAAATGTATGGAAGAGTTGTAGAGGAGGACCTAAGCTTTCAGAAAAATCATCTTGTAGTCACCCTGTGATCACACGAGATAAGCTACAGGGTGTCAAAATTGACTACCTCGAGTATGTAAAAGTTAAAAAAATCGTAACTTGTACAAATGAAGTCCGATTTTAAAGATTTTTATATTTCTGAAAAGTGCTTGGCAAGAGAAAGAAAAAATAAGCTTACTCATCTAAGTTATCTCTTACAGTTAAAAAGATATTTACGCTTGAATTTTGAATTTTTGATTTTTTGGCTCGACTTTATTTCGTTTTTCGGGAATAAGTCCGGAGATATATGAGGTAAAAATTTTTTAAAAATATTCTGTACTTTGCTACATATTTCAAAATAATATGCTGAAAGAATTTTTGGATTATCTCAATTCGTGTAGACGTGAAAAATATTCAAAGTCAGCACTCTGAAATTGGCATGAAAAATGACTATTTTTTTACAAAAATATAGTACAATTCATTCACTTTTTTCTCAAAGTTCCGTTAATAAAAAAATTTTTTCCTTATTAATTTCAAAAGATAAGGCTTCATAAATGGTTAATAAAGAAATTTTGAATTGATTTAAGTTTGCACCCTACATCCAGCATTGGCCGAAAATTGTCAATTTTAAAAAATAGTTTCATTTTTATCGATTAATAAAAAAAATGTCACGCGAGCTTTTTTAAATTTGGTACCCATATTTTTTATAGAAATAGATTTAGAATGATTTAACACTAAACTGCCAAAAACGAATGCAGGAGTGGAGATTTTATGTTAAAAGTCAGTTTTTTTAACGACTATTTTTAAAAGCATATTAAAAGCATATTAAAATAATATGTTTAATATTATTTCTTATGTAGTGTATAAAACACAAATCAAGCTTTCATTCCTAAAAAAATCAATAAAATAGCTCTAATAACCTATTTTTGGTAATTTTTCAAAACTAATTTTTTTTTTTAAAAATAGCATTATAAAATTGTCAAACCTACGTTTATTAATTTTTTTAATAATTATTATGTTTAAAAATTTGTTGATTACTTACAAAAAATTTCATTTTCAAATTCAAATTTTCAGCAAAAATTCAGATTTTCACCAAAAATTCAAATTTTCACCAAAAATTCAAATTTTCACAAAAAAACCAAATTTTCACTAAAAACCAATTATTTACTAGAAATTCGATTTTTCATACTGGCTAGATGACATTTGATGTAATTTCGTGAACAGCTGATATTTATTGTTTACATTTTAAATTGTTATAGTGATAAATAAAGTATTTTGAAATCAAAATAAATAAGAAACAATTACTTACTAAATTGGAAATTATTAATTTGCAACAATTAAAAATGTAAAAAGGATAGGTTTCATTTTGCAAAATCACTTTAATAATTAATTTTAAGATTTGTGTTTAAATTTAAGATCAGCTGTCAATTATTTTTTTTTTTTCTCACGGTTAAAACATGCAGTAAATAGTTGAAAAAAAGTATTTTTTCCAACCATGTACAGAGTTGAACGGAAATCGGCATCGTAATTTCAATGTAATTTCGCCGAAATTACACAAGATTATGTAATTTCGCAAGTGTCAAAATGTATGGGAAATTACGTAATTTCAACTTGATTTCGGTCGAAATCACGAAAGTACGTAATTTCGTGTCGGTCTGAATGCCCTATAAGTCACTGGTATATAAGCAGATGTAGGCGGTTGTTAAGTAGTCGTTGAGTCATTAATTTGCAGTTCATTAGTAAAGTTTGAGAGTCGTGTGTAATATAACGTGTTCGTTTTTAAAGCCTAAATAAAGAGCTGTATTTGGATTTAAAAGAAAATTGTACTGACGTGTTATTATTTGCAAATAAAAAAGACCATGGTTTATTTAAAGAAAATAAGCATACGTTTTTGAAAAGTAAACACTTAACAATATTAATAAATATTTATTTCTGGTTATTTAAAGGTTACATACATACCTACTGTCTTATTCATAATAAAATTTTTTAAATCAAACAAATTAAAATTTTTTAAATCAAATTAGACACATTTTTCATACAAATTAGTTTAATAAAACTTTTATAAATTTAACGTTTTTGTTATGAATAAGTTCTCTAAGCTACAAACTAAATAAAAAACTTTCAATAAAACTTAATAGAAAAAGACCTGTAATTGGAATTTAGTTACTGCAAATTTTTAAAATTATCCAAATTACAAAGTTATATTCTAATAATTACTTCACATAAAAACAAATGAAAAATCGCGTAAGCTTATTTTGCTATTATGATAGCGATACGTATTAGAATTCAATATCTCGAAATTGTAATTGAAGTAATTTTGGAGGAATAAATTTGATATATCTTCCTGAAGCTAAACTTGAGTAATTTTTTTAAATTGATATAGTGAAATCTTCCACTTCAAAATAGCCTTTTGAAAATTTCAAAAAAGAAACAGATTACAAAATTGCGCTATTGTTTTTAAAATCAATTAAAACTGCAAAAATAAAATTTTAATTCCCTATGAAAATTTTCTGGGATTTGTAAAAAAGAAACCCTAATTCATATACAAATTTATTTTATACTTAAATCTGTTTGTCTTAATGTTGTCTTAAATTAATCCAGGAGTTTTTCTGTTTGTATGTGTGCATATTGATTTTATACTTATACATTCCATTTAATTAACTACAGATCAAATCCTTAATATCCTTCTCAAACTAGTCATGTGTGCTTTCACAGACGATTTATTGATACTTATTTCATTTCTGTAAATAGTGTTATGATAACTTTTTTCTAGGACATACACTATTAAAAATAGTATGCTCAATTAAATACAGAAAATAATAATTATAAAAATTATATATGCGAAAAAACTTAATTACATAGAAAATGCGGAATGTAAGAAATTATATCGAAATTTATAGATGTTTCTAACAAGAGATAATTTTATTAATTTTAATTAAATTAGTTGCAATTTGAATATATTTACTTTCAGTGTAATTCCTCTAATACATTAGAGATAGAGAGACCAAAAAAACAGAAAATTATAATGTATGTCAATTGGTTATTGGTAGCAAATTTTCATTTCCATTTATTTGTTTGGCATCGTATCGTTAGACAGACGACGAGGGCAATTAAATTTGTTTCTACAAATGAATGGTAAATTTAATCAATACAAAAAAGACAACTTTGTAATACGAACTGTCATTATCTTTTCCTTGTTTACTTTGTAACTTTTTAATACTTTTTTTTTGCTTTCTTTTTAAAATTGCAGTAATTTTCTGTAATATTGTTAAATATTTATAAATCGACATTTAAGGGAACATTAAACACATCCCATAATATGCTTATAAATACCCGCATACATATACTGAATACTTACATTTGTATGTATGAACACACAGAGAAAAAACATGATTGCTGCATAGTCGCCGCAATAATATAATGTTCTCTTAGTTATGTTTTATTGTTTTTAACAATACTGCGTTCATGATAAAAACGTTTATGTTTATGTTTAACAATTAAATGATTACCCTTAATCAAAATTTTAATATGGTTGACTATAAAAATATTATATTTGGAGAATATTTTTACCAGATACAAACATTTATAAACATTCAAAAATTTAGTTATTTCTACAACCATTAAGTGTAGCCAATATTTTTGTTTTTATATTTTGTTTTGTACAATGATTGTTTTAGAAATGTTATGTTTTCCTCAAATATAGAATATTTGTTTTGGACCATTTTTTGTTTTCCACAACTATTGAGTGTTTGCTTCTAAAACATATTTTTTTCTCCACAACTATTGGATACACATTTTTATGTAGTCAGTAAGCAATCAGTTTTTTCTGTGTTTATGTATTTATTAAAAATTCGTGATAAAATAGTAAATATTTGTTAAAAAAATTAAATAAAATTAAATAAATGCAAATAAACATTAAACCTGAAAATAAATGTAGTATAGAATACATTAAAAATTAAAATATTACATAACATACTTCCGAGGAGGTTTCTTTTTTGGTTTCCACTAAATCTAATTTTAGTGTATTTAGAAAATATAAAATTACCGAACTAAGTTCATATATAAATATTTTTATATAAATAATTACTAATTATTACTAATTCTAATTAATGTGTAAATTATAAAAATATAAATTAATTTTAATATCTTAATAAAAAAATAATTTCGAATTAACAAATTTAGTACATGAAACATATAATTTTTAGTCATATTATAGTAAAGTGAAATTATAACATAGTACAATCAAATTTTAATATGAAAAAATGAGATAATAATATCATAAAATGAAAGCATAATATAATTTAAGGGAATTATAATATGATAAAATGGATAAAAATACAGTCGAATTATAATACGATAAAAATACACTTTAATATTATAAAATCGGAAATAATATGGTAAAATAGGTTCATAATAATATAAAGTCAAATCATAAAGTTATATAACCGGACAAACACATGAAAAATAATAATTATTGTTTATAATCTCTATAATTTTCAACTGTAATCATATATTCCAATCATAATAGTTTGCTCTTAGGTTATAGTCACCATAACCATATTTTTTCTCTGCGTGTATTTATGTATGTATATTTTAAGTGTTTAAAAAAATATTTTTTTGTGATTTCGAAGTAGGAAGACCTCTTAAACCATGCCTATTGATAAACTGAATTTCAAAAAAGAAAGATATTTTAAAAAATTGTAAAATTCATTTGTAAATATTTTTGCAAAAAAAAAAAAAATATTGTTCCTATGATGTACCAAAAATCGAAAGAAAAATATTAATAGTTTTTTATAACGAGCTCAAATTACGAAAATTTTAAGAACTTTCTCGCGAAAATAAGTCGAAACTTTTTTCGCCAAAGTTTCTATCGATCATAGAGAACTGAAGACGAATTATACAAAGTTGGTTATATTTCTTCCGTATTCAGCTCATCAATACGCAAGGGGGCTTCCATATTATTATTATTATTGTTATTGTTGTTATTATTATTATTTTTATTATTATTATTTTTATTTTATTTTTTTTTTTTTTTTTTTTTTTTGTTTTTCTAATGTACAGCACAAGAATAAAAACAGAAAAGAAAATTATTTGAAAGATATTATGAGTCAATATTAAATGTTAAATGGTGCAAGAAGACGTAGAGTTTCCTTAATGTCTGTTTAAATATTTATAAACTTACACATGTATGTATACACATGCAGATAAATAAAGTATTATTTCGTTAGTATTCAGGAATTTCTTAGTTAATTAATTTAATTATTTTAATCTTTATAATTATAATATTCACCATTATAATGTCCCTTCGGAATAATTTTTTGTTATACAATATTTTAACAAAATTCAGCAAATATGAGTTTTATATACTTATGCCAAATTTTTTAAAGATCGGTCCAATATTTGTCATAGCTCCTATATAAACTCACTTTCCGAAAATCACTTCAACGTACATAAATCCTATATAAATATTAGTATCAAGTTAATATTTGACACAAAAAAAAATTATATAACAAAAAACTACCAGTGTTACCAGTTTAGCCTTCCTAAGGCTGAATCTAGCCTTCTTATTTTGATTTTAGCCTTCAGTTTCTGCTTCAGCCATTTTTCTAACTTTTTTTTATCTCTAATATTGCCTTAAAAAGGCTAAAATGTTACCATTTCAACAACGAAGAAAATAATTTCTTATTATCTACTAATAATTTTATTTTTGCAGAACCATTTACTTAAGCATTTTTGTATATTTATTCTGAAAATCACCCAAAAATTTAAAAATGCTTAAACAAGAAGGAATTATAGTTTAAAAATATCGAAAAATCACTTCAAAACATTAGATAATTTTTCGTATGAAATATAACCCAAATTTGTATAGCAATTTTTTGGGCGATTTTTCATTTGAATCTTTTTACTGGTTCAGTTATAAATAAATGGCAACACTGGAAACTACAGTGCAAAATTTTTTTGATTGACCTTAGCTTCCATATAAGTTCCCTTACAGGAATCACCCTAAAGTGCATAAAACCGATATAAATGTGAACATAATATTGACACACTGTTTTATTGAAATATAGATTACACTTAATACAAGTATCGATACACAATTACCTAAAGGTACCGTATAAGACCTACACCCCGAATTTTGATCAATAAACACAACGGTGCAGGGTATTATATGGTCCGGCTGGACCAAATATATATTACTTTTTCTTTGAGTATGTGTACGAAATTATTTTATTTGAATCAAAGAAGGCAACAAATTAGAAAAATTACGAATATAAACCTATTAAAAAAGTAGGAAAAATATCAAAATATTATTACAATTTTAAATCCAAAAAAAATATATGAGTATCTTGAAAATTATAGGAATAAACGTTCATATGAATTTTATCATTTATATACCCTTCACCAAGCGTAGACTTCGGCGGCTTACAATCTTATTATAATTTCAGTTTTTTTGATACGTTGCACAGTGAACCATTCAGAGTAAAAAATATTGTCACTGTTAACATAAGATTTTTTTTTTTTTTTGTCAAATATACATCAATAGAACGCCAAGCGATTATGTATTTTGAATATATATTTTTGTTTTCAATATTTTAGCCATTGCAGTAGTTAGAATCTTACGAACTTTAAAATCGTAAAATTTTTATTGTCTTAAAAATTGCACAAAGAGTAAAAAATCTAAAATTAAATCTTTGCCCATTGAACCAGTTTATTGATGAAATATAATCTAGTATAGTGTGGTGTATATCCTTAATTAAAATATTTTAAAATATTAGCTAAAGTGGATCAGTAATAGTAACCTTAAATCTATATATATAAAAGAAAGTGATGTTAGTTACTATTGTTATAACTCAAGAACGACTAGACCGATTTTGATGATTCTCACCAATTCGGACCGGTCACCGGCCATAAAAGGATAATACGAAAAAAAATTCGCGAAAAATCCGCGATAAAAAAAAAACTCTTTTTTGTCATAATTTCTTTGCCTTAATAATCATTAAAAATATTTTTTTTAATACAAATTATAACAATTACTGTTTCTGTTTCTATCGAAACGCTTACTTTTTTGTGCAATTTGTTTTCTGGTGGTGGTGTAGAATTCTATTTCCAAACGGTAAGTTCCAAGTAAAGCTCATCATTTAGTGAGGTTGTGATATTTAAAACCATTTGTTGTATTTTTGGCATTCGTTATTAAGTGTTATTCACAATGCCGCGACCCCGGAGATCTAATATTTCGCGTCGAACACGTAATGCAAGTACTTATCGTAATATCGTCAATCAATTGAATATATATGAACGAGAAATCGCACGAGAACAACCCCGTATTAGTTTGGTCCGACTTCGTACATCACAAACGCAGGAAGAAAGGCAGGCGAGAAATGAAACGGCTCGGTTAGCAATGAGAAATCGTCGAGCAAATGTAGCAATTCAACAACTTTAAAATTTTTAATCAACGCATAAGAAGAATTGCTTCAAGTTCTGATTTGAATCAAGCAGCGTTCCATTACAACTGCAATTTCGACTACAGCTCTCATCATTCCGTTCAAAAAAAAGACATTGTCTATCCGCTAACCTTAAGATGAAGTAATAAATAAATATAAATTCAAATTTGCCTTAAATACATGCGTATATTTTTTGATTGAGCCCACATCTACATCATATTTAAATTCTTCTGTAAAAAACACTTTATAATAGGTATTCCTTAGATTTTTATTTAAAGGTCGTAAATTTCGTTAAAATATCAATTTAAATCGTTCAGTAATACAACACTAATGTTTGCTTAGGGCCAGCAACGCGGCTCGGGTCAGCTAGTTTTAGTATAAAAATAGATTTTTCTTAAAAATTGTGTAGAGTTTTATAATCTTGCAAAAACAAAGTGTGGTATTATTGGATTTTAATTCTTTATGAGTATGTTATTCTTGAATTTATCACTATGGTATCCATATCAATTTGCAATGAAAGACATAATTTTTCAATACAAATTTTACATTTTTAAAATCATTTTTTTTTTTTTTATTTGTGAGAAAAATTGAAATTTTTTTACATTTTACTTAAATTTATTAAGTTTTAGAAAAAAGTAAATAATACGATTTTCGTATTTTTTTATATGATATGTATTGAATTCTTAGTCTTTATCCCCATTTCGACTAAAAACATAACTTCTTCTGTGTAAAAATTTATAACATAAAATATGTTTCGAATTTAAGAAAAATAAAAAAAGATCGGAAAGTAATGAAAATTGGTACGAATAAGTTTTTTACATTCTGGTTTTTATTATAATATAAATAAATAAATTTGCGCATTTTTAAGTAAAACATACCAAAATCTCCTAAGATTTTTTCCAAAAATTCCCATATTTACAATCTTTATGTAATCTATTGTTGTCAATATCTGGAATTGCAAATATCTTTTTAAGTCCTAAATTAAGAATTTATATAAAAGTGAAATATAAGAACACATATTCTGGCGGAACTGAAGTTGTCATTATTGCGAAGATTCTTGGACGTCTAAAGTAAGAATTTTTCTTCTGTTATGCCAACTGTATGGTAAAACTTATTAAAAAAAATTTTTAAATATTTTCATTAAAATAGTAAAAATAGTAATAATAAAAAATTTATTTATTTCACTTATATGGCAGCACTGCTAAAGAATGGTAATTTTCAAAATGCAATAACGTAGAAACTAAAAAAATATATTTTCACAATTCTTTTACAACCTAACTGACATAAGTCCAGATAATATGTATGTAAAATATTATACTGGTCGGAGTTGTATTTATTAACTTATAACAAAAAAAGATAGAAGGGGTAAAAAATATTTGGACATTTTGGATAATAATTATGATTTAATTTAAAATGGAGCCAATTATAATTCTTAAGTGTACATTTGGAAGAAAAAATTATATATTTTAATATATTTGAGTATTAAATAGAAGAAAGTAGTTCGCTCTAACTAATTGTATGTTTTACCAGTTGATTATACAAGTTTTTTTAGAATTTATGTAGAATTTCTTATATTTTTTCACCGATATTGTTAACAAATTAAGTGGTGCACAGAAATTATTCTGAGCATGATAGCCCAAGTTTTTGTGTTATTTAGAGCAATTCAAGTCTCAAGATTTGGACATCATTTTTTTAAATTACTTAAAAAGCTAATATCCTTTCGGTTAGTCATTTGCTGGTATGTTATGGATAATTTCTAAATGGCGCAATTTAGAGATATCAGCCTCAAATTGCATCAATTAATATAGCCAGAACTAACTAAAAATTATATGATAATATAGATTGGATATTTCTGGTGATCAGTCATTGTACTTATAGGTTATATGTTACAGGTTCTCAAATTTCAATTAGAATAGTATTATTACTAAAGATGTTGAGATATGTTTTCCCTTTAACTATACAATTTAACGAAATTTTATGCTCCAAATAAATTAGAGTTTAGTAGATCTCCGTTACTTAAAATTATTGTAAAAACATTTTAAATTTAACTGAAAACCTCTGAGTAGCACACACATTAATATGTGTCTAAATTAACAAGTGAGGTTATGTGAAAAAAAAATCGAAAATTATTCCAAAGTGGATAAAGACTCAACATTAATTGTTATATGGGTCAAATATATAGATAATCACCTTTAATTGGGTATCATGAGTTTTTCCATAGTGCAAAAACTAGTTATTTTAAGGCCAGACGCAGATCTACGAGGAGGAAAAAGGGAAATTCCCCTCCTCCCAAATAAATTTTTCAATTAAGAAAACTTAAACATGAAGAAAAATTTACAATAGGAAAAGGAAAAAAAATAAAAATTATTTTGAAAGTTAGCTTGTCATAAATAGAAAAAGGAATGATGAATTTATCTTCAACATTGTCTTTCCAAAAATTTGCATCTTCTTTCGAAAATGTTTAAACAAATCCATAGGTTTTAAAAATTGGCACTTGTTTAGTACGAAAGCGGATCAATAAGTCCGTGACTTTTTTAATGAAACAGTTTTTTTGTTTTGCAAAATAAAAATTTATTTTTCAACATAATCTCCTTTTAACTCAATACACTTAGTCCAACGTTTCTCTAGTTTTTGTATCCCTTCCAAAAAATAGGATTTTTCGAGGTCCTTAAAATAGGTCAATAATTTCATCGTTGGAGCTGATTCTCTTTCCAACGAGCCATTTCTTTAGGTTTGGAAATAGGAAGTAGTCACTAGGGGCTAAATCCGGAAAATATTGCGGATGAGGTACCAATTTGTAGCCCAACTCATAGAATTTTGCCATATGGGGTCATTTCCTTTTTAAATCCTCATCAAATCGGTCTAATAAGTTGGCATAATATTCGTCGTTTATTGTTTTTCCCTTTTGAAGGAAATCAATGTGGATTATCCCGCGTGCATCCCAAAAAACTGTTGCCAACAACCAAATATATATCTAAATTACCATGTTCAGATAAAGGTAATTTTTCAATCACAAAAATCAATCAAACATATAAACGTCACTTTAAAAAATTATAATGTAAAATTTTAATAATTTATTAATTATAATTCTGGTTTAGAGGTTATAAGGAAAAAAAGTTTCACCATTTTGTATTAAATTTTTCATAAGAAACAAATTGGAGGATTTTAAACATGGTTCGGAAAAACATATTGTTGGTTCTAAAATTGATAGTGCAGCCGATATGTATGTGTAAATATGGAGTTGATATACCAGTAGATTCTCAGCCTTGTGTAGAGGATATGATGTTGTGAGGGCTTGAATGAAACTTTTGATATTATTTACTTGTTTATTTATTTATTGATAATCCTAAAGTTACAAGATATAAAATCTTATGAATACAATATTAGTCATTATAAAAGGAAACTACAGAAATTTAACAAAAGTTACACATAATAAACATAAATAATTACACAATTAACAAAGAAATAGTAACATAATTAAAAATTTTTCAAATATAAATAAGAATTTAAAAATTAAAATTAAAATTTTCGTTACAGTAAGTACAATATAATTATGTTTTGAAATAATTAAAAAGTTTATTCTTAAAAAATGTTGCTTTAGAAATTAAATAAGGTGTTCCAAAGTTTTATGGTATTGATGAGAAATTGTCTGCCAGATGATCTAGAATAGAGCAAAGTTGTTACTTGATGATCTGGTAAATTTTTAAAGATATAATCAGAATCTTTCGTAAACATAATTTTATGAATCAATAAAATTGTTTTAAATTTTAAATAATTTTCAAACTAGATTCCATATATTCGATTAGTATAAATGGATAAACGATCATATTTTCTTAAGTCAAACACAAATCTTGCAACAACATTAAATGCTCTTAATAGTTAAGTTTTAGAATAATTTTCACAGCTGCTGAACATCTATAAGGGAATATTGATAATATAAAAGATTTGGCAAGCAAGAATATAATTTTCTGTGGAGTATAGTAATAAGAATGCCAAAGACTATGAACAATTACGTGCACTTTACCTTGTGTACATGCCTTGTTAATTTTTTCACTCTATGATAAAGTATCGTTAAATATTGTGCCAAGATTCTTCGCATTTTTATCATAATCGATATTAGTGTTGTTAATATTTATCACCGGGAGCAAGTCTGTGTCAATGATTGATAACTAAGCATTGCAATATTTTAGGGTTCAAAATTAGATCATTCCAATATGCCCATTCGTAGACATTTTCTAAATCTAAATTTATATTTAAAATATATCCGAGAATGTCTTTCTTTTCACAAAAAGCATATAGTTGAACATCGTCGGCATGTGGTAGGTCATTTATTTATAAAGAGAACAACAAAAGGTCTAGAATAGACCTTTGTGGAACTTCGCGACTCAATCTAGCGGCGAGTGATGGATTTTCATTTGAAACAACTTTTTGTGTTCTAAACTGATGTAATGACAACATAAATTTAGGGGATTATGTGGAGAAACCAAACATTTTAACAAGTTTATTGATTAAAGTTTAGTGATTCACGGAATCAAACGCTTTAGAATGATCTAAAAGCGTTAAAACGGCAATTTTTCCTTTGTTGACATGGACTCGAATTTCCTCTGAAAGGTCGATTAGTGTTGTAATGCAAACTCTTCTTTTTGAAAGCCTGATTGATTTTAAAAGACTTTAGATATACAAGGAAGGATGGCTATTAGTCTGAATTCTTTATCACTTATGGGCAATGGAACAATATTTACGGCTTTCCATAATTTTGCATAAGTTGATGTCATAAATATTGTATTAGATATATGTGCGATATAAGGCAATATCTTTGCAACAAAGCATTTAAAAAATCGGGTTTAGCCATCCAGGCCTTTCGATATAGATTTTACAAAAAGAAAAGCCTCCAGGCAAAATAAAGTGCCCAGGCTATGTATTGGTAAGTTATCATAGTAAGAAGATGAAATATATGATGGATGGTGTATTGTAAAAGTTTTATTCAGCTCATTCAGTTCCATTTCAAAGAGCTTTGCCACCTTCATACCGTCTTTGAAGCGCAGATTCCTAATCTCCTTCTATAATTTGTTTCCGTTTAACTTTGAGTGAAATTTTCTACAAAGTATTGTTGCTTAGCACGATTAATTATTTTCCTTAAAGATTTGAATATATTTGAAGTTAAAATTGAGTTAAATACATAAACTTATACTTTATGTAAAGAATCGTTGAACTTCTTTATTTCTTCTTCTATCTTTCTTCTATCTCTTTTTATAATTTAGAATTTTGCTCGACTTCATAAATGTGTCCTATCTGATTTTTTAGGTCTATTTATTTAACTATAAAAGAATTTGTTAAATATAGTGAAACAAAGTCTTTATGAAAACAAAAGAGAAAAATGTACATAAATTTAAATTTTATATTATTTTGGAAAGACTTTTCAGAAAGGTTATTTAAAATTAGCTGATCTCAATTAATATAGGCATATTTTAGATATTTTAAACTTGTTTTCTTTCTTAATAAAATACTAAGACAACACAGAATACTTGTTTTTTAAGCAATGAAAAAACGAATAAAATTTACTCGAATAACTCGAATAACTTAAAAGATTTACTCGATTATTCAAATAATATAAGAAATGAATTTTCGAATTATTTGAATAATCGAATAATATGAATACCCCTAGATAACACTCCTGGCTCCTACACAAGTAAATTTTATTTACACAAGTAAGTTTTGCGTTTTAAGATCAAACTCTTTTAAAGTTAAACATATATACAACTTTAAAATATGTGGTATTAAAAATATTTAATTTGATGAAGAGGACAACAACAAAACCATAGTATAAAATTAAATCGAATGGACTTTTTAATGATACCAAGTTTAAAAAAAAAAACAGAAAATGAATCTTCTTATAAACCAAAAACAATTATTTAAATATCAAGTACTACTATAAAAAGAATCTAGTATTGTTGATAACACTTACCTCTTAATGATTTTAGTATTAATTTAAGTGTACATTTCGTACTTTTTTAGCTTTTTTGTATTTAGCATATTTTTAGCATTATTTCACAAAATTGCTTTTTGTGGTTCCCTTAAAAGTTTAAGGTAGGCATGCTGGCTGGTAGACATACCGACAAACAGGGTTCTGGTTCCTGCATGAATGGATGAATGAAATACTCTATACTATATATAAATACATATGTATACACTGGTGCATATTCCTATAAACGCATTTAAAACTTTTAGTTTTTCTTTGAGGTATATTCGTTTCTCTTAACCAAAAATAATGTTGTGTTGTTACAATAACTCGCGCTATAATGGTACTTTTTTATGTAAGAAATAATTGTTTGTTGCTTTTGTTTTTTTTCTTTAGTTTAGCAATCAGAACATATTGGTGATCATTTCAGTGGAATATTACCATAAAATTTGTCTAAAAAGTGATTGCAAAAAAAATATATATTTTAAAAAATTTTAACAGTTTTAGTTGTTTGTTTCACTTAAGGTAAGTTTCTGATGACAACATCTCTGTTTACTGGAAATATTTTTGTTTCAATGGGATGCCCAAAGGAACTTTTCTCACAGACCAGAATAAAATTCAAATAAAAATTTTTCGTGATCAAGGCTATTCTAATAGAAAATTAGACGAAAAATTAACCATTCGGAAGGTGTTACTAGAGGTTTTCTTAAGAAAGTGCAGAAATACGGAGTGCGGAAACCAACAAAAGATAATCAAAAATTAACAAAAAGGCAAATTAATAAAATAAAAGAATCAGCCATCCGCAATAAATTAAATGCTACACAAATAAAAATAAACTTAACCTTCTTGTCACTTCCAAACATGTTGCACACATTTTGCGAACGGATGGTAACATAAAATGGAAGACACCAAAATGTTAAAACAGCATCATAAGGAAAATCGTTTAAAATTTGCGTGCAAATACATGAAATGGACAGATGAGTGGAATAGAGCAATATTTTCTGGTGAAAATAAATTCAATTTAGATGGACCCGATTCATATTTTTGCTATTGGAATGATGAGGTCGAACGAAATTCGCATGTCGAAACGCAATTTCGGTGGAGGCAAACCAAATCAAAAAAATCAAAAAATGGATGAATATTGCATATTCTAATAAGATAACGCTGTAATCAATGTCTCGAACCAATCTTAATCATGGTTTAATGAACATAGTATTCCATTTGGACTGCGAAAAGTTTACGCAAGAATTGCACGGAATAAAACCATAATGACAATAACGGAGTTAAACCGAAAAATTAAGCAAACCTGGGAAGAAATTACTAGTGATTTTCTTCAAAAATTAGTCAAATCAATGCCAGACCGAATTTTTGAAGTTATCCAAAACAAAAGTTCATCAACACATTATTAATTATGATTCATTAGTTTAAGTTCGTATATAGGAAAATGGCATTAGACTACTAAAATTACAATGAAAAAAATGAATGCACATTTATTATAGCACCTTATTTATTTGTTAGCCCCATTTTTTGGTAAGTTGATTAAAAAATTGATGTGCCTTTATAGGAATATGCGCCACTGTATGCATGAGTATGTATATGTATTGCTTGGCTGGTTGCCTTTTCTGTCGATAATGAAAATACCTCTTGCTGTGTCTTTAATGATTGTAACTGAAGTCATAAAAGTCATTTCATTTCAGTTTTAATGACATTTTCAACTGTAGAAAAAGCAAAGAAAAAGTATTTCTTTTTGTTTTTATTGCAATAAACAAAAAATTTATAAAATATATAGGTAGTATATTCCTAAAAAAAATCAGTTGTAAAAGAAAAGTTGTGAAAATGATATTGCATGTATAATAAATACCTTTTGTGAGTTATAAAAAAAATCTCAAATTACAAGTTTAAATTCATGAATATAGATTTTATTCTTAGTATACATACAATTTATGACAAACAAAATAAAATGTTCTTCGTCCTACAAAAAAAAAGTATGACAATCAGCAAGAACATAAAATTTGGAAAATTAAATTGTAACATATTGAATAGCAAAATCAACACACATTGTAAACAATGATAATACCAATTTCATAACAAGTTCAATTTTATTAACATAAAATGTTTTAGTTAATCTCTGCACGATTTGTGTTTGAATAATTTAAAATTGTCCTCTTTAAAATTTTAAATATCTTTATGACTATATAATACGACTTCACTCTCCATTCCAAACATACAAATTTTTTAATTCTACTTGTACTTGTTAAATTTGTCTAAAAATTCCTTTGTTTATTTTTGGCTTAGCAACAACTACACACATAAAGAAAAAATCCCCAAAACTATTGGCGAATAAGGACCTTAATGTCAATGATCTTTTACTAGCATATTTGTACATTATTATGGCTTTTAACTGAAACAGAGCAGAGTAAAACCATAAAATCTATTGCCATTATCAAGACAATGTAACAACGATTTTTGTAACAATTTAATTTAAGAATATTCTATTTTTTTCCACTTTACAATGCAGACAATTTGTGTTTAATCCTCCTTGAAAAAAAAAGAAATACTGAAAATAAATCGTATTTTTTACAACAATAAAACAATAGAAAAAACCCAACAAAATATATACAATGACCATACTTAAGCGTCTTGCATGTCAGCTTTATACTGATTTTCAATTGCTATAAAAAAAATCGCAAAAATAAAAAACTATAAAAGTAAAAACAATAAAAAAACAACAATTGCATACAAAATAAACATTAAATATTGTATGGGATTTTGTAATATGTTCTTATAACCAACCATCCATAAGTCAAACTTACAAGTAGGGAGTGGGTGACTAAATAAAAAATACTACTTGCTACACTCTAGTACCGCCACCACTTACTTTTCAGTACTTTAACTATTTTGCCAGCATTAATGTTTCTGGCCCTAAAATATGTTGGAAAAAAATTACACATGGGTACGGTAAATGACCATTGAAAGTGCATATAAGAACCTTCCCACTATTATTTTTGCTTGCCATAAATATAAATCTAAGAAAAAAATCTGCGACTTTAATTTGTGTTTGCATGAAAAATTACTTGTTAAGCAAATAAAATTTAATTGTAGTTGAAAATTTAAATATTTTCCTACAAGCAAAATAATATGAAAGTGATTCGATTTCCTATTGTTTAGAAGAAAAATTTGATAGCCGCAATAATCATATTCGTATTGCAGAAGTTTCTCCCAAAGGGGGAGATAGTGCGTCACAGGCGATACATCTAAGCAATAAGAAATCAATACGCCTGAAAGAAAAATACGTGATATTGCTAGATAATTATCTAGGTGAAAAGATAAGACACCGCCAGACAATTTTCTGGAAGATATAATAAATATATAGAAAAATTATCAATAAATAAATCTTAAAAAATAGTAAACTTAGAAGAAAAATAGGTAATATTGCTAGATAATCATCTAGGTGAAAAAATAATTTATTAAATATATAGAAAAATTATCACTAAATAATTCTTCAAATAACATAAAAAGAAAACTTTACATCTTGTAAAACTGGCATGCACATAAATCTGAACATTATGAAGCACAAGAGCTAAACCTCTCATATAAAATATCCATTTTTTTGCTAAAAGACAAACAAATTTCTTCAATATTTTTAATTTTTCAAAAAACTTTTTCAACAACTGAAAAATTGTGACTGAGAAATAAAAGTATTGCATTAATTTCTTCCAGATGATCTCAATAGAATATCATCAATTTATAGCGCTGGTGATAATCACCTTACTGAAAAAAACGTGATATTTTGAGGAAATAATAAAAAAAAATTTATTTATTTTTGTTATTTATTGCTTAATTTTCCTTAACCTGATAAAAATACAATATTAGAAAAAAATTGCTTTGATACATTTTCAACCAATATTAAAAAGATGATGTTGTGTAAATTTCTTCCAGGAAGATATCTTCCAAATGTTTGTTGGGTTACTGTACTGTTATAAACACAATTATTACGACAAGCAATTTTGTGCACAAATTAAAATTAACTCACTCATCAAAAATGCTATTATATTTAATAATGGACATATTTTTGAAGGATTCCTTACTTTTCTCTTTGGAAGACACCCCATATCACTTTCCCCAAATTTCAACGTATTTTGTATATTATAAGAGCAGTGCCCAGAAAAAGCTCTCTGGTTTTCGGTATGGCAACTACTTATTAAAGTAGTTTCTCGGTAATGAGGCGTCATTATAATTTGCTTACTCTGTAATACATAAATAAGTACTCAATGGCATAATAGTACAGTAATATTGCAATTACGTGGATGAGTTGGCTAGATTAGCAACCAGAAGGTTGTTGGTTCAATCCCATTCTGATTTTTTTATGATAAAATGTCTAAAAAGATATTTTATACTAAAAATAGTTTTTGTCACTTAAAAAATTAAGTGCAAGATGGTGTACTGAGTAAGACGTTTGTCATTAAAAATAAATATTTAACTTGTGTCCAAGTTAAAATCTCACTGAGGGCAACAAATTTTTTTTTAATTTCATTTAGGTACCTATTTTTGAGTATCCTTAGTGTTTAAAAATAAGTACATGAATTTGTGGACAACTCAAACAAAAATAACTAGTTATTCAGACAAAAAATAAATAATTTATTTTTGCTTCCAATTATACCTGCTACCTTACCAGGAAAGCAAAGTTTTTGCTGGGTGGAAATAGATAACATGGTCATAAAGATCAAAAAATAAACTATTTAACATTCGATGATTACGTTTGGACTTGGTGCGACCCAAATGTAAACATCTCATCTCATAATAAACGAAGTACATGCGTTATAATATGAAGAAAAACCTTTAAGATCACATCCAAGGTTAAATGTTAAAAATTCTTCAAAATATTGAAGGCATAATGAAGCATAACGAAGATAATTATGTTGATGTATTAATTTATGCAGTTCCATATAATCTAGAGGACCTTTAAGTTGTCCTTAATGACGAATGGACAAAAATTGTTGTTCTGAAATATCTTTATAGAAAATACAATTTTTGTTATTTTTTGTTGTAGGATTTAAAGTGTTAAAAAAATTAGACCTTTTTTTAGCATTGTCAAGAAAAATATATCCTTCTGGGGCGGAATATTTCGCACGCCGAATTAAAGTACTAGGTCAGTATATAAAAACCCCCCAAACTGGCAGGCAAAGATCTATAATATGCATTAAATAATTACACAGTGTGACAATGAAAATACACTTTTGAAATAACCTAGTATACGTTGTAGACCAAATTGAGTAGATCATTATGTCGTTCTTATATCTTTCGATACACACTCAAAATCCGACCAACTTTGGACATCCTGGGACCCGCCAAGGGCCTGTGTTCCTACAAATCAACTTGAAAGCAGCTCGGTTCTGGCCATATGAAATTGTATATCTCCAATGGTTCACAAGTTACAGAATTATTAAAAAAAAAAAAGAGATTTGTGGACACTATGCAACGGTTCACAAGTTACATATTTATTACCAAAAAGAGCGTTTTTTGATCATTGTGTGCAGTAGAAGTTGAAAAATTTAAATAAAAATAAAAATCGCCGATATTTTGAACAATATTCAATAAAAGTTTACGCAATGTGAAAAAATTTATATAATTAGAAAGCTTGATTACTCGTCTATCTAAAATCGTTAAAAAATTAAAATTATTATTATTTTTTATTATTTTTTCATTCCGTCAAGTCGTAAAAATTGTTTTTTTTTTATCGATAACTTCAGAATTTGAGGGTGTATCGAAAAATCTAAAAATTACAAAATTATATATTCAACTACACCTACAACCCATTTCAAATTGTTTTATGAAACAAAGTCTTTGATTTTGAATCCGATAGTAAAATTAAACTATTTGTTTATGTATAATTTTCTTCTGTTTATATTTTAATTAAAAACTTTTTAATGCATTTAAATTGCGTTTTCGTTAAATTCGTAATAATTTGGATACAAAAGTCTCACATAAATGTTTTTTAACCATAAAACGATTCTGACAGTTTTATTTGACTCAAGTTGCATATGTATACATACACTTATTAAAACATTAAATTAATTGTTTAACTAGGTTAAAATATTGCAAAATAAAATAAAAACTTATTTTCATTTTCTTTTATGTTTAAATTTGTTTCGCTGTGTGTTCTTGCAAGGGAAATTAAATCCTTATCCTTATATATATTATAAAAATGAAGTAAGTATAAGTTTGCTTGTTTGTGTATCAACTATTAATGTGCTATGTTATCAATGTTATCAATGATGTTATTTATATGAAATCTGACACACAGATAGTGCTTACACTAGAGAATTTTATAGGCTATGTTGGATCTTGATCAGATGCCACGTCCACTTTTTTTAAAACTATTAAACGGCTGAACCGATTTGCTTAAAATTTTCACGGCATCATCTAAATTCAAATATGATATTTTATTTTTCGATCGGACTAGAGGAGTGGTAGCACCCAAACAAAGTAAATATTCATTATGGTATATCTAAGAAACTATCTAAGAAACTATCAAACAGCGTGTTAACATCAATTTTATCATATCGCATGGATAAAATGAAAACAGGACGGATCGGTCTAGAGCAAGAGATAGCCTCCATATAAAACAAAATATTAATTATCGCATATCTAAAGGAGTATTACAGTGAGTCTTAAAAAATTGTAGGAGTAATTTTCATAGCAAAATTTTAATAGGGCGGATAGGTCCTGAAAGAATAGTAGCCCCATATGAGGTAGCGAAGCGTACTGGGAAAAGCTAGTATGTATATATATAAGTTTGTTCGTATAAGCATCAGTTTAAATAAGTCATTATTTAAAAGAATGTATTCCTTAAAATTAATATATCGACAATTCCATGAAAGAACGCCCAGGAATTTTCCAAGTGTCCTTGGATTGCCATAAAGTTTTGCACGCCGATAGTCCACGGATTCGCAAAATTCCAAAAACTTGCACTTTTGCTTCATTTTTTCACTTTTTAAAAAACCTAAAAAATGTCAAAAGTATTTAACTTTAAATAACAATATTTCTAAAAAGGCTTTGTGGAATTCAATGATCTAAAGGGCATTCGAATTGACATTACATCAGCTTCAATACGAACATTTCACAAATGAAAAAGATTTAAAAAAATGCATTTTAATGCAATTACATTTTTTAAATGTACTTTTCGTTGAATATGCTATTTCAGATTTTTGATTTTTTAGCTTATTTAGAAAGGAGGGAATATTTACATTGAAATAAAAATTCAAAATTTTTAGGATGAGATATCTATTGTGTTCAAATTATTTTTTACAAAAACCTATTAATATTTTTCCATATAAAATTCCTTCATTTTGTTATTATTTTTTATAACATAATTAAGTTTACATATTTTATTAAAAAAAAAAATAATTGTTTTCTTTTTAATTATTAAAAATAGTACACCATTACGTACCAAATTAATTTATACTACAATCTATAGTAGACAAAACCATTTTAAATATACCAGAAGACAAATAAACATTTAATGAACTCGTAATTGTTAAAAATACATTTATAAATTGGATTTTATTTTACAAATATTTTTTAAGGAAAAGGATATTTTGAAGATACTGACTAAATTACTCAAAAAGAGGACAATAGAATTTTATATGCTTTTTAAATAACAAAAGATATGAGTATTTAAAGTTGCACACTTTCTATATTTCGTTAACTTTCATACAAATGAAAATAATTTTTTCAAAAAAACAGAAAAAAATTATTTTTATATGAAAAATTTTAAACGTTTTTTTTTATTGTATTATGTAGTATATGTGCGCGTCCCAAAAATTTTAGGTTTTTATTTCCAAATATGTTAAAAAATAAAAAAATCTGAAATAGCATATTTAACGGAAAATGCATTTAAAAAATGCAATTGCATTAAAATGCATTTTAAAAAAATATTTCATGTAAAGGATGTCATTTGTCATTTTTGAAGTGTTATAAAATGACTAGTTTTTGTACTATTAAAAAATTAATGGTACCAAATTAAAGGCGATTATCTATACTTTTGACTCACATAACAACTAATTTTGAGGTTTTATCCACTTTGGAATAATTTGCAATTTTGTCTCATAACCTTACTTTTTAATTTGGATAATTACTAATGCATGTGGTACACAGAGGTTTTCAGTTCAATTCAAAATATATGTACAATATTTTTAAGTATCGAAGATCTACTAAACCTAGATTTATTTGGAGCATAAAATTTCTTTAAATGGTATTATATTGGTAGTTATATTGAAAACATATATGAACATCTTTAGTATAAAAACTACACTAATTTAAAATTGTGAACGTATAACCCATATATTACAATGATTGATCTCCCTAAATATCGAAATAAATTTTAGTTAGTTCTGCCTATTGGTACAAATTGAGGGTGATATTTATAAGTTACGTCATTTAGAACTTAACCCTAACATACCAATAAATAACCAACCAAAAGGATACTAGCTTTTTTAAGTAATTTTAAAAAATGTCCAAATGTATCTAGAGACTTGAATTTCTCTAAATAAATTGGGTTGTCATTCTCAAAATATACTTTGGCTATCATGCTCAGAATAATTTCTATGCAACAGATTTTGCAATACTTTATAATTGATAGATTAATTATGTTCAATATTTAAAAGGCATTCAAATGATCATTTATTAGCATACAAGTATATACGGTTCTTAAGATAATTTACTCTTAATTGTATTATAGCGATCTAGTGATTATGTTTTAGTTAAATTTTGTGCAAAAATATTCGCAACTCTTAATTTTCTAGCAATATCGGTGAAAAAATATATATAAAATTCTATATAAATTCTATATTGTATAATTAATATAATAATATACTTGTATAATCAATTAGCCAAATAAACAATTAGTTAGAACGAACTACTTTTTTTCATTTAACCGTCAAATTTATTGAAAATTTAAAATATATAATTCATTTTCCCAAATATACACATATGAATTATAATTGGCTCCATTTAAAATTAGACCATAATTTTTATCCAAAATGTTAAAAAAAATTCTTCCGTCTTACTATTTTTATTATAACTTAATAAATACGACTCCAACCAGTATAATATTTTACATACATATTATTTGAAATTATGTCAGTTAGGTTGTGAAATAATTACGAAAATATATTTATTAGTTTCCGTATTATTGCATTTTGGAAATGACAAAAGGTACTTACCACCAGCCTTTGTTTTAAATATTTCTATTAAAGTCGACATAAGCAAAACTAAAACGTCGTTTAAATCATTAAAATTTACAAAGCCTTCCCAAAGATATTGCTAATTAAAGTTACATTATTTTGAACTTTTTTGGGTTTTTGAAAAGTTTTCGCAATTTCTCTGAAAACTAAAATCGATAAATAGTATAATGGAAACTCCATTAACATTAATTTTAATATCAATAACCCAGCAAAAACTTTCGTTGTGTTGAGTTAAAATGCTATTATAATAACACTACACTACTAACACTTTAGCAACTTAACACATTTTTTTAACACGGTGATGTCATTAGAGGCAACTAGCTATATGGTAGCTTCCGTATAGGGTCTAAAATAATTAATTACTCTAATATAAACACATATCAATTTGCTCAATAGTTACACAGCCAGTTAGAAAGAGAAAAATTACATAATTGTTGGCACAAAATATTTTCTATGTATTGCAGACGAGGTGTCGATGTTGGCATCGCGTTGAAAAACATGTCGTTACCAAGTTCTTGCTGGGAAATTCAATAACTCATCATTGTTTGCAAATGAGCCTGCATTTTAAAGTACACATAAAAATCTCGTACTATTCATTCGATCAACTCCTGATTCGTATCAATGAGTTGGGAAAAAGCTCCACAAATTGACAATTAAGGTGTCCTCATTACGTTTACTTAAGGACAATTGTAAAAATTTCCGAACGGAACTACATGAGGTACCTCAATAGTCATCTAACATGGGCTCATCGTGTTATATAAAATCCACAATTTCACAAACAAAACTGGCCAAATGTATTAACTAAGCGGTCTAAGGTCAGGCCTAGACATAGACAACAATATTCTCTTGTATATTGTAATAAAATCAATATGGAATCCATACCTGAGAATAACTTTCAAAATACTAAAGTATATATTAAACTAGGAACTCCTTTAGATTCATGGAATACATAAGTATATTTGCTCTTATGTATATAAAAACGCTAATAACTTTAGTTTTCTATATACTAGCATGGATTTGAAAGTCCATATACGATTCATAGTTGTTTTTTTTTTTCTATTCTCGTGAACAATTAATCACATATAATCTGAAGATAAATAATACATATTCTACGATGATATTTGTTAAGGTTAATAAAAACTTCACTGTCCCAAATTACATATTTTCAGAGAAATTGTTTACATAAGTATGAAGATATACTTTAATACTTTGTCTTAGTGAATGGCATTAGCATTGCTAAGGAGAGTCACTTATCCCATCACTATATAAGAGACCCTGGAACTACAGGAATTTGTTTCTATTCTTGAAAAGGAACATTTTAAATTGATTTTAAATTCGAAACGACTAAAGACTTTTCAACCCGATATACATATATTTGAATATAACCTACACATAAAAGTACATATGTATGTTTATGAAAATTTCCCTAGGTGTAAATGTAAATGTAGAATATACGATAAAACAACAAAAAATATTTCACTGTAATCAGTGAAAGAATAATTCAATTACCAATGTGATGTGAAGAGAAAATTTAAGTTAAGAAATGGTTTATTTCTGTATACCATATGCTTATGTTTATATGAATTTTTGTACGATTTTTTCATATTTTTACTACAAGTATTTGTATAATGAAAATTGTGGGTATGGACTTTAATTACCTATCTTATATATGTTAATAATATTTTCTCAAGTATACAATTTTTAACCTTTAACCTTTTTTAAACTTTAAGATTGTAAAAATTTTTATACGTTCAACTTAAAGCCACTATGGTTTTCGTGCCCTCCGAACGAAATTATTAACGCGAACTGAATCTCAATGCGTTTGAGTCACTTTATATTTATACGAATGAATTTTAATTTGCTTAGGAAATCTTTGGTGAACACATCCAAGTATTTGATTATCCTATAGCAATGTTGTATCTCACCAGAGAAAAACGACGAACCAAGGAATATTTGTTGTGAGTACGTGTTCCATTACGAGCTCTTTTCCACATGAGTTAGCCATTCTTGTTATCGGCTAGTGACATCAACAGATGATCTTTAACCACCTCGTTAAACGGTCTTCTTGCCGATGTTGTTGTGGAAGGAGCCGGAGCGGTCGATTTATCACCCTCTGCTTGAGAACGATTTCGCTTGGCACTTTCTTACGTTACCTAGAATGTGTATGGCTGAGAGTCCTTAATCTTAAGATATACATAAACCACTGCTTGATATTTGACACGATCCTACTTATAGCGTTCATATGGTGTACAATTTGCCTCATTCTTGGCCATTTTGTCAAGGATGAAAGGGTTTGATATATCGCTGCCTCAGAAGGTCTCTCTGACTTTTCTTCTTTGTTTGTTTCTCCTTCGACTGGTCATCAGACGGCCTGTTGAGGGGACGTTTGTCGAGGGTTTTATGTTGACAGCGGGATACTATGGCATTCGCCCGCACTGCGGGAATACCAAGATCTGCTGACTGGAGGCCAGGTGTTCGTCATCAGAGAAGATATTAATCTCCGGTGGTTTTTTGTTGCTGTTCAAATTTTTCTCCAAATAGATCTCACGAGTAAGCAAATAAAGGGATGGACTATGCATGCTGTGACGACATATATAGACGAGAAAAAAGGATTATAACCGACACGTATCCTGGACCACTGACCATTCCATTCTCAAGTTCTCGGCACTGCTACCAACTACATTAACCTTACAAGTAGGGAAAAAGGAAGAGGAATAAGAGGGAATGAATAGGGGATTGGGAAAGAATGGGGAAGGATAACCTTCTGTTTGGTTCTAAAACTTTCAGATACAGTGTCCTTCAAGAGAGGAGAACACCCATAGAACACATCCGAGACCCCAAGACATAGACCACATCTTACACTTAAGCACCACATCGCGACAAATTATTATCCGAGTAGTGGATTGGGAACATAGCGTTTTATGAACTTTCGAATGCTTTATATACAAATTTTTAACCTTTAAAGTACTAAAATTAAAATGTTTGTTATTTATTTTTCATTAAATATAAAATCCTACTTAAAACCTGTCAATCGTTTCTGATTTGGAAACCAAATTCAAGTTAATATAAAATTGAACGAAATCTTAAATGATTAATTCCTTAAAAGCTATGCCTTATAACTTCAGTTGATTAAGGGGTAAGACTGTATTAAATTTTCTTATTTTTTATGCCTATAAGTTTTTAATTCATTGCTATAATATACAGGATCTTTTAAGCGAAATTTTGTTTAAATCATTCCGCTAAAAACCTTTACACCACAAGGAAGTATTAATATTGAATACGTATTTAATTTTTAGCTCGCTTAGCATCAATTATATTGTTTTACCCGCGAAATAAAATTTATATTTTATTTCCCGGGAACAAAGTTCGGAAAATTATCAAATAAGATATGTAGGGTAGAAGGGAGAGCATTCACCGTAGGGGCCATTGACAAGACATTGCCAAATATCTTGAAAACAAAGTATTGATTTCTGTGGCACTAACTGATTTTCTTCTCCTTTATTTTCCTTTAATATTTTCAATTCACATTTGGTCGGTGTTAAACACGATTAATTGTTTGCAATACTTTCCCAAATATTTCGATATAGGCCTTTTCTATGATAACTTTTTATAGTTTTTGGAAGTTAATAATGATTCCTCCTAGGGAGCATTCGCCAAACTGCTGGTAGGCCGACTCAACTTATCCTCTTACGAGATATTTCCTAGCTGTAGATATCTATCTTACTTACTGAGTTAAGTAAAAACTTATTTAGAGAATTTCGCAATACACTGATTTTTTTTAATTTTTCTGCATTATTAACTGAATTTTTTATTTATTTTTATAAAATTCATTGAAATATATTTATATTTTTTTTTTTCCAATTGTAATATAATATAATAAAAAAAAACATTATATGTAGGCAAACAATTCTGCTCCATTACTTGGCGAATTTACCTTATGGATTGGAGTTGGAGTTTCGCCGTTTTTGATCACTTCAGAAATTCATAAAAAATAAACTTAACAGAGAGGTAGTCTAGATCAAAAGGACCTAAAGCCAAAATATCGTCGAGATGCTAACGAAAAACCCTATTTTTCGGAATTCTTTTTTTATTGGACCATCGAAATGCTTTATTGGTCGTCCATTTTAAATTTTAATACATTTTCAAATATCTGGATTAGTTCCGAAGTTATCAAAAGCATTAATACGTTCTTATGAAAAGTTGTTCAAAAACACATAGGACTTTTCGTCAGCGCACCGACGATAACTTAGTTTACAGATATTGTTTACAGTTATGAGTATACAGCTCTTTAAACAAATAAGTGGCGAATGCTTCCCCTTCTACTCTACTTTTAAAATTATTGTTTCCCATTGTAAGACATATTGTTTTAAGTATGCATATGTTTGTATGTGAATAACTAGTATAAAAAGTTCTTTATTGAGCTTTAATTATACTTTTTCAGTTTAAACTTGAATACTAAACTCATTATACCCTCCCACACCACCATAGGTGGTTGGAGTATTAGCGTTTGTACTGATGTTTTTAATGCACAGAAAAAATTATCCAACATCCATCTTAAAGTATAACAATCTACTCAGGATCATTTTTTGATCAGCCAGACGGTGTCCGTCCATCTGGCTGGCTGTCCATGTAAACTTTGTGCATAAAGTACAGGTGGCAATTTTGAAGATAATTCAATGAAATTTGACAAGTAGGACTTTCATGACACAAGTACGAAGCCTATTGAAATTGGTTATGATCATAAATGCCTTAAATATAGCAATATTTTAATGAAATTCGGTGTAAGGAAGTTTTGTATCAGTATCAATCTATGTGTAAAATTTCATGAAGTTCGGTCCATATTTGATTATAGCTCCCATATAAAACCCTCCTTCGAAAATCACTTTAACGTGCATAAATCGCATACACATGTTCTTATCAAATAAGCAAATAAGTTTTATATAAGTAGAAAACACAGTGACAAATTTTATGAGGATCGCTCCATAATTTATCATAGTTCCCATATAAGCCCACCTTCGGGAATCACGCACAAATGTTAGTATTAACGTAATATTCTTTATAAGTATATTTTATTTTACACTTAGTAAAAGTATCGGTCCACAATTGCCCAATGGCGTGGGGTATCATATAGTCGGGCTTGACCGGCTATATCTTTCTTACTTGTTTTATACTAATTTAGTCCAGTAAAATACGGTTTTGAGCTCGGAATTTGATGGAGAAAAGCGAATTTTGGAATATAGCTTCAACTTGTCGTCTTACACATGCTGTTAAAAGTCACCGATAATCACGTGTACGCTAAAAGACTTATTCGCGGCTTTTTTGCATATTTCTCGCTTATTATGCATCGTAAGTGTTTTGATGCCACTATAATATTAAATATTACGACTGAAGTACATTTTCATGTACCATCATCAGCTTTTGAGTCATATTTTTTATTCCCCGCCATATTTCTGGACGGTATAAAGAAATTGTAAGGATAATTACACCATCAATTATCTAAAGATCTTTTTTTTGAAAAGCACTTTTTCAATGAGGCTATAGGCAAAATTTACAATCGCAAACTGCAAGAACTACGGGAACATAATTTAACAAATTAGAGGACTTTCCCTATAAATTTTTATTTCGAGGTTTAATTACTTTCAGAGACTTAGTCATTTTTTCGTCTTATTTTCCTGGGCTAAATTTATAAAAAAGTTTTCTTAAATTTAGATATTTTTTTTAACTATTTATTTCAACAATAAATTTAAGCTTTCTTACATTACCACGACCTTTGCTTTAAGCGGGATATTTTTTTATTCAAATATATACTGACCTTTAAAATTAGCCCAGGCTTTGCAAAAATTAATAATATAAAGATCTACACAAGAAAGCGGGTATTCATTCCCAACAATAACCAATATTTAAATGAACAACAAGAACTCCTTACCAATATCTCAAGTTTTCCATTAGTCGTTGGAAAATCTTCTTACAAATAAATGATCCGTATTTCTTTTGTAAAAAATTGCAGTGAATAAAAACAAAGACATCCTAAAACAAATTAATGTACTTGGGCAAACCAAGATTTTTATCTTACGAGAGAAGAAAAAGCTAATCGTATGTACTCAAAAGTAAATTAAAATATCCACAAAAATGATTCTAACTGTTTACATGTTTTAGGTTAGGTTGGAAGAGGATCACACAGAAAACTTTATGTATTCACAAGACCATAGTTGTTGATCCAGAGTGAATCTCAAGTTTTTGGATTTAACTTTTTTATTACAGTATTCATAGTTTTTTTTTTTTTAATAATAAAGTGATTATTGTTCAAAATTTTTGACATGAAAACTAGCGAATTTTTCCGAATTAACAAACCATCGAACTTACTCACCTTTTGGTGTAAGAAGTTTGGAACAAACCGGTTCAATTAGAAATTAATTCCACAAATTATTTTCAATTAGCATTATGTCTCGAAATATTTAAAATTACTTTGGACTTAGCATCTTACCTAAGGCATCGTCTGCAATTAAAGAAACATCACCCATATCTATCATTTAAGTTGAAACTAGTAAAAACTAAAAGAAAAAGCTGTAGAAATTTCTGCGAAAAAGTGAAACAACACGTTAGTATTGAGTATGTTTATTTTTACTAATTAAATGCATAAAATGTGTAAATAACATCTTAAATTAATTCATATAAATTGCCCATTTTCCTGAAAAATATTAATCAACATTATACATACTTCGTTTAATTATTATTTTTTAACGAGTAACTTAAAATATTTTCACTTTTTTCCACTGATGCAACCAATTTGTATACACAATTATATACCGGAAATTATGCTCTAATTAACACATATACTGAGCAAATATATTTTTAATAAAATTGATGTTATAACAGAATTTTTTAAATGAAAAAAGAACAAATTTTTAACATTTTTTTTCTTATTCATACATACTAACCTCATATTACTACATACATTCAACATATAATGATAAAGTTGAATTATATATAATAAAAATAGGATGTGTCTATAAACATACTAAAAATGTTCATATTTATATTAAGAGCAAACAAATCTAAAAATAAGAAGCAAATAAAAGAAAACTAAAATCCTTAGAAATTATTCAACCAAAATAATTTACACTCTCAAGCCACATATGTATGAATCTTTTAAGTCGTACAAACAAACATACGTATATTCACAGGTACATTCTGTCATATTAATTTATAAACACAAATACATAAAAATACTTATACAATTACATTACCATGTAATGAATTACATGTGATTCTATATACACATATTCATTAGAGAGTCCCGTAAAACTGCAGTTTTGCGATTTCGATGTAAAAAGAGTTCTCAAACAATGCATATTGATGAGCTAAATACGAAAAAAATATTACAAATATTTTAAAAACTCATCTTCAGTTCCTACCAGCAATTGAAAATCTCAAGTCTGGAAATTTTTGGCGAAAAAAAAGTTTCGAGTTTTTTTTCACGATATTTGTCTTAAAATGTTCGTAATTTTAAGCATTCTATGAATAAATTAGAAATACATTTTTGGTATGAGAAATTTTGTTCTTAAGCTAAATTTACACTAGACTAATATTTGACGTTTTTTGCAAAAATTTGCTTTGCCTAATGTGAACACCAAATATCTTTACGATACAAACAAAATAACAGCTGATTTTGAATAAACAAAATTATTTGTCCTTAACTAAAAATACGGCAAATGTATAGTGTGCATTGTATGAAAACAAACTGTAAAATATTTCCCATTATTTTGAGCGAATTTTTGTTTGCTTTTACAAAATAAATGTAGAATCAAACAGGAGGAAAAAACATTTGATGCCGTAGACGGCTTAACTTGAAAAAATGTTGTTTTTGTGTAAATAAAATTTAAATTGACAAAATATAAGTGATCAATTTATATTTTGATATTAAAATACAGTATTTTAAATAAAACTTTTAATTCAGATTAGATTCATCATGTTTTCCCGCAATTTTTGCAACTAAATACTTATTAAAATATATATAAAACATATATATTTTCTTTAATAAATTTTCAATATATTAATTTTTTTTTTATTATTTATCCACAACAATTTGCATTTAATCTGAACTGGCTTGAAATATGTTTTCCTCTCCAGATATTTTACGATATTTGGTAGCTGTTTCATCAAACAAAAAACGTCAAATAAACGTGTATAATGTGAACACAAAATCAACTCTGTATTTAGTTACAAAAATTGCGGGAAAACACGATAAAATATTTCGTGTCAAATATTTGCCTAGTCTGAACTTAGCTTTAAAGATAGAAACTTACTAAAATGGACAAAAATTATTGCAAACATATTTTTTTCAGTATTTTACTCATTAAAAGGTAATAAGCATTTATTTTTGATTTTTTATACTGTTTCCAAAAAACATCGAAATGTTATTTTCATGATGAAAAATTTTTGCAAAAAAATATCAATTAAAAAAAAATATTTATTAAAAATATTTATTAAAAATATTTATTAAAAAAAATATTTATTAAAAAAATATTTGTTAAAAAAAAATATTTATTAATATTTCCTTCATAACGATCAAAAATTCTAATTTTTTTTTTTTGCCAAAATGTACAAGACTTGAGATTTTCAATCGCTGCACAGCGGGTTGAACAATAGCGAAAATGGGGATTAATTCTATTAAAAAGTATTCATAAGTACATAAAATACTATAATTTAAGGAAAAAAATATCTTAGAATTTTTTTTAAATGTTATAGTTGTTTTTATTTTTGGAAAAAATTTTGTGATTTATTTAATTTAAGATATGTTTTTGGCAATTAATAGACCCCAACTACATGAATATATGCGATATGGAAATCGATTTCGATAACGAAACGAATTAAAATCTAAATAATGGCAGAATTTGTTGCAATTCTAAGAATTTTTCGTCTTTCTTTTGGAGTTTTTGCCATTTTCTTCCGCCCTTTCATGTTTTTTCCATATCTTTCCACGTTATTTAAATAATTGTACACAACTGTCTTTCCTCTATTAATGTTTTTGTCTATTTGGACCGGATGCTCACCCTGAGATTTCAAAATCAGAATTTTTTCTTTTTCAGAGTTATTAAGAGCCTTACCACGTCCCATTTTAAATAAAAACTATTTAAAAACTATCAAATTAAAAATTTTCTAGCCATTTATATTGAAAGAAATTCAAATCATAGCCTTCCTGATTAATATTAAAAGAATATCTTATTCAAGTGACACACGAAATAGTACCACAGAAATACATGTCTTTAAATAAATGCATAATTTTAGTATAACAAAATATGTATTTTTTTTTTTTTTTTATTTCTTCAGGAAACTAAAGCCAACACTTTGAAATTTGGTTGCGCAAAAAATTATTCTTTTCTGAACTTTAGTTTAGGAGATATACTTAATTAAAATTAAAAAAAAATGTGATTCCTTATTCAAGTGGCAGGCAGTGTATTTATTTTTCTTTATTGATGAAAATTACAGTAAACTCACTTTTTATCAAATTTGTTTATAAAATGTTAAGTGCTCTACGAAAATTATTTCCTTGATTTTCAATAGTGTTCTATCTTTTAAAAGAAAACTAAAGCATTGTTCCAAACATTTTTCTTAAAATTGATCGAAATTCTTCACAACTTTTCAAACTGTTCGATTTGAAAACTATCAATTTCCCTCACATACCTGATAATTTCTACAAATCTTCATTTCGAACTTATTTAGCTTCCTCTGACATTTTTTTTCATAAGTCTAATTTATTATAAACTTAAATATTTTCTGGTTTTTTTTTAATTATAGGAATTTATTTTCTAAAAAAATTTTTAGTAATTTTTCTTCCTCAGCGCTTTTATTCCCAGGGCTTAATTAATAATTAAGTTAGAATAAAATTGAAATTTATTGTTGTGGGAATGCTTGTTTAATCCAGCTCATGAGGAAACCTTTTCCAAATTTTAGGAAAGCTAAAAATATCTTATACATAAAAACATATTTAAACTCAATGGGAATTAAACAGGTTTAAGTACAAAACATTAAAGCTTTGACAAAACACAAAAATAAGTGTTTTTTTTTTTTTCTTAAATTTCTTTTATTTTTCATTTCATGACAAAATGTTTTTATGTATTACACAACATCCTATATTTTATCACTATATACAAATTTGTTTAACAATGCGAGGTAATTTTAAAAGTAATATAGAGTTTTGAGAGAGAGTAGCAAAAAAGTATACAATATCTTAAAATAAATTTACAGTTAGTGATGGCGAATTTTAACTTCTATAATCTTTTTCCGTTGCGCTTCGCTTCCCCTTTTGATGCGATAACTAATATTTATATGGGGGGCCACTACTATCCCTGGACCTATTATGTCCAGGGATAGTATGAAAATTATGTTTACAAATTTGTAAGACTCACTGTAAGACTGTTTAAATAAATATTTGCTTTGTATGGGGGCTACCTCTCCCCCTGGACCTATCCATCCTATTTTCATTTCATAAATGCAATATGATAATATGAAGTTTGAGTGCTCTCACTATAATAGTTCCTTAGATATTCCATAATGAAAATTTGCTTTGTATGGGATATCATTTCCTTTGCTCCTACCAGTTCCATTTTCTTCTTAAATTATGGATGCTGATCAGAAAGTTATTCTTACAAAAGTTTAAGAGTTTTGCTTCACAAATATTTAATATTTTTGTTGTATGGGGGGTATCATTTCCCATATCCATTCTAAATTTGGAGGTTGATAATAAAGAATTTTCGAAAAATTTTAAGGCTTTTGCTGTAATAGTATTTAAGTTATCCGATAATTAGTATTCTCTTTGTATGGAGTATACTGCTCCACATGGTTTTATCCTTTCCATTTATCTATCTCAATTACATAGGAAAGTTATTTCCTGAAAATTGTAAGTTTTTTGCGGAAATGGTTTTTAAGTTATGCGATAATTCATTTTCTCTTTACGTGGAGGGTAGCAATCCACCTGTTACTATCCAAAAATAAAATATTTTAATCCTTGGATGCACAGGATGATACTGTGAAAATTTCAAGAAAATCGGTTCAGCTGTTCAACTGTCTATAGGTTTGTAAAAACACAATCATAAATATATTAAATATATATTATCTTTTTTATAAAATACAAACTTCAATTTTTGAATTAAACCTCATTATCCGTACAATCAACTCAACTTGCGTTGGTGGGTAACTAAAGATGAATTTTGAAAATGTTTATCAATATTTTTTCCGTATTCAGTTCATTAATAGGCATCATTTCCTACAATTATTTTTTTCTACGGGACACTCTAATGTACATATTTACATATAGGGGTATGTATTAGAGTGATCGGCTCGGTTTTCTAACCGGTTTAAAAACCATTTTTTTTTTTTTTTTTCTTGAAGTACTGTCGTTTTTTTTAATGTTCATTTTTCAAATGTCGAATAGACCGGTTTTTTTTTTAACACAAAAAAATAAAAATAACTTATTATTTCAAAAAACATGTATTATATAACAATATTTGAATGGATAATAATATTTGAATAAAGTATAATTTCTTGTTATATAAATATAAGTAATTTAAGGTTTAATTGAAATTAATTTTATAAGTTTTAATTATATTTAATAAAATACGCACATTAATGGAATCAGTTTTTCTCTTGTTACTTCTGTAACATTTTTACAGATAATTTAAATATTTTAAGGTTTTTTTAATTCAATAATTGTAATAATAGCTTAGTTAATTTTTTTGAAGGATTTGTATATGAAAGAGTTCTCCAAATTCAATTTCAAAAAACTGAGTCACGCTTTTCCCATATTAAGCCATAGTTTTTATATATACTATATAACACTTATTCTTATTTTCTTACTTTAATTTATAGTTGTTTTCCAAAATAATTATATTTAATAAATTTTAAGAAATGAAGTTTTTTGAGAGAAATATTATTTTATGCAAAAAAAATCCGGTTAACCGATTTTTTTCGGAATTTTAAAAAATGCAACCAGTTTTTTCAAAATATCAACTATTCGAAAACCAGTTTCTCAAAAAGTCGAATCGATCACCCTAGTATAATCAAGTTTTTATATATGTATGTATGTATGTATGTACCTTGCATAGAACATATGATGTTACCACGTTACTATGATGGTATAACTTATATGTCAGATTCCTTTTCTTTAATAGATTGTTATTTCTATATAAAGAAATTATATGCAGCCAGGGAATATGAATGAGACACATTCAAGAAAATGGTTATACGTTAGAAAATTAAATAACATTGAGGCAACATCGATTACGTTTTACAGTACTTGTATGATATGTCTTATAATTTAAGAATAGTTACCTCTATTGCTATTTATTTTAAATATAAATGAAAGAATGAAAAAATCTTTACATAATTATGTTCAGCATTAACAAAATCGTTTCGAATTTTAAAATTATTTCAATTTGTTATTCGTGTAATATGTTTTAAGACAAAAATAAACATAAGCTTTATATTCCGAGTTAGGCCTTTTCGTCACGAAATTTACTAATATGATTCTCTTATTTGTAATAAATATTTTATGTACTTATATCCAATTCCGGGAGAACATTAGAACTGATAATAAGAAGAATAAAATTGTGAATCAATATTTTGTTATTTAATCGATTCAGATGGTGATACCACCTAAAGGTAGTGCAAATATTAACACTAAAATATCATTTTCTGAAGTTTTGATTTGTTTACGAAATATTTCATTAAAAAATTCTTAAACAAACTTTTATTGTATAGATAGAGAGATTTAGTTTAATCGAATTATAAAGCGATAGTGAATTTGTTGACACATTTAAAGATTCATTACAACGATGCATTATAAACATCATCACAATTGTACAATTTCCTAAAATTTCATTTTTTTACGTAATATGTCATTGATTCAATTAAGAATTTTCAATTAAACATTTATTTTATAGAATAAATGAAATTCTCTTTTAGAAGATCTTATTAAGGTTCTCCCTTGACTCTAACTAGTTTAGAATATTTCAAAATAACTATAACACTCTGATTATAATTTAAAAGTAATATATGAATCCTGTATCTAACGTCGTATCTAATTCATATTTCTCAACTCTAAATCAAACCATGAAAATATGTAGTAGAAATATTTATTATATAAAATTTATGACATTTATGAAAATTTTTTTGTGGTATAGAAATAACATCATCATGTATTTGTATAAATGAATGTGTTTCATGAATTGTGTTGGAATTCACACATATACGAGTGTGACATTCTTAAAAGTTAAACATACCCGCAGTGATTTATTTGTATGGTTCACATGTAATATAATTTTTGATTCAAATAGAATTCTTTTGCAGCAAATATGCAAGAGACTTTATTAAAAGTGCAGTTGTATTTGAATATGTATATTAAAATCGAAATGTGGTTTAGTAAACAAAATTTTAATATTTAATAAGAATTTTTCACACATTTATAGAGGTCTCGATATTCAGATAATTTCAACAGAATTCTATTATTCACAGTTAAATAAAATATTAAACTAAAAAGTAATCCATCAAGAATTATGTTTAGCAAATGAAATAAATTTTAATGCAGGGATATCTAAAAAGCAATTTAAAGTCTAAAGTACTTACAAATTTGATTTCAAATTTCGCTTGAAATAGTTTTCTCATCTATTTATTACTTATTTATTTATTTATTTATTTTTTTAATTTATTACCCTGCAGTTATTTTAAAATTATTAAAAAAAATTAGTTCCTATCTATTAAAAATATTTACTTAAAAATTTAAGTCTTTCATTAAAAATTTATTACAAAAAAGGAAATTAATTACCTCACCAACTCTAATTAAAAATCATTGTTAAATAAAATAAAATAACACAAAAAATAATATTCCAGACACAACAACCTGATGCTAAACACACACCGTGATTATAAAAAATAGACGAAAAGAATCCACTGTTGAATTCAGTAAAATAAAAAAAAGTAAAAGAAAACAATAAATTTTGTCATGGCATCCACACAGAATTTTTATTTAACACTCAATATAAAAAAAAAGTGAAACTTAAAAAGGAAGAAATAAAATACAATACCAAATTAGCCAAAAGAACAAGTAAGTATAAATAAAATAAAGGAATAGAAGGATGTAATCTTTAACTATGACTCCCAAGTCGTTGGTACAATATTTTTTTTTTTTGTAGTTTTATCTTAAATCTTGTTTACTATTTGTAGCAAAGTAATGCTCCTACTATACACAATATTTATAGTTGTTTAAATATACTTATATTAAAACTTAAATTTAGAATTTTGACTAAAAGTTATATATAAATTTTCTTGTAATATTTTGCCAAATATTTTTTAATAGTAGCAAAATAGATTTTAAAACTATAAAGATTGATGAATTATGCACAACTTTTAAAAATAAATATATGTATATAACGAGTTTAAATGATAACAGGTAATAAATGACTCAATAACGCTTTAATTAGTATTCGAATAAACTAAAAATTATAGTTAGCAAAACCAAAACTACGACTAAATAGCTATCAATTTTTAAGAACAAAACGTTTAAAAATTAAATAAAAAACAGAAATAACTTATTAAATAATAGTACTTTTTATAATCATATAAATATTACATTATGTAAAAATCGGCTTCGTTTTATCAATTTTTTTTTTTTTTTTTTCTTTATAGTTTTCTTCAGGTTATACACTTTTTTTGCATTTTTTAACTTTGAGTTCTTGCCGGTACCACATAGAATTATTTCAGATATTGAATAGTTGTTATTTTACTCTACGAGGTGTTGTTAACATAATTGCATCAAAAGTTAATTTAAAAAATCTAAATTACAAAAAAATATTTGAGGTTTAAGGTCGGTTTCATAAAGGTGAACATAAAAAGAGATACATTAACATGAAGCTATAAAGCAGACAAGTAAATATATTAACTGAATTTGATTCAATAAGTGCTTTTATGTGCAAAATTTCTTTATGGAAAAGTCATCTTCAATGCCCTCTACCAAAATATTCATTTCCACTGATGAATAATATCTTGTATTCATCTAATGTTCAAAAAGAATATAAAGGGTGATTCAAGTAGAGATACTTTTTTCAATAGCCTTTTTTGACAGATCACGTGTGAGTCATGTCATACTGTCATGTTATTTTTGTTTAGTATTGTTTGGCATTTCATAATGGAAAGACTTACGCCTGAACAACGTTTACAAATAGTTCAACTTTATTACGAAAATAAAGTTGTGTTTCGTGCACTTCGCTCAACTTATGGTCAACATAATCGGCCTACTGAGCGTATTATTCGGAACACCATCACCTATTTTAAGACCCAGCATTCATTATTGGATAATTTTAGACCGAATAGATCACGTCCAGCACGCTGTGAAGAAAATATAGCGGCCGTAGCTGAGAGTGTACACGAAGACCGTGGAGAGTCGATTCGGCGCCGTTCGCAGCAACTCGGACTGACGTATGGAACGACTTGGCGCATCTTACGTCGAGATCTTAAATTGAAAGCGTACAAAATACAGCTTGTGCAACAACTGAAACCGCTCGACCTTCCCAAGCGACATCGCTTCGCTCTATGGGCTCTTAAAAAGTTCCAAGAAGATCCGACGTTTTCGAGCAAATTTTGTTCAGCGATGAGGCCCATTTCTGGCTCAATAGGTATGTAAACAAACAAAATTGACGCATTAAGAACGAAAAGCAACCTGAAAAGATTCAAGAACTGCCACTTCATCCAGAAAAAATAACGGTTTGGTGTGGTTTGTGGGCCGGTGGAATCATCGGTCCATATTTCTTTAAAAATGATGCCGGTGCGAATGTAACCGTCAATGGCGACCATTATCGTGCCATGATAACCGACTATTTGATACTTGAAATTGAAGCTCGTGATCTCGGCGACATTTGATTTCAGCAAGACGGCGCCACTTCCACACATCGCATCAATCAATGGATCTTCGGTGAGCACATAATTTCACGTTTCGAGCCGGCCGATTGGCCACCAAGGATATGTGAGGATATGTAAAGTCTAAAGTTTATGCGGACCTTGGAAGAAAACATCACGCGTGTCATTCGCCAGTTACCAGTCGAAATGCTCGACCGAATCATTGAAAATTGGACTCAACGGATGGACCATCTGCGACGTAGCGACGGCCAACATTTGATATACATAATCTTCAAAAAATAAATGCCCAAAGAATGTTCTTTCAAATGATAATAAAAATTCCCCATTAAATTTGAATTCTCTGTTTTTTTTTTTTTTTTTTTTCTTTAAAAAAGTATGGAACTTCGAAGTGGATCACCCTATACATATGAAAAGTATAATAATTCACTTGGATTCACTTCACGATGTATGTTCCCGATGTTATAAATTTTTTCCAAACCAATTTATTTTGTAATCCATTCAACATTGCTATTGGTGACATACCCGATAATTTTCTACAATTAGCAATAAAACCTGTGCCAAAGCTGACTTTGAATCTATGTTGGTTGAATATTTTAAAATATTAAAAAGTTTACACAATGGTTTGGAATGAAGCGTTAAAACTTTTGCTAAAGTTTGCAGCTACATATTTATGCGAAATTAGTTTTTCTGTTTGGTTGTGGAAAATGAAGTAAGATGTGATTTGTAAGAAATTTCTCCTAATATTAGTCAAAATAAAAACATTTTATTACATTTAATATTTTTTTATTATTTATGAGATCAAAAAGATTCATAGTTTTTATATTTAAGAAATAAACGAATTTCAATTATAAATGAATAAATATCTTTTGATTTTCAATTATTTTTCATTTCTACAATACTAAAAATCAAATTGTGTCAAGAGGCCAGCGAAAAAACAAAAATTTGGAAAAGAGTCCGTGAAAAGAGGTGGGAACCCCTGTTTTAGCATATAGAATAAAAGTGAATAATGGCTAAATACATTTTTCAATGACTAAACAGCATTGAAAAATGGCTAAATTTAGCTAGTAAATGTCTAAATTGGCAACACTTTTTAGAGTGTATACAACATTTTTTTTTTTTTTCTTATAAATGTCGGGCTATAAAAGGACTTCTTAGTACATCATAGGAAAAAATTAATTTATGTTCCTTTGCACTTCATATGAGTAAAATACTGAAAATTAATTTTAAAGTAATTTTGTTACAGCTCATAGAAAACTGTTTACTAAAATATTTATGAGTTTTCTATACTATAAATATTACTTAAATTTCGAAACAAAGCGTGATGCAGAGTTTGCTCTTTACATTTAAAAAAATATAAAATATTGAATAATTTATTTTTTAAAAATAGCAATAGTTCTGTACTATTCGTTCATTCATTCATTCAAACATTCAATCGATTTAAAGTACTTCTATCGGGTTTGTCTAACTTTGGAACTCTTTTTTTAACTCTGGTCTTTTATTTCGAACTTATGCAAATAACTAAATATCTGTTTCGATTCATATAACAATATCACCAAGATACAAAGGCAGAATTTTCTTCCACACTTCCCTGCACCAATCAACACGAGCCTTTTTTAAAATACCGTTATGTTGGAACCACTTAGCCTTAACCTTTTTATGGTAAAAACTTGTTTAAAATTCCACATTTTGGAAATAAGAAGTTTTCTTTTAGAAACAAATTTTTTAACTTATGAGGTCTAAGTATCCCCGAGATAATAAATCTTCTGGACGTCACGCAATGATTCGTTTCATAGACAAAAATAAAAAAAAATAAAAATCAGAATGAATAGAATGAATAGAAACTTAGTTTGTTGAAAGTTAAGAATATGTACTTAAAAAAATTGAGAGGCCACCAGAGGCCGCTAAAATCGTCACATCTTTGTAAATACTGGTTTTAGTGAGAAATTGCTTTATAAGGTTAAAAAACCGGAAAAGGTATTAACATTTTTTCAAGATTTTGAAATTCTATTAATTTTTGTAATTCGATAATTAATAAAAATAAATTTGTCAATATTAAAAAAAAATATTAAAAGATGCTCCTTAACAAAAAATATTAAAAGATGCTCCTTTAAGAAATAAAAGTTTTTTATATTAATTTTCCAAAAAAGACAAACTTTGATTTAAAAGAAGAAAGAAAAATATGTTAAATTGTTTAAATATTTAAGTTTATTTTCATTACTGGAACTCAATAAATGATAATCAAAAGAAAACAGCTGCCAGTTTTTGTTATGTCCGAGAAAAACGCAAAGGCAAGTTTTTTTGTTAAAAAAAAAACGAGTTATACTATGCAAATTTTCTAAAAGGGACAAACATTGAGCTCAAAAAAGAAGAAAATGTGTAAAATTTTTAAAAAATTTGTAAATTTGTTTTTATTGTTGGAATTCAGTTTTTTAACTCAAGAAAAACGCTGTTTTACCAAATTGATTTTTTGTTAGAAAATCAAATTATTCTACGCAAAGTTTCCAAAAGTGGCAAACTTTGAGTAAAAAAATAGGAAAATATGTTATTTTTTTTAGTTTTAAGTTTGTTTTCATTATTGGAATTCATTAAATGACAATCAAAAGAGAACAACTACCAGCTTTTTGTATAAGTAGGGAAAAACGCTTTTTTGCAAAGGCGATTTTTTGTTAGAAAATCAAGTTACATTAAAATTTTCCAAAAGAGATAAACTTTGAGGTACAAATAAAAAGGAAAATGTGTTCATTTTTTTAAAGTTTTTTAGTTTATTTTCATTATTGGGATTCAGTAAATGATAATCAAAAAGAACAGCTTTCAGTTTTTTGTTGAAGTCGAGAAAAACGCTCTTTTGCAAAGTTAATTTTTGTTAAAAAATTAAGGTAGTCTACACTAATTTTCCAAAAATGTCAAACTTTGGCGTAAAAAAAGATGAAAATATATTAATATTTTTTTAGTTTTTAAGATTTTATTCAACATATTTATGCACTTATTCATAACCAAAAAAGAATGGCTGGCTACCAGTTTTTTTTTTTATAAAAGTAGCCAAATTGCTTTTTTGCAAAGGCGTTCGATGCTTAAGAAATTAGAATTTTTCATTTATTTACAGAAATGGGCAAACCTTAGGGTTAGGGTAGATAACATTTTTAAATATAGTAATGAAATTGAAATTAAAAAAGAAAATTTGCCAGAATTTTATATAAGCTCTTTTTTATCAGAAGGATTAATTTTAATTTTGTATTAATTGCCTAGAATAGGCATACAATGTGATAATAAAAATAGGAAAACGTATTAATTTCTCTTTTTGAATTTCTTTATTCTAGAAGTTTATTAATTTATTGCTAAAAAAAAAGAAAGTCCACCAGAATGTTTAACAAAAAAAGAAAAATATTAATATTTTTATGTGCTATAGCAATCTGAGAAATATTAATCAATTACAGCATGTATACGCCCCAATAACTAACTCTGCTTAAAAAATTTCATATTTATATAACTTTTGATTTACTAAGCCAATTTCAACGAAATTTGGTACAAATATTCACGCTACTAAAAGGCACTAATATGCGAAATAATTTCAATATAAGAATAATTTTGCAGTTTTAAGGAAAAATATATATGACAGGTACAAGTGTCCTTCCTCCGACTCCAAAAAACTATAGGAGATATAAACACATGATGCATGTGGAACATTTAACAACTTGACCGTAATTTGTGGAAAATATAGCAATTTTTAAATTCAAAACATATGGGAGGAACGTGAATCCTTGCAATGATTTTTTTTTAACTTTGGTTATTCTAGAATAATTCCTTCTATTTTTGTCGATTTTTATATGGGAACAAATTACTGTGCATCGTCATAGGAATTTATTAATGGCAGCAAGTGGTTGCATTTGAACTTTTGGAAATTCATTTTGAAAAGATAACCAAACACCGACTATATAACGTATTTCTCCTAAAATGTAATTTATTATACCATATTTCCATAAATAATATTGGTAATAATAATAATAATAATAATAATAATAATAATAATAATAATAAAATAATAATATTAATAAAATATTCTGTATTTTCTTATTATTGTTGAAAAAGCCTACTATATTTTATTTATAAATATTTGTCAGATTAAATTAAAGTTTAGATTAACTAATCTAATTTTTAATTGACATTTAATCTAGAAGAGAAAAACTGGCTCTTAGATATATTATTATTTTGAGACAGATAGTAAACTATTCTATTTCTGTTACATTGTATTCTATTTCTGTTACATTGTAAATTTGTTTTCCTTATTTTTTACATTAGAAAAACAGTAAGTACTTTACATATGTTTATGGTAATAAAACTTTTAAGATCTAAAAGAAGTGCTTTATATTTTATATTATTTATAGTTTACATTCATTTTTCTTTGAAACAGTAAGTCGTTTGTTCAGCATTTATAACTAAAATGAATAATTCATAAATGAATGTAAGTTAAGGTAATTTACATTTATGCATAAAAATTACAAAGAAATTTCGATCAGGAACATTTTCAAAGGAATACAAGGACAAATGCAAAAGTTTATGGAAATATTTTAAATTATTAAATTCGCATAAAACATTGAAAACTAAATTTGATTTGAATGTTTAAAGAAAGAAAACAAATGTAGATATATCTAGTAGGATGATCGATTATTCGACTTTTTGGAGAAACCGATTTTCGTATAGTAGCAATTTTGAAGAACCGGTTGCACTTTTTTAAATTACGAAAAACCGTTTACCGGTTTCCATTAAAAACTGTAAATCTTAATAAAAAAAAAATACTTATAATATTCAAATTAAAACTTATTACATATAATAATTTTAGGAAATTTTTAATAAAGATAAAAAAAACTGCTCATTAAAAATTATGACTAATTCTGACGAAAATCTGTTTATTTATTTTACATAGACAGCCAACAAGCCGTTCAGCGCGACGGACGGAAGGACATCGTTAGATCAGTCTAAGAAGTGATTTTGAGTCGATTGGTATGCTTTAAGGAAGGTGTTGGATAACTTTTTCTATACGTTATAAATATCAGCAAAAACGTATAATATCTCAACCACCTATGGTGGTGTAGGATATAATTAATAACTGCAAATAAGAAATTATTTTCTTCGTTGTTTATGTGCTATCTTTTTAGTCTTTTAAGTAATTTTAAAAACCTGAAAGCGCTAGAAAAAGGTAAAATGGAAAGGGTAAATGTATACCCTTATTCTGAACTTTGTGTTAATGACAAAATTATAAGTAAATTTTATACATGTAGTATATACAGAAACTATGTCTTAATACACAGAAAAAAAATAAAAATGGATTTCAATTACGAAATTGCTTAAATTAATAAAAAGTTTTATTTGGTTTTGCTCCAATAATCATAATAATAATAGTTGATTTCCTGTATTAGTGTCAAATAACTTTTATAATCAAATCAATTAAATTTATGATTAAAATTTTACTAAAAATTAACTAATACATTTATTAATGAATAAAAAATATTACTAAATATTTACCAATGCTCAAAATAATAAAAGTCCATAAGATGCATTTAAATTCTTTATTGCATAATCACAAATATTTATACAACATTTTACAAAAATCTGTGCAAATAAAAAATAAAATGTATCAAAAATATTGATACACATACGTGAGTATGTGTAAAATATATGTAAAATATGACATATAAAAGTTATATGCGACGTATTAAATGTACGTAATATTGTAATAGTTATGCTTCCTTAAAATTTAACATAAATACTAATTTTACGTAAAAATCGTACAGTAGCGGGACATTAGGACGTTGCATCATACTGGATGGAAAAAATGTCTCTGGGTAATGTCTCTGGGTAACCTAAATAACGATACATCAATAAAGACTGATTTTTCGACAAACCGTTCAAAATAAACTATGTGTACTTACATTTTATATAGAAATAATCTTTTAAAAACAAATTAGGTCCTTGATTTTTCCAGCATCAATGACGAGAAGTCTAGAATAACACGTCAACATGTGTCAGTAATAACAAAAATATACCGAGTAACTAGCAAAATTTGTATATTTTGTATTACCAAATCGAATACGCCATTGCGGTCTGCATTATCAGATATTTTTCTTAGGAAACAATAAATTGAGTTCAGCAAACTAACCAAAAATCGTTGGAATATAAAAATACTTTTTTCACTTTTTGAAATTAATAAAAGCTATCAATAGTTTTGAAAAGTAATAACATCAATTTAGAATGTTTATTACAATAATATATTATTTAATTAAACGTGTTCTAAGAATTAATTAAAACTTTAATTGAAAAATATTAAGGGAATATTTTTTCTGTGTACAAAAAAGTGTTTTTTTTTAATTTTTTCTAGAACCATTTTACATGTATACCTCTTTCAAATACAATTCCTTTAAGAAATTAAGTAAGCTATTACATATTATAAATATTGAATAAGAAATAAAAACATTTTTTTTTTTTTCTATCCATTTAAGTTTCGTTGAAACCTAAGCTTGGCGCCCGCTTTGTACTGGCTGCAATTTTAAGGGACTCAGCGCCAGGTCTTTGGGACAATTAAAAGGGAGATTGAACCTAGCGTCGTAAATGCAGTTATAGGTGTGGTTACAGTGGTGTCCATAAACAACTTTGCAATCGTAAATTACCTAGTTGTTTCTGTTTAGCGGTACCAAAGCAGAGTTTGTGGACTATAATTAGATACCAGTAGAATAGAATACGTATTTACTGCACCGCTACACACTTCATCAGCATTCGTGGTGTCTTATCCATTACATCATTAGTATGCGTATTTAATTCAAAATAATTATTACTTAATTATTATTTTTTTTTTTAAGGTTGGCAACCGATTCAAAAAGGTAATGGTAATGATATTTCCTTAAAGATATTTTACAGGTAACGGTATTTGAGCGTTCTCGATATTTCATGCTATTCCGGTAACAGTTTTTTAGTGTTATCGGTATTTCGAGTTATTTCGATATTGGTATTTTTATTGTGGCGGTTGTTTCAGAAATTTCGAAGTAATGGAGTCGAGTATTATAGGGTTGAGCTGCGATAACCATAACATTCTTATAAGTTTTACTTAATTTTATTAAAAATAATTATTTTTCTCAAACTGAGAATTAACGGTAAAGGTATTTTATCGTTAACGGTATTTCGAGCTATTTCATTATCAGCATTTTAGTGGTATCGGTGTTTCCAATTATTTCGGTAACGATGTTTTAGAAGTAACGGTAGTCAAGTTTTTTAGCGGTAAGGGTATTTTAGCGGTAACCCTAGCCAACCTGGATTTTTTTTTGTTTATTTTTTTTTTTTTTTTTTTTTTTGAACTTACAGAATCAATTTTAATTAAACCATAAACTATATTTACAAAACATAACAAGATATTAATCAACACGAAATTTTGAAAGTACTTTTAAAAACGTTTAAAAAGACATAAATATGAAGAATATAAATCATTTTTAGTCACATAAATAGGAATATATATGTGAAAGAATCATGTTTTCACTATTAAAAATGATCATTTGAAAACAAAAAAAAATTGAATAAATGTACATTAAAACTTGATTCAAAATAAACATGAATGACATTTAAACACCTAGGAATACAACTTAAGAACAAAGAATGTGAATAATTGAAAAAAAAACATTAGTTTTCTTATCACACTCTGTTTAATTCACTATTTTTCAGTAATTCGTAATACTCGTAGTATATTCTATTTGTTAACCATTTTGGAATTTTTTTTCTTTCCATACATATGCAAAAATTTACCAACAGAATAAATTTAGTAAAGTTCGAAATTTTACATATTATAATAATTTTAATGCACTTTATTTTACTTCACGAGCTTCGATTACATGTGAGAGTATTTTTAAAATATTTACCCTCTTCTGTAACTTGTGAGAAGTTTTCAAAGTTTATTTCTCATCCCGATTTCAACAGAATGATTGAAGCAATATTCAAAATAAATACATTTTATATAAATCTAAAATGGACGATAATATTAATAATATTTATCAATATGTTTTAAATAATTTGCACACGTAGAGAAAAAATATAGCTGTAATGACCATAATCTAAGGGCAACATATTATGATTGGAACATATATTCACAACGAAGAATGGAGATGATTATAAGTAATAATTATTATGATTCCATTTTGTCATACTGTATATAATTTTATGGTTTTTTTCATGTTATGATTCTAGTTTTACATATAATTGAACAATCTTACTACATCATTATTCCATTCTATCATATTATCATTTGATGTTATTATATTATCTTATATTATTTTTATACCTTATTGTCATTTATAATTACATTTTATCATATTATTATCCCATGTTATCTTATAGTTATTCAACCTGATCATATTATTTCATTTGTCATATTATGCCATCTAATCATATATAAAAATGAAACGTATTAATAAAAAATTATTTTTATAAATTTTTTATTGAAAATAATAGAGAAAAGTATTCATGAGCCAAAAAAAATATTTTAATATTTAATGGTAGTTAATCAATATTTTATATTGCTTGAATCACACCGAGTATAACCAAACCTTGTCTATTTATATCTATTCATATATGAACTAAATGAGAATTACAATGAAGTTGAATGAAGTTGGAAAACAAATATTAAAAACAAAATGTATTTAAATACAAACAAGTTATACATTTTTCTACTAAGTTTGTGAAATGAATAAGTATTATATTTATTTGAAACATTTTATTGTCATGGGAATATTAATATTATTATTGTTTAAATAATGATATTTTTTGTATTAATAAAATTTTGTTTCTGGTAAAAATATTTAAAAACATATAATTTTTTTAGTCAACCATATTAAAATTTTTATTTTTTTATTAAATGGCAAAATTTAAACAAAAACTTTGTTGTTATGAACACAGAATTATTAAAATTTGAGAAAATTAACAATATTGTAACAATTATTGTAGTGATAATGCTATAACCATGTTTTTCCTCTGCATGCATGACTGGCTTTATATTAGTTATATATTAACTAAAAGTAAATGTAAAAAAAAATATTTTAAAACTTAAATAACGAGTAAGAAGTTTTACTGGATTATTCTAATAATTTAAAAGCAGCATTTACGAATTATTTGATTATTCGAATAATCCAGAAGTCGATTAAAATGAACACCCTAGTATTTAGTGCATATTCGAGATTAAAAAAAAAAGAATTGTTAAAAAATCGGAAGTATTTAAATCGAAAAAACCGTGTTTAAAACCGACTGGAAAATCGAGGCGATCACCCTAAAGTCTACGTTTTATTAGAAAAATTAATCTTAATGTTATTTTAAAAGAAATATACAACATTTGTTTAACTAATATTAATGTACCAAAAGAATTGAATTAGATGCTTTTTTCATGACTTTAAATTATTTTTAAATAATTTTTTAATTCTGTAACTTTAACAAGGCCACAAGCAATCACAGTTTCTCATTTTTTTTTTTAGTAACTAATTTTAAAAAACGAATTCGTTTTTATTTCAATATAAAACCAGGTCACTCTTACAAAGAAATGAGAAAAAGAAATAAACGTAAAAAACACAATATGTATAATACTTTCTTAAATAAACAATTTTATAAATGTTATCGCAATACCAGATTAATGAACACGATATTACATCCTTTTTGTTTTAAAACCACTCCATTTCAAATGACAACAAATCCATGCACTAAAAACTATCACAAATTGTTAATCTCTACTGTGTGATGAACAGAATATGGATGTGAATGATATTTCCTACTTTTTTTTTTTTTTTTTTGCACACAAAGCTATAAAGGCTTTCGAAAGAATTATGTGTATGCGAATGTAGATGTTTGGTTACAGATGTCTATCAATATTCACTGCAAATACTTAGTTGAAAAAAAAAAAATAAATAAATAGAAAAAAAAAGAACTGCAAATGCTAAAGTGGGCTGGACTGCATTTAAATTTCCGTTTAACTATTTTTTCACTTTTTAATAAATTTTACAGCTGGAGGTTGTCTTTGGGGAAACGAGATTTTTAAGGTGAAAATGCTAAATAATGAAAGACACTGTTTTTATAAATATGGGTCATAATAAGTTTTTTTTTTTTTTAGGAAGTTCAAAGAAATATTTTTAATAAATAAAGAATTTTCTATCCTCCGTTTATATATAAATAGGCTAATTTAAAAGTTAATTATTATAACTGTAAATAAGTTGTTTTGATTGGAATCTTTTAATATCTTAACTTAGTTTGCTTAGACTTCCAGACTTCTACTTAAAAATCATCTAGTTATGAAAACTTTAATAGCATTATATATTAGTGCCTTATTGAGGTTATGTCGAAGTCAATTTTATCTAAAATTAGCGTTGATATATATTTTTCTCGTAATTAAATACAGCTTTTATAATTCCATTTAAATAAAAATTTTAACAATAATATTAAGCTATTCTATTCTATTTGCTTTTAAGTTACTCATCCAACTGAGGCATGTGTCCCCACTGAAGCAATGGAAAAAATACTTTGTTTGGCGTCGAAATTTTCATATAGCTATCACCAATTACGCAAAACTCTTAGGAGTCTCCTCCGAAAACTGCCCTCTACCGTTGTATTGGAAGCTGGAATCCTCGAAAACGTCTCCTTGTATTATTAAATTGTGTTTTGTTTGGTACTCCACCAGGTATCTACATAGTATTTTTAATTATCAAATATAACCTCAATTAAGGTAACGTGGATAATGGCCGCTTCACATACCGTAACACGGTGACGTGCAACCATTAACCAATGCGAGTTTGAAACGCAAAACACCCGAAGGCTAACAAACGGCCTGATTGCCCTTAAAAGGTAATGGCAATGGCGCGCGAAATTCTTCCCAACCAAGAGCAGTTTTACGATTGTAATATTAAGTTACCAATTTGAATGCCTTGTCAGACTGTCAACGATCCCACATCATATTTTTTAAGTAATTCCATTTTAAGTAATTCCATTTTAAATTTAAAAAATGTTGACTTCTTCGAAATTTTCTCTGCAGCAAGTATACCGTTAAGGCTTCCAATCAAAAAAATATAAAAAAAAATTAAAAGAAAATTCTTACAAAAAAATATGTTAATAAAAATATTTTCAAAATTGTTATATTTCATCTTAAAATACAAGCTTTGACAAATCTACTGCAAAAAAATATTTTGATATCTTTTATATAACAAAAGTTATGGCCATTTAAATAAATATGTTAATCACCTTCAAACCTATAAAAATGAGAAAAATTCATTTTACATGCCTCTGTATAATCCTCTACACACGCACCAAATTTTATCTAAATCGGTAATCAAGGGTCAAGATTTTTGAAATTTAAAATGGAATTACTTATATGTTCTTGATTACTTGTTCTGTTATTTAGTTTATACGTACTTCTTATTTGTAAATAAAAGTGTAAAGCGTTGCTATATAACTTTTTTATCGTAACTTACTAACTCACGAAAATAATTACTGATTAACAAAACTATTTTCAAATAAGGTCTAATATATTGTAATTTTTTTTTGCTTTCAAAATCTAACAAATGTTGAACAATTTTATGGAAAAAGAAAAATAAAATTATTTAAAATAGAACAAATTAATTTTTTTATTTACAATCTGCGTATAAACAGTGTGTTCCTTATTTACAAATAGCACAAAGACTTTTTCTACAATTTTAAGAAGACATAAACAAAATATAAGAAAAAACAACGAATCTATAACATATACAAAAAAGATCTCCTAATAATGAGCAAATTTTCTTTATACATCTTTTACAATTTCAATAATTATTTTTAATGTATTTTTAAACATTTTATAATGTTTTTATTAAAGCATGTCGAAACATTTAAAAATTTGTCACACCTAATTTTTGTCCTTGAGTTAATTTTTTTCTTTTTTTTTTAGATTTAATGTATAAAACGTGCCTTGTTTTTTCACGCAATTACGTAAGTACTTCATTTATATTTTCTCCATCCACAAGAAATAAATTGTGTTAAAATTAAGGATTTCGTTTAATTCTCTTTTAAATTGTTAAGAAATTTTAATGTGGAATCATTCAGTTTTTTAACAGTTTATTGCCCTAAACAACAAATAAACCAACCACCCTCTCCTTTTTCGCAGAGACATTTCTTCTTAATCTTTTTTTGTGAAAAAGTAAAAAAAAATGTAATAATAAATATACAAATTCTAACAATTAAAAACAATTAGGTCTCTTAGCAGTTAATGTTTGGCATGTAGCAGTTAATGAGTTGGCTATAATACAAGAGGAAATAAACAATAATGAACACGATGAAATACGTACAAGTGTAAATAAGTGTGTATGGGTTTGTGCGTGCGTGCGTACATGTATGTAACAATTATAGGATCATATTTACATACTCCATGTAACCAATAAAGTTAACAATTAAACAAAAATTGCTTATTTGTCCTGAACATTTAATAAGAAATACACGTTTAACATTTTGTAGCAGAAATACATACATAAATGGTGTAAATTGAAGGAGCGTTCTTGAACAGACACCACCCGAATTTACTCACTACCAAAATGTTTAAAATACGAAGCAATATAATAGCCCTTTCCAAAATTTGTAAGAAAGTTAAAGTGAGTATAAGGCGACTTTTAAATTCACTTAAATGATATTATTATTATGAATAATTTTCGGTGGCTGGCAATGCATCCGTAAAAAGTCATTGTTTGGTGTAGACTATAATTCTTCGAAAATAATGATGCTATGGAAAACAAGATAGCGTTTCATGCCATACATTTGTTTCCCCACTAATCATCTTGTACAAGCGATTTGGGGGAAAACTATACATTTCAACATTCACTTTATCATACAGAGGCCTTTTAGAAGTAACATTGCCCATCAGTTATTTGACGAATGGTCATTTTCTTTCTACGAAGACCTTGATATCCTGGCACCCATCTGACATTTTTTCATTCTAGTTGAGGCAGAAATTAACATCTAGACTTTACCATAAAAGCCGATGTTTCCGAAACAAAGAATTTGTATTTATATTTTTTCAGATAAATAGGAAGATTATAAATATAATACCAACTGTAGAGTACCCCAAGTTCATGTATTTTCTGCGTCCCTGTACATATATATATATAGAGGTATTGGCAACAAAAGCAATTGTTTGTTTGAAAATCAACGGCAGTTGCAATTTATTGTTACTGTTGGATAGTAGTAGTAATACTATAACTGCAACGTTACTATTTGTGTATTTTCTTATTTCTTTTAAAACTTTTTTTACTCTTTTAAACCATTATTTCAGTATTTTTTCGAGCCAAGTCCAATATCGACAAAACCAGCGACTACTTAATAAACATGAAAACATATCCGTTGGCATACCAAAACCAACAACATCAGTTAAAACAACAACCCCAGCTAAAACAGCAGCCACTACAACAATATCGCAAAAACAGAGTGCCACAACGACAGCAGCAGCGACAGAAACATAAAGTTGGTAAAGAGGAAACGGATGTTGCACTTGTTGTTGGCCGGGCAGTATGGTGGAATCCTGTATTGGCAACAAACAACAATATGCGAAATTTAACATTCGCCGAAGCATTGAGAGATTTTCTACAAAATGTTTCATTTCATTGTTATGGAAAATTAGTTGAAACAGGACGTCGTTATCAAGAGAGGTATGTTTGTTTGTAAGTGGTGCATGCATTCATCTAGATGTTTGCGAGATTGTTCATATGAAGGAATAACAAATTGGTTATTTCTTTGTGCATATGATGGTGTGTGTACTCACTCGTACTTCATGTCAAAAGGATGCATGGTATTTGCTTTTTCACACAAAAATATATATGTAACACAGCAGTAATTGGCCAATACACCCACATTCTGTTTTCATTTCCTATTTTGCAATTTTTTTTTCTATTTTTCTTTTATATTGTTGTTACAAATAACAACAATCCATTACCCGTTTTCTGTAAGCAACAACAATGGAAGAAAGAAAATTAATTACATACTCTATTTATTTTGGAGTCAGACTATTTTGGTTGGTTTTCCATGTAGCAGCATTGTCTACGCTAATTATTTTCCTTTTGAATAATTACAATACTAGGGGTCAACAATTGAGAACTAGCATATATGATCCTCTCTATCCCATCAGTAAGGTAGCATTTCCAGCAGTTTCTGTTTGTTCAATAAATCGCATCTCAAATGCATCGGCCACACGTTATGCCGAAGAACTGTAAGTCAATGTGTGTCGTCATCATTATCATGGATTTTTTATTAGTTAGGTTTATTTAATTGTTTTATTTACAAATATATACAAACGCTTATAGAAATAGAAAGGATCCCCACGAACGTGGAGTGAACTTTTTTTATGAACAAATTAAAATGCTACAATACAACTATTATGTACAAGATGATATTCGGGACTATCATAAGGCACTAAAATTCCAAAGAATTTTGGATATCCACGATCGAGAGGATACTGAAATATTTTACAATACAAGAAGACGGATGGCAATGGTAAGTTAAATAACTATAGATTTTAAATAAATTAGGATATACATAGCCGAAAAAGCCCAACTACTTTATAATCTAATTTTTATTTATACTTATATACGAGGGCGGATCAATAAGTCCGTGACTTTTCGAACTTCCCTCATAGTTATATGAAACGCAACACTATTCCCATCAAGTACCACCTGTTAATAGACTACTGTCAAATTTTGAGCAAGTGTCGTCATTTACTTTGCGTTTAACAGCTGTTCAAAACATACAACCTCGTGTATTTTTCTAAAAATGCAAAAAAGTTAATGAATGACGCTGAACGTTCTGGACGGCCAATTGAGGTCAGTACACCCGAAAATGTCGAAAAAATCCACGGTTTGGTGTTGGCCAACCGAAGAGTAAAAGTGTGTGAGATTATTGATGCTATAGGTATTTCATATGGCAGTGTAGTTTCAATTTTAAATGATCAGCTGGGTTTAAGAAAGTTGTCTGCAAGATGGGTGCCGTGTTTGCTCTCAATTGACCATAAACGTAAACGTGTGATAACTTCAAAGGATTGTTTGGAGTTGTTTAACCGCAATCCGAATGAGTTTTTGCGGCGTTTTGTAACTGTTCATGAAACATGGATCCATTACTGTACTCCGGAGACCAAGCAGAAGTCTAAACAATGAGTTTCTCCGGGTGAACCTGCTCCGAAGAAGGCCAAGGCAAGTTTGTCGGCCAATAAGGTGATGGTAACAGTTTTTTGGGATGCACGCGTTATAATCCACATAGATTACCTTCAAAAGGGAAAAACAATAAACGGCGAATATTATGCCAACTTATTAGACCGATTTGATGAGGATTTAAAAAGAAAACGACCCCATATGGCCAAGAAAAAAGTTATTTTTCATCAAGATAATACACGGGTGCATACGTGTGCAGTCTCAATGGCAAAACTCTATGAATTGGGCTACGAATTGGTACCTCATCCACCATATTCTCCGGATTTATTCTCTAGTGACTACTTCCTATTTCCAAACATAAAGAAATGGCTCGGTGAAAAGAGATTCAGCTCCGGCGATGAAATTATTGACCAAACAAATGTCTATTTTAAGGACCTCGAAAAATCTTATTTTTTACGCAAGTAAATGACGACACTTACTCAAAATTTTACAAAATTTGATAAAAAAAAAAAAAATATTTGATTTTAGGCCTTTAAAAAAAAACTTTTTTTGATGGCACTTAAAAATCTATTTGTATAAATATTTAGTGATTCTAATGCATGTAGAATCAGTTCGCGTTAATCACTTCGATTCGAAAGTTATAGCGGTTTTAAGTTGAACATACAAAAATTTTTACAAACTACAAGTTTATGCATAATTCTGGTAAAAATTACGTGTAATATTAAAAGCTACTTATTCAATTCAATTTTATTCAAATAAAATTTATGATATTTTCTACGTTTGATGGTATTAGTGTAGCATATTTTAAGTTTTCCTAGTAAAATTTAAAAAATATTCTTTATACTAAAAATCGCAGTTTTTAAAAATCTTGCGAAAAATGGGATTCGAATCTAAGTTATTTCATATATTACAAGAAAACATATTTTATTAGAGTTTATTAACAAGTAATGCTATTTAATGCGTCCCTACATTTCCGTTAAGCATTTGCAAACACCACTTATTTAGGCCAATTCCAGTCAATATCGTGCTATCCATGCGATGTGCCTTAGCAAATTCTGCTTCGACAAAGGTGTCACGTTTTCAACTATCAACGACATTTGACTTAAATTTATGGTCCCGATCAATTATAAATATCGCCGTTTTATATCTATAAATTCAAGATGTGTACAAATTGTAATTTACAATATATAAAATTACAAAAACAAAAAGTGTAATTTTTCTGTAATTTTTAAAAGTCCATGAAATTTTTTTGTTAAATTTATGTTTAATGCTCCCTTGATTTTATTGTGTAAAAATAACAAAAAACTCAGTTTAGACAGTAATCCTTGCTATTCGGTATGAAACTGTGAATGTGTCTCGCGAAAAACTGACATTTTGAAAATTTTCGCTCTTGTTTTCCAATCTACTATACTGTTTCGGGCATGACAATGAGATATAGCGCATAATTACTACAATTATCAATCCATATTTCAAAATTTGTATTCCGTTTAGTGGTGCACAGACCCCGCCCAAAAAACCAAAAAAAATTAAGAAATTTTGTCATCAAAATTCGACTACCCTGTATGCAACTGTTGAAAGTCTGCAGAATAACAAAGAAGGTGTAGAATTTATCCACAAAGTCCGATTAGTTTATATAAGGTCGAATGAGATCAAAAATATAAACGCGTGAACAAAAAGTGTAAAAGAAAGTTTTTGAAAGTTGAACAACAATCATGATTATAAAATGAAACCTGTGGCGCTAAAATTTTACACTATTTAGTTTCAAGTCTTGTGAGTTCAGATCTGTACGCTGTTTTTTTAAGCTAATATTATAACAAAACTTATCAAAAATTAAAGTCAATTTCAGTCAGATTAAATATTTTTGATAATAACTCATAGGTATTGGTTAAAAATCTGTCGTATTTGTTGATTTCAATCATCAAAACTTTGATCGCAAGTTTTTCTTCAATACACATACTGAAAAACACGTTGTTTGCATTGTTAAACAGATTTCGTTATGGTGATTTGAGAAAAAAATAAATTTTCATTATTCGAGAAAAATTATTCAATTGCGTTATTGACCACATATTCGGTTATCACAACGGAAATATTTTCTATGAACTACTTTCCATATAAGGACTGCACACGAAAAATTTAGTGCATAAAATTCAGCCTATAAAAATAAACCCAATGGGTCAATCTCTTTAAAATTTTTGATTCTTTTAAAAGTTGTCATATTTACGTTTTAAATTTAAAAGAATATTAATTTAATTTTTAACAATATAATTAGTATTTTGCAAAATACTCTCCATAATAGCTTTATTGTGTACTCGGTTACTTTTTTTTTTTTTTGGAATGGGGGAATGGAGCCCACTTCTTTTTTAACTTAAATTTTTTACAGCGTACAGGCTACTTTTTTGAAGCTTTTCTAATAAAAGGTACTGAGCAATTTAATGAAAGAGTCGCATTCCATTCACAGATATAAAAAATTTCTCTAAATAAGTAATTTTTTTTTTTTTTGGCTTCGACCCTACTGTCTGTAAATTGATGAAACTGTATCCCCCCCAAGCGATTGTTTTATATAGTCTACGTGTGTTTTGATAATAAATATTAATTATGTATTTGAACGAATTTTGTTCAATTTTCATTTTAAGTAAAACTAATTATTCCATTACAACAAATAATGACAAATGTAAACAAGTTAACGATTCTAAGTTTTTTACGTATAATAAAAGTTATGAGCCTTAAGGTACGCACGTATTTTTTCATTCGCAGTCCTTGTATTAAAGATAATCTTTTCAAGAGAATTTAATTTATATTTTATTTATCACTAGCTGAATGCCCCTGCCATAAAATACAACTAGAATTTTATGTGAGAGGCACTTCGAACTAAATTTTCAAAAAATTACTAATTTTTTTCAAAACATGAGTTAGGTTTTTGATAATTGAATCAGGTTTTTTTTCTCTCAAATAAATATCTACTTATTGATCTATGGCTCCTGCGATGCATGGAATTTTAAAGTTTTGTAAAAAATTTCATTGAAATTTGTCTAGTTTTTCTCAAATATCGATGTTTTCCATAATACTTCCAGTTTTATCGAAAAATGAAAAAATAAAATGCAAAAAAGTGCAATATTTTCACCATTTTCATCAAAATGCAATCAATTTGCATGAATTTGGTTTTTGACAATTGAATCAGGCTTTTTTCTCTTAAATAAATATCTATTTATTAATCTATGTCCCCTGCGTTGCATGGAATTTCAAAGTTTTAAAGAAAAAATTTAATTGAAATTTGTCCAGTTTTTCTCAAATATCGATGTTTTCTGTAATACTTCTATTAAAACTTCCAGTTTTATCGAAAAATGAAAATAAAAAAAGTGCAAAAAAGTGCAATATTTTCGCCATTTTCATTAAAATACAATCAATTTATATCCTATAGTTCCTTCCACCTTAAAATTCATCTGCATTTAAAATTTTATTAAAATTCGTTCAGCGGTGTAGGCGTGATTGCGTTACAAACAAATAAAGAAACAAACTTGACTTTATAATATTAATTTGATTTTATAACATAACTCGATTTTATAATATTAATATGACTTTTCCAAATATTAGCTTACACCGAACTGCTCCGATATTTTGGTGCAATGTCATCTAGGAGGGAAATATATTAATTGTGCTGAAGAATTTGAGGAAACATTGACATCGAGAGGACTTTGTTGTACCTTTAATAATAATAAAAAGTATAATCCCACAAAACCGTTTAGATCTTAACAATCAAAATTTTATAACTCCATTTTTGTTTTTTTTTCACAAATCAGATATTCAAAGCCACGCAGTTTTCGTAGACGATTTTTTGGCGAAACCATGGGCTTAATTCTATTACTAAATGCTCCACAAAAAGATTATTTCTATAAAATGTTTGCTTTAGATGGATTTATAGTAAGTTAATTTCAAAATTATTTATTTTATTATCGTAATTACAATATGAAAATGTTTTCTAAAATAAAACTTTCTTTAGGTAGGCATACATTCACCTACATTATACCCTGATCAATCATCGGGTGGTGTCGAGGAACGTTTTGGTCAAACTGGCATTGATACGTATTTATCGGTGACACCACGAGTATTTGAAACTGTTAACGAAGCTAGATTTTTAAGGCCTAAAGCAGTTAGTTTTTTTTTATTAATTAAATTTTTGTAATTTGTAAAATGTCTTGATTTGCAGCGCAACTGCTTGTTTAACGATGAACTTCCTTATTTTTATAAGAATGGTTATACTTTCGATAATTGCATAACACTTTGCCGCATACGTAGTATTCTTGTTTTATGTGGTTGCATGCTTTTTCAAACACCCTATGAAAATTTAACCACTCTTATTGATACAGTATTCTGTAGTTTGCAACACAAAGATTGTTTAATGCGTTATAACTGTAAGTACTTATTTAGTTTTAAAAAATAGTTATAGGAGTCTTCGAGTAATTAATTCAAGGAACATTTCTTTATAAAATCCAAATCGATTGAAATTATAGAAGTTTAGAGCAGTGGCAAAATCAACTAAATTGCAAATTTGACAAATTCGATAATTTTTTAAAATATATGGAGATTTTGACATTTCAGCCAGTAAGTTAATATTTTTTTATATGTACGTGGAGTTTGACAGTTCTAACATTAAAAAAATATATAATAATAATAAAAATAATAATAATAATAATAATAATAATAATAACAATAATAATAATAATAATAATAATAATAATAACAATAATAATAATCAGCTGTTTAATGAGGTCACCTTGATCTAAATCAAGTCGAATATAACAACTCATTAGGTGATTGTGTGATCATTACTGCCAAACACCATACACTCAATTAATAAGAGATTTTTTGTGTGTCAGCTTTAACACTTAATTTTATAAACAAAACAGTTAAAAACACTGGTTGACAAAACAAAATTTTCCTGCTATAAAAAAAATAAGTGGACTAATTTGTTTTCAGTTTCTCTCAATCACGATCAAAATTCTTAATGGACATGTATAATACTTCTCCATTAATAAGATGGTTACACGAGTATACTTCACTTTAACTCGACAACGGTTTATCCGATCTAAATAAATAAACACCAACACTTTTTCATCTGATCAATGGTTTCGGAGTTATTTAAAAATTAGTATCGGGAAAAATTTTTTCATGCAAAAATGAAAATGGTAAAAATTAGTTTATACTTAAAGTAATGCGTATTTATACTTAATGTAATGTTAAGAATAAAATAATCCATGCACACGCATAGAAAAAATATGGTTGGTAGCAATCATAATTAAACATTGCCATATTATGATTGGAATTTATGGTTGTTTGTAAATTATATTATGTTTGGATATAGCACTATAAAATGATTGCGCTACAACCATATAATGGTCCATATGTGGGTTTGATTTTATGTATATAACTAATATGATAGAGACACATTTAAAATATGATTGCACTGCGACCATATTATAGTTGTATATGGACACGATTTCATGTATGTAGCAATAATATGGTTTATTATGAAATTAAACCTTATTTTTATAAATATTTATGCGTACGTTTATGTAAAAAAATGTTTATTGTGGGTTTTTTTTACATTTGACTTTATTTAAACCTTTATAAAATAATTAGTTACAATGTTTAAAGATAACCATTAATTGACACTCTGTAAGAAAAAAAGAGTCTTAGTGATTGTTTAGCAAATTTCTTATTATTACATTAAATGACAGAGTCAGTACCCTTGCAAATAAATTAAGCATTTTATAGTTAACATTTTAGGGTTAAGGATCTTGTTTTTCAAAATTAAGTTTAGATCTTCTGTTGAGTAATGGGTAAAGAGCACCACCAAATTTAATTACTTTATTTATTGAAGTGTTTACTTAAAATTTCAAAAAAGTAATCGGGCATACTTTTAAGGATTATGCTACTAATGTCATCCAACTCAGGAGCTTTATTATTTTTCAATGAAAGTGCAAACGATTTAACTTCATCTAAATTTAATAAGTTCCACGGTCGAGCTGATCATGAATGAATCTTAGAACAGCTGTGTCCATAGGTGAAAAAGGTGCCTTTTCAGCGCCGGTTTTTAAAACTTCATCGTTTACATGAAGATCAATAAATGATATTTTGTTTCCTTTAGGAGCTTTTGTTACTTTACAAAATTTTTTAGAGCCCGAAGGTATATTTGCAATAAATTTTTACCAGGATTTATTTCAGTCTTTATTAAGGAGGAAATCAATTAGTTTAATTAATAGCTTCAAAATACTT